>OX493267.1:3439503-4079309 GCA_950370525.1 Bellardia bayeri
AAAAATAAACTATTGAATTAAGTTTTCATAAAGACCTAAGTTTAAATTGGGACTTTATAAAGAACTAAGAATTAGGACTCCAAAATTAAATTGAGACTTCATAGAGATCCAAATTTCAATTGATACTCCACAAAGAGCTACGATTAAATTAAGACTCCATAATAAGATTGAAATGAGATTCCCTTTTCAACTGAGACTCCAAAAAGAACTACGAATGAATTGAGATTCCATAATAACTTATGATTTCATTAAGCCTCCTTTCAATTTAGACTCCATAAGGAATTACGATTGAATTGATTCTCCTTAAAGACCTACATAAAATTGAATTGAGGCTCCATAAAGAACTAACATTAAACTATGATTGAATCAAAACTCCATAAAGAACTACGCTTGGATTGTGACTCCATAAAGAACTATGATTGAGTTGAGACTCCACAAATAACTAAGATTATACTAAAATTGAATCTCCATAAAGAACTACTCCATACTAATCTACGCTTGAATTGAGATTTTAAAAAGAGTTACGGTTTAATTGAGATCCAACAAAGAACCAACGATTTAATTGAAACTCTATAAAGAACTACGTTTGGATCGTGAATTAATGAAGAACTATGATTGAAATGGGACTCCATAGAAAACTAGGATTGAATTGAGACTCCATTAAGAACTTCGCTTGGATTGAGACTCCATAATGATCTACGATTAAATTAAAACTTTAAAAACAGCTACAGTTGAATTGAGTCTCCATAATGATCTACGATTAAATTGAAACTTCGAAAAAGTTGAATTGAGTCTCCATAAAAAACTACGATTGAATTCAAACTTATAAAGAGCTACATAAAGATCAACGATTCAATCAAACTTTGGAGTAGAAAAACATGTGTAATCGAGGTTAATTTTAAAACTAAATTTGGACTATATAAAGACATACGACTGAAGTTGTTGGGAGGTAAATTTAGACTGCATAAAGACCTTTAAGTTAAGTTAAATTTTTTAATTAATTTTAAACTAAATTTGGACTATTTATCGCTAAATTCACAGTCTTTAGTTAGCTAATGACAAAGGCTTAACTAATGCTTCTTTATTCGCAATGCTTAGTTTGCCATAAGAATAACAAGTAATAGTTAAACAATAGTTAGTATTTTTAGTTAGTATTTTTTACCAATGGTTAACTAATGACCGAAAATTCGGTAATTAAAGTTATATGATTAAAGTTAAATTGGAACTAATATATAGACTATATAAAGAGCTACGATGAAAGTTTAATTGCAGCTAAAATGGGACTCTACCAAGACCTGCAATTAAAGTTCAATTGCGACAGCTCAAATTCTTTGCTGCCTGCATTCTCAATAAACTCTCCATGATTTTAAACTGGGAAAAACAGGAAATTGGAAATCCACAAATCTCGGTATTTAGCGAAAATAACCTGAAAAATTTCAATAACTTTAATAGTATGTATAGTTTTCCTTAAAATTAATTAGAAAAAAATATAAAATTGTGCCAAAAAATCTGGAAAAATCTGTTTTTTAGCCTAAAATTTGTTTATTTTCTTAGTTATTAAAAGATTTCATTTGGCTTATTGACCATAATTATTATTTATTATCAAAGTATAGCTGGGTTTGTAAAAAATCATGCGACATCCCTTTAATATGTTATTGCCATGTGAATGTCTATTCCCTGTTATCAATTACCTGTGAGTACTTGTCTCCTATTTACCGTTTAACCAGTTCTCAGTGTTTTTATATATCAACTCTTCTTCTTTATATCCATTGTTTACATTTAGTTCCAAGAGACATACTGCCTTGCATTTACCGTTGTATATACATACATATACTCTAACAAAAACAACAACCTTTAGCAGGGTGTTGGTGCAGTATAGGTACATATGCAAACAAACAAACTCTTACACAATTTACCACCCTAATCAAGGCAAAAGCAATAATAACAACAACAACATGTAAGTAGGATAAAAAACAAAACAGTAACAAAACTTTGACGTTGTCAACAACAT
This sequence comes from Bellardia bayeri, assembly GCA_950370525.1. NCBI lineage: Eukaryota > Metazoa > Arthropoda > Insecta > Diptera > Calliphoridae > Bellardia > Bellardia bayeri. The sequence goes on from OX493267.1 coordinate 3,441,515, forward strand.
CATTTCGTATGCCACAATATGACAGTATAACAACAACGTAAGCATACATACAATATTTTTTGTTGTATTTTAAATGCAAATTTGTATAAATTCAACATCATCATCATCAAGTGAGAGACAATCAGACAGACAGAGACTCTTTTAGAGATTTGTTTTGTAATAGAAACAGAAAACGCATTAGATTTGTAACAAAACTAACTCAAATGGAAATAAAACATGTGGAATGTGGAAATGTTTGAAAAGAAAATATTTTACAAAATGATTAATTAAAAGCATATTTTTTTAAAATAGAAATTTCATAACGATATGCCAAAGTGTGTGTAACCAAGTGTATGATAATTTAGAAATATGTAGTAGGTAGGATTTGCCTGAACTCGTGTATGTTGGACTGGTAATAATTTTAAATGCAATTAAATCAAATTAACGTGAAATTATGACAATTTTATGCAAATAAGTTTCAAATTTGTTTGGTGAATCCTTGTTTGCTGGTTGTTTTTAGTTGGTTTATACATTTTTATTGCGTTTCAAGGACAGTTGAGTTGAAAGAAATGGCAGTGTTTGTAAGAAAACAATGTAATTTTTTTAAACTTTAATTTATTGTTGAATTTAAATTCCTATTTGCTGCGTTTAACTTAATAACTTTGAAATACGACTTTAGTTTGGCCATTCACAAGAGAGTTCTTGAATGATAGACCCACTGACAACCGAATAGCCTTGAGAATATTATGGTTTTCAATTTAATGGATACTTGAATTAAGACTCCATAAAGTGCGATTCGATTGAGTTTTTATAAAAACCTAAGATTGAATTGAGACTCCATAAAGAACAGAGATTAAAGTAGAACTCCGAAATTGAGACTCCATAAAAATTAAAACTACGATTGAATTGAGACCCCGAAACACTTAAGATTCAATTGAAACTCTATAAACACCTCCGTTTCAATTGAGAATTACGGTTGAATTAGCACTCCAACAAGAGCTGCGCTGAAACTTCGCTTAACGTTCTTCAAAGTTGTCATGTGTTTCAAGAGAATATTTATGATTAAACGAAGTTACCACCTTATTGAGAACTTCTGTGAATTTGTTCCTGTAATTCTATGTCACTTGTTATTCCTTGCATTACACAATTTCTCCCGGAGATTAAAGCGACAATATGCCAATTATTCCATAATTTATCAAAAAGTCCCTTTAATTCCAAGCGTCTTGGATCGTTCTTTAATCTTTTAAAGATTTTCAGTGGGAATTATGTCTTGTGAAAATTAAAAATAGGGTTAAGCATGACAGATAGACATAACTGGAATAATTATATCTCTTAATAATCTATACAGTATTCTGATACCCTGCTCTCAGAGTTATTCCTTCTTTCCCCTGCTACAAAAGTAAAAAGTTGATCTATATATAATGTCCCTAATCCAGGAACTTTTAGCCCAAAACTTTCTCATTCAAATGTTTCAGAAAACTTATGAACTTTCATATAAACACCAATTTGTCTCATATTACACACAAAACACACTCTACAAATTAATTCCACAAATGATTTATGTTAAATAGGCGTGGCTCTTAACAAAAAAAATCATATAAAAATGTAAATTACTTAATAATAATTCATAAACATTTTTATTAATTGTTGCCATTACAACGCTGTTGACAATAAAAAAAACGACCAGCCAGCCAGCCACCCTTATAGTAAGAACACCCCATGTTGTCTAAGCAGGAATCACTTAAAATCCGCAATATCACTAGAGTGGAAAACAATTTTATTTATGACTTTGCAGCAACAAACCATCTCTCTGACAATTGCTTATTACTTCCGCAATTGTGCCATCAGCAACAACCAAAGGCCAGCCAGTCAGCCAGCCCTCTTTTAATCCATCTAGCAATATTTATTGTTAACGACCACTCGTGTGACACAGCTCATCAAAGGCTCAACTATCTCTGCTCTCTTCTCTTTTTTGTTTATTGCTATATTTGTTAACCTAAAGTGTTTTGTGTTAGTTTTTAATCCCGCTTTAGAATTTACCAAAAGTGCTTGACTACGGAACTCTGCTTCTCGTAAAGAGCTCGCGAGTGTAATTTGTTTCCTGTGTGCTCTCAGCAGGAGTCCTAATACCGAACTATTTACACAGTTTGCAAATATTGGCAACCATGCAGAGAGTATCACACTTGCCAGACTCAGTGGCGTATAAATTGTTATTACCCAGTGTAAGAAAAATTATAAAAAAACAATTGCAATGTGAGGAGCAGACTCTTTATTTGTTCAATTAATTCGAGCCCTGCTAAATTGTGCTGAAGTTAAGGGTTTCTAAATCTAAGGCACAGCTAAAGTAGCTAAAAAAAATATATGAAACAGATGACAGAATTGTATTTATCAAGACATAAGTATGTAAGTAATGAAGTAAAGTAAAAAGTAACTTAAGACCTGCTCTGAAAGGTTTGAAACCTAGCTGTCAATTAATTTTAAAATGCGACGCTTCCAAAGCTTTATAATTCCATTTTTTTAGACTTTAACAGATGTAGCTAAATATTTAAGCGATTGGATTTAAAGTGAAAACTCGTAAAATTTAGAGAAATGTTTATTTAAGTCCATAGAACATTCTATATAATTTTAAGACGATTTCATGTAAATGTTGACCTCGGCTACGCCTCAAATGCTTCATACGCCGGCTACAATTTTGGCATACTCTTTCCAACATATCGGCGGGTATCTCAAGAATAAATTATTCAATATTAGCTCCCATTGAGTCAACTGTTGTGGTCTTGTCCCTATAGATTTGAGTCTTTACATAGCCCCACAAAAAATAATTTCAATCGGACCCAAACGTGAAAAACTGTTCACGAACTCCCCTATCAATTAGGCCATTGTTTCGCGTGCTGTGTAACATGTGGCACCGTATTTTTGAAACCAAGTCCAGCTCTATCATTTTGGGCAAAAAAAAAATATTGTAATCATCCTGGCTTAGTTGTCTTTGAAAATGTACGGTCCAATGATGCCGCCGGCCCATAATCCACACCACAGCAGTGCAGTGGCAGTCCGTACAATAGTTCTGGCTGCTCTTCACATCAAATACGACAATTTTGCTTGCTTACGTTCAGCGATCCATTCAGCCAGAAATAGGCTTCGTCGCCAAACACAACTTTCCCATAAAAAAGTGTATCTTCATTCAACTAAATTTTGATAATAAAAAAAATTCAATAAGCTGTATGCATTGTTTGTTTGTAAGTCGATTCATGGTTAAATTCTAGACCAAACTGAACATGTTTAACAGCAACAAGTTAGATGAAAACAGCTGGGATGCTATGCGGTCTTGCCATAAGGAAAGTTGCTAAAAAGTCAGCCTTTATTATAAGTACATATGTACATATATTATACAAAATCAAAAAACATGGTTTGCATTTTGAAACTTCAACAATATTCAAAGAATAGTAATTTTTAATAAAATCATCATATTACAAATATGTATGTACATATGTGTTAATTGTTGTTATTAATGCTTTTGTTGTTCTTGTATTATTGTAAATGTTAGCAACACTTTTAAGAAATCCAAATATGTTTTTTTTTTTTGTAAACAATGAGACACATAAAGAAAACAAAAGAAACGCTAAATAATGAGGTCCATTATTTACTAATTTATCGGTTATTGTTGGTGGGAAAAAATATACAAAAATATTTATTTATTTATATGTACATAGTATATTTCATCTTCTTTAGTTAGATGTTTGAAAATATTTTCATTATTAAGATGAATAAGGAGAAAAGATTGCAGGGCAATTATTTGGTTATGAAAGCGGTATTTTTTTGTATATAAAGGTGTTAGGTTCGCTGTTAATTCATTTACTTTTTTTTGAGAGTATTGATTAAAACCGAATCATTAAGTTTAACAATAGAAAATGAATATCATTAATGAATGTAGTTGTTTATATTCGTTCTGTTTTTGTGTTTAATTTTTTGTTTGTTAATAGAGTAATCAAATCCCAAATAATTGAAAATCATGTTTCATGTTTGGGTTTACATTATACTCTGGGTATTATTGTTTGGAAATAGTTTTACTTTGAAGTTAAGTTTGAAATGTTTTGTCTTAAATCTTAAATTAAAATAAAAAATTAGGCTGTAAACTAATTAGAAAATGTTTTAATCTTTACTAAAAATAATGTTTAGTAACTTAAAACTCTCTGTGTAGGCAAGAATATAATTATTCTACTTTTTATGATAATTTTTCTAAAAACAGTTTTTATTAATCAATAAAAACAAATTAAAACTTAATTAACTAATTGCTTTCTTTTATTACATCCTAATTAAATGCTTTTGCATTATGCTGTTTTAATTTGTAACAAATTTCAATGCATTTTCATCAACATTTGTTTTCATTTGGCAACAAATAATCGCGTTTAACATCTCTGTTTTTCTATACATGCAAAAATGTAAACAAAGCACAGAGTTGCATTGGAAAGTGTCGTGACATTTTGTTGTGCACTAATTACTTTTACATCTAAAACAAATTATAATTGTTGTTGTTTTATAAACAGCAAATGTTTAATTATTTTATTGTATTGTTGTTTGTATGTAAACCACGCTAAAAATTCAACAAATTGTTACCCGTTCGTTAATACCTTTGTTGGCTGCTGCTGGTTTTTATTTGTATTTATCAGTGCATATTGATCGGCTGTTGTTATTATATGTAGAATTATTATTGTTATTTTGTGTATGTATATGCATGTGTGTGTGCAAAAATATTGTGTTGGTGTGTGTTTGTGTATGGGTGTATTGTTTAAAAAATAATCGTTTATTTATAATATCAGTTCAATTGTTTCCTCTTATTTTTCTGTTTTCCCATTTTTATGATTTTGTTGTTGTTACCACAATTGCTTAAATTCTTTTGTTCTGTAGAGATATACAAAGGTAATCTGAAAAGTCCTTTGGAAAAACAACTTTTGTATGTACCTATATGAATATAATGTAGCGATATGTTTTATTAAACATTTCTTGGGTTTTTACGATGTTCGGTAACGAACGTGTAATATTTTTAATGGTCTTATGTTCAAAATGATTTCGCACGAACAAAGGTCAAATATTTAAACAAAATTAAGAATTCTCAATAAAGTACATACAGCGAAATATCGAGTATTGTTTTAGTTGATACTACATACATACATACATATGTACATATGTATTAGTAATACAAGTTTTTGCCACCGGGTTCAAATATTATGAGAACGATTTGTTCAAAGGTCAAATGTTACAAAAATGTAGGAAATTATCATTAATATACAGTGAAATGCTGTAAATTTATTTGCTAAAACTTCATATTACCTCTAATACAAGTTTTATGCCGCCGCAGTCAAAGATTATGAGAACGATTTGTTCGGATAAAGGTCAAATATTAAAAAATATGGGAAATTATCATTAATATACAGTGAAATGTTGTAAATTCATTTGTTTAAACCTCATATTACCTGTAAGTTAAGCTTCTCGTCACCGGGGTCAAAAGTAATTCTAATTTAAAACTTTTAAATTCATATTAAAATTAAATGTTGTAAATTTATTTGTTATAACATCATAATACCTACCTACATATGTAGGTACCTATATAAATTATAGGGTCAAAGATCAAATACAGCGGACTGTTGTGTATGTATTTGTTGAAACTCCATATTACATGTAAGTCATGATTTTTCATTGCACAGCATTCGTACAAATATATTCCGAGATATCTATTAAGTATTTTTGATTTTATGAAAAGGCCAGACGGAGACGGATTTTATGTGTACAATGCTTAATATATGTACATATGTATATACTAACAAATTTTGCTTGTTTCGATAATATTGTTACCAACGGACTTTTTTTTGCCAGCACCTGAAAAACTGTTTGAAATTTTGATTTAAGGAATAAATTTCTTTTAAAACAACTTTTGATAAAAAACCTCGTACATCATTCTATAACAATAATTTAAAGAAAAAACTAACTACAATACAAATTGTTTGCATTTTTTATACATATGTACGTATGTATGTAGGTTTGTACATATGTATTATATCTAGGCTTGCCAGACGTACTGCATTTAGATGTACGCGTACTTTTTTTTTACTAATTGTACTTCTGTCTGCATAAGACCTAAAGAATTACGCAAATGTACTTTTTTCAACCTCTGTACTTCTTTTTGTACTTTTTTTTATTTTTTTTTAAGGAACAATATCTTATTTGATAGCAAATATTTTGCTTATTGTATAAAAGAAGCAACTTCAGAAGATGGTAAAAATATAATAGTTAACCAAGTCCAAAAAAGCGATAAATATTTATAATTTTTTCAAGTTGCCAAAAAACAAGTTTTATTAAAACATTTAATATAGAATAGAAAAAAATTATTTAATTTTTTAAAAATAAAATCTAATACACCTGACTAATTTTAAGTTATTTTTTCTTACACAAAAATATAACTATATGATCTCTTATTTTATTTAGTTTTTAGTATTTGTTATTTTCTTCATTGAATTGTTAATACTGAGTTTCCTAGTTCTTAGTTACATCAATTATTTCTTTTATGTACTGCATTTTATGATTTTTTTTAAATAAAAAGTGTACTTTTTTTCTTCTTATTTGCACTGCTGTTTTTACTTCGATTTGATATCTGGCAACCCTATCTATATCATACTTCTTTTCATTATTTTATTTATAAATGTTGCAAATTTGAATGTGTACAGAGCCACAAACAAAAGAAATGACAGATGTCATTGTCTAAATTTGTATTAAACTACAATAAATAAAACAACATAACAACACACAATCCAACATACATACAAACATATTCATATATGTATGTACATATCTACAAACAGCAACTATTTGCTGTAAATAACAGCAATCACCTGAGAGTTAGACAGAGAGAGAGAGAGTAGTTATAACAACAAAACAATACACTAACCGAGTTTCATATAGGCACCGTTTTCTTTTTCTTCTGTCATAAATAAAAAAAAAAAACATTATTAAATTTCCCATAACAATGTAATTAATAGACTAATGTTTGTTGTCATATTATTATAACCATTATTATGTATTTAATAACAATTGTTTGAAAAAGGAACGAGTTAAATACGTAGATAATCTTTAGCATCTCAATAAAATGGAAACAAAATAAAATACAAATAAAACATTATTTATAAAACAATGTGTACATATAGTTAGTTGTTGTAGTTTTATTTTTATTTTCATTCGATATATTGTTCAATTTTTATTTTTTTTTATTTTATCTTTATACCTATTTATTTAGCAAATTATTTACACAGATGTTTGGTTTTAATGCGAGAACAATAGTTGACAATAAATATTTTTGTTAATTTTTTTTAATTCTATGACTTAATACCAATAACCACATTATGTTATGTACCTAGTTGTATTTTATATTTAACCTTGTTGAAGAGGTATTCTATAATAATAATAGAAATATTTTAGTTTTGTTTATGTTTAAAGGCAATGCAATAAATAAAACCCTTTTGTTTTTTTTTTTTTTTGTTTAACAAGAAATTTTTGTTTGAAAATAATGCCTGGAAGAGTTAATTAACTTAAACAGATGTAATATTTTAGTTGTTAAGGCAATGGAGGCACAGTGATTGTCATTATTGTCAAAGTTGTCCAATATTACAACACGTTTATCTGAGGTCTTTAAAATCTCTCTTTTTAATCTCCTTCCACTAATCGTTGCATAAACTTGCATCATACATTTTGTAATAACTTGATAACAATATCGAACAATATCAGAACAATTTGTTTGCGGTCTTAGCTCAAATGTTCAAAAAATTGTAAATTCTTGTTAAAATACTGAGAAATCTTGTATATATTTGTTGGCACTTCATATTACCTATAATACGAGCTTTTTGACTCTTGGGTCAAAGGTCATGAGAACGTTTTGTTGGACACTGTAGGCAAATATTAAAAAATATGGGAATTCTAATTAAAATACAGGGAAATGTTGTAAATTTATTATTTGAAACTTCATATTACCCCGCCGTCAAAGGTCAGTTCTTAGAAAATTCAAAAAATCTCATTAAAATACAGCCGAATGTTGATATTATTACTTCTAATTTACAAGATTTTTGCAAAAACTGAACAAGTTTCCCGTGTTAACCCATTGACAAACACTAAAGCCGTTGTAGCAATTGCTAATATTATCCTATTTGACTTAAATTTTCCAACATGAACTAATTCGACCAAATAGAAATTCCTTAAAAACAGCAAAATTAGCAGAATTTTTAATAAAAAATAATAATTATTATGTTTTTTTATCCCATTTTAACCAGCAACAATTCTTCTACATTACTAAATATTATAAAACCTACAGTTTTAAATTAACGCTTCCCGACAAGCCAGCATTTAAACACATATGTATGTACGAGTACATACACATTAAATTAAGTTAATATAGGTACCTACAATACAATTTGTTATTGTAATTTAACAATAATTGTGAAAAAAGTGATCAAAACAGAAGCCATCCATTCATTGTGTTGTGTGCAGGTTCTAATCAAATAAAAATGTATTCTATTGTACTTATTTTAACACAAGTATCCCAAGTCAAATCACTAGATATTATTAATATTTGTTGCCTAAAAGGGGTAAAATGACATACTTACATAGGTACATACACTATTTACATATTTAAAATAAACATTGGAAACAAATAACAAATGTTAAATGTGGAACTATTTCATAGACAAAAACTGACTAAATAAATTAAAATATGTATGTAGTTAATGTTAAACATTAGCCAAACTAAGGTCTAAACTATTTTTTTTTTGTTGACACACTCAAACTGTCTAAATTTTGTTACAGCAATAACAACAACAACAACATTCACCTTAAAAATGTAAACAAGAGCATCCATCATCTCATTTTTAGTTTTATTTTTAACTGATTCTAAGTTTTGTTTTTGCTATCGTTTCGTTTTGCTTTGGTTTTGTTCGTTTTTTTTAATTTCTTGTACACCTGATTTACATACACAAAACAGATTAACACTCTTTATATAAACATACTCAGCCTCTCGCATGGACACTCTCCCTTGTACAAACAATTCTTAGTAAATATTTCACACAGTGGGAACGAATGGAAAATAAATCCATATGTAAAATACAAATGTATGTACAGGGAAGAGCGTAAGCTTTAAGAATATTACTAGCAGATGTGGCAATGTTTATGCTTGAGTTTAAATATAAGGCTCTAAATATGACTTCTAGGGTATTTTTTTTTTTGAAAATACTTTAGCTGTAGCAGAGAATCATTATAGTTCTATAGGAGTGTTTAAATTTAATTTATTCAAGGCAATTTCGAAGATCTTTCTAACACTACCACTGTGTTGCTGGTCAGTTGACGTTATGCACTCACTGCTCCCATTGTAAGTCATCATTTTTTCCCCTAGATTTATGGATATTTTGTTAATGTTTACCATCGTTTAGTACAGAGGTACGAAATGTTCCATCAACTATGCTACATACACACAGCAGTCTAAATAGCTGAAACCCTTTTCTTCTGCACTTGCAATCATCCAACCATATGATGAATATTTAAAATTTACTTCATTTCATTTCGTTACGTTTAGTTCAATTCAGTTCACTTCATCATCATTTTGTATTTGACCAATGTTTAGTTTGTTCACATATGTACATACATATGTATGTATGTACACACGGCAAGCAGAAGCCAAACAGTAGTACTTGAAGTTAACAACAGCAGCAGCACTAAATACCTACATACATACATATGTATTAACAACAAAATCGCCTTCAATTCAATCGAGCGAACAATCGATTGTTGGTGTTAATTTTTTATACAAATTTTTATACAGTTTGTTGTTTTTTTCTTAACTCTCTTTACATTTCTTTTTGTTTTGTTTTTATTTGCCTTTGTTTAGATGTACTCTATACACAAACATACAGCCTCCTACATATACATACATATATGTATATATGTACCTTTGTACACTTTAGTACAACTCTTCTCTTCACTTAGTTTCTTTTTCTTACTTTTTAGTACCTTAAATTTACACAGTTGCATTAATAAACAGTGTTGTTATGTTATATTTCTGTAATTGAGTTTGTTTGCAGTTGATGTTGTTGTATTTGTTGCATGTCTTAACAAATATTGTTATAGAAGATGGGCACACAAAAACTTGGCCGGCGACACTAGTTGGCGACGTTGGAAAATGCGTTAATTACATTTGTTTATTGTACAAGTATGTACTTGCCATTGAGTTCTAGGCTACATATTTTTATTTGACATTTTTCTGTCAGAAAAAATTCCATTCTTGCACCAGAAATTCTCTACTGTTTTGTTTGCTTAAGTCTTCAGCACAAAAAGAAATACATACATACGCAAGTTTGTTTGAGAACTATAAGTGTGCATGTGAATCTTTCAGTTTTTTGTGCCAATATATCGAACAAAGAATTTAAACACTTTTACAGACAGATTATGACTGAATAAATTAAAAATTAATAATGAGATTTGTTTCTATAAGTTTAAGAGGAAATGTTTTCCATACAAAACAGAAAAAAATGTTATACGGAAAGTTTTCTGTAGTAAAACTGTTATACAGAAAGTTCTCTATAAAAAAAACTGTTCTACGGAAAGTCTTCTATAGAAAAACTGTTGTACGGAAAGTTTTCTATATAAAAGCTGTTATGCAGAAAGTTCTCTATCGAAAAAACTGTTATACACGAAATTCTTCTATAGAAAAAAAAACTGTCACACGAAATTTTTTATAGAAAAAACTGTTATACGAAAAGTTTTCTGTAGAAAAACTGTTATACATAAAGTTCTCTATAGAAAAAAACTGTTCGACGGAAAATTTTCTATAGAGAAACTGTTATACTGAAAGTTTTCTATAGAGAAAAACTGTTATACGGAACATTTTCTATAGAAAAACTGTTATGCAGAAAGTTCTCTATAGAAAAATTGTTATAAACAAAATTGTTATACACAAAATTTTTCTATAGAAAAAACTGTTAAACTGAAATCTTTCTATAGAAAAACGCTGTTATACAGAAAGTTTTCTATAAAAAAAAGTGGTAAAACTAAAAAAAAAATTTAAAGATTTTTTTAACGAGAAATTTAAAAAATATAATATGTATATGTATGTATGTACATACATACATACAAAAAGTGAAATGTATACTAAAAACCTTTTGAGAAGAGTTAATATTAAGCTAATGCCTACAAACTGGCTGATAGAAATAGTCGTTACTTCCAACTATATTCCTGGATGCCTTGCGCAGCTGCCTGTATTAGCTAATCTAAGGCGACCAAAGAAATGTTAAAAAAAATCAGTCAGAAAATCTAACATTTTCGCTAAAATTTTAAAGAACCTTCAGTTTTAGCAATTGACTATTAATAACCATAAATATTTGCAGTAATGGTGATGTTGTTTTCATTGTATGTACATTGTAGTTGTTGTAAACTTATAACGATTTGTTAAATTTAATGTTTTGTTTTGTAACATAAATCAACCAAAACCCTCATCTTTGGCACAGGCACTCGAAAATTAATTAAACGAAAAAAAAAAACGAAATGTGAAAAGCATAAATGATGGCAAAATCAAATAATAAACAATAATTATGTCCATTTAAGAGTGATAGTTAAATAAATGTGGATGATATGAAATAAGTAAACTAAACGGAGTGTGTTGTGTGGTATAATTTGCAACGGTGTAGCATTATGGCAACAACAACAATAATAATTTACAGGGAATGTGACGCAAAAATTATACAAGTAAACACGAAAAAAAAGAAAACAAATTTGACAATTGATACTCTCATCTCATCAGACTTACACATACATAAACTCATATCCATTATAAACAAAAACAACAATAAACACACAAATAATGGACACTAATGACTGCACAACAAGAACAGGAAAAAAACAAACAATGTACATACATACATATATGAATGTATGTATGTATATATGGGACAGCAGAAGGATGGACGGACGGACGGCCAACAAATCAAACAATTGAATTAAAATGATCAAACAACAAATACAAAAAAAACATTAGTAACAAAAAACAATAATAATCACTAAACACCCAACAAAGCGATCAAAGTCAATGAAGTGCAAAGAGCTCAACGAAATCAAGAATTGAAACAATGTAACAACAAAACAACGAGGAGCGCCCAAATTTAACGATTGTATAAAATGAGTGCGAGTTTTGTACGTGAAGATTACAGTGCAAACAAAAAAAAAAACACTGGGGTAGTTGCCAATCTAACAAATATATTGTTTAAATAAATACAAAAAACAAATAGACAGACGGACAGCCTTTATATATGTATGTGTGTATATAGAATAACAACAATTGTACCAGGCTTTTTATGTCTCTACTATTAATAACAACTACTTCATAAACTAAATACAAAAAAAAAAAACTTGAAAACAATAATAACAAACAAATGAAATAGGTACAATTTATAATACGATTTAGCATTGTTGGCTTAAATGTAAAACAATGTAATAAAATTAAAAAAAAAATTAAAATAACTGTGTTAAAATAGGACAATTAAATGAGTACAATAAAACGTTACTGATTCCTTTAAAGAGTTTCCGGTAGATAATTAATTACAAATTATTAATAATCATAACTTTAATTGTAAAAAGTCTGTGTTCACACAATGCAATTCTTATTACTAAGTTCTTACTTTCTAGGCGAGAGAGATAAAGCCTTGCTTTCTTATTCTTAATTTTGGCTGAAGTTGGCTGCACAGTATGTGAAGGCCAAAGAAATTCCAAAAAAGAAAACAGATGAGTCTTATTTAATAAGTTTTGTAACGTGTAAACACAGACTAATTTTTAAATTATATTTTATAAGGCAAAATTTTTGAATTTTTTCAGTTTTTATCAGAAATATTTATTTTTGCTAAAGTTTAAAGAATGTTTAAACTATTAATATTCCCTCAGCCATTTTAATACATTTTGTAAATCAAACCTTGTTTATTTTGCCTAGATTTACATTTTAATTTTTGTCTCATTAACATAATGTTTGAACATTTTCAAAACTCTTATTTAAAATTTTTCAACTCCTGACCATTTTTAAAATTTGTATTTTAAACTTTTGAACATTTTGTTTAACAATTTACCAAAATTTAAGAATTTTTCTTTACGATTCTATTAAGGAATTATACAATTATTTTAATTTTTTTAAACTGCGTTATGAACTTTAAGGATTTTGCCAACAAATTTAATATTATTAAGAATTTCTTCAATATTAAAACAAACTAAAATTATTAAAACTAAGTTTTTTGCAAATAAACGCTAAAGATTTTCCCCCTTTATGAATAAGGGCATTTATATAAATCGTTAAACTTTAAACTTTTCAATGAAGGGGTCAAAGGTTACATAATATAAAATTGTTCATAAAAGTTTTAAACACAGTGGCGACAAAACTATGTCTGCTATTGAGCTAATTCTATTTGAGTTTTATTTTTGAATGTATTTTAAATAAAATCTAGGAGAAGAAATTTCTACATTTGTCGAATACTTTTGACAAAATGTTGAAAAGTTTAAAATAAAAGTTTTGAAATTTTTGAATTATTGGAATTGTTTATAAAAATTTTAAACACAGTTGCGACAAACCTATGTCTGTTATTGAGCTAATTCGTTTTGAATTTTATTTCTGATTATGTTTTCAATAAAATCTTGTTATTAATAGTTATTAAACCCCTGGCCCACGATGTTCGCTTAGATAAGATTTAAGACACAAACTTGATTGAGTAAAAAGTAGATACGATAAAAAGTTTGTGTCTTAAGTCTTATCTAAGCGAACGTTATCGTTCGACATCGTGGGCCAGGGAGTAAATAAATAAATTTTGAAGAATTTTTGCTGTTTACACGAGTTTGAAGCATTTTAAAGAGCAATTTTGAGGAAAATTTCAATCGTGTAAATCTGGCTTAACTGGGCGGCTATATTTTCTCGTATTCGTTGAGCTACTCTGTACATTTCTCTTTCTGAAAAAGCTTCGTCTTCTTGTACATCATCATCGGCATCGATGGACTTTGTGGCTTAATTTTATCCGAAACCCTAATAAATGTTTCTCTATTGAGGCGATAATAACTGATAAAACTGAACAGTAACAGTTTTAATTAAATTGAAAAATAACCAGAAATATTAAAAATATTTACACGGCACTGGAATATGACAGAGGATCAGATGCATTCCTTTTCAACTGCGTTTTGATGTCTCTGATCATTTAAAACAGCCACAATTGTAAATCCGGCCATTTAAAAAAAAATTGCACTTTTATTTAATTTTTTTTTTGTTAGCGCTCTTTTTGTTCGCTTTTGTTATACTTTTTATTACAAAAATCATATGTTTTTTGTTTTGGTTTACACAACGTTACCATATTTAAGTAAAAAATAAAATTTGTTTTTGGGAATAAAGAAAATCGATCAGAATCTAGAGAACGCAAAGTAAAAACGATCGATTTGCAAATACGGAATTGAAACCAATCCGATCAAATTATGTGACATGCATGTATGTTTGTTTTGAGCATGGTGCAACTATACAAGGTGAGTGCAGTAGCCCAGCTGACTGACTTTGTTTATAATTTACTTATGTCAAAAGTAATACTTTTTCAAGTATTTTTGACAGTAGTACATTTTACACAAACAAAATGCCTGTTGTTTCTGTTTTGTATTGTATTTGTTGTCGATTTGCACTCACCTTGTATAGTTGCACCATGGTTTTGAGTTTAATTTTTAATTCTATAGCTTTTTAAAATTTGTTGGACAAAATGTTGAAAAGTTTAAAATGGCTGCACATGTTTTTATATGTGGTGGGAAATTGTTTATAACTCGAACATTAAACAACCGATAATTGAGTTTTATAAATTTTTAAGAAGCTGATTATAAATATGTAATAATAAAATGTTTACTGAAATTTGATATTTAATTTATATTCTTTAAAATTCTTAATATTATAGAATATTATAAAGGAAATTGAAAATTTGTCTTATTTTGTTAAATTTTATAGGAAACTGAAAATATGTACTATATATTAAAAATTGAATTGAATCTTAAAAGAAAGAAGGTTAGAGACAATACAGTCTGGTAACATTCAATATAAATTTTTTTTGAATGGATCTATTAACACGATTTGTTGTTGTTGCTGCTGTTGTTTATATCTTGTTGTAGTGGTAAATTTTTCATTATTATGTTAATTTTTAAAAACTACACATTCCTTATTTTTATTATATTTTTTTTTATATCAATTTGACACCTTCGCAGAAGCTAGAAATTTGAAAACAAGTTTTTCTACAAAATGAAATTACATACTAAACATTCTCGTTAGCGGTAATAGACATTTTAAAATAATTTCAATGGAAATTTTATTAAATACATATCGAATGAATTTTTATCATTTAAAGTGGTGGCGCTATGGGAAAATTTAGACAATTTAAACAGAGACATTGATGGCAGGTGTTGTAAATTTATAGGAACCCCTTTTGATTGAAATAAATCGGTATAACTCTAGATTATTAAAAAAAAAAACAACAAATAAGAAAATTTTACACCAGAAGCCTTTTTTCAGCGTAAAGCAGTAAACAGCGAAATAAACAGCAACAAAAATTATGACATAAATCAAAATTTTTCTCATACAAAAACATAAAACACACACGCAGGCGCAGAAAAAAAATGCATTCGACCATAAAATATTAATTTTGATTTCGAATCCTGTTCATAAGTTTCTTGTATGATTTATAGTTTGCCAGAAAGAAACATAAATATGAAATATTTCTTTATTTTCAAGACTTGAGACGAAGAAGAAGAACTACAACAACAATCGTAATAATAACAATTTAGAATAAGTAAACAAACACACCCCAAAAAGTGGCCTGTGTACGGCTGATGTTGTTGTTGTGGTTGTTGTATAGAAAACAATGAGTCTAATGTTGGCAAAACAAAACGTTAATTATAAATTAAAATATTTATAAAAAAAGAAAATCTTCTTTGTTAGAAAAACATGAAATATCCTTTCTTCTTGTTAAAGACAGAATTTACAAACTATCTACTTCAAATTTTACAAAAAAAAAAAAAAAAAAGAAAGTGTCACTTGTCTGTTTTGAAGACTTTATGAGTTTCCATTAGACTGCCTTTGCCCCGACTATTCTTAGTTTGTTTTATATTAGTTGTGCCATAAATTGTTAATTAAACTTTTAAAAAATTCTTTGCATTTGTTAATTTTTTTTTTCAGGTTATAAATCATATTTTGGATTGTTTGAAATAATTTATATTGGAAATTTTGAAAATTATAAAATTGAAATATGAAAGAATATACCTCTACAAATCTTTTTTTTGTACATATTTTAAAGGTTATACAGTTTCTTTTATGTTTTAAGAAGAATTTTAAAAAAAATTTGTTACCAAAAATACTTTTTTTTTATATTAAAGTTGACTTTAGTATCGAATTGGGTACCAAATTTTTACTAAAGCAGACTTTAGTACCCAGTTTGGTAGCAGTTTTCGAAAAAAGGTATAAAAGTCTTCCCCCACCACCTATGTTCTCACATATAAAGGAAATTGTGAAGCCATGCCATTTTAAACTTTTCTACATTTTGTCAAACAATTTTCAAAAATCTAAAAAGTACTTTTCAAAATTTTGTAAAAAAAAGCCTTTAAAAATAAAACTTAGAAAGCTCTTTAGCTTAATAGCCAACATAATTTTGGCACAATTGTGTTTTAAACTTTTCAAAACCATTCAAAATATTAAAACATTTTTTTTAGTAATTTTGAAAACTTGTTATTATTTTGTCAAACAAATTTTAAAAACCTTTGAAATGCTTTTCAAAATGTCATTCAAAATACATTAAGACATAAAACTCAAAAGGAATAAGCTTAATATCTGTCACAATTTTGTCAAAACATTGATTTTTTTGAACAATTCCAAATATTCGAAAAATTTTAGTTATTTTCAAAACTGTTTTCAAAATTTTGTCCAACGATTTCTAACCATTTATTAACTTATTTTCTAGATTATTTAAAAAACATTCAAAAAGAAAACTCAAAAAGAATTACTCAATAGCGAACATTAATTTTTATAAACTATTCCAAATATTCGAAAAAATTTTATTTATCGAAACTGTTTTTAAACTTTTTAATATTTTGTCCAACGTATTCTACAAATTTAGATATTATTTCTTTTCATAGATTTTATGTAAAAAACATTCAAAAAGTAATCTTAAAAGGAATAAGCTTAATAACGAACATAATTTTGTCACAACTGTGTTTTAAATTTTTAAAAACAATTTCAAAATATTCAAACATTTTGTAGTGATTTTCCAAACTGTTGTTAAACTTTTTAACATTAGCGCAATTCACAATCTTGTGCAAATGGTATTGCATCATTGCATTTGCAAAAAGGTTTAGCATATTTCTGCTCTTGTTAGTGTAGAGCAAAAATGTTTGCAAATGCAATGATGCAATACCATTTGCACAAGATTGTGAATTGCGCTATTTTGTCAAACAAATTCCAAAAATCTAAAAAAATACTTTCAAAAATAAAATTCAAATAGAATTAGCGCAATAGCAGACATAATTTTATCGCAACTGTGTTTAAAACTTTTATGAACAATTTTAAATATTATGTAACCTTTGACCCCTTTATTGAAAGGTTTAACGATTTATATAAAATGTTCAGTGTTTATTTTCTTAGTTTAATTATTTTGTAAAAGTTTTATTAAAACTTAGCATTAGTTTAAGATAAAGTTGTATTGAAAAAATTCTGAATAAAATTAAATTTTTTGTCAAAATCCTTAAAGTTCATAATGCAGTTGAGAAAAAAATATGAAAGTTGTAGAGTTATAGTTATATTTGTGTTTAATAAAATCCTAAGGAAAAATTGTTAAATTTTTTGAAATTGTTTAAAAAAATTATAAAAAGTTTGAAATAAAAGTTTTAAAAACGGTCTCAATGGTTTTGCAAAAATTTATAACGCAGTTAAAACAAAATATGAGAGTTATGGAACTAATTCTTGTTGTGTTTCACTCCTGAATAATTTCTAAATAGAATCCTAGAGAAAAATTCTTAAATTTTTGGAAATTGTTTAACAACATTTTTAAAAGTTTGAAATAAAATTGATGTCAATGATTTTACCTAAACTCTTAAAGTTTATGACGGAAATAGAAAAAAAGTATGAGATCTGTAAAGTTAATTCTTTTTATTTTTAATTCCCTTAATAAAATCCCAACGAAGAATTCTAAAATTTTAAGAATTTGTTTAACAAAACTTTAAAAAGTTTGAAATACAAGTTTTAAAAATGGTGTCAAGGGTTTTGCTCAAATCCTTCAAATTCATAACGCAGTTGCGAAAACAACTGTGAGAGTTATTAAACTAATTCTTTTTATGTTTCATACCTGAACAATTTCTTAATAAAATGCTAACGAAAAATTCTTAAATTTTTGGAAATTGTTTAACAAAATTTTTAAAAGTTTGAAATACGAGTTTTGAAAACGGTGTCAATATGGTTTTGCCCAAATCCTTTAACAACGCAGTTGGAAAAATATTATGAGAGTATAGAGCGAAATCTTTTTGTATGTTTTCCTGATTAATTCCTTAATAAAATTGTTTAGTACCAAATTTGGTACCAGAATTTTACCACAGCAGACTTTATTAGTACCGAATTTGGTACCAAAACTTTACCACAGCAGACTTTATTAGTACCGAATTTGGTACCAAATTTTTACTAAAGCAGAAAAGATTACTAAAAAATGTATTTTTTTTTTTACTTTCTTAACTTTTTTAAATGAAGTTTTTACTTTTAACCACCAACAGCTTGAAATTTAAAGATTGTTTACCTTATTTTATTAAAAATAAACACGTGTTTTCTATTTTGATTTTAACATTAACAAAACAAAGCGAATTAAGTTTTATTTTCTAATTTAATTTTTTGTTATCAAAAATAAAAACCATAAAATCCAACTGGAGTCTAATCGTCTGCTACAAATAACTATAATACAACAACAACAACAACAACAGTCACAGTCACAGTCACAGAAAAAATTTATAAAGTCTCCAAAGTGTCTTGGAAGTTAAACCAAAAAAAAAAATAAATAAAAATCAAGTCTTTTATATTCATAAGAAAAGTGTTTCCGACTAGCCCACGTTGCCATGAGTGGCTCCTTTTGTTCTTAATGGATTTGGTAAGTTAAACCTTAAAAAAAAAGAGCAGAACTATAACAACAACAAAAACCAATCAAGGCCAATGACACGTCGTTTAGATATTGATGCGTTCGTCGCTTTAAGACACACGGCGCGGCGCAGCATTTTACGCTTTTTAAGACTGCATTGAGGCTTTCAGAAATGAAGTAGAAGAAGTTGAGTCTGGAGGCAGCTAAATGAGGTTTTCTTTTGTTGTTGCTTCTTTTAAATCGGCAACTAAAACATGATTCCTCTCACACATACACACATATACACACACAGATAAAGTGGACTCAAGTAGACAGCCTGCTGTGCGTGGAATTCTGGCAAGCGGGTGTCAGGCTCAAGAACGAGCACTAAAAATGCCAAAACGTCATAAATTAAGAGACGCGCTTATGTGTTTCATTCTTTCATTTCATTTTTATTAAAATTATTATTTTTATTATTATTATTACATATTTCATATTTTTTTATTTTTATTTTTCTTATGCTTTTAATTTGATTTTGTTTTTATTTGGTTAAAGCACAAATATTCATATTTACGTTGAAATTTAAATATTTGATCGTTGATTTTCAGGCGGCTGTTGTTTGTGTAAAAAGATTTTGTTGAATTGTTTTTTTGTAGGTTTCTTTTTTCAAATTTCAAGTATGTTTTATGTTTTGTGTTGATTTTAATATTTGTAATCCGGAATTTGTACTTTGTTTGAGAATAATCAAATCAGTTTTATTTTGTTAAATAAAAGAAATTAGTTCAAGTTTTTCTTATTTTTTTTTTAAGTTTGTTAATTGGGGGGTTTTCAAAAGATAGTTTAAGTGTTTTAATAAACTAAAGCGATGATTCTTTATTTTTAGACATTTTTGTTCTTCTTTGCATATTCCAATACTTTGTAGAATATTGAAACAATTTCCTCTCTAATGCATGTTACATTAATGGTATCCAATGTAACCTTTCACAGGAAAATAGCTTTAGTTTGTTAAAATCGCACATTTCTCACTTCTTTAGTTTCACATAGACATATTATATATCGTCTGATAGGAAATTGCGTCTACTTTTTAAAAATTTATACAAAAATTTAGTAATTCAAAATTCATTGAATTAAAAAATAGCATTAAAACTTGAAAATATGCTTTAAAACCATAATTTCTCTAATTTTAACAAAAACCCTTGACGATTTTTTGAATTACGAAAAGTTTTACACATTTTTATACCGCAAAAACAATTTCCTTTACAAGGATATATTATATGTATAACAAATTATTTTCGTGTGATACATATATTAATAGTCTCCACTGTAACATCTCACAGGTAAATAGCTTAATTTTGTTCAAATATCACATATAAAGTTTATTAGTTTGTGATTTGTCATGTGAATTAGACATATTATACATCATTGGATAGGAAATTGTGTCTACTTTTTAAAAATGTATAGAAAGTTTTAATATTTTAAAATTCATAGAAGACTTTTCTCAAAATAATAGTAAAACATTAAAATATGCTTCAAAACTATAGTTTTTCATTTTTTCTTTTTTTTTTCCAAAACTCTTCAAAGAGTTTTTGAATTATAAAACTTTTTATACATTTTTATAAAAAAGACACAATTTCCTTTACCACGATATACAATATGTCTAAGGAATCTTTCCCGCTTGTCATATTATTTTTGACAAATGTAAAACTTTACTGAAAAATTGCTTCAGCTTGTTAATGTCTCTCATTGAAAGTTTTTTATATTAGTTTTGTGAAAGAAATAAGTTTGACAAATTATATAGCATTATAAAGGAAATATGTATACAAATTTCTATTAAATATTTGCAAATTTGTAAAAGCAAATGAATATAAAAAATTATGTTTTTTTTTTTATTTTCCAAAAACTCTTACCAAATCTTAATTTCCTTTACAATGATATATAATATGTTTAACTAATTTTTCTCTCAAGTCCCATGAAATGGTCACAAAGAAAACACTTTACTGGAGAATAGTTTCTGCTGGTTAATAATAAATTTTCGGGAAAGTTTATTGATTTGTTATGTGCAGGACATAAAGCTGTTGTATTATATATCATTGTAAAGGAAATTGTTTCTACTTTAACAACACTTTTGTAAAAAAAAATCAAATTCAAATTTTTAAAAGACGTTTCTATTTATAACAAGAGTCTGCATATTTGTCGTTTTGTCTTATGTTTGATTTCAATTGTTATTTTTTTTTTCAAAATTTCAAATTAAATTGATAAAATCAACCACATAATATAGCATTTCTATGAAACCAACCTAATTTTAAGCACTTTTCAATTATAAAACTTGAAAATTTGTTTTAGCTTTGTGGATAAGCAATCTTACAAACTTGTTAACATTTCTTTTCTTTAACTTTTTGCTCTCCTTTTAAAATATCACATAACAACTTTAAGCCAAGTAGACGACGCTACATTAACAACAATTAGCGAGTTTTAAGTGGCACTTCAACAAAAAAAAACAAGAAAATGTCAAAAAAAAAAAGGGAACAAAATTCCTTTTTTTTTTTGTAAATAGCGAGATATTAGTTAGATATTAGCAATTAACATACCCACAACAACAACAACACAGCAAGCAAAAAAAATGTATAATACAACTTTTATTTAAACTTTGACCTTGCAAAATAGGTTGGGTTTGTATTTTGTTTGCAGCAAAAAATCAAAAGAACTTGTCCAAAATCTCTCGCCCCTTTTATCACACACACAAGGGTAATTCTCTTATTTATACTCGTACTCTCACCCAGCTAATTCATTAACTTTTATTATTAAGAGTGTGTAAATATGAATATACTTTACTGTTATTTAAAGAGAGACATCCAGAGCAAGTTATTGTTGTTAGTTGTTGCTGGTTTTTGAAAGCCTTAGGGGGGTAACAGAAAAACGGGGAGAACAAGTATAAATGTTGCTAAATATGCTGCATGTTGTATTTAACCTTTTCAAAATTTCACATTCATCTTTAAAAATAACAGTTTGTAGGGCAGAATTTGCATGCCTCAGTTTCAGACAATAAGGCAGGCATGTGTTGAGTTTAGGGAGACCCTTAAAATAAATTTAAATTAAATTTAAATCGAAAATAAAATTATCAACTGGGTTTTACATTTGCAAAATGTGAAACTTTTATTAAGTTTGTGTTCTAATTTTAATGAAAACGATTTGAAAAGAAAATATAGTTTTCAGTTTGGTTCATCGTAGAATAAAAGTTTCCTAGAGCGCCTTGGAATTATCTAAGTGAAATTGAAAAGGATTTCATCAGTTTCACTTTGTAGTGAAATATAAAATCTAGACATCTATTTCTAGTTATACATATACATAGAAGTCAATTCTCATATTTGTAGTGAACTTTCTGTAAAATGTACAATGTATGAAAACACCGGAAAGTAGCATTATCTTGTAAATCTCTATCATTTAAAGTTTTTCTAGTTTGTCGGTGAAATAGAAAAAAGATAAAATTTAATACATCCTTGTAAAGGAAATGTATTCAAAGTTTTAGTATTCAAAAGTTCTAAAAAGACTTTTGTAAAAAAGACGTGAACGAGAAAATATTTTGCAAAAGCATAATTTTCTTATTTTTACAAAATTCTTTTATGAATTTTTGAATTATAAAACTTTTTATAGATTTTCAGAAAGTAGACATTATTACCTTTACAATGATATATAATCAGCCTCATTATGAGTGTTGTTTTCTTTTTACGACAATGATTGTTTCGTAATAGATTAAAGAAACAAATTTAATTTTATTTTATCATATTAATGGTCACAAATGTTACAACTCTCTCTAAAATCTCTTACAAATAAAGTTTATTAACTTGTTGTGTGATAAAGATAAGCTAAACATATTATATAAGTATGTTTGCAACGGAAATTGTGTCTTGTTTTTAAAAATGTTGGAAAATTGTTGTTATATAAAATTTGCTTTAACACTTTTGTTTGCCTCTTAAAGGGACACCCTTTTCCTTTAACAATATGCCTCTTCAAATGTTATTTTAAGCCTATAAAAACATAAAGGTACATTTATAATTAATATTCCAGGCAAGCGAAGCCTGGCATATCAAAAACTAATATTTGACACGAGATTTTTGAAGATAAGCTACAACACAAAAGAAGAAATAAACTTTTCCGAGCTTCTTATTGTGCCAGAATGCCTGACTCAAAAGTGTCGACTATAATGCGGCATTAATCTTCACACAACACAACACAAAACGGACGGACGGACAGCAGCAACATTTCAAGCAGCAGTTTATTTCAAATTTATCTTCTTTATACATTTGAATATATTTTTAGAGGCACTTGAATATGGGCAATTAGGGTAAATACTCTTAGTGCTGTTAGTGCCAGGATATTATACATTTATAAATGAAAACTTGTTAAATTGTAACAAATTCTCTTCCTATTGTTAGATATTGCAGTTTTTTTTTCTAGAGCAAAGCAAAACAATGCCAAAGTTTTGAAAAGCATATTAACAATAAATCTGGTACCTAAAATAACAATGTTCTTTTTTTTTTGAAATGTTTAAGCAGCCAAAAAACTAGACATTAATTGTATGTTTTGTGTAAATAAATTAAGAAGAAAAAAATATATTTATATTAAGAAAGCACAGCTTCTTTTAGTAGCGAAACGTTTAAGTTGTTAAATAATCAGCCCTATTCAAGAAAACCCTACTGGAGTTTTAAAAATGGTAAAATTGTTAATGATTTTTGGTATATGATAAGAAAAGTTTAATTAGGAATTATTAAACATATGTTTAAGTTTATTGTAACAGTTTTAGCCAGCAAATTTAACAATATGGGATTCTGTTAAAGCAAAAAACAGGAATAGGGCTGAATATTTCTATAATAAACAGACAGTTTTTAAATTTTTACTTTTTTAGAGACTAATTTAGCTAGTTTTTTCTAATAATAAACTGAAAGCTTAACCTCCTCTCTCTCTCTCTGTCTAATACAGCCATACCTCACTTTGCGTTGGGGGTACGTTCCAAAAAACACGTCACAAATTGAAACCACGCAAAGTGAATTAAGATTTTCTATAACAAACCGTTAAAGATCGAAGATAGGTTCTAGGGTTACGAATATACTAAATGCACGGTCTCATTTGGCACTTGTCTTAGCACAAATTTGTTGGACATTTTTTACTCTTACAAGAGTTTTGCAGGACCAAACAACATCAAATAAATTAAAACTAAATATTTGTTTTTGGCCTAAATAAGAAAAGTCTTTTTTTAAGTAAATAAACGAGGTCAAATATACATATGTTATTTAGTGGTTATGTCTTTTGGTCCAATCTAATGATGTTGCAGATTTTACAAAATTTCACTCGTACCCAAAACAACGCAAACTCGAAAATCGAACGACGCGCAGTGAAAATTAGTACTAATTAAGCGAACGACGCAACTGCGAAAAAAAAACGAAACGACGCAAAGCGAGGTATTGGTGTATAGCAAATTTTGTTTACATCGCTTCAGTGTTTTGCTTGTTTTAATTTAACACGAAAAATGCTGGCTGGCTTTTCTTTATATCTATATAAATTTTTAAATATTTACAATGGCTTTAAGTTTCTCTTTTGAATAAAAAAACAAAGCAATAACAAAGTTTTTGTAAAAAAAAACTATTGTTTTTCCAACGAAAGTTGTTAAAATAAATAAATCGATTTAGGAAATGCCGTCATCATCATTAGAATGCAATACCTTCAGTATCTGCCTGCAATTGTTTATACAGAGAGAGAGAGAGAGAGAGAGAGAGAGAAAGAGAAAGAGAAAGAGAAGTCAATTGTTAATCTTTTCAAGCGTTATAAATTAGTAATTTTTCAAATACTTGCAGAGGAAAAAAGAAGAAATTAAATAAAAATGTTTTAGAAAATCTGTAACTCCATGTAAAGGTTCTGTATTATTATATGTATGCATGTATGTATGTAGGCAAGTGTTTGTAATATACTTGCACTTGTACAACAAGTACTTGCTACATGTACTGGCAACTAATGTGGACTCTAGGTGAAGCACATATGTAGAACAGCCACAAATGTTTTTACATTTGAAGGAAAGAATATTAAAAGCGGCAAATACGAAGCTTTAAAAACCCTGCTTCATGTAATTGAACTTAACAAAATATTTAAATCGAAATTCTCCTTATAAAAGTCTATGGAATCAAATTGCATTGGAAGAAGAATGAATGCTTATATGTATTTCTGAATTTCACACTTTCCGACCAGAAATATTTATGGAAATCATTTAACTATCTGTTACCTATAGAAAAATATTTCTATAAAATTTAAAATTTTTCCTGAAGAATACAACACAAAGAAGTAGCAAAATATTGGGAATACAGATTTTTTTTAAAAAAGACCTTAAGGCTTAAACAATTATTGGAATATTAATGAAAAAGGCGAAATAAACTGTAATAATAAATATGTCTATTGCAGTTAGTTTCATTAGTTGTTTGCTATTTTAACAAAAGTCTTCTATGAATTTTCAAATAATCAAATATTTTATACCTATGAAGATGGATAAGTTAAACATTTTATATACAGTGGGAAGCAAAACTGTCCGCATGTTTTGCATTACGGATGATGCGCGCATGCGGCCTATCAGACTGTTATCGGTGGACTTTCTTTCGTCGCTTCTATCGGAAAGTGCAGGCTTTTTCTTTTTCAAAGTGTCTACTAAACCAATTCTATTTAATGCGCGTCTAAACGTCCAGGAACTGACATCTTTACCAATACTAGTTTTTTTTAAGAGAAGTAACACTCAGGAAATTAATATGCCTACCTACATATATAATTAACTAATTGTGTTACTTTCTTTGGAAAGGGATAGGTAGAAGAAGAATAGGTGGTAAAAGTAGAGAAAAGCTTTTCATATGACAACACTGTAATTGCGCGTTATGTTTATTAATAGTACAGTATTGCAGCGACTCTGGTGGTGAGTAGACGCATCGATCAAAGCTTAATTTATAGCCATTATTTTACTTCAGTGGCGTTTAAATGATGCTATACCACCGAAGAAGGCGCTGTGATAAATATTAGTTATGATAGGATAGAAAAACTAATAATTATCAGAAACTGATGTTGTTTTGAGTTTGAACAGCTGGGAATCGAACCTATCACCAACTCATGCTTAATGATCAATCGCGCTACTCAATTAAGCTACAGCACCCTTATGATGTCCTTATTATATAGCAAACGTTCAATCTGCCGGGCATCACCATCAGAAAAAAGTTTTGGTCGACGCCCTTGGTTATTATTGCAAGCTACATTACGCCGTTTTTTACCGTGGATTTTCTAAAATTTAATTTTTTTTAGCGATTTTACGGCATGAATAATTATTTTGCAACAAATTTATCACATTGTTTTCTCATTTTTAAAGATCTTTTATTTTTTTTTATTTGAAAATCAAGTTAATCAGTTCACAAGTCAAACAATAATGCACAAATAGGACAATAAAAGCTTGATAACGAGATCGCATCAAACAAAGCAACAACGGGTTAATATCGCGATAATGTTTATTTCTTGTACTGTGTAAAACTAGTCCGAATAGAGATTTTTTTTAATTTTTTGAAGCAATTTATGTGAGTTTTTGTGCTTTATAATTTAAAATAAGGTTCAATTAAGTAAAAAAAAACCTTTATATGATAATGTTTGTATTATTTTCATTACCTTAATTCCTTAATGCAAAACATTCGCACAGTTTTGCTTCCCACTGTATGTACGAGTATATCGTTATACAGGAAATTGTGTCCTCTTTCATTGGTGTTATGTACAGTTAAATAACCGATCATGTGCAGTCTCTGGAGGCCATAAGTGCCGATCACTGTTTGGTAGGATCTTGTGAAATCAAGTTTTTAATTTGCTGTTATTTTTAAGAATATTTCAATCGATTGAGTTGATTTCGGGTAGGACTTTGGAAACTGAATAAAGAGTTTTCTAGTTCTTGCCATGCGGCCCCTGGGGGCTTTGAGTGGCGATCACTGTTTGAATAATTTTGTGAAACAGGTTTTTAAATTGTTGCTATTTATTACAATATTTCAAGCTATTTGAAGGATTTTCAGTAGTGATCTGGGCAGGACTTTAGGAAATTGAATACAGAGTTTTCCAGTTCTTGCCATGCGTCTCTTGAAATTATTGAAATAGCCTATAAGAAGAGAAAAGTTCATTTAGACATGAATAAAAATATTAGAAATTTTATATGAAGATTGATTTAGATATACCTATCAAGGATTTTCAATAGCAATCTAAGCAGGTATTAAGGAAAGAAATTAAATGAAGAGTTATAATGATATTTATTCTAAAAATTATAAGAACTGCCTATTAATAAAGAAAAGTTCATTTCAACTTGCATAAAAAGATCGCTAAACTTTCGTGCAGCGAAAGGACACAAAGGAATGGATAAGGTTAAGCATTCCTGTTATAAAAATTTCAAATAAAATATTTGTTTAAAACAACAAAAGTTAAACACCTCATCCTTTTTCTAAGCAACTACAGCAACAAACAATCTGTTATTAAAAGCTTTTAATTAATGTTTGTAATCTCATACTCTCTTACAATTAAGAGAGGGTTTCAATATCTAAATACTTGCATACTTTCATACATTTATATGTGTGAGTTTTACCTTTGTGTTGTATTGTTTTAATCTCGTTTTTTTTTTTTTGCTTGCTCCAGCACTTATCCTTTTTATATATGTATATGATTTTTTTTCCTATCCTTTAGTCCTGCTGTATGTTCAGGCGTTGTTTGTGAAGGCGTTTATGTATGCTCTGCTAAATGTCTAACATATGAATGTATTTGGAGTCAGGTTCATACATATGTTTCTAAATTGCTTTTACGTGAATTATGAAGCAGCAGAGGCAAGTGAAAAGGAGACTGTTGAAAAAACTTAATATTGTGGAATTAATAGTGATAGCAGGAGCTTGTTTTAAATGCGCCAACAATTCCATTTAGCCAACGAAATTTCCCAATGAATTAACACTCAAGTGGCGTAAAGTTTTCAGTTCTCTTACTCTCTACCTGTGTGTTTTGATTAAATCCTACAGTAATTTGTCTAAAAACAATTTGAAGCCTTTAGCTTTTCTAAAAATATATTAAGGAAATATGTATGTATGTATGTATATGTGAATGGGAAGCTGTAATAAAAATAAATGTAGCTACAACTGTAACATATTGAAATGGAAAAAAACCTTTAAGAAAGGGATTTTCTAAAAATGATCTAAAAGGATCTTCTGAACAGCAACAGCGTTTGTTTTGCCAGTTTTTCTTTGTAAAAAAGTTACTTATCATTGTTTAACAACAAATTAAACTTGAAGGAATTTTTTTGGAAATCTCTGAAAATAAGGGCAAAGTCGTTTCCAAAACATTGCCAAAATCTAAAAAAAACAAAATACTTTCACTCAAGCGTAATATTGTATCCGTCATCTTTTACCGGATGTCCTGATACATTTTGACATTTATAAGGCAACAACTCTCTATTACTCTCCCTTAGATAGCTACTAAGCTGACATGCGTGTGTAAATTTAAGCCGAATTTTTTTTTTTTTAAATAAAAATGCATTTTGAAATCTTGTGCGAACACCGAGATTAGCGTTTTACGCTCGTTTGAATTTACATCTACAATAAAAATAGAGACTACAGCCCTAAACTAGCCTTTGTTCTCAGCCTTGTTGTTTTTAAGGGGTTGTGACATTTAATCTTCAACGAGTATCTACCACACCAAACAATTTAACATTTATAACATAAAATCATGACAAACAGATAGACAGACAGAATAAACCAGATGCATTCTTCTTTTATTTAGCCAAATTCCATATGTAGTGCTTGCTTGCTTGCTTGCCTGCATGTCCGTCCCTGCTTAAACATGCACTTTTGCTGGCTTTGTTTAAAATCCTGATAAAAAAATTTGTAACAAAAGCAATAATTAACGCTTTAATGCATTAAATCTGTATCAAACATCTGATATTGATAACAAGTTATTTTATTTTTGTTTTATTACATTTATTTTAGCATAAACTATGCATAATTAATTTCATATATGCACATAAGTATGTATGTATTTTATTGTTGGCGAATTAAGAAACCTTAGGTTAGATGAAGTAGATGAATGAAGCAATTAAAGCCATTTAATTCACCTCCGAAGTTGCGAACAAGCTCCTCAAAGCGCTAGCCGGCAGCACTTGGGCTATGAATAAAGAAACCTTGTTTGGAACCTACAAGACGATTGGTCGGTCAGTGGTTAACTACGCTGCTCCAGTGTGAATGATGCCTAGTAGAGAAATATTCAAAACTGTCAAAATGCAGCCTTAAGGACCGTCACAGGCTGACTTCAAATAACCTCCAAACACGACCTTCACGAGGAAACTAAGGTTGTTCTGGTCAAGGAACACAATGTCATGTTGACAAAACAGGAACTTTGTATATACGAAGAGAATTTACTGAGGTATGTATGACAGCTTTGAACGACATTTATAAAGACACCGCCGATTTCACGGTAGCTGGATACCGCATAAATGTCGTATTTGGTGGAGGTCGCCCACCGTCCATAGCAGACATCGAGAAAACTCTGGCGCGTAAAACAAGAATCGTTCTGGCACAACTCAGATCTGGGGCCAAATTACCGCATTCGATATCGTGTAAAATTGATCGTAATTTTCTTATTTGAGATTATGGCATTCGATATCGAGCAAGAAATTTAGTACATTTTATCATAATTTCGATATCGAAATCATTTTTCGATACTATAGCTCATTCGATCACGAATGCGGTAATTTAGCCCCTGGCTTAATGCCTTCTGGTCCTGCATAGAGCCAGCCGTCTTTAATATATGTCCATCATGTAGAGACACCATTAATTCTGCGGTAGCAGGATACCGCATGAATTTCGTACTTGGAGGTCGCCCATAGCAGACATCGAGAAAACTCTGCCGTGTAAAACAAGAGTTGTTCTGGCACCACTGAGATGTGAATGGATCAATATGCTTAATGCCTTCTGGTCCAGCAATATAGACACTCTCCACATATTTAACTGTCCAACCAGCCCTACTTCGCTTTGTGCTGATTATCTGTGGTCGCAACCATTGGAAGTAGCGTAATTTCTTGGACTGGATTCAATAACAAAAAACTGCGTAATCTCCGCCCTTAACACCATAGAACCGTAGGAAACCTGTTGGTACTTTTAGACAGGAACGTCAGAAAAAGAAGCATTTCATACAAAGACGAAGTCCGTACAACTTTAAGGGAAGAGTGGGGCAAGATTAATAGAGATGTGACTGAACCGCTTGTAAATTCCATGCAAAGGCGACTAGAGGCTGTAATTAAGCTGAATGGACGGACGACCAACAAAATATTAACTCTTAATATTTGGATTTTGGTAATTAGTTAAAAAATAGGGTGTTTTTGTTAATGTAAATCACAAACTGATTCTTATTAAACTGGATCTTCTTGGTTTTACATCTCACAGTCTAAACTTCTGGTGTTCCTCAAGGCAACCACCTTGGTTCAATTCTTTTTTCCATGTTCAATGACCTTCCAAATGCTTTAAATTTTTGTAACATTCTAATGTATGCTGATGATGTTAAAATATTTTTGAGCTTGTCTCAATTTGTGGAGCATTTATATCTACAATCCGAACTCAACAATTTCTTTTTGTGCTACAGTCAAAACTTAATGGAATTAAATTGAAAAAAAAATTATACTTATGCTCTTTTCCAGAAGTAAGTATATTCCTACCAATTATACTTTGGGTGAATACCGGCTTGAAGTTGTTGAAAATTTTCTTGATCTGGGAATTTAACTGGACAACAAATTAAACTTTGTTTCGCACATTACCATGACGATTAATAGAGCTAGAGGTGTATTCGCATTTATAAAGCGATGGGCTAAAGAATTTGATGATCCCCATGTCACAAAACAACTTTACATTTCCTTAGTAAGACCTACATATATTGGAATATGGCTCTATTATCTGGGACCCTTGGAATCCTGATATTCCATCATAAATTGATAGACTTAAATTAATAAAATTACCAACTCTATATAGTAGAAGAACTATGCTTAATGCAATATTTATTTATGAAGTCTGCTCCGATCTCCTTGTAAATAATGTTACTTTTAATGTTCCTCAATGATTTTCACGCCATTTCAAGCCACTGTGCATCAAACATGTTAGAACTAATTATGCCCAAGCTGACCCATTAAGAAGATTATATTGCGAATTTAACATAAAAATAATTAAATAATTGATTTTTCTCTAACAACAATTGTGATTAAACATAAAATAATTAGTTTATTTATTCTTTTATACTATTTGTTTATATTTCATATAATTTTTAAAAAGTCTGTAAGGATTCATTGACTTAATAATAGGCTAATTTTTGATTGTTTCTCTTATTTCCATGAAATTTAATTTTAAAAATGTTTCAAAATAAGAAGACATTAAAGCCTAAATTAAATTTTAAGTTGATTCAAACTTATATATTTCTTAATATAATAAAAATATTTTACTTCATACATGAAAAAGCCTAAACTAGCTGAACCCGGTGTACTTCGCTACCCCTCCTTGAGGTAAAGCCTCAACGTTGTAAAAAAGAAGGTGCAGATGTGAGTAGGTCGTAAAATATTATCTTGTAATCAGTAGTCCTGAGTCAAAGCTATGAAAATTTAAGATCGGTTAACAAGTCCAGCCTCCAATATATCGCAATTAAAGGGGCGTGCCTCCCATTTTTAATTTGTTACGTATTTCTATTCATGCCAATACCATATACATACATATAGGAAATACTGCCGCTGTTGGTCAAAAAATGCCCAAGATATGACGATTTTTAATTTTGGCTTATATGGGCGAGGCCACGCCTCTTTTTCCACTCATAACTATGTACCAAATATTATCGACGTAGGTCAAAAAATGCCCAAAATATGGCGATTTAAATTTTTTGGTTATATGGGCGGTGCTACGCCCCTTTGTCCAATCAAAACTTCATA
Source organism: Bellardia bayeri (assembly GCA_950370525.1). Taxonomy (NCBI): domain Eukaryota; kingdom Metazoa; phylum Arthropoda; class Insecta; order Diptera; family Calliphoridae; genus Bellardia; species Bellardia bayeri. Next base: position 3,473,645 of record OX493267.1, read on the forward strand.
TAGCCTATTATTCCTTCCAGAGTTACAGTAACATGCTGTAAAAATTTCAGGAAGATCGATTCAAGGGTTTGGCCTCCTATTAAGCACAAACATACAGATTTTACAACCCATCTCCTGAAAATTTCGAATCGAATAAGAAAAAATCAGCCAAATCGCTCCAGCCGTTCTCACGTGATGCCATTACATACATGGACCATTTAATTTTTATATATATAGAAGATATAAATTTTAACTCTGACTGTAATTATATATACTCGTACATACAATAATTAAAACTTGATCAACTTGAGCGTAGAAATCATAAGCCAATGTATAGAAACACTGTAGTAGCAGTAGCGATATTGTCACTTAATTAGCCCTTGATTGTAAATTTTTACTAAATATTCATGGAATACCCCATATATTGACCGTATGCAGTTACACTGAAGCATGCAAACAAGTTTAAGTGTCAGCATATAAAATTTACCTCTACCTTAAGGCAGTAAATGGAAAAATGCATCATCAATATTAGACAATAAAGTTCGTTTTAATGTTTTTCTATTGTCAGACCACCAAACAATTATTTGAACATGATCGTGTAAATACAGACAAATGCATTAGAGACTCCTACCTATTAAGGGAGAGTGTGAGTGTGTGTGTGTACGGTTACAGGTTCTTATTTACAGCAGACAAAGAACGATCCTGGCAGACATTGTGTCGCCCAAGGCTGGATTAAACAATTCTAATGTAAAGGCTAGAGACAGACGTATGGACGGACGTATGTATTTACGTTTGTACAATAGAACAACCTACATACGTGTTATTTTATTTATTCTACTTTAAAGACATTTTGAAAATGATACTCTTTTATGCATTTGTCATTCTAAACAACAACAACAACAGCAACAATAACAAAGACAATGAATGGTCAGATCATCATTTCTTTTCTTTCGCTTTTGTGTTGTAGCTGTTGTGTTTATTATTGTAATACTGCAGTTTTCACAATTTAATAATTTTCAGTTTTCTGATATACTCGTACATACATACATACATATGATTTGTGAAATGAAATAAAATAATTTTTTTTTTTTTTTTCAAAAGTCATTGTTGTGAATGAATTTTTAGTTTTCCTAATTCTATTTGTTCATCTATTGTTTTATTTTTATTTATATTTTTCCATTCTTCCTTTTCTTTTCTATTATTATCCTCTTCATTTCAGTTGTTTTGTTGTAGCCATTCATTCGTTCATTCATTTATTCTTTTCCATTCTCCGGCTCTCAAACATAATTGAACTGACTTGTATGTTAGACATGGTTTGAACAATAGCTGCTCAGATATTAGTAAAACAGAATAGAAAAGGATCTTTCTTTCATTCTTTCTTTTTGAAATACAATTTGAAATGCATCAAGACAAATAGTTTTGTAACAGACAGACAAATAATCAACTGGTTTTTATGAGTTTTTTTTTTTGGAAGTATGACCAGATCAATGGTTTGTAGTTTTCCTGTTTTTTTTTTATTATTATTATTTTGCCTTTCTTAGCCGTTTTATTTGTATTAATTAGATAAACATAAAATATTCTGGCTTAGAGAATTGGTGATCTTTGATGGTTTAAAGTGTCAAAAAATTCATGAATACTAGAGGGTTCCTTTCAAGTATTTTTTCTTTCAACAGATGAATCATCTAATTTTTTAATACCTAGTTGTTTTTTAATATTCTAAATTTTACAACTAGAATACTTAAACTTATGCAATTGCATATCTAATTAACATTAAATTGCCTTTAAATTTACGTATGTTTGTTTTATTATAACAAATTTTAAATATTAAATAAAATTAAGAAATTTTACACTCTACTGGGGAATTGTCATAAAGCAGTGGTCGGTTATCAGCCAGTTGGGTTCTGAACACGAACGACTATTTAGAACTTTTCAAAGTTAAACAATTTGAAAATTGTCTACCAAATTATCCAATTCAAATGTTCTATTACCATGCACTTACTAATGTATTGTGCCGACCACTGATTTTACGACACGATCCATGTGTCTTTTACAAAAAAATCTCTGAAATACTTTAAAGAAGTATTGTTTGAATCGTAGTGGTTCTTTGGAACTATTGTGTAATGTGGCACGTTCTGTTTATACAAATCACATCTCTAAAATAATACACGGTTGTCAGATCATACAATGTTGTAAGATTTAGCAATGTACTGACATTGAAAAATTGTTAGCAAAAGGTAAATTGCAAGTTCAGACGACTGTAAGAAAACCTTACAATTTCATTGGCACACAATGAATTTATCTGTCAACCGAAATTGTCAGTCCTCACGGTTGTCAGATTGTTGTGTGGCAAAGAATGTTAAATTCGTTGTGATGCATTGTGTGTGTTTTTTAAAATTTTAAATATGGTCATGGAACAAAAAACAGCAATTGGAACAATTTTATCCGCATATATGTATATTAGAAAGTAGCGTGAATTAAGACAAAATAACGGGTGAAGGATTGAGTGCTTCTTGCCACAAAATATCTTTGGGAAGTTTATATTCAACACAACCAGCTTCCCATAAAATTCGTCGTGCCTCAACTTACTCGATAAGTTTGATAATACTTTCATGTGACCACACGGATTCTACCTTTTTTTGTGGTAGGGTTTTTGTTTTAGCTTTGAAGTTTTGTTGCCTTCAGGCCCAATTCAATTGGCTCATCTCTGCACTCTATGAAAAAGAATTCATCAATAAATATGTCGCTATCCATTTATTATTTTCTTTAATTGAATTCTTTAATTTTCTTCCACTTTTTTCCAAAATGTTATTAATGCACACTTTTATTTGTTTATTTATTTATGTGTATAGAATAATTTCTCTGACAATGCTGCCATTGACAGATGCATAAACTTTGCACATATGACACTTAAAAGTGTTAGAGAATGGTCTTAAAACAATCTTACAATGACAAAAAATGTGTTTACACCATTGTTAGATGTCTGGCAATATTTTTATTTTATAATGTACTGAAAATGCTTTTTCTTACAACGTTGGAAGCCAAAAATTTTAAGTTCACACGGTTGTTAGACATTTGGCGAATGTTGTTCTCCAAGCGGTCAATCGTTTCGGGCTTATCGGCCTAGACTAGCGGCTTTAAACAAAAATCACCTGACAGCTGACATAATGGCCACTAGTTAAAAATGTGTTGTCAACTTTAAGTTTTCCACATCTAAAAAACACCCTACATATGAACCAAACTAATAACTGGCAATGCAACTGTCGTACCAATTTTTGTTAGGTACAGAAACTTTAGTGTAACGTCCAGTTGCCATCTGTTATATATTTGTATGTATATTATTAACTCCACTGAGGTTCGATTGATATAAAACGTTTGACAAGTAAATGTACGTAAAGTTAGTCAGCTGTGCTTCTGTACTTACCTTGTATAATTACACCATGAATTTTTCTAAAACATTTTTTTTTTGTTAACTGCCAACATATTTCAAACAAATTTGAATTAAATGCCAATTATATGAATAATTTTGAATTAACATTCATGTGTTTATTATATATAAGTATATGCAAATATTTTAGCAATTGTAAAGTAAAATATAAAATTCGGCGCATCTGTACTGTTGTTTCCAAAAGAATTCTTTTTTTAATATTTTTTTTTTTCTTTTAACAAAAAGTTAATCAATTCCAATCAATTTTGTATTGTTTAAGATCTTAACAAATATTTGCAATAAACTTAAAAAAACACTACAAAGGTGAAGACCTTTCAAGACAAACACAAACCCTTTGAACTTCTTAAAGTATAATATTATAGAAAAAAATATAAATCTAGGTGAAAGAATAGAAGCAGAAGAAAAAAACAATACGCAGATGTCACCATGATTTATAAAAAAAAACCTTTTTTTGCAATTACATGCTTGCAAATTTTTATATTTTGTCGAGCAAATACAAAATCATTCAATTCAATTAAAAATCTTAACCCCCTCTTACTGTATGTCGTCTGCAATGAATAAATATGTATGTATGTATGTAGAAAGGAAATTGATGTGATCGCAAAAACTCAATGGTTTAGAAAACCTCTGATACACATCAAAGGGACAGAACACAAACAGCACAGGCAGCAGTAACAACCCTTTTTTGTCACGTTGTTTAATTAAATTTAGTGCTTTGCAAAAAAAAAAAAATATATATAGAAAAATAGAAATAATTTTACAAATAACGGAAATGTCAAAAATCAAAGATCAAAATAGGAAGGTCGCAATTTCTCTAGTTTTCACAACAATTGTAACATAACATTAATGTGCTCTAGAAACAAATCTTTGACAGAGGTTACTGCAAAAATGCAGGTGACAAACAATTGATGGCATTGCTATGAACTCACCCAATTCACCCTATTTTCTTGTTCCACTGCTTTGATGTAAACTCTTTTTTTCTTTCTTCTTTGTATCTTGCTTTCTTAGGTTGACAATTTGTATGACAAAGAAATTTGTTGGGAAATTGAAATTGTACAATTGTATTTAATTATTTCGGTTTTGTGTTTATGCAAAAATTTTGCTATGTTGAAAATTATTTCAATAATTTTCCCAGGAGTTTTGATTTTAGAGAAAGTATTCACTTTTTAGCACAAAAAAAAAAGAATATACCTATATTTTTTTTTAATTTAAAGAATTAAAAAGGAAACCAAACAATTACAATACATATATAGCCCTAGTTGAAAACATATTTTATACAAAAGAGTATTTAAATAAAAATAAATTTAACTAAAGTTTAAACAAACTGTCATTTTCAAATACTCTTTTAAAATAAAGCCATAATTGCTGAGAAATGTTAATCCCTGTTTAAACTACCACTAATTTATTATTTGTGGTTAGTGGTGCATGCCCCCTGTTAAATGTTAGTTTGAACAATGAATTGTCATAGAACAAAACATTTCAGCTCTGACCAAACTATTTTGCATACATACATACATATCTGTCTGTAGATTAAATCTCTAAAACTCTCCCACCACCATTTATGTGCGTTCCTGCCACTTAACAAAATCAATTGTAATCTACAGATTATAATGATTACAATTATTCTTATAATACAGATGTAGTATAAAACTGCTGCACGCACTTTGTGTTTTAAGGAACAGGAATTTCCTATTTTTGAAACACAACCACAGGTGATTGTTTAATATTTTACAAGCTTAAGTGACAGTTCTCTCGCTCGGACTGTACCTTTATGTACGTATGTCCCTGCAACTAACTACCTGTGCTTGAAATCTATTTGTGTATTTTCCCAGATTGTTTGGAATATCCCAAAACAAATGAAAACATTGATGAGACAGTGGCAACAAAAGCAAAACAAAGAAAAAAACAACAACCAGTGATAATGGAATTTAGTTAAATAAAAAGATTTTCCTTTTCTATTTCATAAGGTTTAGCTTCAGTTTTTCCCAGTTATAGCACAGATATTATATTTAAAGATAAAGCAAGGGACACAAATAGTAATAATAATAAATAAAAATAAAACTATAAAGAATAATTCCTGTGTTCTTTTGTTTATTTTAAATACAGGTTGAGTATTTTTGTCATATACATATGTATGTATGTACATACAATCGTTTCTCATAGTTGTTTTTGTTGCTTGCAGGCGACAGCATGTCTGGCAATACCAGTTTTATGACATTCTCCTGCAGTTGTCTGGCTCTTATACATATACATACTCATGCCTACGCAAGTGTTGTTGTGTTGTTGTTATTATTATTATTATTTATACTCAACATATGTATGTACATATACTAAATTCACCTATTACTACGTTTTTTATCCACCCCTGTATAACCGTAACTCTAAAATGCAACTCTTCTGCTAATTGAGGTAAACAATAAAAAATAAAAAAACATGCGATTAAAGTTAAGCTTTGCTAACAAGAAGAAGGATTTAATAAAAAATACACAAATAAATCAAAATACAATTAGAAAGTGAATAAAATAAGTAATAATTAAACAAAACACAAGAAACAATAAGTGTAGACAAAGAAATATAAGGAATAGAAATATTATTAAAAACAAAAACAATTTGTATGTGTTATTATAAATTATGCTGAAATTGTCAATTGCAAAGAATTAAGTGATAGTTGGGAATATTCTGGAAACGAATATGACCTGAATTAGTATTATGTGTTCGGTCTGAAATAAAGCTAAAAGTTTTTAAGGTAAGTAAATATGTTGTCTTTTTTACTTGTATGCAACTCTATTTCGATTCAATTACTTTGAAACTCCTTGAGCTCTCTGACTCACTTCAAAATTTTTATATTTATAATATGTAATTAATGTAATATAAAAATATTTATAATAATTATGCGAATATAAATATAATTTAAAATGATATAGTTGTTGTTTACAAAAGTTCTACTATAATTTAGTTTCTTGTTGCATGACCGGGTTCGTGGAAGTGAGAAGAAATGTGATAGAAAGCTACATACTTGCCTGCATTCGTAATTTGTCTTAAGTTTTCAGTTTACAATAATCTGGCTCATCTTATTTTTGTTTAAAAAAGAGTTTAAATGTCAACGCATTTTATTATCCCAAGTTCCACAATTAGGTTAGATTAAATTGGCAGCAGTCCAAGGCATAGGTTTTTCCCGATGTTACACCCTGTGTCTATTGCACCATTTGGTCCTATATTTCTTGGCCACACAATTATATATTTTAATTGATTTTCGTAAAAAAGTTAACGTTAGCTGATATTTTTAAGGGTAAAATATAGACTGCTTCAAAAGCCATTAATAGAAATGACGAATATCAAACGAACATCCCTTTAAAAGAAAACCTCTAAAAATAAACTAGTTATTTTTTAGCCATTTTTTTTTTTTTTTTTTTTTTTTTTTTTTTTTGACGGGTGAGGTAGGGTTAAAAATGCCTTCGCACTTACAGTGACCGTCGTCAGCTGCTTTGAGTGGTGTTGCCACTAAAACATTCCCTCCTCCTTTTCTGGGGGGTGCCTTCCCGGAACTGCTATCCGTATTACTTCGAGAAGGCCCAGAACTTCGTCCATATAAGGACTTTTCTATTTACCCACGTCTGGGTCCATCATGTTCATCACCAGCGTAATTATGCTGCTGATTTCCTGTCAGTTGGGGAACGTGTTGCCTCAAAAAATCTAGGTCTTTTTTCTTCATCCGTAACACATTTCCGACGTAGTGTCCCACTGCATTCCATGTGTTTGTGCATTCTAGCATTTTTTCGATTATATTATCCGGGCTAAAATCCCCGATTTGCTCCCTCAGTGCGTTTTCTTCTGCGGACCATCTGTTGCAGTTGAAGAACGTGTGTTCCGCATCGTCGTTCTCCTCGCCGCAGTAAATACAAGCGGGATCGCCTGTCTTGCCCATGCGATACAGATACTTCTGGAAGTATCCATGACCCGACAGGAACTGTGTCAAGAAGTAGTTTACTTCCCCAAATTCCCTCTGCGCCCATCTTTCTATGTTGGGTATGAGTCTTGACGTCCATCTGCCGCTCGTTGCTGTGCTCCATCTGTTTTGCCATCGTTGAAGAGTTTGAGATCTCCGTTCCGCAGCACTGATACCAGGAACCTCTCCCCTAGTTTTCCATGCCTCATTTCGCTCAAGCGCCAAGAGGTCGATAGGTATTTCTCCACATATAACAAGTGCCGCGTCCCCCGAAACCGTGCGATAGGCTGAAGCGACTCTTAGTGCCGCCGTGCGCTGTACTGCCGCCAGTACTTTGCTCTTAGTCTTCCTCCGCATCGATTCTCCCCAGATTTCGCTACCATATAGTAGTATAGAGTTGGTTGTTGCCATGATCAACCTTCTCTTACTCTGTGTTGGACCCCCAATATTAGCCATTAGCCTGCTTAGCATGCCTGTGACCCTTGCAGCTTTGGTGGCCACGTGCTGTATTTGAGCCCAATAGTTAAGCCTGCAATCAAGTTTGATACCCAAATATTTCACCTCCTTCTTCGTGATCATGGGAGTATCACCAATGTTCATATTAATTTCAAGTGGCATGTGTCCTCGCGTCAGCAATATAACCTCTGTCTTGTTTTTAGCAAGCTCCAGCCCGCGATTCTCTAGCCATATTTGAGTCCTTATCATGACTTGGTTAAGCTTTCTTCTGGCGTCATCTGTATCTCGTGCTAAGATTACCGCCGCTATATCATCTGCGTATCCTACGAGGTGTGTGTCTTGTGGCATATCTATCGCAAGTATCTCGTCATAACTCAGGTTCCAAAGATCGGGGCCTAATATCGATCCCTGAGCTGCACCGGATGTGATCGTTTTACACCTTTGACCGTCTGGCGTGTCATAGAGCAGTTTACGATCCCTCAGGTAACTCTGAAGGATTTTCAGCAGGTATCCGGGAGTTCTGAATCTCTCCCGTAGTGCCTTCATGATATCAGCCCATCGTAGGCTGTTGAAAGCATTGCGTACATCAAGTGTAGCTAAGACAATTATACGCTTTGGGTAGTAACGTGCGCGCTGTGCATCTTCGAAGCTTTTTACTACATCCTCAATGGCGCCAAGAGTAGATTTGCCTGGTCTGAAACCATGTTGTCTCTGCGATAATCCTCCAGCCATTTCGATGGCGTTTGCTAATCGGCGTTGCAATAGTTTCTCTAATAGCTTACCGGCACTATCCAGCATACAAAGCGGGCGATATGCTGATGCTTGGGTTGGGTCGCCCCTGCCCTTACTAATTAGCACGAGCTTTTGTATTTTCCATTGTTTGGGAAAGATTCCCTGGGCTATGCAAGCATTGTACACTTCTAGCAACGAGGCTGGTCGTTCTTCGGCCAGGAGCGTGAGCACCTCTGCTGGGATTCCATCTGGGCCAGGAGCCTTGCCCTTTTTTAGACATCTAGCAGCAATTTTTAGCTCTTCCTCAGTAAAGGGGGCTGGCATCTCATCAACATACGTATCTCGTTCTTCATGCAGAATAGGGTGTGTGGGAAATAAATCCTTAACAATACTGTTTATATTCTCACTCTCCAGGTGTGGAACAGCGTAGTTTGCACTGAGCCTCTTCGTAACGATCTTATAGCCTAGTCCCCAAGGGTTACTATTCAGATCTCTTCGGAGTTCTTCCCATTTTGTTTTTTTACTATTAGTTATAGCATGCTTCAACGCTTTCCGCGAGCGGCTGAATTCTTCGGCTTCCATCAAGGCTTCCCCGACTCGCCTAGCTCTGGTATATCTCCTTCTATTGCGGTGGCAGGTCCGTCTAAGTTCAGCTATTTCTGGGGTCCACCAATACACGGGTTGTCTTCTTGGGTGTTGCGTTTTACGTGGCATTGATGCATTGCAGCCCCGAACTATGCTTTGCGTCATCGCGTTTGCCAAGGAGGACGCGTCATTGTCAGTCGCAGATATAACCCCATCAAAATTTTCGAGGAAAACTCCAGGGTTCAGGTTCTCTACGTTCCACTTGCGGGTGCCCCTCTCTCTTGGTGTCTGAGAGGCGTTTGTTGACGCTGTGAGCTGGAATGTAATATATTGATGATCACTTCCAGTGTAGTCTTCCAGTACTTTCCATCCTTCAATCATCGTAGTCCGGCTGTCAGTCACCAAAGTGATGTCCGGCGTGGTGTATTCACATCCTGGTCTTCTGAAAGTAGCAACGGAGCCAGTATTTGCCACAACCAGTCCCAGTCTGGCGGCCATGTCTAAAATGCACCTTCCTCGTGTGTTCGTTGTTGGACTTCCCCATTCGACAGCCTTGGCATTGAAATCTCCAGCTACTATGAAGGCGCCACCTATTTCTCGGATCTTATCTTCAATTAGATCTAACTTCATTCTGAATTGCTCCATGATATCACTAGGGGTGAGGTAACAGCTCATTAGTGTTAATTGCTCCGTTCTGACGTATGTGTAGCCCAAACCGGATCCGTGCTGTCTGACCGCAATCTTACTGCCATTGGGTAACCAAAGTGCCGCTGTGCCTGTTTCATCCTCGTACCAGCACCCTCGCCGGATTTGCCTATACTGTTCACTGATAATGACAGCAGCCACCTGCTTCTCAACAGCTATCTGTTCGAGCAGCGCATCTGCCGTCCGGCTTCTATGCATGTTTGCCTGGAGGACTGCCATCATTTCTTAATTAGTGGACACCTTCTTGATCCTGAGAGGTGGTCAGTTCGCTCGAGCTTCGCCTCCGCGCATTGGATACATTTGGGAGCCGTATTACAGTCTTTCATTTTGTGTCCAGACTGTCCGCATCTTATGCACCTATCTTTTCTATCCACGCCAGTACATTTTGCTTGGATGTGCCCCATTCCAAGACACCGATAGCACCTTCTTATATCTTCGCACAATCTCATCCTTGCTCGAATCCATCCGATTTTTATGAAGCCAACCTCAGTAAGCAAAGCTGCGCTTCCTGCCGATAATGTGACGAAGGCCCGTACCTGTTCCTGCAAATTCGGCGCCGTGATCCTCGTCTGAATCTGTTCCTCTGGGTCAGTGAGCAGTTTCCGAATTGCTGTTTCCACTTCTTCTTTAAGTGTCAGCAAGTCAAGGTCTCGAATCTCTATCGTAGCCGTCGGCTTTATCTCCGCCACGGAGGCTGTATCCCGGCTAGTGTTTCTCAGCTGCTGAAGAAACTCCGGCTTTACATGCTGCCCTCTACCAAGCTCCAGAAGGATGGCTCCACTCTGCGTTTTCCTCACGGACTTTATCCTGACTGAATCATCCGTCGTTATTTTACTACGCAGGTCCTTAAGTACCTCTGCGTAGCTGTGATTAGCTGCAGGTTTAATAATCACCGCTTCCGATTTGGCACGTTGTGGTCGTGGCTTATTTCCTCTGGTGGACTCGTCTGAATTTGACTTTGGTTTCCTTTTTCTGCGCTTCCTGGCAACAGTCCTCCAGTTATCTTCTCCCCTTTCGGGGATCGCTTTTTTGGTCTCACTGGGCTCCTTTGCTCTAACCCTTTTGCTGCTTGCTGGAACAGCAGGGCTGGTAGCCACTCGTTTTTGGTTTGTCGTCACGGGAGTTTCAGCGGCTGCTATCTGCTGGCTTACGGTTTTCTTGTGGTGATCCGTAAGCGCTTTTTGTTCTTCTGCTGTCTTCCAAGTGCGCCTGTAGTTTAACGTAACATCCAATAATTCGGATATTTTTGCAACTCCAGTCTTGACCTCGATGCTAATGTTCTTTTGGCGGTTGAACGCCTGCTGCATGTCGTGTATTATCGATATACATTTAGATATCGCGTCTTCCTCTAGCTTCCTCGTATTTAGGATTAGTTCCTGACGAGGCGAACGCTCCATTGAGCCACTTGTCGTAGTCTCCATTTGCGGTGCTGGTGCTGCGCATGCTGTATTGTCACTTGATGGAATTTTAGCGGCAAGCGATGTTCGCGTTGCAAAGATGCCAGTTGGTGTTTTCTCCACTATCCCTATCATCCTGTTGCTTGTCCTAGAGACATCCCTCTTCTTATCGGTATTAGTTTGGATACGTGCATTTATTGATGCACTAGGCAAGACTCCGACATCAATAACCTCCGTATGCGTTATATTACTTCGTGTCATGTCCGAAGGTGATGCACACATCGTAGGTGGCGATCTTAGCATCATATTACTCCTCTTAAAGGCTACTCCCGGGTCCTTGTTACACTCATTGCGTTTCTCTGTACTTCTCTCTACTGTGTTCTTCTCCGTTATTTGTAATTTTTTAGCCATAACCGAAGCTTATTTCAGCTGAAATCGTAACAAGCTTAGAAAATTGCCAAAGAAGTTTATTTTATCACAAACAATTTCGCAGTATTCTCAATAAACACTGAAATTTACTTATGGAGAGTCAGCTTGTTAAAACAAAACTTATCGTTAATCGTGACTAATTGAGTAATTCTACAAAATAATGAATTCTTTTTCAGAGATTTACTTCCTTCTCAAAGAAATTCTCTTCAGTTATCTCTGTTGAACTTAGCTTCTAAAAAGTGATTTTTTAAGAGCATTCGGATTTATTGATTAAAGAAAAACACCTACCTAGAATTTAGAGAAATGCATGAAATCTTTATTTGAGTCGATAGAACGATCTATATAATTCAATGTTTAAAGATGATTTCATGTAAATGTTGACCGCGGCCTCAGCTCAAATAGTTCATAAGGTGGGTCTAATTTTTAGCATATTGTCTAAAACAAATCGGCCGGTATCTCACGAATAAATTCAATAAATTTATTCAATATTGGCTTTTTGGACGTTAACCGTTGCGGGTTGGTCCCTATAGGTATGAAACTTAACATAGCCCCACTAAAAATATTCTAAAGGCGTTAAATCGTTAAATAAACTATTGACCGAACTCACCTCTCAATTGGGCTATTGTTACGCGTGCTGTGTAGCATGTGGCACCGCCGGCCAAGTCCAGCACTTCCATTTTTGGCATTGAAGATTGCACAGTAACATTCCTGTCTTCGTGGTTTTTGAAAAAGCCTGGTCCAATAATGCCGATCTTGCCATAAAGAAAGTTAAAAGCTAAAAAAAATCACCCTTTACATGAATTAGAAATATGGAAAAGAATTCAAAGAATTGTATAGGTATCAAACAAATTTTTAGAAACATATTTATGTATTTTAATCTTATGCAATAGATCTTGCATAATCTTCAAATGAACCAAAGCATCTAAATTACTTTTGCAAATAAATCTTCATGAAATAATGATATTTGCAAGAGATTTTGGCACAACTGAAAATTCCATATGACGACCATAACGTTGTATTTTTTATAAAATAAATTTAAACAATATTTAAATTATGAGATTAGGAAATTGGGCTTCTTAAAAATTGTAACGGAATTTATATTAACCGTCTTAGAAACGGTAATTTTGACACCGGCCATTTTGTAATATAGAAATGTTAGATTTCCTGGGAATTCCGTTACTATAGCTAACAGATCTTTCTCTCAAATCATATTAAATTACCAGCATGCAAATTTCTTACTTTTTATGCAATCAATCATATGCAAATCATAATGCAAAAGTTCAAAAACGAAATCTAGAACAAATTTGCCTTCCTTCTTCATATGACAACAAATAAACCCCTGTATTGATTATTTATTCATGATTGCAATTTCTATTACATTTTAATCTTTTGCAAATTTCTTGTTGCCTCTTTATTTTTTGCATTAAAATGTTAAATAAATATTGTTTGATGTTGTTGTTGTTGCCTATTTTGATTAGTTACGACGACGAGTGTGTTTGCCTACGAGTGGTTGTCTTTTCTTAGTTTTTTTTTTTTTTTTTTAGGGTGACTTAAAGTTGACACTTTTATTGTTTGTTTATGGGCCTTACAGAATGAGTGCAATATTTGCATCTGTCAGTTTGTGGCATCACATTGAGGTTTTAGTTTTTTTTTTTTGATTTTTTGTCAAATAAATTGCACAACCTCGAGAAAAATACACAACTCATCCATCATTTTGATTGAAGTCGCATACAAGATCGTCGTATGTTTTTCTTATGGATTTTATGTAACATCTATTTGTTTGGTTGCATGGTTGTTTATTTGGTTTGTGTTTTTCTTTTTATTATTTGGAAAAACATGCCTTCTTGTGAAGAATATTGTGTTGCATTTATAAATGTAATCGCATTTTAATTAACTTTCTTGCATGATCGGCATGATCATTTGTGACATCTTGCCAGCCAGCATATTAAAAAACGATCTATTGCCATTTTCTAAAGGGAATTAAATTGCAAAATCATCATGTGGATAGTTTAGTTTCTACTACTGTTATTATGCCACAATTAAGTTCCTTTTTCAGATATCTACGCCATTTCCATACAAATTAATTCAAGCCTTTGCTTGATTTGATCTTTCTACTCACTCTATTACAAAATTTTAAAATGTTTTTTTCTTCTCTTAAGATTGACTTGACGTGGGTTTATTTTCCTTGAGTTCTTTGCTGCCACCATTTCTATATAGTCTTTTTTTACATATTTATAACGTGGGTGTTTATTATTTGTTTTGTAGCTCTCTGTAAATATTTACAAATTTGCATAAAATTGCAATTTTGTGAACAACAAATGCATAATTATGTCGTAACATCAGTTCTCCATATTTAGCAACAAAACGAAAATTTGTTATGAATGTATGAATGAATGTTTGTGAAACTGAAAATAAATAAAGTAAAATATAATTTAATTTGTATTAAATTACCTGAAATTTATTTTTGGTTTTTAATAAAATGAATAAGAATTTATGCATTAGAAATGATAGCTTAACACGTGTAAGTTATTTGAAATAAAATTAGTGAAGACTAGTATCAATAAATAAAAATAGCCCAAGAAAAAACAAAAGCAATTCAAGAAGAAAATTGTAACCAAAAACTGCAAGTTTGGAAACAGTGTTAGACGAGGAGTGTAAAGTCGCCACTGAAGCTAAGAAACCTATTTTATGAAATAGAAAATTTTCCTGCCTAAATAACCTGACGAAGATCTCTATATGTTTGCCTTGCCATCATTCAACTTCTCTCATAGAAGTACAAGGATTCACTTCCTCATCAGATCCTAATATCGTTCTTTGTTAACTTTTGCTCCGGGGGCTTTAAAATAGAAGCATTCCTCGATTTCAAAGAAGGATGGGGTATAACGAAAATCTTTGGAGATGAACAACTTCGAGAAGGGAAACTACAGCAGAAAATTCTATCAACTCTTCAAAAATACTAAACAAAGATCTTGATTACCGTCATTATTTACGAAGAAAGAAGTCGTATGACGACAATTCGAAGAAATAGAGATCTTTGGGAACAGAAACTACAGCAACAAAATCTAGAACCAAATCAACGAGTTGAATACCAAACAACTAACTTGAATATAGTCATTATTTTGCTGTGGATTTTGCAACAACCTTAAACATATTAGCAGCTAATAAAAGAAAACCATAGCCAATCATAGACATTAGAGCTGTATGTCCGCCACCTTAACAATATGGTGTGAAAAAAGCAATTACTGTGTAAATGTAACTTAGTAATTGAAGACATTGGAATACGGGTAGCGCTGATGAAGGAGACTCACTGATAAAACTCAGACATTAGCTAGTCTGCACAATGTGGAAGTATGACAGGCCTTTACTACATATTGGAACTTAAGCCTAAGAAACTGATATCGGTTGCGTCAAATATTACGAAGTTAGCCTCGTATCCATCGGACATATGAATCTCTCGAATGTTCTCAGACTGAAGATAAGAACCTATCGAATGTTCTTATAGTGAAAGATTAAACCGGGAACTCGGAGAGGAGATCAGCAATAGCGAAAAACGAAAACACCCCTTATCTATTGGAATCTCAGCATACCAAGTTCCGTACACGAACAAGTAGAGATGATCATTTATAAAGGAACCTATCGAATGTTCTCATAGTGAAAGATTGACCAAATTTTTACACTAATTTTTCAACTATTTTAAAGTTAGAGATTTTAAAGAATTCGGATGCTTGCTCAACTTTTACGGCTTTTCAGAATAACACTGAACGGCACCATGGAGTAGATCCACGGAAAAAATCCACGAAGAACGAAAGTTCTCCCCTCTATGGGAAGCTCAACATACTCGGATTAAAGAATTGAAACCTAAACTCGAGAAAGGTCTCAGCCTATTAGCATAAGCGGATTACGAGAAGTAACTGGAGTATTTTTTGAAAACTTCTCTGAACCATATACTACTACAAGAGATCTCAGAAAGGATGACAGTTTATCGTACAATTACTTCAACAAATTACATCATAGTCAAAATCAGGAGAAGGATCATATTGGCTGACACACTGAACAATTTAGAACAGAGTTCTCCATAGACAAACTAAGACAACAAACTACAATTCACTTATTTTGTAAGGTTCCAAAAGATGATAACTTCCAAGTAAACGCAAAAAGAAAATACAGAAATTTCATTGGAAAGAAGAAGGAAGTGGAAGAAGGCTTTAATATCATTGATATTATGAAACCTACAGCAAAAATTTCAAATCCCTAGCTTAATGAGTTTAGGCTGGGCTATGATGACAATTAGGACAGTAAAGCCCAGGCTTACATTTCCCAGCAAACTCCCTGTGTAGAAATGCAAACTTCTTTTTAATTTGTTAAAAATAAATTACATAATTTATGACAGTATTTAGTGTTGTTTTCACAATACTACTACAATATACGAGTATGCATACCAAGTAATAATTTTCAGTATCCTTTATTTACAATATTTATTTTCTTAAACAAAACCGCACAAAAAAACTTTACCAATAGCCCAGTTAAAACGCCAGAGTAACTTCTGTAGTCTATAGCAGAATGATGAGAATCCACACAAATCGAATCCATCGATTGTTGGGTTGGCACTTGAATTAGTTGCATTATGTGGGGAATGAAGTAAAGTGTTTTTATAGCCGACTGACTCTGGTCATGCAGGCAGGCATTCGAATCAGACAATAAAAACTTAAAGAGCAGCCACAGCACATGGATTGGAATTGGAATACACACGCGAGTTAAATAATGAAAAAGAACACATTGATTGGATTAACAATTATTCATACGGTAGGTGTATGTATGGTGGATGGTGGCTGGGGCCCAAAAGATTAAATGTATGGCTTTACTTACATATGTAGGCTCTTGTAAAAGAAAAGACGTTATTGTGGAGCATCTCATTAGGCTCCATTCTATAGCAAAGCAGCTAAGTTAGAAACGTTTGCTTTTCTTTATAACACTCAGTCCAGTCCACTACACTATACTCGAGTCGGTCGGACAATCAGGCCAGTTTCTGTTTTGTAGTGTCATTGTCAGAGTCTCACTGTTCTTGTTGGTATTGGAGCAGTCAGCCCGTTTCGTTGCTTATTGTTTATTAAAGCGAGCGAAAAAAGTGTATTTGTCTTGATTTTGATGTCTCTTTTGTTTGCAACCATTGTGTGGCAAGTATTTGTTGTAGCAGCCATTATATGAGTCCATGCAAACAATAACAACAATATTAATAATAAAAAGAAAACGAAACTCCAGCATTGATCATTGATCTATTAAAAGCACCCTCAAGTTTTTGAATGCATGTAAATAATTGGTAATCCATTGAATTAGGAGATCAGTTTTTTTTTTATTATTATTTTTCCTAAGAAAAACGTAAAAATATCTGTCTGGTCGATCCCAAAACTAACAAAACCACGCCAGACTCTCTGGAACCTCTAAATATATAATTGACATTTATTTATGTTTATATGTAAGAGTGTGTGTAAGTCAGTGTGGGTTTTGTTTTCCTACTTCCCTGTTGTTTAGAATGTCTCACTGAACGTATCACTGTCAATTGTCAAAGATGCCTGTCATGGCACACTTTGTTCGTTCTTTTTTCTTATTTTATTATTATCATGGTTTCTGCTCTTTAACTCACTGTTTTTAAGACATTTATGTCGATCAATTCATATCAAATGTTTTGTTTGTGTTAAACAGGTATTGTGTTGAGGTTTTCAAAGAAAAAAAAATAAAAACTGGAATTTATAATTTGAAATTCTGATTAAATTTAGCAGGAATCATAGGGAATTTCAAAAGGAAATGTTAAAGACCAGACAGCAAAATAGGTAATGGCAGGAAGGACGGAGCGAGTAGTGTTTATGAACATTTAATTTGAATTTTCGTATAATGAAAGTGACAGGGAAAACTTCAGCAGGAAGTTTATTTCACATACCGATACTACGGCTAAAGAAAGAATTGTTCCAGTAATGTGTTGTGCGATGATAGACCATCAATGGATGAGCCCTGAGAGAAGAATTTGTATTACGCAATTAACCACGGGTTTCGGGAACAAGTTCCCTAATTTCAGCAGAGCACTTTCCATTAGAACAGTGAAACACAAACAAACATTGCGGCGATGCTCCAGTGAATCAATAGAGTTGGATAATCTACTGTCACCGATAAACACCAACGCCCTCTCCTGTGCGCGGTTGAGTAACTTCAAAATAGACTTCGAAGCACCGGCCCATAAATAGTAAGGAGATCAAATAGAATGAAGAAAAATTTTATTATTAGAGAAATTTTATATGGCTTAAGGTCATTTCAATTCTAAGAATATTTACGATGGAATCGATCATAACATAAAACTTGCTAGATTGATACAGGAAATGTTAGGCTTTCTAAATACTGTTAATAGACATATCAAATTTGTGCACACAATGTTTGTTAAGGTGGATTCACCTATTTGTTCCGAATAAAATTTTAAGCGGAGAAAAAATTTTTTACCGGGAGTTTTTTGCAGCACGATTCAACCATTTCGAACGATTTTTCTGAAAAATCAAAAAAGACGTCAAACTTTATATGAAAAAAACTTTGTCCGAACAACTATTTTGTTCAGAAGGAATGGGTGTATCCAACTTTAGGTGGAAAATGTTGTTTTATACTGTAGAGGGTAAATTTTGAATGTGTTGTCAAACAAAATGTATTTAAATTAAAACCCTTTGAATGTAAAAATCTGAAAGCTTAAGATCTTCTCTTGTGATGGACCAAGAGATTAGTGTACTTTTTTCAGAATTTTAGAGAATTTTTTAAAATTTATAATTTATGAGGACTTGAAGAACCAGATTTTAAGAGAGTTGTTGGCCTTTTAATTCGTCGTGGTTTTCCAAATAACTACTCTTTATCAAACCCTTTTAGTTAATTCATTACGAACTGCTTTGTTTTTTTTTTTTGTTCAAATATTGTTTCGAGTTTTTTCTCCTCCAAATTCTTTAAAGTCAATTTTGTGTAAACAATGTGACTGATATTGTGGCAAGTGCCACTTAAATAGTCATTCTCTTTCTACATACGAGTACACGTTTTGTACTTTTTGTATTCAACTATAAAATGACATTGGAAACTTAGATAGATAATTACAAATACAACAGATGTATGTATGTATGTATGTATGTCAAATAGAGCAGCACACCTTTCTCCAAAACCCAACCCAGCCCAATTGTTGAACTAGTTACAAAAAACACTAAAGGAGAAAACATGTGGAAACATTTGTGACATAAGAGACCGAACTGACACAACTTAGGTAAAGTAATGTTGGAAATAATGCCAACTAATTTCTAATTAAAAGCAATTTGTTATAGATTCTGGTATCCATAAATAATTAAAAAAAGGGAACAAACTACTGTTAAAGCTATTCAAATAAATTACTTACATTCGAAAGGAATTAAGTAAATGTTTATAAATTTTCTCTTTTAAAGGTTTATTTCATTGCAAAAAAGACTTTCTGCAAATCTTCTGTTCATTTATATACATATTTGACTTGATAGCTTTTATTTGGGCCACTGAGCTTTATAATTAAAATAAATACTTAAAGAAAGATACAACATACATATAATGAAAGAGTAATAATATGAAAACATTAACAATAATAAATAAAAGTTTCAAAACATACTACATTAATACGCATTGAATACCTGATTACCAAGGCATAAAGTATTGTTCACACTATTGTAAGCTGCCCGCTCTACAAAAAAGGATATATGTTCGTTCGTTCAGTTCAGCCACACATACACGTACATATGTATGTACTTGCATACGGGGAGTATTTGTCTGTCGCAATCAATGCTCATTTTCGACTGTCAGTAGTTGTCAGTGTAATACAATGCCTATCACAACAATCAAAAAACGCGTTCACTAATTCAATTAAGCATTTTGGCCATAATCGAATCTGAATCCCCCAAACGTGTCCAATCTGATTTTAATTAAGCCAGAGCGCGCACATTTACATGCTTTAAAAGTCAACAACAATGTGGAACCTACAAACAGCAACAGCAACAACTACAAGAACACAACCAAACAAAAAAAGGATCTAAAAATATTTTATAAATACTTGTGCCATTACTAAATATAAATCTCTTACTCTCTCTCTTTTTGGTATTTGTTGGCCAAGCTAAAAACCAGGCAAAACTGTTTTATGTGTTGGCTTGGCTTGCTGAGGTTTATGCTCCTCATGTTCCTCATGTGTTGACTGCTGTTGTGTCTTTTTTTTTTTATTTGTCGCCTTTATGGTTGGAAACATGTAACAAGGTGCTAAATCATTGCCTTGATATTAACCCCAAAAAATGGCACACTTAATCAATTCATACAACTACGAGTATGAATGATAAAAATAAAACTGAAAAAAACCTACTTTTTTATTCCATTTTCCCTTTTTATCAAACATTTGTCTATAGAATGGTTTTAACTTCCAACTACTGCCTTAAAAGTTAAATTGTGGCCATTTTTTTTCATTCTTTCTTTATAAAAAAAAAACAATAATATTTTTTATGGAATCTTTATTCTGGCTTTTTCTAGGGCATGAGTTTGTGTGTGTGTTGTACAGCAGTTTGTTTGTGACAACTAACAATGTTGATTGTGGCAAACATGTTGCAATTGTGTCGTAATAAATTGTTCTCCGGAAACATGTTTAATTGCTGGAGTTGCAAAGGAAATATAGACAAACTTAAAATAAGTGTAACTAGATTTTGATTGAAATCAAATGAAATGCATTTCAGTTCCCAGGTATTGTGTATAGGCGTTTGGCAGTAATTGATAAGAAACCATTGAATATATATTTACCTGTAAACCTCAGAGTTTGCAACTAGAATTACACATAAGCAACCTTAGTGGCTTATCATTCATAATAAGTTGAATTAACTTAATTTGGTCCTTTGATTTTCATAGTTTGTTACCACAAATCCCAAAGTCTTCGGGCACAAAATCGTAGAGTCTTCTTTACTTAGTCAAGGAAATTTAGCTGATTGACTTAAATGGTCTCCTCCATAGTACAATTACACG
This sequence comes from Bellardia bayeri, assembly GCA_950370525.1. Lineage (NCBI taxonomy): Eukaryota > Metazoa > Arthropoda > Insecta > Diptera > Calliphoridae > Bellardia > Bellardia bayeri. The sequence continues at coordinate 3,494,352 of OX493267.1, forward strand.
CAACCTTAGTTGCTTATCACTTATAAATATTTGCATCCATAGTTTAATGTTTAATTGAAGTGAATTGCCTTTGATTAACTTAATTTGGTCTTCTTCGGGTACAAAATCTTTGAGTCTTCTTTACATAGCCATGGAGTCATGGAGCCATGTAGTACATTTACACGCAACCTTAGTAGCTTATTACTCATAATAAGGCTAGAAATACAAACTTGCAGAGATAGTTTAATGGAAAATAATTTCCATTGATTAGAATTTTCAACGTCGTTCATTAACTTTATTTGGTCCTTCAGTCTTCATTGTTTGTTAGCACAAATCGCAGAGTTTTCTTTTCGATAGCTATGCAAATTGAGCAGATTGAATTGAATAGTCCTCATCATGAGATAATCTCTGATTGGTGGTGTCCAAATAGAGTCGATTGTAATGCAGGCAAACTTAAATGGAGAGCAAATTATACTGCATGTTCTAGAATCAAGGAGCCTCTTGAACCTCTTGATGTTATAGGCAAACGAATGCTGTGTGATATCCGAGAGTCACTGGTCGAAAGAAGCATTAACAATAGAAATGTCATTGTCCCTAATACATCATGGCTGGTCCTAGCCGGAGCTTCATGATAGTTCCAAGTTTCGATGGATATAATAACACATTACTCTCGCATTTCCAATTATAAATGCAAATTAAAAAGACAGCAGATAATGTTTAATATATTTTTACTCCATTTTCCATGACCTTTACTCAGTAATATTCTCTAGTTCCAAGTTTTAAAGAATAATAAGACTTTTTCAGTTTCTACCCGAAGAATTCTTGTTACACAGATATGCCCGGGCGGCAGATATTTAGCTGTTTCCTATTTCTTAGGTTTAATTTTTAACACACGAAAGGGTTTCGTTTAAAGAAAAGCAACATGGGTCTTAGTTAAGACAAGTTATCTAGTTTGACTGCTGCTCCTATTAATCAGCTCCTACTGAACCAGTTGATCCCCAAATCTTTAACTGAACATATTTGTCTCAATATACGACTGAAATAAATACCACGATACGACAGCGTCAGCTTTCTGTGTCCTGTAATAAGATTAATAAGATGACAGATTATGATTATGATGACAGAATGGTTCGTTGTTAACATGCATTTTTAACGATTTGGTGGTTATCCACACCTCAGACTGTTTCGAAAGGTGATTTCTAGTGGTAGAGGCTAGTGTCTGGTTGTGGTGTTGAATACGTAGATCATGTGTCTCCATATGGAATTCTGATTATATCGTTCCTAGTCATACTTCGTATAGCGAGTGTGTTCTTCTCATGATAAATATTATTTCCTCTTTTTAGGTTATGTTATATCTTTAGATACTTTGGTAGTCATTTATATTTGTTCCATACAAAAATTTTGCACGAAGAAATATTTTTTACTGATAGATTTTTGCAGCACGATTCAACCATTTCGAACGATTTTTCTGCAAAATCAAGTGATAATACTGCCGCCATTGATTTATTGTGTTTTGGTTTTTAAGTGCCAAAAAAGCAAATATTAAATTATTTTAAAAACAATTTGCAAAATTTTTAATGAATAAATGAAATGAATAATTTTACAAATGTAACCTATTGGCAACTCAGTTCATTTTTGTCCAGACAAATTCAAGTTGAGAGTTGTTCGTAAAAACTATTTTCTCTCTCTCAAAAACGTGAGACGTCAAAACTTCATATGAAAAAACTTTGTCCGAACAAATATTTTGTTCAGAACAAATGGGTGAATCCACCAGTATTTCAGCTGCACTAAGGTATCTTTGGTATTGCAAGGATCCCCAATTGCACACAAACGCAGTTAGATCAGTTAAAGAATCTGATTCAAATTTATTCTAAAATTGTTTGTGTTTTGAGCCAGACGGACAGAAATATTACAAAGTACTGAAATCGGTATATTTATTTTGGTCTGAATTAGCAATACTCGTATGTTACCGAAGACCTGATTGCATGAGAAAGATTTAAAGAGAACTATTAGCAAACAAAACATATTTATGAAATTTGAAGGAAGTTTAGGGCGAAAAATCAATATTATCTATAAATTTTCTTAAATATTTACAATATCAGCCACCTTTTTTATAAAGTTTTATATTTAAAAAAAAAAACTCCGCTCAAACAAACAACAGTCTAAAAAAAATACTGTATATCACACAACTAAAGGCGACATAGTTCAATAGAGAGTAAATGAAGAATTTTTCATGCGACTTTGTCGTCATGTAAAATTTATGACACCAGCAACAATAACAACAACAGCAATAATAATAACAGCAGACATAACAGACTGAATGGCAACAAAAGGACCATACAAGTGTGTTGTGCCTTTTTTTCCCCCCAATTTTTATTTATTTTTTTATTTTTATTAATTTTTCACCATTTTTTTTTATTTTGGTCGCGCTACTCTTGTACCAGTATTTGGACTCTGCAATGAACTGACTTGGCTGGCTGGCTGGCTGTTGGGCTGGTTGGTAACATTTTACGGCTTAATGCTTTATTTAGACTTGGCATGAAAAGTGCACATGAATCATGTTCAATGTTCTTTTTTTTAATATGTATTTGTACACTTTTGCGCTGTTTTGTTTTTTTAAGGACCATATTGGTTGGAGACAAAAAAATGTGGTAGTTGTGCTCTAGATGGGCCAATAACAACAACGTTTGTGTTTAACTAACAAGTAAAGTGAATAAAAAAAAATAAAACGTTGAAATAAAATAATGTAATAAACATTTATTGTATTTCGCTTGTTCATACTTAAGGTACGGTCAAACTTGGCAAAAAAAAGCGTAACCACTTGTTTTAGCACAAATTTGTTTGACGTTGTTTAACTCTTACAAGAGTTTTGCAAAATCAAACATATATCAAATAAAATAGAACTAACTGTTAAAATAAACGAAGTTTTTTTTTAAGAAATAAACAAATTCAAATATATTTAATTTAGTGGTTACGTCTTTTTCGGCAAATATTTGCCAAATGTGACCACAACTTAATATGCACCTACGTTTTGAAAATGGTTTTTATAGTTATTTTTACAGTATTTTTTTTCTTAAGTTTAGAGGCAATTGTTGTTGTTATTGCTTTTAATAAATAATTAATATAATATTATGAATTATTGGTTTAAACAAATTTAAACTAAGAAGTGGCAGAAATAAAACAATTTACAGAACACAGAAGTTAGTGTCGCCAGATATATTTAAAATTTAAAGTCTTGCTTTAAGTTTGTTTTCATTTATTCGACCTGCGATTATGCAGAGCAGTGTTCGGCACTCCTAGCCACCAGGGACAGAATGAGTTCGGTTATTTATTTATTTATAAACAACATACATAGATGTCAACGAAGTTCATAAAAATTAATAAATGAGAAACAGAATTCACAATTAATAACTGGTCGGATGTTTCATGTTCTATTTTTGTCGATCACTGATATTGTGCATTTCATAATTAGATGATTTTTGGACAGATAATTAAAAGCAACAGATCTGGAGATATTTTTCTCAACAGGCACAGATAAGGAGCCATAGGTTTGTTCTCATTTTAATTTCCCATTAAGACAGTAGTAGTATTCAAAATGGAAACACAATTTTATCCGAACAAAGCAGATTAAGCAAGCTTTTCTATCGATGCCTCATGACTAAGACCGCTACTGTTTTAAAATAATAATTAAGACTTCATTCAGTTACCTTTCAAAAATTGTCACCACAATGTAAAGCTTAAACAGTAGACCTAATTTGGCCAAGTCATGCCTGAAACCAACAAGTACAAAAAACAAATAAAAGTTCAGCCAACAAAAATCCAAAAAAAAAAATGTGTGTTCAAAACTGCACAAAATTGGGTCAAATGAAAACAATAATGCTAGAGATTTCATTATTAACGGCCAGTATTTGTGTGCTTTGTTTTTGTTCATATAGGAAACAAATAAACAAAAAAAACAAACGATCAATCGATCGCAAGCTCGATAAATTGATCAAACCAACAAGCGAATAATAGTAAAACTTAGGAAATAAAAGGTAGTAAAGGTGCGACACATTCATAACACATTGAACACAATCAATCATGTATAATGAAACTATTTCTATTATTTCTTTTGTGATCGTCACTACCTATGTATGTACATATGTATGTATGTACTCATACATATAAACAACAATACAGAAAAATGGCAAAATAAGTGAATAATAGAAATAACTTGGACTTTTTTTTTTTTTTTTTTGTTTTTCATGTGTGACACTTTAAGTAGCTAAGGGGGCTTTTGTTGAAATACAAACAAAAATTTATGCAGGCCATTCTAAAAAAAAAGAAATAATCAATACTCTAACTCACTCTTCAATAACAACTCAAAACAACATCAATCAAATACCAATCAATGAAAATAATTCCAATGATTACGTACATAAATACGGAGGTCCAGCAAACCAATCAAAATGTAAAAATTTTATAAAAACAAAAATTGAAAAGTTAAACTTAAGATATACAGCGGCCGTTAGTAACTACTAAAGTTAGTTGTCAATTTAAAAATGTTAATTACTTCTTTTTAGTGTACATGGAAAGAAGTTTATTACTATAAACTGGTTTTTACTAAAAAAAAAACTTTTTTTCATTAAAAAACTGTTTTTCACTAAAAACCGTTTTTCACTAGAAACCGTTTTCCTTAAAAAAAACATTTTTAACTAAAACACTGTTTATCACAAAGACCTAAAGTAAAAACCGTTTTTCACTAAAAAAAAGTTTTTAACTAGAAATCGTTGTTCACAAAAACCATTTTTCACTAAAAACCGTTTTTCGCTAGAAACCGTTTTCACTAAAAAAAACATTTTTAACTAAAAAGTACTTTTTCATTTAAAAAAAACATTTTTTCACTAAAACACTGTTTTTCACAAAAACCCCGTATTTCACAAAAAAAAAAAACTTCAATAAAAAGCTAATTTTTACTAATAAAACAATTTTTTCACTAAAACACTGCTTTTTACAAATTCCGTTCTTCACTAGAAACCGTTTTTCACTAAAAAAAACCGTCTTTCACTAAAAAAAGTTTTTCACCTAGAAATCGTTTTTTACAAAACCATTTTTGACTAAAAAGCCATTTTTTCACTAAAAACAGTTTTTCGCTAGAAACCGTTTTCACAAAAAAAAAATATTTTTAACCAAAAAGTAATTTTTTACTAAAAAAAAATTTTTTTTACTAAAACACTGTTTTTCACAAAAACCGTTTTTTGCTAAAAACGGGTTTTCACTAAAAAAAAGTTTTTCACTAAAAAAAACATTTTTCACAAAACCATTTTTCGCTAGAAACCGTTTTCACTAAAAAAACATTTTTAAATAAAAACAGTTTTTCACAAATACGGTATTTCACTAAAAAAAAAACATTTTTCAACATTTGTTTTACTAAAAAAAAATGTTTTTGACAAAAACCAGTTTTCACTGAAACCCGTCTTTCACGTTTTTAACTGAAAACCATTTTTCTCTACAAATAATTTTTCACCAAAACCGTTTTTCAGTTTTCAATATACAGTATTCACTAGAATCCGCTTTCAACTACTAAAACGTTTTCGATAATTATTATTTCAATAAAACCCCATTTTTCATTGAAAACTGTTTTCAACTGAAAAACATTTTCACTTAAAACAGAACCGTTTTCGCAAAAAAAAAAAACGTTTTTACTAAAAGTGTTGTTCAATAAAAAACATAATTCATGTTTTTAATATTGTATAGTTTTTACTAGAATACGCTTTTTAATAATAAAACTTTTTCTACCAAACCGTTTTCAATAAAACTTATTTCAATAAATTCCCGTTTTTCTCTTTATTTTAGCTCAAGTAACCAATAGTGAACATACTTTTCTCACCCACTGTCTTGCTACTTCTTACACAGCTAATGGTGAAAATGTTTTTCATTTGATTTTTCTTTATGAAAATCTCCTCTACAAGTACAATTTATTTATAAATTTATAAATTTATAGTGGTCATTATAATTGCCGCTATACAAAGAATAAAATACTATAACAGAAATAATAGAATCTGTTACTTTATTAACAAAGTATTTTTCTAACAAAACCAAAAAACTAACTCTTAACGGTTACAATAGATGCTACATAGCCATTCGTCAGCAGTTTTTTTTAAGTTTTAATTAAACATTAATTTTTATGATTTATATTATTATTATTTTTCATATATCCAATTTATTTTATTCAGTCATTGTTAAACGAAGAAATTGTCTCGGAAAAAAAGGTTGCTTTTATGCTGCTCATAATGGTTACAATGGTAACAGACAATAAATCTTTTATTGTTCTGTTTATAAAGAAATTATTTGTTGGTGTTGTTTTAGACATTTAGTTTCGAGAAGTATTAAAGACAAGTAACAAACTTGTAAAAATACACGGAGCAAAATGAGGATTTAAAACTGTATATTTGTGCTTAATAGGAGGCCAACCCCTTAAACCGATCTTCCTGAAATTTAAATCACATATTTTGGGCATTTTTGAACCTTATATTTATTTGATGTTAGTAATATTATTTGCTTTCTTCTTATTTAATTTAAACATCATAATTTTGTAATTTTTGAAATATCGTTTAGTTTGTTTTCCAATTTTATCCGAGTTAAATTTAATTCATTAAAATTAGTATTAAGTGATTTTATTTTTTTTTACCAACAAAAATCATATTGTGCCACTATCTCCCCAGTACTATTAGATAAGACTAGTTCTTGTTGTACTGTATTGATTAAATAAATAAATAAAATAAAAATAAAATAAGTTGTGGGTGCGACCACGCCCCTTTTTAGGAAAATTAAACATCGCATATTAGTTTTAATTACTGGACCGATCGTCATTAAATTTTCACAATAGGATATTCCTACGAAATAATAAATTCTTGACTATATAAAGTTGTGAGTGAACAAAGCGGCGTCATATCTTGGGCATTTTTTGACCAACGGCGGCAGTATTTGCTATATATGGAAATACGTACCAAAAGAAAAGTGGGCGGAGCACGCCCCTTTGATTGCGATATATTGGAGGCTGGACTTTTTAACCGATTTTAAATTTTCAGTTTTGCAGCTTTGACTCAAGACTACTTATTACATGATAATGTTTTTCGACCATGCACACATCTGCACCTTCTTTTTTACAACGTTTATTAACGGCTTCACCTCAAAGAGGGGTAGCGAAACACACCGTGTTCAGCTAGTTTGTTACAAAGTTACGTTAGCTTTTTTTAAGTTGTGCAAATTATTTATATTTATTACTATGTTTTGCTCAGTGTATTTTTTTAAGTTTTAACTAAATATTTAAACTGCTTAAACAAAACAATTGATTTTTTGAAGTTTAAGCTTAAATTTAAAACTGACAGTTATTTTTGTTAAATTTAACAAAACAAAAACTCGTCTTTTATACAATTCACTCTTCAAAAAAACAAGTAAGAAAGTATATTCGGTTAAGCTCGACTATATAATACCCTACAGCCAGTATATGTATAAAACAGTTTTTCAGAATTTGGCGCTATATGGTCATCCAAAAATTATGTGCCATGATTTCAGTGAATATAAATACAATATATGTAAATACTTTTCAAAAACTTATGGAGGAATTACGGAGATGGTCCTATATATGGGAGATTTGAATAATTATGGAGCGACCATTATAAAATTAGGTGTCCCTATTTCTGTATGCATGTAACTTATTTGTGTTGAATTTTATTTGGATACCAACATTTTTAAGAGATTTATGGTCGTTAAAGTGATTTTCGGAAGTGGGCTTTATATAAAGGCTACGACAAATTATGGATCGATCTGCACAAAATTTGAAGTTGAGATTTGACTTCATTTACCACTCATTTGGGGGAAAATTTGTGTAGATACTTCAAACATTTATGATTCGGGAGGACATTTGTATGGGGCCGGGTGAAATAATGCACCGATATCCACCAGTTTCACTGCCATCCGAAAAAATATCATGTACCAATTTTTATCGAATTATCTTTGAAATTGCGACCTGTACTCTGCGCACAATTTATGTTGGGTGTGTTGGATCAATATTTATAGGCTTTACAAACATCAGCACTAATCCAATATACCCTACTTACTGTGGTGTTGTAGGGTATTAAAAAAAACGTTACTGTAAAACACTCTGCTTAGTGAAATGATTAATTAAATCTTTAAATCAAGTTGTCATTGCATTTTATAAAATACTAAAATACTGAAATAATTGAAGTATTTTCCTTTTATTCTAAGACATTTAAAACATAACAACTCTTAATCTTAATAATAATAAGCTGGGTGTGAATATTTTGGCTCAAAAGGTCAGAGTGTTACAAAATATAAGAGCTAAGATGCCCCCTTTGAGTTATAAAGATATTATTGGCAGCAACTGGTCTTTTACTTATTTGAATTTCGTATTTAGTGTGAGAAAGTTTATTTTTATCTTAAAAAATTTATTTGAATTCAATCAAGTGTCATGCACATACATACAACAACTCATTTAAAAGTACAAGTCAATGTTGCATGAAAATGTGGCAACAATCAATCTCATCTTTTGAAAATGTACCAAATACAAAAAGAGACTGGACAAGTTTTCTTTTCATGACAATGACATCAAACAACAACTTCAGCAAGGATGCTGCTACAAATAGCAAAGGCAAAAGACTAACAGGGAGGAAGTATTTCTTAAGTTTCTGTGTGTTTTTTTTTTAGAGAAACTAACAACAACACAAATAAGTTTGACCCTTTTTGTAGCTAACATAGAATTTGTTTAAGAAGGGTTATTGATGCTTTACATCTGCTTGCCTTTTCTTGTTAATGAATGGCTGGCTGGTCATGGTCACAAGATTGTCATACATCACACAATGTGAAGGAATCTGTCAAAAGTAATTACGTACCAAGTTGTTCCTTCTTTTTTTATGAAGTTCCTGATCATCATCTCTATCATTTTAAATCATTGTGTTTGTGATTTTATTAACTTCACTTAAAATAACATTAAAAAGTTGATAGTTGTTCTACATGTTTTGACCTCTCTTCAGTTGGCAAACCCTTTTGGATGTTACTTTGAAATTCTGTGACATTTCTTTTGGTGGCCTGCTTTTAATTGCTGTGATCTGGGTGATCTCTTTTTTCTATAACCGGTTGGCATTGCCAAAGCGGACATTTCATTTCTAACATGTTTCTAATTGTAACGGATTTTTATTAGTCTGTATTGTGGAATATGTTTGTTTTAAAGTTTTATCTTTAAGGAATACAATTAAATAGTTTTTAAAAAGATGTTTGCTTAAATTGAAGGTTAGACTATTAAAACTAACAAAATGTTTACTGTCTAAATAAGGGTGTGCCAATATGTGTGCTAGATTTGAAATGAAATAGAAATCATAGTTTTAATTTATTTAGATTGTTTTTTTTAGGTTTAAGAAGGTTTTAGATTAATAGTAGTTAGAAAATAACTTTAGCTTACCTTTATTTAAAAATAAATAAGTGGAGTGAAATTGCTTAATTTTGTGAAAATTTATTATTTTAAAAATCTTTTAATTTCTTCTTAATATATGAAAAGTTAACTTAATAAGCTTTATTTTGATATACATAAATACATATATGTAAGTTTCTCTTACACATTTCTACAACTTGGTCCCAATTTACACGAACCAATTTTTATTGAAAAGATTGAGGTGATTATTATGAGCAAAATTCGATTTTCGACTGTGGTCGAAAATGCTTATCGAAAGAATTTTCATTTGGTATTATGATGAAAAATCGCTATTGTGAAAATCACTCTTTTTTGTTTATTCACAATAGTACATTTCTATCAGCTGGCACCATATTTGTTTACAAATTCTTAAAGAATAATAAATTAAATTTGAAATGTCCACCACGGAATTATGGTTTAATGATTCGTCTGATGAATAGAATTAAGCTTCTGTGTAATGCCCTCCGATTTTTAGGCTGCCTGAACTTTAGAGCAAATACATTTTGCCAATAGTCGATCTTCTTCCATGAAAGAAACGAGCTTCCCGGATTGCTGTTTTCTACTTATGACATGCAGGATATTAACAAAAGTAATTTACAAGTAGTTTTGGATGACCAAAACAAAAAAAAAAAAAAAAAAAAATTCCTACATTTTAAATTAATTTTGTACAGTTTTATACAGTGTCGACAGCAAATTTGTGTTCGATAAAAAATTCGTTGAATAACGAAATTTTCGACAGCGATGCCAACTCATAATACAAATTTTATAGTCGATAGTATATTTTCGATAGCCGGCGAATATCGATTGTCGAATTCAGCTCATAATAGGGACCTGATACAATTTTTTAATTGAAATTGCTTCTGTGTTCACACCGATTTGAGAGTGCCCACACATTTGCACACAAATATGCAATACGAGTAAGCGAGTCAAACGACTTGCTAGTATAATCAAGTGAGTACTCGTCTTATGATCCCCTCACCCCAATATCTAAAAGGTAATCAGCTTAAAGAATTGCTTCTTGTAAATTGGGAGCACAATTGAACATTCTACAAGTTAATTTATGTTAATTGAGCTAAAGTTTTTTTTTTACCATAAGTAATTTTTGTTTAACCAATTGTTTCTCATTTATAAGTCCGCTTTCACACTTTTCAATTCTGACTCATCAAGGCAAGTGTTTTGAAAAAAAAAAAACCGTAACCACTTGTTTTAGCACAAATTTGTTTGATGTTGTTTACTCTTACAAGAGTTTTGCAAGATCAAATAAAGTAAAACTAAATGTTTGTTGCGTTTTGTTCTAAATAAACAAAGTTTGTTTTAAATAAATAAACGAGTTCATATATTTGCCAAATGTGACCGTACCTTAAGAGTTGACACGGGTTTTTTTAAATCTAGCTGGCAATTTCAAACAGTTTTTAATCAAATTTCTCTCGCTGACCCTTTGACACTTTAAGTTAATAATTAAGATCATAATTACAGAACCTAGTTTTAATTATTCTTTCTTCTTTTTTATTTAAGAATCTTGTTTTTTAAAAAACATTGGTATAGCTTAATTTTGAGTTGAACTAGCACTATTCTTACTAAAGCTTTTTAAGATGAAAAGTTTATCATAACCAGAAACCCCGAAAATATGAACATATTTTATATTATTTTATTTATTATAGCACAAAAAACAACCCAATTTCCTAAACAATTGCTACAAAATTCAAATAAAATGTATTATTTTGTTAATCCTTATAAGGACTTCTTTCTTTGCTTTTCTGAGCTACTTAGTAACGAAAGTCTCTTGTTAGAAAAAAAACCTAATCTTCCTATTAAATGGAACAATTTCTTTTTGTGCCACATTGTTATTACAAAAAAGTGGCCACTAAGTAGAAATTTAAATGGTGTCCTTTCTTTAAGGATTTCCACTCATATGATGCGTGAAATGGTCAACTACACATGTATATTGATGGACAGTGTCATTGTGTTTGTAATCGGATTATAATGAGCAAATTTGGCACTACATATTGGTCAATTTAAATGACGTTTTTTTCTGAGTTAACAAGAAAAAACAAAATCTATTTTTTAACATATATTTGACTAAAGAATAAAGCTGCTTTTTAAGGTATTTAAGGAATTGTATTTAGAAAATCAATTTATTTTATATTTATTATATCTTTCTTTTGTGCTGTCTATTTAGGTTGAATAAATCAAATGGTTTTTGGCCTATTAGTTGCGCTCTATATTAAAATTTAATTTGTTTCTTTTTAACTTTCTAACATTTCTTGTGCTACAAGATTGTCAACCACATTGGTGTCTAAGGAGCCTCGCCCAGTATTAGTACTACGAGTAAATCAGCAAAAGACAATAATCATACAATACCAGTTTGTTGCTAATAAAAATGCAATTCAAATGACAAGCTGTAAATTTAGCAGAAACTCCCCGTATCAAAAAAAAAAAAAACACATTTAAATTATAAGGACATTGAGTGGAACCTTCAATGTACCCAAAGAAAATGATAAAGGAGAGGGTTTTTTTGAATTTCCTTGTTGTTGACCCTTACGGCTATTTATTGCAATTGTTTGCGACTGTTAAAAAAAATTTGTTTTTCTCCTTTTGTTGAGAATCTTAACTATGTCCTTTTAACTACAAAAAAGTAGCATCTTGTAGCAATTATACATAGACAAAGCATTACATGAATTTATAGTACGTATGAACTAATTTAAATTTATTGTCTGGAGAATATATTTTCACCAAAAAAAAAGAAAAAAAAAGGATTCACACATTACAATACTCGTACACAACTGTTAAAACAATTCTTTTAATAAGGGTTGCATTTATGAACTATAATTCTAGTTTTCGGTTTACTAATAAAAATAATAACCCAAATAGTGTCGTTTAATGGCTGTTTACAATTAACGCTTATATTTTTCTTTAAAGGTCATAAATTTTGTTTTGTTAAAAAAAAGAAACAAAAATAATTTTTCCTTTTTTTAATTTAAAGGTACGGTCACACTTGGCAAATATTTGCCGAAAAAGACGCAACCACTAACTAACATACTTATGTATATTTGAACTCGTTTATTTATTTTTTTATTAAGGCCAAAGCACAACAAATATTTAGTTTTAATTTATTTGATGCTGTTCGATCTTGCAAAACTCTTGTAAGAGTAAACAATGTCAAACAAATTTGTGCTAAAACAAGTGGTTACGCTTTTTTGAGTAAATATTTGCCAAATGTGACAGTACCTGTTTAAATAATTGAAATATTTTAAAATAGTCTTGCAAAAACTTCAAAAGTTACTTGGACAATTTAGCAAATTTCCGGCAAGACTTTATGTTAAAAAAAAGTTAAAAGATGAACCTCCTTATTTAATAATCGTTTTTGAATAAGGGGGTAAAACAATTAAGCAATTTTACTACAAGACTTTAGGTTTGCTTCCAATTTGTTGGACATATTGTATATTAAAAGAAAGCTAGTTGTGTTTACTTTCCAACAATGTATAAATAAATATTCATAAATTTAAAAATTTCAAAAGTTACTTGTTTAGAAAAATTAAGAAACTTTCTCATTCACTTAATTGAAATGTAGGACATTTTTTTCAAAAATTTGAAAAGTTACTTGTTGTGTAAAATTAAGCAATTTTCCAGCAAGAGTTTAAGTTTGCGTCCATTTATGGGAAATGTAGGAAAGAAACTTTTGATGTACTTTTTATCATAGGAAAGCTAATTGTGTCCACTTTCCAACATATAAATAATTGAAATATTTTTAAGTTAAATTTCAAAAGTTACTTGTTTGGAACAATTGAGAAATTTTCCCATCCACTTAATGGAAATGTAGGAAAAACATTTTAGATGTACTTTACATCAAAGGAAAGCTAATTAATTGTGGGCATTTATAAGAACGGCATTAAGCATTTAAGACATTTTAAAATTTTTTCCGTAAATTTTAAAAGCTACTTTTTGCAATTTGGCCGCAAAAATTTAAGTTTGCGTTCAATTTGTGGAAATACTATATAGGAAAGCAAAGACAAATAAATTTTATAACAAAGGAAAGCTAATTAAGTCGCCTACTGGTCAATAATTTATAAAAACATTTGAAAATTTAATTCTTTTCTTGGTTTGAACAATTGAACTTTGTTGAAATGTAGTAATAAAACGTTAAACGGATTGTGCAGACATATCAAACATTTGTAATACTAAATTAATCAAAGTTTAGAAAATTGTCTACAAGGCAACAGCCATTACACTCGTCCCTAGTAGTCAATACACTACACACTCAATAACTTTAAGAACGGCAAATTTTCGCTATGACACGTTTTAAGAACAATTTTTTAGTATATTTTAATAAAATGTTAACAAGCTTTCAATAAAATCACATTTTTCGGGTAAAAAAATAATGCTTCAATTTCTATTACAATCAATGAAGGCCTCGACCCATAAATATGTAGATTTAAACCAAAATAATGAATTGTTTATTTAACTTTCTATTCGAAAATGTTAACAAAAGAAACAAACCGTTAACAATTCATAGAAAGAAAATAAATGATTTCAATTTAAATAATTTCAAATATCCCAAACTTAAAACTGAGTGCGCCAAAAGTGTGCTTACTTACCTTACTACTACAATACCATAAAATGTAGATAATTTAAGAAAAATTACAGCTTAAATTGTGGTCCTTTTTTTTGTATCAAATGGCTACGTGTTTGGCATATCAAAATATAAAATTATTTAAATTTTTTTTTGGATTTTTCAGCAATTTATCACTGAAATAATGTCAAGCAAAAGGTAGAAAATTATACAAAAGTAATTCTAAAAGGGGTGGCAAGAAAAGAAAGAAACACACAAAACATTTTCTGATTACATTTAAATTGAAAGTGATTTGCATATGAAGAAATAACGCTGCTGTATATACATACATACTCCCGTATGTATGTATATCCCCGTAGGAATAACCCTGGAAAACCTTGTTGCTAAAACAGAATAATGTCTTTTGTTTTGTTTGATATAACAAAATGTACAAAAGTATATTTATTACAGAAATTGTTGATATTCCCCATGGTATTTATTTTATATTTTTATAGAGCGAATGTGGCAAAGTAATCAATAAGTTTACTTTGTAAATGTTGAGAAAATGTTGACTGACATTGATTATGAAATTATTTTGTAAATACGAGTATTTACACATTTGTTAAACAATCAAAATGTTGTCAGTTGTTAAAATGCATATCATTATTATAGATGATGATGTGTGAAATAATAACATAATTGAGAGCCAATCAATCAAAGATGTTTGGGAAAATGCACTTGTTTAAGGTTTGTTTTTAAGGGGTGGTGGGGAGGGGAGGGGAAGCGTATGTGTCTTGTTTAAAACTAGGTAATGTTAATTCTCTATTGTTTTAATGGCAAGTTTTATACCTTATAAATTACTGGGATAGAGTTTATTAATGCCTGACTTTTAATTGTTATAAAAAATGACTTAGAGTGCTTAGATTTTAAACTTAAACTTCTTAGCAACTGCCGGCAATTGTATATGTTATTAATTTCTTCCTAAATGTTTGTTTTTTTATTTTTAAATCTATAAAGTTTCAAGCCTTTGAAACCCAGTAATTCTGGATAGGACTGTCTCGAATTAGTGATTTAAGGACAGTAGTATTCAATGTTATTTATTTTCCACATATTCGAAAATTCGAACTTATTTTCGAAAAATTTAATATGTTCTTGTCCTAGACGGAATTTACATTCCGTTTACTTGAACAATTGCAGCTCCTAATATTTATTAAATAAAACGCTAAACTGTAACACTTTTTATAATTTGTGGAAAAAATTAATGGTGTATTAAATTAAGGACAGTGATAAATTTATTAACATTTTCAAATTCAGCTAATTTTGAAAAATTAGTTTAAATTAATTAAGATTACACAGAGTGTTTTACAGAGTGTTTTACTTAACTTGCTGCAAAAGCAAATCCTGTAATGTCAGTACTCGAAAGATCACATTGTGCTCGATTTTGACACTTTTTATTTTTATTTATTTAAGCAGTCGTTTTAAAAATAAAAGTTTTTTTTTTTTTGCAAAAAAAATTATTTTAATTAAAATTATTTTTTGCAAAATCACAAAAAAATTTTTTGTTTTTTTTTCAAAAAAATTTATTTCCAAAACTACTGCTCGGATTAACAAAAATTTTAGTCCTACTTAAGGATAATTTTGTTGCTGAAATTCGTTTTTTTATTTAATTCAATAAACTAAACAGTTTTCGAGTGACTCGAACATTTATTGCTCAGCCTCCTCCATTTTTTAAGTAACGCTATATCTCGAAAACTAGAGCTAACTTAAAAAAAACGGTTAGCACCGCTGGATTCAGCGTACACGATAACATAAATAAAAATAAATAAATTGTCTGAACGTAACCGAAAGAAGAGACTCGAATTCCACAAAGAAGTTGCACCATTGGACGGATGTAGATTCGAACGAAACAAAAATTTAAAAGAATTTGATACAAATTACACACGCGTCACCAATAAAATCCAAAAATAATTATATTATAAACACCAAAAAAAATATCAAAAATTAATTCAATGTTTGGAAGTTCCAAAGGATTACTGCGTCAACACTTTCTTTGTTGTAAAATTAATCAAGACCATTTTAGTAAAGGTATTTATTTAAGAAAAGCGATATCATTAACATTAACTAAATTTTAAAATTTTTTTGTTTTAATTGTTTGCCACAATATCAACAGCTGTTTAATCAGCTGTCAAATCGTCACTTTTCATACTGGCAACATCAACATAATTTCATAATTGCATAATTAGAATTTGTTGTAATTCATAATGCCAAAAAAGAGCCAAAGTTGTTTAAAAATTTAGTGGTTTCAATTTCAATTCAACTGAGTTGTGCTAGGAACACAACTGGAACGAATGACGAATTTTTGATCGCGAATATTTTTTTAGCCAAAAATAAAACACATTTGTGTATATGAAAATACACATAATAATGGCGTAGGCTGATTTCGTCATAGGCGATGAACTCTTAAATAGAGTATATTTCTATTTCTTATAGTGGAAGGCCAATGAAAGCGGCATGCGGCCGCGGACGGCAGAAGTAGAATTTTTTCAACTTTGCCGCTTAAAATTATGTTGCCATACACATGTATATAATATGTGACATATGAGTTTAGTTAAAAATTGAAATTTGTTTCCATTTTCCTAATTCTTTTTACACAATGTACACACTATTTATTTTTTTAAGCGTTTATTTAAGCTGATTGCCGCTTACATTGGCCTTCCACTATTATGCCGGCGAACGATGAACAAACAATACGGGTGACCATGTTATGTTTCAGTTTTTAATGTTTTAGTATTTTTTACTTAATTCCGTTCGGAAGTGGAATTAATTCCGTCTAATAAACGAAACATTTTTTCGGAATGAAACCTAGAAATGCTTAAAATTACAATTTCTATAGAAGCAAAATATGGAATTAATTCCACTTCTGAACGGAATTAAATTCTGTGACATGGCTGATAATTGAAAATAAATATACAAAATAGTTCGTAAACTTTTAAATTTGCCTGTGTTTTTGTTAATGTTTATTTTTTGTATACGAGTTTTTATGTTTTCTTTAAATATGGTCACACTATCTATCAGCTGTTATACGAAAACAGAAACTGTATTTTTTCGTCATTATTGTTGCTGCATACGACGAATTTACACAGCGAATTGTCAGCGACTAATTGAGTTGTAAACCGTGATAGTTCGTAAGTGACAATAGGCTCTACAATAGACTACTTGTATGTTAGAAAAAAACTACTTTTGAAAGCCAAGTACAAAAAAAAAACTTAAAGTGGTAGAGTTAGTTAACGTAAGAACACAAAAGTAACAATTAACCTCTTGCTGGATTACCTGGGATATATAAAGTAACCAATTGTCTTCTCTTTGCATTACCAAGAGCATACGAGTATATGTGCCAAATGATTTAAAAATATGTGTATATAGAAATTGTAGCGAAACAAATATTTATGTATGAATTATTAGAAAAAGAAAAAGCCAATAATTTCTTTCAAAAACTGCTGGGATCTTACAGAATCCACCACACTTGCAAATATTTTCACACATACATACTTATGTAACTGAATGGAATATTAAAATATATTTCCCCAGGCACTTTTACCACCTTCATTTATGACTTGTTGTTAAGAGAAACAAATGACGCAGATTTAATAACACGTTCATCATATCCAACCAACAAAAAAAAAAAAAAATAAAAATAAAAAAAAAAATGATTTGTGGTGGTGGCAGTGCATCTCTACAACTTATTGTTATTGTTCTGCATAGATGTGATGTTGCACAGTGTTAATATTGACACGACTTCAGAGACCTTAGAAACTTTACAAAATCATCAAGAAGACAACATGTTTGTAGCTGCATGCATCCATATATGCAAAGAATATTAATAATTTTATAATTTTTGTTGAAAAACATAAAATGATATTTTACATTTAACGAGTGTTATTTACATGACGCTTTGTTTGTGGCTCTGAAAAATTGTTAACCAAACAATGGAGATAATAACAACAACAACAAAAGCTCGCTTAAGTTGGGAACAATGAAACCAACATAGACATCGTCAACATACAACTGCATACAGCATACGGAAAATGTTTGGGGATGTTGGAAGAGTTGAACTAAGTAAGTTCTCTGCTCGCTCGTCTTATTAATGGCGTAAAATAATAAATATTTATTAGTTTTAAAACATTTTCATGTTTGTTGTAATACGAGAGTGAATTATTATTGAATATTTGTTCGTTTGTTTATTTGTTGTTTGGCTGTTGTTATTATTCATAATGTATCATCTCTTCTTTTAAGTTTTTGTTATTTCAGTTTCTTCGTTTTATTATTCCCATTGTTAGTTGGTGTATTGTTTGAGGTATTTTAAATTATTATTATTATTGTTATTATTGTTGTTGCTATTGTAGCCTTAGAGCTTTCTTAAGTGGTTATGATTAATGTGCGAAAACGTGTTAAATGTTTTCAATCATTGCATTTCAACCCAATCCCATCTCGACTCACCTCTATTCTTGGCTCTTCAACTCTTTTTGGAGATTTTCCCTTTCTTTACTGTTTAATTTAAATATTTTTGTATTCTTTAAAGACTTCTCTCATGGTGAATGTTGTCTGTTTGGTTCGTTTAAAGTTTAAACAATTGAATATTGATGATGACAAAAATATTAAAGCAAACATTATGCAAACAGTAATAGTTAATAACAATCTTCTTAATGTTTCTAGTGCAATGAAATGGAATTGAGTAGATGACATTTGTTTAGTTCCAGAAAAATTGTGTAGTCAGAGCCAAACATATAAAGAGTGTTATTTTTTCAGAGCTTACGGATTTTTTAATTAAAAAACACATAAAATTTAGAGAAATACCAGAAATCTTTATTTGAGTCGAAAGATCATTTTATATAATTTAAAGTTTAAAGATAATTTCATGTAAACGTTCATACGCTGGCTACAATTTTGGCATACCCTCTCCAACATATCGGCCGGTATCTCTCACATAAATTATTTCCACAAACTATGGGCCTTTTCGGAAATGCATCACTGCAACAGTTGGCATCACTGCAAAAGTATTGTGTTTTAAAATGCAACAGTGAAGCAGCTGATGCGCAAACAACATAAAACCAAGCATCACAAAAATGCAGCGAATGCAGCACCAGATGCAGCGAAGTGAAATGAAAATATTAGTCTAAAGTTTCAAGAGATTTTCTCTAAAAGCTATAAAGAAATCGTTTATTAAACAGCTAGAAATTACACAGAAACAATTTTCCCTATTATAAGGAACACTCTACACTGTCTGCATTACTAAGAGTTAGTTAAGTAATTACTTTCTTTGTATTAGTTATTTATTAGTAATATCAATCCATCAATAGTTTTTAATGTGTTGAAAACAAGAAAATATTATTATCCTTAGTTTTTACACATGTTCGAAAATTCGAACTTAATTTCGAATTTTTTTTTTTGACAAAAACATCATTTTAAACACTTTCACTCTAAAAATTCATTAAAAAAAAAAACATTTAAATTCTCTGAATTCCAATAAAATTTTACAGGTGCCAAAACAATTCTACTCAAAAATTCTTTTTAACTTTTAAAATATATAAATTTTTAAATCTTTAAATTTCTTCAGGATTAAGAAATTGAAGACTACGCCAAAAATTAACCGTATATCAATATTCGGTGTTCCGTTATATTTTCACTGAATGCCGAAACCGAAACTTTTGATACTCGTTTTTAATATAATTATTAGAATACAAAAATTTATGTTTTGTTTATAATACATATTGAAGAATGAGGTAAATTGTTGCTTTAAAACAAGTTTTCAGTTCAATATGAAAGAAACTAGTTTTATGCAGTAGTGCGGTACTTTAGGGCACCGTAAAATTATCTAAACATGTTATAAAATCAAAATAATTATTTTTTTTAATTAATGGTATATTTTAAAAGTTTCGGTTTAGGCGGAATATCAATTTTTTTCCGAAAATTAGTTTTTATTCGGTTTCGGCCTGAAAAAAAACGGTTTCGATGGGACTCTAATAATCAAGTACATATTTTTAATGTTCGAAATTTTAATTAATGGTCAACGGTTGTGGGATTGACGCTATAGATATAAGCCTTAACACAGCCCCACAAAAAATAGTTTCTAAAGGCTTTAAATTGCACGATCTAGGCGGCAAATTGACCACCCTCAAATGTGAAATAAACTGTTCACCGAACTCGTCTCTCAATTGCATGCTGGGTGGCATGTGACACCATCTTCTTGAAATCACATGTCAGCCAAATTGAAGTGCTCACCATTCACAGGGACCATCCTGCCTTTGACGTCTTTGTCCACATTAAACAGTGCATTTTTCGGCTATGCATTGGCAGTACTTGCACTGTTTCTGGCTGATCCTCACACTAAATACAATAATTTGGCTTGCTTTCCATTCAACTAGAAATGAGCTTCGTCGCTGAACACAATTTTCCGATAAAAAAGTCGATCTTCACTTTCTTAACCGAGCATGAATTTTGATAATAAAATTCAATAATCGTTGTTTGTTTAACCGTAACATGTTACAAATCAGTCTTTTGCCAAAAAGAAAGTTGCTAAAAAAAAAATCACCCTTTATAAGAAAATTAGGTGAACCATTTTTGTTAAAAAATGTCTTAGGAAAACCGATCGTGCAAAGATTACCCAGAGACTGTCGAATAGCTGCTCCAAAGTAGACAGCACATAGAAATAGAAATTAACATATCAGCTAAATATATGTACGTACACAGTTTACTTGTAAAATATAGCTTATTTTACTACGTTTAGAGGAACTAGTTTCAAAAACGATTTAAAGAAGTATAAGTGATTTGAAATGTCTTAAAACAGCAGGCTACAAATCAAGCTGTCCATGCAAATCCAATTAGTTGTGGCTTGTCGCTTTAATTGCATTTCAAGGCTAAGATTTTTGCAAACCTATAAGAAAGAAAGAGTTGTTTCAAATACCATGGAACACAATTATTACAAAGGCACTTTAAATTAAACAATAAATTATACAACTGTAGAAAACAACAGCAGCACACTTTTATGTTTGAAAAAAAATACTTTTTTTCTTTTTTAATAACAATAAAACTTCTATAAACTTTTAGGCTGGCTACACAGGGAAGCATAAAAACGGAAGCTGCTCAACATGATTTGCCAATATTTGGAACAGTGTTACGCTTTTTTGGGAAACACTTTAGTTATTTTCTTTTTTGCATTTGTGTTAAGTTTCAAAAACCATTGATTGAACACAACTACAGAGTTTGACACTTAAACCACAAGAGCTGAAAATTTTCAAATGAAGAGCGTAAAAGAATGACAGAAAAAAAGGAACATGCTACATTGTAAAATGCTGGAAAAGGGTTGTAGTATGAAAGTGAGGACGTGAGAACATTTACGAATTCAAAGTGAGTATTACAAAAATACATTTAAATTGTTTTTTTTTCTGCAACTCTTTGGGCATTTGTATGTAACAGTAGAGTCATTTAACGCAGTTATTGTTATTGTTGCAATAATAGAAATTTAACCCCTTACGGGGTTATTTGAATGTTATTTAGAGCATTTGTTAATTGTAAATCAATTTTAAACAATTAATTTAAAACAGTGATTTCTTTTCATTAAACCACCACCATCACCTTAGTAAAGGATTTTTTTTTTCATGTTTTTCTAAATTTTCGCAGACATTAAAGAAGTTTTAAGAAAGGAAGATTTTTTTTGCAATATTTAAAAAAAGTAGGTGTTGCCAATAAAGTCATTAACGCCGTGTGTTAGTTTTAGGAATTTAAAAAATCAATTATTATTATTAACCTTTTTTAAATTAAATGACACCACATGTGAACGCCTACTTAGGGCGTGTAAGGTCATAACCTTTTCATTTCTCCTAATGAAAATGCTGTTCAATTTTATGTTTTAATCAATGTCATTTATTTATTGCTTTAGTACATTAATCGATATTTTTATGGTTTTTTTCGCCATGTCTTTATTTTATATGTTATACAAATGTTTAATAACGAAAGGGTTACAAAATTTAACAGCTGGTTGCAAAAACTTGTGCTAAATATTTGCATTTTATGTAAAACATTATGTTTTGGCGTAAAATTAGGCGTGACCTTTTAAATATTGTTACAATAAATTATAGAAAATCAAACACATGTGCAAATTACACGCATTATTACTAAAACTAAATGGTATTCCTGATAGGCCTTTTGGCAGCCAAGCAAAAAATTGAACAATTATTTTCAGTTTCGGGTTTTCGTTTAATAAAAGTAAAGTAAAGAAACTGTAAAGTGTAAGAAACTAGTTTGAATAATTTTTAACAAAAGTACATAGTTTAAAGTTAAAAAGTAAATGTAATTGTGTATTGCACAGCTAGAAATTGTACCAGTAAAAATTGTTCATTATAAAGCATATTAATATATGCATTAACACTCTATACCATCTGCATTACTAAGAGTTAGTTAAGTAATTACTTTCTTATTATAATTTAATACTATATAAGTTTTAAATTGTTACTAATATCAATCCATCATTAGTTTTTAGTGTGTTTAAAACAAGAATATATTATTTTCCTTAATTTTTGCACATGTTCGAAAATTCGAACTTAATTTCGAAACTTTGTTTTTTAGTAAAAACATAATTTTAAACATTTTCTCTATAAAAATTCATTAAAAAACGTTTAAAAATTCTGAATTTCTGATTATTTAACTGATTGTTCGACCTTTTTATTAATTAAACAATTTTTATTTTTCGAGATTAAGGTCAGTTTTTATTTTTATAATTTTGTTATTGTTTCCCTGAAGATGCTACACATTGTGTAGTGAAATATCGGAAAAAAATAAAATTTAATTCTGAATTTCCATAAATTTTTCAGGGGCGAAATTTTTTTTAAATTTTGAAAATCTTAAATTAAGTAATTTAACGTTAATATTTTTAAAAATTTGTATAATTTAATACAATTCTACTCAAAAGTTCTTTTTAACTCTTAAAACTACTTGACAAATTGTTTATTTTTAATAATCAAGCCTTTTTAATGTTTACATTTTTCTGTAATTTCCAAATTCTAAAATTATGACATTAATTGTTTAGATTTTCTAAAATAAACCTTAATTCATACAATTCTACAAATATTTGCAATATTAAACCATGTTCGAAAATTCGAAGTTAATTTCGAAAAAAAAATTTTATCCTATAATTATTTAAAAATAATATAATATAAATAAATTTAAAAAAAAATTAATTTCCAGAAAATTAAAAAATTTTCAATGTTCGAATTTTAAAAATTTTTCATAATATATTTATTTTTTATTTTTTTACAGATGTCTGTAAAAAGTGAAAATTTAATTATAAATTGCAATATTAAATACATTTTAAGGTGTTCGATTGTAAGATTTCAAACTTAATTTCGAAATTTAATTGTTCATGCAAAAGTACAGTTTAATACTTTCTCTTTTAAAATGCATTAAGGAAAACAGTAAATTCTTTAATTCAAATGTATGTACATAGTTTCAATGTTCAAAATTTTTAAAAATTTCGAATTTGTGAACAATTGCAGAGATTTTTAAAAACATTTTTTGAATATACATACTTGCATTAATTTAGGTAATTCCACTAGAATTGTGATATTTAACAAATAATAGAAAATTCGAAATTGAATTCGAAAAGAAACTTATCTTTAAAAATTCAATGTAACTCTTCATTTTTAAAACAAATCAAGATAAATTGTAAATTTCATGATTTTCAATTTACGGAATTTATTCGAAACTGAAAAGTCTAGCTATTTTTTTAATATTTCATTGAAAATGAATAGTATGCTTAAATTATTTCAATTCCCAACAAAACTCCTAAATCTTTTCACTGGGTTATAAATCAATATGTCTCTCTCTGGCTTCATTATTCACTTAGCATTCCATATTTTGTAGAAAATTCTTTTATTTTTTATGAAAAAAAAAACTAACCAAAATTATGTTTTCAATAAAACTGCAATTCATCATTAAGATTTTATTTATTGTAATTCTCTATACATATGTACGAGTATTTACCTAAATATAAATAAATATATGTAGTATGTATTTGCTTCACATTATTTGTATCCTGTTTACTGTCATTCATTTTAATGGACATAGAAAGATAGAATCATTTTTTTTTTCTTTTCTCTTCATTGTTATTAGTTTGGTCCAGTATTTATTATTTTATCTCTCACTTTTTATTATAATTTTCTGTATAGTTTTTTTTATTTCTTGTGTTTTTTTTCTTGTTTTGAAAATCATGTCAAATAAGCTTCTGATTAACAACAACCACCATCGAGAATGTGGCCGGCTAGTGGCTGGTGTTGTGTGTAGCTAATGATGGGAAAAAGTTGGCTTTTAAACAGATGACAAGAGAAGTATGTATGTACATATGTTTGTATGTTTAAAATGAATGCTTGTATGTTACTTAATTGAGATGGGCTGGTGCATGATTAAACGCAATTCCTGTGAAATGTTTTTTTTTATTGTCGAATACAAATTATGGATTTTTTTTTATAAAAAAATTAAATTGAGAACTTTTGAAAACCTTCATATGTTTTTTTCTTTATAAACTTTATATAAATGAGAGTTGCGTTGGAAGACTCATAATTATTTTTGTTTAGTTAATTTGTTTAGATTTCATCAAAAAAGTATTTTTGATCTGTAAATTATTTTGGTCCGGAAGAAGATCTGTCTAGAGCTTGTAAAAAGTGAATGCTCGTCTGTAAAATCAATTCAGTTTATTTTAATTTTAAAATAGGTTTTTACACAATATCCGTTTTATACCGAATCAACAGCTTATTTAGTCTTCGAAAGCTTTGAGTTTGACCCGTTTTCCCAGGGCGATCTTGCAATATAAGTTACCGCACAGCTTGGAAGCTTTCCAGATCTATACGAAGGTTTTTATGAATGAAGATCACGCTTAAATTTTCGAAATTAGTGAAACAGTTTGTTCTCAAAGTAGAATCGAATTGACCAATATATTTCATGCTGAATGTGTACTATTAAATACTGAACTTCTTAACGATTAAACATTGAACTAGTTTTCCTGAAGCAAACGTTTCAATTCGACAATTTAACTCAACAATTGTTGTGGCGTCACCAATATTCAACTTTATCAATTGCGTACTATTATTGAGTTAAAACATGTCCCTTTGCTTTGATCTTCCGATTAGTTAAATAAAAAGAAAATGCCAAAAAAGATAGTAAATATCACCACAACTTGAACGTGAAATTGTTTCAGAATTCGTATGAATTGCAAAGTTTCTGGTCTTACATACAGTAGAGAATTACTACAGTCATTTATTATTGAGGATCATTTTTGTAGTGATTTCCCAGAGGCAGACAATAGACAGTACAATGGATGCACAAACGTTTGGCTACAAAGGTCAGTTCTGATCAGTTCCTTTGAAAAGCTTGTAGTGATATAAGACAATAATGCAACTTCCCGTGAGAGCCTAGTGAGTATTTCCAGATTTAAATACGGCCATACTTACAACCTAATTAAGTTTTGAAACAATGTAAGATGTGGGTGGGTCAAAGAAATCAAAAAGAATTATATAATCAAGACAAAGTTGCATTTGATTCGTTTCTTTTAAGTCCATGTCTGGCGAATTCTTTTTTCCAAACATTTGTTTTCCAAGCATCTGATTGTTGCCATTCTATTGCGTGGGAAATTTCCATGCAAATTCGTTTCAAATATCATATTACTTCACTACTTATCCATCTAGATCTGAATTTAAAGGACTAATATTTAGTTTCAAACTTGAAATTTTTCAAATATTTTGCTTTAGCAATTACTCTGTATTTCCTAACTCGAAAAGATCGGTTCATTCATTCAAGTGATAAGGAACTATTAGCCAAAACTTATATAACCACGACTTAGATGAAAGTTTGACTACTAAAAGATAAACGATTGTTTTATGAATATCACGTTTAAATGATCAGCGATTGCTGCATAAAATGATTGACTAAATGCTCCGCGATTCTTTAAAGAATTCTGAAGATCGAGTGAATTTTAAAAACGATTGATTTGGCATGTTTACTCGAAAGTAAATGGAATACATCATGATTCATGAACAACAAAATGAAATTGTTAATTTGTTTTAAAATTTAAAACATTTCATCTGTTTCGGTTCTCTGAATTATTTGTTGATAGTGGATGAAGAAGTGTTAACCTATAACAGCTGCAGACGGTCGCAAGGTGGATGGTGCAAAAAAGTTCTCAGCTGTAAAGCAGTGGTCGGCACAAAACTTCCCATATTAAAAAAAATGTTTCTTATGTTGCATAAAACGAAGGATTTTTTAATACCAAATATCCAATTGGTTTCTGTTTTAAGCATTTTAAAGAAATTCGTTTAGATTTGTGTATTGTACCTCAAAAACTTTCGACTACTGGTGGCTATAAATGCCGACCACTGATGTTAAGTGATAAAAACCCAGTAAACTAATCATGTCACTTGTCCCTGACCAATATTAAACTAATTACGGCCATACCGCAGAAATACATATAGGCAAACAAAAAGTACAGTCTTGTTTAGATAAACTGAACGAGTGTATGTGTGTGTGTGGAGACGTAAGTGTAGCAACCCAGCATACCATTCTAGGAGCGCTCCGAAAAAGGTGTCAGAAAAAGACTCTTTTTTCGGACTCATATGGCTTGCTGTAAAGTATGTATGTACATATTCTGTTTCTGTTTATTTTTCTACTCGTTTGTTGGCTGGGTGCATTTTGTGAATTATGTCAGTCATTCAATGCATTCATTCATTTAGTCGTTCGTTCGTTCGTTCGTTCTCTTGACTTGGTTGTTAATAATAAAAATTGTAGAAAAAAATGCTCTGTTCTTCATACACTTGTTATCGCATTAGTTCTGGTGTCCGTTTAACAAATGCACTTATTCTTCTTTATTTTTTGTTTTTGCTTTGTTGCTTTTCTTTCTCCTTTAGAAATTTCATACTGTTCTTGTGTAATGCAGCAACAATGTTTGTTTATTGTTTTATTAATGGCGGGTATCTTGCTTTTGCATTCATTTATTCATTCATTTACTCATTCAGTCAGTCATTCATGTATTTATTCATTTCCATTCAATTCACTTAAAATTGTTTTTAATTCATTCTGTGTTTGGCTGCTGCTGCTGCTTGGGTGTGTGAGAAGTGTATCCTCCTGCAAAATATTCATACTGTGCTTTTGTTTTATTGCACGTCCTAGTATTTTTTGTTTGTCTCTATTGTTTGCTGCGTTGTTTCTCCTTGAGATCCATACAATTCTTGTTCTGTTTCTTCGTTTTGAGCGCTGGTTCTCTCTATACAACTGTAGCGTCTTTGTTGCGTTTCCATTCACTTTGTTTCTAGGCTTTTGTTCTTTCTTGTTTTTCTGTTGTGTTTTTTGAAAATGTAGTCAGTACGTATGTACGTGTAAGACAAAAGACCGAATCAGTGTAAATGGGATATATTCATTCAAAGGCTGGCAAGGTGTTACACATCCTGTAATCTGCATGTGTGAGTGTGTATATGAGCTAGTGTGAGTGACACACCTACACTCAGTTATGTATAATTAAACACGTACAGCATTATTTGAATTAATTGTTAGTGGACTTAATGTCCTGCTTTCTCTTTATAGAGAGTGTGTCGTTTTTTTTTGTCTTGTTGTTGTTGTTAAGATCCCTAAAAAGGGATTTACGAATTATGACTTTGACACCTTTTGGTGTTTGTATGTTGAATGCAGGCAGTGTGTGTGAGTTTTTGTTAAGTGTCGGCCATTGAAACAAAGAGTTTTATAAAAAAAAAGAGAACATTACAACTGCCTGATATTCTCAGTAGTTGGAATTATGAAAACCAGTGAAAGGCACAGCATCATACCTTTGCAACACCACAAATCAATGACTCAGCCGAATTTGTTGCTATACCCCTAAAGCAATGAATGAAAATCCCTTTAAAGTCAATTATCTATATTGTTATTGTTTATCGGTTACTTGCTCTTTCTCAGACTACGAGTACTAAGTATTTTCTTTTTTAACAATTCCTAGAACAAATAAATAAAAGCAATATCCGCTCACTTATATATATAAGGCGTTAAAACCTTAATATTCCTATAAAAAAAAATCGACACAATAAATTTAACAAAAAAATAGCAACAATTTATTTTTTATGAAAAGTAACAACTTAAAACCAGCACATGTATTTTATACGTGTTCTTTTACTGTTGTCAATACTTATAAATATTCGAAAACATTCATGTAATTCCTGTTAAATGTGAAACTTTGCAAAAGGGAGCAGCTTGCCAACAATGTTGCCAATATCAACTACAGTTGTATTTTCTAATTCCTTTGTGACATTTGAAATGTATGTCTGTCTGTATGTTTGGCTTGCATTTAAAGGCTACCAGGCAACGCTGTTGGATTTTAGTCTTACAAACACGGATTTTTTACGCCTCACTTGTTCACAGTTGCTCATTTGCATAAAAGCGTAAATATGTTTTTTAGACACTTTATTTGCTCTCCCCACTTCTTAAGGTTTTTTTTTTTTTAAATACATTCAGTAAAATATCTTCTTTACTCTTTTGCTCAAACCTAATTGTTATTAGTTAACACTTAATGTTTGACAAGCTTTAATGTTTCTTTTATAATTTTCTTAAATACTGACATGTTCCCCATCACCCCATTGCTTTAATAATTTTTTTTTTTGTGGAAAATAAGAATTATTAGAAAAAAAAGTTCAAAGCTTGAGGTAACAATGGTTTCCTATAAATATAAAAGACAAATATAGTTAAAAAAAAGAAACAAAAATCCTCCCGCAGATTTGTACAGTAAAAAGTATTTACAATGGCAAGCAAAACTGTCCGGATGTCTGGAAACGGGTTATTTGGAGCGACGAAACGAAAGTCAACCGATTCCAGTCTAATGAAAAATAATACTATTGGCATAGTCCGCATGAATGCATTCCAAAGCACCATCCTTAATGCAAAACATCCGAACAATTTTGCTTCCCATTGTATATCTAGAAGAGAAAGTGTTTTTATATTCACGTTCTTTGTTGTATTGTGAAGACAGCCTAATAGATAAAAACAATTTATGCACAGAGAGAAAAAAGAGTCTATAGTCTTGTCTAAAGTGGCCACATGTCCGCAGCGGCTTAAACAAATTGTGGAGGAGCATTCGCCAAAAAGGCTACCAATCCAAGAAATTACGCCATCTGCAGACACAAACATAGATAAAGGGCCCGATTATCGTTCACAACACAACATTTATTTTTCATACGATTAAGTTGATAAGTGTTGTAAATCGTAATCGCAGTTTACAACATCAATATAGTTAGTGATGTGAACGGTAATCGGGGGAGAGGCTTATTCACAACAGACTACAGAACCGCGGTGAAAAGAGCAAACGGACACAGATAAAAGCAGTTTTAATCATTTGGGCTTGATTGTTTAATAAATAAAGGTACTAGGTTTAACGAATTTTACAAATTTTATCCCTACCTGGTCCAAGTCTAGAAAAAAATATAGCCTACTAACGCATCCAAACATACATATATCAATCTACGTTCGAAGCTTAGATCTAAATATCTACGTTTCAAATTTCAATTCAGTCAATTTTTCAATTTTTATCCCGACCTGATCCAATTTTTAAAAACGATATAACCTATTGACGCTTTAAAGCGCACTTATAAGTATATCTACGCTAAAATTTTCAATCAAAACGGTTTAATCGTTTGTGATTACCATGTTTTCCCCACCTGGTCCATAATTTTGAATTTCGAAAGTGCTTTTCGTCGACAATAGCTGCAATCAACAAATTAAAGTATATGGCGGAAATGTCTAAAGAAGGTAAAGGTGCGAACAGAAAATACTGTGCAGGGTGGAAACATATAATGATCTCCTGGAATTCCCAAGCTACTTAATAAGAATACTCACGGAAAACTCCTTTACAAATATGATATGATACCTGCATAGGAATACAGCATTACAGAACATCAGTTCAGTAGGGATCAAGGATCATTTTTTAGATATTTTGCTCTGGAATGTAATGTGCAATGAAGTATTGGAGCTACAGATAACCGAAGAGGCCAACATAATTGGTTTCGCCGATGGTATTGCTGCAAGAAGGTGTTTATAAATATAAAAGTAGGAAGAGAAGATATTAGATCATCTGTGCCAATCAAATATTTAGGAGTGCTGATTGATGAGAGACTAAATTTTAAAGCTCAAATAGAAAAAATCAATGAATCCAATCTATAATAATCTAAGCTCATCCATCTGGGGGGTTATTTTGTAACTCGTTTCGAAAAGAAAATCGCTCGTGTACTTCAGATCGAATTACGCAATAACCCTTTGTTTTATAGTTTAGTCGCTAGTGTGGACTATCTTGTCTTGTCTCTGATCTGGATTATAGTATTTGTCCAGTCTGGACTATAGACTTGTTGAGAGTCTGCACCATAGTCTGGTCCATGGCCTTGTCTACAGCCTATAACCAAGTCTTTAACTCTGCCAATTCTTTATTATTTTATAAGTGTAATATTTCATTTATTGCAAACAAAACAATTTGCACACATGTGTCCCGAAATCTAAATCTTTTCGTCTAAACAACTCATCTGAATAAATTGAAATTACATATTTTTATCCAACAACAATCATATACCTACAATGAATGGGGTTGTTATAACTCTGCTCTATGCTTAATCACGCTTAATCACAATGAGAGACCAATAGAAAGGGAATTGGGTTTTTTTACGCAAATGGTCAATACGGTTTCTTTATGCCAATTGTCAATTGTTTATTTGCGGTTGTGGCCCAGATTATCATATTTCATTTAATAAGTTTTCCATTGAATCAATCTTTTAGTTTACTCTGCCATCTTCCATCTAAGATTATCTTAACAATTCTTTATTTCATCAATGGTTATTTTTGCATTTTCTATAATTTTGCAATGTTTTTAAGTGTTTCATGTGTGTCTGTGTTTGAGTGTGTGTTTTTGTCATACTAATCGTCTTTGGCAAATCTTTGTTTTTATTGTGTGTCCTGTTGAAAGTCTCTCTCTCTCTCTCTCTCTCAAGTACATATCGTACATATAAAGTAAAGGTTTGTGTTTTTGGAATAAGCTGCATATATGTACATACATACATACATACATATGGGTGTGTGCATATGTCAGTTATTTCTTTCTTTCTTTTTTAGCTGTTCTATTGTTTTTGCTTTCATTACTAAAGATATTGGCATATTTCCAAAAACTCATGTGACATTCCATCATTCCATTGAAACTCACATGTGAGTGTCGAAGTATGCAAAAAAAAAAGTATCAATTTTCATTACAATGTGTGTGTTACTGGGAATCTACAATATTAGATCTTGAATGTCCTTTTGTCTATCACAGATAGATGGAAATAAAACGGAATGTTTGTTCATTTTATTTCTCATAAAATATCACTTACATATTGATCGTTGCTCGTTTTTTATTATTTTGTTTAAAATGCATATATGCTGGCTTAAATATGACAATTTTAAAAATTATTTCATTGTTTTACTTCCTTTTAATTTCAACTGATTTTCCATTTCATTAGTTATTGTTTTTTTTTTCCTTCAAAATATGCAATTCTTTAGAATTGTTTGTTTCACAAACAATTGCGCAATTCCCAGATGAGTTGATGCGCCAAGTTGGTTTACGTTGCAAAGTTTTTATCATTATTTCCATTTTTTTTTCTATTTTTTTGCTGTATCTTAAGAATTATTTTCACCGTTTCTTTACAAATTGTTACTTGAATGTTTGATGAAGCTGTGTTTTTCTTCTTTTTGCTTGTAAAAAAAAGGAACAATTTTGCTAAGAAAGAGTCATGAGATACTTGATCCCTATTTTATTGGGTTAGTTGTTAAGAGTATGAAGCTTTAAGCTTTGATACAGTTTATATAGCAGAGTTGGCAAGGTATTATTTGAATTATAAACTGTAAGACTAGATTAGTGTGAATATATATTGTTACGTTTTTACTTTTAGAGAAACGGTGATTTATTTCCTTTAAATAAACCGGATTCTTTTAATTGCAACATAAAAGCGTCAAGTAGTTTAAAGAAAATATAACGAGTCTTTATTTAAATATACATAAAACAAGTAAAAAAGTATAGTCCGTCAAGCCCAATACCCTACACCCAGTATATGTATAAATCAGTTTTTCAAAAACAAGCGCTATATGGTAGATATAACCTATTATGGACCGATCATCCAAAAATTTAGTGTCATGATTTCTGTGCATATTAAAATTATATGTGTTAAACTTTATCTCGATATAAATACTTTTAAAAGATTTATGGAGGTTAAAGTTGATTACGGGGAGGGTCTTATATGGGAGTTTCGACCATTATAAAATTAGGTGTCATCATTTTTGTAGATATCAAACTTATTTGTATTGCATTTTATTTAGATACCAACATTTTTAAGAAATTTATGCTCTTTAAAGTGATTTTCGGGAGTGGGCCTTATATGGGAGCAACGACTAATTATGGACCGATCATCATAAAATTGTAACATATTATTCGTATGGAATATATTTGCTTACAATACCAACATTTTTGAGGAAGTTATGCTCTTTAAAGTGATTTTCGGGAGTGGGCCTTATATGGGAGCTACGACTAATTGTGCACCAATCTGCTGCACAAAATTTGTAGATGTGATTTGACTTCATTTACCTTTCATTTGTGGTGAAATTTGTGTGGATTCTTGCATAATTCAAACATTTATAATCGTTAAACCCCTATTTCGGGAGGATATTTGTATGGAGGCCAGGTGAAATAATAGACCGTTTTCCACCAGTTTCAATCCCATCCGTCCTTGGGCCGAAAAAATATCACTTACCAAATTTTATCAAAATATCTTCAAAATTGCGACCTGTACTCTGCGCACAAGCTTTACATGGACAGCCAGCCAGACGGACGGGCGGACATCGTTAAATCGACTCAGAAAGTGATTCTGAGTCGATCGGTATACTTTAAGGTGGGTGTTGGACCAATAGTTCTAGGCATTACAAACATCAGCACAAATCCCCACTATGGTGGTGTAGAGTAAAAAAATGCGAAAATCGAACATACGTAACATACGAAATTTAAAAAATAACGCTTATTTTTTGATCAGACCTCGTACATACGAGTATGTATGTCAGAAAAGGAGATAGGAGGAGATAGCGTCGTCTATAGTCTGGACTGTACTCTTTTCTATAGTCTGGTGTATAGTTGGTTTATGGTCTTGTCCATAGTAATGATATCATCAAGATTCGATTTGATTTCATTCCCTTTTTTTATTAAACATTTTATACCTTTAAATGTCTCCAGTCAAATATCTGGTACTATTTACATTTTTTTATATAATGAAACATTAAAGAAAAGAAAAACCATGTTGAAAAGTTCATTGAAAACGAAACTGAAGTTTTCAATGTATGTATTTAGAGAAATGGGATTTAAATGAACAATTGACAATTCAAATGAGCCATCAAAGGACCATTAAGATTTAGAGAAGAAACACACAAAGAATAAAAGGAAATTATTTCTGTTTTCTATTTTCTATCATCTTTTTCTAATTCTTTGTAGACATAAACATATGCATAGAAAACATGAATAGAAACATTATGAGTTTTATTATTATTTGTTAAATATTTTTTTCCAGAATTATTTCCATTTTGCATTAAATGAAGAACATTATTAAGGCTGCTTTTATTCTAAAGAAGTAATACAAACGAAATTATGGAAATATAGAAATTAAGTTTAGTGAATAGAGGAGTGGCAGGGGGTATAGTAATAAATTTGCAGGATTTATAAAAGAAATTAAGGAAATTTAAATTTAAAAAGAATTAAAAGATTTGTGAACAAGAAAAATAATATTAATTCTTTATAACTTTAAGCAGTTTTGTTAATTATGTTATACAGATTACTGCACTAAAAGTTATGGCAGAACCTCAAGAATTCTCTAGCCATTAATGCCTGAAACTTAAAAATTTGCATTAATTAAAATATCAAACAATATAATTGACAATCCCACTTTAAAAACTACGATTTCAAACAACACATGTAAATTAAATTTAAGCCATGTTAAATTTACTTTTTAAATAACTCAAAACTACCACAAAATTTACCACTAATCAGTCAATGCATATTACCAACTGTTTATTTAAATTAGCTCAAGTTGATTGTATTAGTTATTATTCTAACCATCTCTAATTACCATCTGAATTACATATAAACACACAAAATACATTTTATTTTATGCAATAAGGGGGAAAATTAATTAATTTTTCTATGATTCGCCAAGAAGTCCATACGTAGTCAATGGCAGCAGCTATTTCCAGCAATATTCAAATTGAAAATAAAGAATGTTAGTCAATTGAATTCGTATATGTAGAACCCAGTAGGAAAATAAGACTTTTCTAAAGAAAACTATCTCCACAAGACACTTCTCTAAAGAAAACTGTCTCGAAAAGACACTTTTGTAAAGAAGAATGTCCCTACAAGACACTTTTCTAAAGAAAACTGTCTCGAAAAGACACTTTTGTAAAGAAGAATGTCCCTACAAGACACTTTTCTAAAGAAAACTGTCTCGAAAAGACACTTTTGTAAAGAAGAATGTCCCTACAAGACACTTTTCTAAAGAAAACTGTCTCCACAAAACAATTTTTTTAACAAGACACTTTTCTTAAGAAAACTGTCTGCACAAGGCACCTTTGTAAAGAAGAATGTCTCTACAAGACACTTTTCTAAAGAATAATGTCTCTACAAGACACTTTCCTAAAGAAAACTCTCTCCAAAAGACACTTTTGTAAAGAAGAATGTCTCCACAAAACAATTTTTTTAACAAGACACTTTTCTTAAGAAAACTGTCTGCACAAGGCACCTTTGTAAAGAAGAATGTCTCTACAAGACACTTTTCTAAAGAATAATGTCTCTACAAGACACTTTCCTAAAGAAAACTCTCTCCAAAAGACACTTTTGTAAAGAAGAATGTCTCTACAAGACACTTTTCTAAAGAATAATGTCTCTACAAGACACTTTCCTAAAGAAAACTCTCTCCAAAAGACACTTTTGTAAAGAAGAATGTCTCTACAAGACACTTTGCTAAAGAATAATGTCTCCAAAAGACACTTTTGTAAAGAAGAATGTCTCTACAAGACACTTTTCTAAAGAAAAACTTTCTCCACAAGACACTTTTCTAAAGAAAACTATCCTATAAAATCACTTTTTGCTTTAGAAGAAGAAATTATAATAATAAAAGTTTTAAAAATCTTCCCCACTGGGTCGCTTCCCTTTAGAAAACACCTTAATTTGATTGTGTGCTTGTGTTGGTGTGTTTGCGCCACCTTTTAGTAAAACTTAATTAAAACAAGCTAAAGTCCTTGACTTTGAATAGACACAAACAAAAAAAAAAACAAGAGAATAAAAACCATTTATAACCAAACATTCATTCATCCAACCAACCAGCCAAGCAAACTGCCAGTCAACCAACCATCCATCTATCCAACCAAACAACCATCCTTCCTTAAGCATTGGCGTAAATTTATTCATTATTTTGTAAGCGTTTTTGTTTATTTTGTTGTTGTTTTTACCAACAGCAACAGCAGAATTCTCTTTTATATAGAATTAATGTTCGTTCGTTTATTTGTTTGTTTTATTTGGGTTGTTGTATTCATTTGTTAAGGATGCCTTGCCACAGCTAAACCCCCACACCCTCTGACTCCTCTGCTCTTCACTAGCTGGAGTTTTCTATAAAGAACTGGCAGCTACCGCTGCCTCCAGCTGGTGGTTGCTTTTATTATTACTGCCTGCCTCCTTTCCCCAACTGCTTCTTGAAAATCTACATTGTTAAACAAAAACAATTTGCTTGTATATAAAAAAAAGAAGCTTACAAAATATATACCTTTCAAGTTGAACACCTTTCAAGTCCAATTATTGAAAAATGTGTGTGATTATTGTAATGAGTCTGTCTGTGTGTGTGTTTGGTTCGCTTGTGCAACTCTAGGAAAGTGTGAATTCAGACAATTGATTAAAAATTTATTGTTTGGATGTTGATGTTGTAAACACACACAATAAGTATGCAATTTTATTTAAAAGAAAAAAATTATAATAATATTTAAATGTTTTATATAATTACAACCACAACTCTTAGCAGTCCAATGCTTCGTCCTATAAGGTTGCCTACCGAAAATAAGCAACATACAAAAAGTATTTGGAAACTACAAAAAAAAATGATACAAATTGTAGAAAACATTATTAAATGAAAAGACTGTTTTAGCAGACAGCATTTATAGAAAATTGGCTGTTCTGCAAACTTTTCGAAACTGTCTTTATGAGACACTTTTCTATAGCAAACAGTCTTTAACAGAGACTTTTCTATAAGGAACAAGTTTCTCATGGAAATATGTATACAGTTTTCTATCCAAATTATTTAAATATGTGGTTGTATTCTGTTTAATTTGTATGCATTCTATAAACTAATTTAAACGTTATAACTATTTTTATTTATTTACAGAAATAACCAGACAAGATCCCGGCTCTAGGATATATGCATGCCTATCAATTAGAAAACTCAAGCTTCTTTGGACCGAATAACAGCATCATTTACAATTTATTTATCTTTTCTAATAAACTTAGCTTTATATCGACTTTAAATGTTACTCTTTCTTATACACTATTCGTTGATATTAGCATTTTATTCAAAACTTAATTTAATATTATTAATAAAAAGATTATTATGGCGATAAAAAAAACTTATTTTGTAATAAAAATTATTAATTTTATTTATCTACTAAATCGACCTTGGTGAGTATTATTACTTAAGTAATAATAATATATAATAATAATAATTGTAAAAAATTTTCCCAAATTTTACTTAATTTGCATTAATTCATCTTTAGTTTTCCTTAATTTTATTTAATTTCTTTATAATTTCATTTTATTTTACTCTCACATTCAATAAAATCAGTAAAAATTAATTACCTTAAATTTCCTTTATTTAATATATGTATGTACATATACATATAATTTTTTCTTAATTTTAATTAATTTTCCCCAAAATACCCATAAACACACTCAACCATACTCACAATATAAATAGCAAAAATAATAAATACATCCATACATAAATAACTCCTTTATTATTGTACATACACGCATGCATGTCATTTGTTTATTTATGTGCGATTAACGCTCAAAAATATTTTTCATTTTACACCAATTGCACCAGGCGCACAGAATTTGTAAAAAGCAGCACGTGTTTTTTTTGCAAAAAAAAAAAAAAAAAATCCTTCACATACTTTTAGGCGGAACATAAAATAAATTACATGAGTCAACCTGTATGCAAAAAAAACCCTAAACTCGTTTGTATTTGTGTCCGTTTATTACCATGCAATAACACAACTTAGACACAAGGGCTTCCAGTTTGTAATTTATACAGTGGTCCATACTCCTTCCAACCTATAATTAAATTAAATAAAGAAAATTGAATTAGCACAAGAAACAAAATATTAAAAGCAATTATGTATAACAACTTTAAATTTAATATTTACAAGAGCTGTTGAGGATTTAAAAGGCCAAATAATTACTATTCTATTATAGTGTTTTTTTTTAATAGGTACATATTGTAATTTGAATGTATAATAGATTCTTTAGAACTATTGAACAAATTTATGTATGCAGATGATATTTAACAAAAAGTATGAGAAATTCAAGTGTTAATAGTATATTTTTATTGGGGCACAACTTTAAAATTTATATATTAATAGGTAAATGAGAAATATTGATGTTTTAAGAGTACCACTATTGTCTAGAGTTCTTTCCAGGGCAATAAAACTTTTGGTTAATAAAACAAAAAGATGGAAAGCTAATTTCCCGATCGCATGGTTACACGAAATTTAGCTGTTAATGGCCGCTGCGACCATGAGATTTACCAACAATAGATTATTTTTTGTGGGGCTGTGTTAAAGATCGATTACATTCTTTAAATCCGTGACGTGATTAACAAAATAGACCGGCCATTTTTCCAAAATGTGATTGAAAATTTTGTTAAATAATCAACATTAGTATGTGTGTGTTTGTGGTGAACATCAGTCTTTTATCATTTTTAATTTATATGTAATTGTCAGGCCTTGCTTTTTCCAATACAATAAAAATTGTTTTATAAAAGTTCTTGTTGAAAATTTCTCAATATTAAGAAGATGGCGCTTATTTCGTCAGATAGTGTTTTAATATTGCTAAAAAAAACTTTGCACAGCTCATGGCATTTCATTTGGTAATCATGTATGTAATTATATACCTACCTAGCTCATAGGTAGGTACTTAGTTTTACAAAAAACATGTGTTTTTCTTACAAACTATTAAATTTATCTAATTTTATCAAAAAAAAACTACTAAAATAAACAAGAAGAGGTAATAAGGTAAATATGTAGGTAGGTATATATTTTGTAAATAAACGCCTTTAGTATTGAGAAAACAAAATAACAACATTTACAAACATTATAATTTTTATAGCCCTAGAAAGTGTACCTACATAGGTATATAATGACAAAACTCAGAAAACACATTTAAATGTGTGTAACACAAGATGAAAAAAAAAATCAATATTACAACAAACTTAACTGACCTGCGGCAGACTTATTAACATATTATGAAAATAAAACATATAAAAAAGGTACATACCTACATACATAAATAGCAACAACAAAATACACATTTACTTTAGTAGCTAGAGTGGATGTAAGAAATTTACATAAGAGCAGTTAACGAATTAATTGAGTAAAACTAGAAGAATTTGTGGGACAAAGCAAACAAAACAACAACATGCGCACTAAAAAACAGATAATAATAAAGTACGGCCCCCCTTTAAAGCAAACTTAAACAAGATGGCAACGCCTACCCATAAGGAAAACATATTCCTACAAAACAATGTTACGGTAAACTCAACTCAACCAATAGAGAGTAGTGTTGTTATAGTTTGCTCTGTTACTCTTACACAAATAGCTGTTAATGTAAAATACGTTTTGGTTGTGTTGAGTGGGTAAATAAAGGGCTCAACCTGCTGTATATGTGATTACAATAGCGAGAAAGAGAGTGTGTTGTGTTTTTTGCTGCATTTTTCTATTGTTTATGTTTGTCAGGGTGTTGTCTACTGCAATTGCAACTGCATTTTCTAATATTTGTAAGCTGTGTGTTTATTTTCTTGGCGTTTTTCTTTTCATATTTTTTTTTTGCATATTCTGTTGCTTATTTGGTTAAGGGTTTGTGTATTTTTTGTGCTCTTGCATGTGGTCGCGGAGGAGGGGGGTAATATCGTGTTGTTGCTGCTCCTTCGTTGTTGTTATTGTAGGCTTTTGGCTACTTGTGTTGGCACTGCTTCTTACAGAGATCATCTCATCTTAATAACTGTTTGGTTTCGTTTTGCCTGTGTAAGCTCCACTAACATTTGTTTGATTCTTAGTTTTGGAAGCTTAGCCGGTGTTTCTGTTGCCTCTTTGTGCTGGTTTGTCTCAGTGAGTGCGTGTATGTGTGTGTGTGTTTATAAGCCAGAGTATTGAGTTGTGGTCTGTTGGGTCTCACGACATGTTCATAACGTCAATACCCCCCTTTTTTAAACAGACACTCACATAAACAAATAATGGCACATACAGCTGTTTTTTTTTTTCTTCTTTTTTACAAATTTTATTAGTCAAGTTTGCATATTTTCTTAGTGTTGTTTGAAATCGCGCGCGTTTGGACGCAAAAATTTTAGTAGATCGGTTATGCAAAATAACTATATACCTATAGGTACCTATATCAATTTATATGTACATACATATATATTTATATATGTATATATGTAAAAGCAAGCTACATAGGTATATATATACCTAAACAATAAATACAAATTATATAAAACTAACAAACATCAATCACATGGAAATATTTTGTAAAATTTTTGAGCAAAACAAAAATACCTATTAAACAAAAAAAAAAAAAAAAATAAGATAGGTATAACAACAACACACAGTTAAGTATTTAAATTTGAAATACAAACAATCAATCATATTTTAATAGTGCAAAAATACTTATAATAAACCAAACAAATACCTACATATACCTATAAAGCCCAAATAGCTACAAAAGGAAAATTAAATGAAAAAATAAAATAAAATAAAAACAAATCTTTTAAAGTTAAGGAAAGTTTTTAAAAATTTATTAAACAAATAAAATAAACGACACCTGTCTGTCTGTCTGTCATGAACCACTTGCCGACGGTTTTGACGGTATAATAAAAATATTTTAAATCAAATCTTTAATTGTCCAGAAATTTATGGTCTCTCATAAAATCAAATAACAAGTCAATTGTGGTTTAGTGTGTGTGTGTGTGTTTGTTATTGTTATTATTACTAAGTATGATTAAAATAAAATAAATGTTATTAAAAGTGCCATAAATGTCTAAACTTTAAGTTATAGCCAGCTGATAGAAGAAAGCAAGAAAAATAAAATATTATTAAATTTTAATTAAAAGTGTTTTTAAATATTAATTTACCTACATTAAAATTTAAATTGTTCCCATTTAACTTTGTATACAACTGGCAATGTCACACAATTTGACGTAAGTATTTAAAATTTTTTTTTTTTAAGAAAAATACCAAATAAAACCTTTTAAAAAAGGAAAATTAAAATATTTTTAAAACAAAGAATAATTTTTGTAATAAATTATCGTGAGAAAGGAAAATTAAGATATTTTTAAAACAAAGAATAAACAACATTTTAGGATTTATGAAATATATAATAAAATTCAAGATTTCGCTTAATGTTAATTAAACTTTCTCAACTTATTAACTACCTACTAAGTCCGTTTTATCCCTTCTAAATTTTAATGTTGTTGCAAAATTCTCCTGGGGTTTATCGCTGGATGACAACATGTCCAGCTTATCTTAAGTATTTAAATTTTTCTTAATCTTTCACATAGAAATTGCTTTAAAAGCTTTCGAATTTATTAAAATAAAAAACATCTAAAATATAGAATAAAAATGTATGAAATCTGTATTTGAGTCAAGATGATTTCAAGTAAATGTTGACCGTCGCTATTCCTCAAATGGTTCATACGCTGGTTGCAATTTTGGCATACCTACTCTCTTTTCAACATATTGGTCGTTATCTTACAAATATATTCTTCAATATTGGC
Source organism: Bellardia bayeri (assembly GCA_950370525.1). Classification (NCBI taxonomy): domain Eukaryota; kingdom Metazoa; phylum Arthropoda; class Insecta; order Diptera; family Calliphoridae; genus Bellardia; species Bellardia bayeri. The sequence continues at coordinate 3,535,501 of OX493267.1, forward strand.
TTCCAATGCGTCAACGGTTAAGGGATGGCCCCTATAGATATGAGCCTTTACATAGCCCCCACAAAAAATAGTCTAAAGGCGTTAAATCGCACGATTTAGGCGCCCAATTGACCGGCCCCAAACGTCAAATAATCTGTTCACCGAACTCGGTCTTAGTTGGGTCATTATTTCGCGCGTTTGTTCATTTTGGGCAAACAAAAAATTGTAATCAACACACGGTAGCGCTCGCCATTATACAGTAACGATCTTGCCTTCGTCATACGGTCCAATAATGCCATAATCCACACCAAACAGCATTTTTTTTGGGGATACATAGGCCGTACTTGATAATTTGGCTTGCTTTCCATTCAACCAATAAATGTACTTCGTCGCTAAACACAATTTTCCGGTAAAAAAAAATTGATAAAATTCAATAATCTGAAAGCGTTGTTTGTTAGTATATCGTTTCATGGTTTATAGACCAAACTGAACATGTTTAACCGTAACATGTTACACGAAAACAATTGAGCTGCCAAAAACAGCGTTGACAAAAAGAAAATTACCCTTTATAAAAAGTACCATGATGGCATATCATCTTTAATATTTGGAAACATGTTTAATACTTTTTCAGAATTTGTTCCAATTTACACGAAGCAGTTTTTATTGAAAATATTGATAAAATTTTTTTATTGAAATTGCTTCGGTGTTCACACAGGACAATGCTTAAATCGCTCTTATTTTTATTTGTATACATATATGTATGTAATACGAGAGTGATAGGTACTAATTGCTAGTACAGTCAAGATTTCTAAAAGGTAATCAGCTTAGCTTAAAGAATTGCTTCGTGTAAATTGGGACTTAGCTTTGAAAAGGTTTATTTGACAAACTGTATGTAAATGTTTCTGAAATATCCAGTTTTAAAATCAATATAATCAACAATGGTCAAACAATTTTCGCCTGGCACTGGCTGAACTAAATAATTAAAATTCATTAAATATAAGATTTGAAATAGTAGATATTTTTATGTCGTTTTTAATGAAGATACAATCCATAAACAAAAAGAGAAAAAAAATAAGTGTTTTAAAGAGAATAGGTACATTCATAAAGGAATTAAATACTCATGTGAATTACTTTCTTAATTAAACGCTAGCAGACATTTAAGGATAAACTTTTGAATACTACAAGCAAGTTTTGTCATTAAATCTTTTTTAGTAGATTTTGAAATTTGTGAAATTTTGCAAGAGAATATTTTAATAGCGAGCAATAACGGGGAATATTATAAAAATAACAATTACAACTCTTGTTTTCCGTGTTGGAATTAAAAGCTCTTCATGAGTCCTAAACATCTATATAGATTGAACAAATTGTTCTGACGTTGTTTGTCTAGTGAAAAATTTTCTAAAATAATGTTTTTTGAAATTGTTAAACTTGTTTGAAGTGAAAGGGAATTACATATGTACCTATTAACAAATATTGAAAAATCGAGCAGAAGTATAATCTATCAGTGCCCCATAGACCAGATTATATTGTTATGGACTGTGATGATTGCTGTTTCTTTTGCCGCCAAAGGCTAAAATTTTCGGAATGTTTCACATACCTGAATTTCTCAAGTTTATCTTTAATAGGTATCCAGGAAAATATTGAAAGAAATTTTATTTTTAATAACGGAACAATTTAGGCAACACAAAAGAACTCCATTTCGGATTTCGATTTTAAGGCAGCGGAAATAAAACTTAATATTTGGCCAACAAACTATTACTCTAAACCTATTATTGGTATGCTACAGCACTTTTACATATTCCCATACATTTTGTGTCTTTATTTTGATAGAGTTGGTTTTTCAGACAAGTTGGAATTATATCGAATTTATTATGGATGTAGATTGGTTCAATTAAATATAAAAATATTTTTAAAATTTGTTCAGAAATACTGAATCATCCGATTGAAACAAATTCAATTTTATTGAACATATCACAGTGTTACGGCATTGTAAAGTACAATCTCCAAATCCAAATAGATTTCATATACCACTCTTCTAGTGATCTAAAGTCATTGTTACAAATATCTCACTAATTAGTTTTTGATCTTCCTAGAATCTTTTTAAAAGACCATTACAAAATGTTTAGTTAATTTCTTTTAATTTTTATTAAATATGACTGCTGTCTGCTTCTTATTTTAATGCTTGTCTTACAAATAAATATTTCTATCTACATATCGATGGCTTAATATCAAAAAGGCCTAACTCGATTTTTTGTTACTTTACAGACGAATGAAAAAACGTAATAAAATCCGTAAAATTTTAGATACAACAAATATTTTAAAACAATTTTTAATAAAAAAGCAACATATTTTATTTCTTATTTAATTTTTTTTCATTTTTGTTTTAATGAAGTTATCGAAGAAAGGCTTTTTCAATTGATGTTTTTTTTAACAAAATTGAGTTAGGCCTTTTTTATATTAAGCCATCGATATATTCGTAAAACATTTTGACATTAAGCCACCACCATTGTTTTTGTCTATCTGTTTCAAAACTACCCCTTTTATTTATTATTTTATTGCCGATACAATAATCAAACACCTGTACGTATGTCCTTTTTACATTCTGTTGTCACTTAAACCGCCAACTCCTTGAAAAATTTTTTCATGGTATGGTGGCGTTGGAGTAGTGTTGTCATGAAAACTCATTTTGTTTTTTGTTCAACGATGCGTGTTAAACGTAAAACTCCTGCAGTTTTGTAAATTCTTTTTAACAATTTTTGTTGAATATGACAGCCAGAGACATTAAACCCTTAAATTTTAATGAGTATTCACTCATTCAGGGGTAGATAATATTTATAATAATTTAGTTATACATATTAAAGACCATCTTCTATTAAATGCTGGAGGTGTGTAAGGTGTGAATGAAGGGGGATGTTAAATATAGACATTCATTTTAGTGTAGTTTTGTTATACATATATAAATTAACTATATGAGTGAGAATGAAATGACAAAACATATTTTCCAACTTGTCTGTAACTGCTAAAAAGTTCATCTTGAAGACATTTGATGTTTAATAAAATAGTTCTATAGAAAATTTTGTGTAAACCAGTATTTCCTATGGAAAATATTGTGGAAAGCAATATTTTCTATAAAAAATCTTGCATACCTATAAAAGTATTTTCTATAAACAATTTTATTAATAACAGTAGATTCTAGAGAAAGTCTTAAAGTCTTTTATATAAAAAATCTTTATTCAGCATAACAATTTTTTCTTAAGAAAATCTTCAGTATAACAGTTTTTCTTTGGAAACTCCTCAATATAACAATATTGTGTATAACAATTTTTTCTTTAGAAAAATTTCAGTGTGACAAATTTTTATATAGAAAATCTTCAGTATAACAGGTTTTTCTTTAGAAAATATTGTGTATAACAGTTTTTTTCTTTAAAAATATTCAGTATAATAATTTTTTACATAGAAAATCTTTAGTATAACAGTTTTTCTTTAGAAAATATTGTGTACAACAGTTTTTTCCATAGAAAATTTTCAGTGCAACAATCAATAGAAAACGTTCAGTATAACAACAGTATATATAATAACTGTATAACAGTTTTTCTTTTTGGAAAATTATCAGTATGTGTAACAATTTTTTATACATAAAATTTTCAGTATAACAGTTTTTTCTTTGGAAAATATTATGTATGTATAACAGGTTTTTTTTTGAGAAAATCGTCAGTATTTTTTTTTTTTTTTGTAGAAAATTTTCAGTATAACAGTTTTTTTCTATATTGTGTTTTTTTGTTAATTATAAAATATTGTCTATAACAATTTTTATTTAGAAAATCTTCAAGGCAGCAATTTTTTTCTTTAGAAAATCCTCATTTTAACAGTTTTTTATATAGAAAGTCTTTACTATTTCTATAGAAAATCTTGAGTATAACAGTTTTTACTTTGAAAAATCTTTATTTATAATAATAAAAGCACTTAATTTAAAATCCGCCAAAAAATTGATATTTAATAAATTTTGTTTGTTAAAGAGTCTACCATACGAGTAGGTATATTTAACTGACACAAAACAGCCTTTAATCGATTGATTAATAATTCCTTTATCCCTTTACCACTTTTTTTTAAACATTTGATTTCTATTCTTTAACGAAAACGTCGTTCTAAACAAATTTCCCCCATACAACTCTCAAGCACAGTGGTAGATAATGAATTTTGTTTTTATTGTTTAACAAATGTCTTTGAATTGATCAATACCAAGTGCTGCAGCAAAGAAAAAAGACAGACCGACAGACGGACAGAGAGCGAGAGAAAGAATATATTCATTCATATGGAATGAATGACATTGTTAGCGAGTGTGAAAGTATTTGTATTTATTGAACATTAGGTGGCCTTTTTTCTGTAGTGTTCATGAAAAGAGCGCGAAAACGAAATCATATACCGATTTAATTTAAGACATGTCCAACGATTAACCAAACAAAACGTTACAAACGAACAGAAACTGAACTGAACTGAACAGAGGAGCCAAGAATACGGGAAGACAGCAAAATAACAGTGTTTGAAATAATAGCAGCCTGTAAAAGAACCCACAAACTAAGTATCTAGATATTTGGTATGTTTGTATGTTTCTCTGTTATATGAATATCAATAAATGTTTATATTTCGTTTATGTTGTTGTCTGTCTGTATGTCTGTCTGTTGGCTGATCAGTTTATATCCCCATCCCAGGCTGTCTGATTGCCTTTAGCTTTAATGCAACACGAATAAGCGGCTCAGCATGTGGCTAAGCCGATCATAATTCTTGTTTGTCAGTCTCAACCTGAGCTAGAGACCAGCAGCTTTTGTTCCCTTTGTCTTGAGATCTGTTTCTGTTTTTCTTACGTTTTTTTCTTCTTCGTCTTTTGGCTTTTGTTTTGCTTTTTTTTTTATTTGTATGTGTTTGGTAGTTTTTCGGGTTTTTATTTTATTGTATTGTATTCAATGTGAAACACATTTATACAGAAAATATTTGTTCATGTGTCAAGTGACTTGGGGCAATTTGCTCCTACTGTGGGCATAAAAATGCGCTTCTTGGCTCATTGTCAGAGCTGCTTAAAAGATTTGCTTTGCTGCCTTCTCGCCACTGCTGTGCTGAGAATGGCTGGTGTATCATCTATCCTACAGTTTTGTCCGTGAGCTGCACATTTGCATCAAAATGTAATTTAGCTGTGAAGTTATAAATTTTCACGATGAGATCTATTAACGCTCAGCTTTAACTAAATATTTTTTTTTTTTTTGGGGGTTTTTTATTTTATTTCTGTTTATTTTTTTATTTGGCTGTTCTTATGCATCCCCCTGTAGTAGAGGCCATAAAATATTTTTATAATGTTTTGCTTTCGGCCCACGTTTAAAATGCATTTTCCATGTGTGTGTGTGTGTGTTTTGCTTTGGAATTCTGTGGCAGACATTATGGAACCAATAAAGTCTTATGTTGGTTTTTTTTTGGTATTTTTGCCTGCAGTAGTAGTTAGTAAGTAGTCGTGGTAATGGTACATGCCATGTTTGCTTAAGGAGTTTAATTGTTTTGTTAATCTGTAGATGCTAACGGTGAAATTAATATTAATTTTAACTTTTCGAAAGAAACAAATTAAGTTGCATTAGGTCCTTAAGACTTAGACTTTCAAAAATTTGTATATTCTAGTGTTATATTAGATACCTATACATATTTCTCTCAAGTTTCAGTAAATTTCCCTAAAAATTTTGAGATTTTTCATAGTTTTTATAAAAGATTTCAAATATATCATGAATTGACCTTTGAACCCAGCCGTAAAACGTTATTTGGCCTTGTAAGCTTTTGTTAAAACTGTCATTGTTACAAGCAAATTTCTCTCAAGTGTAGGATATTTCATAGTATTTAAGAAAAATTTCAAATATTACTTGGATTGACCTTTGACTCCGGTAATCCTTGTAAATCACATTTTACGAGGTTTAAAAATCTATTTATCTCACATACCATTAAAGATCCCTAAAATCTTTAAGATATTTTAGAGTTTGTATAAAAAGTTTCAGTTATTTCATGAATTGACCTTTGACCCCAGCCCTAAAAAGTTATTTAGCCTTGTAAGCTTTGGTCAAAAGTGAGCAAAATTTAAATAATCGTTGTAAATAAAATTTTAAGTGGTCACCAACATATTTTCTCTTATTTTATTAACAATCCCTAACAAATTTAAGATATTTTAAGCTTTTAATGAAAACTTTTAAATATTCTATGAATTGACCTTTAACCCTGTATCTAAGCGTGTCAAGACCTAAAAGCTTGATCGTTAACAAATCACTTTGAAACAAGGGAACGCCTTTTAGAAATAAGTTAAACCCAATTGCACATCGTTTTTCTCTTCAAAATACCTTATGATAAAGCCCAAATCACAGCTAGTTTTCCTCTAACACAAAATGTGCTTTCAAAGTTCGACATTCAGAACATTGGATAAACGGATATTTCTTTGGAAACTTTAGTTTCTTTTGTACTTATAAATGAGATAAAAGCTCTATTTGACAGAAATCTTTCGACAAATAATGACAGATAAAGTTTAAGCTCAGATTGTTATTCTCTTCAACTATTAGGTACTTTAAATAGTTTTTTTTTTAAACAAATAACTATTAAAGCTAAAAGATCATTACAATAATGGTTCGGTATCGTTCATTAAGCTTACGATTGTTGTGAATTACTACAATAGTAGTTTTAAAAGCTGCACTTAAAACAATTTTTTATTAACAAAAAAAAAAAAATATATTTTTATCAAAAAAAAAAAAAAAACTTCCTCCTTCCTCAAAAAAAGCTTTTTTTTAAATGTTTTTCAATAGAAAAGCTTGTAATATTTTATTTAATTTTTTATTAAATACTACAAAAATAAAAAAAGGTTTTACGCAAAAAAAATAAATTTTCTTAAAAAAAAGCTTTTTTCCTAAAAATAATTTTTTAATAAAAAAGCTTTTTTATAGTTTTTACTTTTTATAATAAAAATATAGAATACAAAAATTAAAGAAAAGCTGTTTTCCTAAAACATATTTTTCAATAAAAAAGTTTTGTTTTATTTTTTACTTTTTATAATAAAAAAAAATTGTTTATAATGTTTTTTTAATAGAAAAACTTTTACAGTCTTATTCAGAAAAAATTAAAGTAGACTTCAAGTGTACTTTAAGAAAATTTTGTGTGAAAATGTTGTCTTAAAGCACACTTCAAACCTTATTTATTTTTTATGAATACGGCAGTTATTATTTTATTTACTTTTTGATTTTCATTAAATATAATACAAAATAAAAAAAGGTTTTTTCACCAAAAAAAATTCTTAAAAAAAGCTTTTTTCCTAAAAAAAAATATTTTTCAATCAAAAAGCTTTTTTATTTTTTTTTTTGTTAAAAAATTTTAAAGCTTTTTCCATTTTTGTATTATTTAATGAAAAATCAAAAGCTTTTAAACAACAAAAGAACCTTAGATTCTTAAAATGTACGTACCAAAAAAATAATTTTTTTTTTAAAAGATTTTAGGCTTTTTTACTGAAGAATACGTAACTTTTCCACAAAGCTTTCTACTGAAAAAAAATTTTGATTCTAATAACAAAATGCTGCTTTGCCAAACAAAAAACCTGTTAACTATAAAGATTATTATATCAAAAAATGTTTTTTAAAGGCGTTCATCAACAATATTTATGTTATACAAAAAAAAGTATTTTTCCTTAAAAAAAAGCTTTTTTAATTGCTTCTCTTTTATCAGAAATTTACTTTTGTTGGAAAGTAAAACAATAAGGTTTTTTAAAAACATGCAACTTAAATAGCTGCCCTCGTGCTCTGCAACTCTTAAACTTCCATAGTTTATTTAGCAATTGCTGTACGATGTTATTGCAAATTGCTCATTATCTTTTACTCGTGATTTGCTGTAATTTACTTTAACAAATCTTGTGTTTTAAATGCTAAAATGTGTGGTAAAGCTTCTTGCAATTATGTAAACAGAAAATAAAATGTCATTAATGATTTTACATATTTAGCTTTTGGTTTTTTAAATAAAAATTTGCAAAAAATGCCAGAAAATATGATAATGAGTGTAATACTTTTAAACTAGAAGTAGTTAAATATGGAATTTTATAGAGTTTTACGCCACAGGACATGCTGCTAAACTTAACTGTCGCCAAACAACGGCGATAACGTTTTAAAGGCTGCTGGTGTTAAAACAGCAAACGAATTCTCACATTTTAACAAGAAAAAAAAAACAAAAAAAAAAACTACAACTGGCGGATTAAAAATTTAATTCAAAAACAAAATGCAAAAACTCACACTTGCAATACAACAGCCAGCTAAAGCAATAATGAAAATAACAAATTTGAAACAATCTTAATAATAACAATAAAAAATATAAATATAAATAAAACTTATAGTGGAATGAATGGCTGGCTTCAAGATGCCCCCGCCACAGCTTAGGCAAGTGGCTGGGCTGGAGCAAGTTTTTAATCCTTATTGAGTGCCACATGTTTTTTTTATTTGTTACTGACATTTAAAATATAAGGACGGATGGACGGACGGACTTTTAACCGTACGTGTGAAACCTAAACATGTGCAAATTGATGTTGATTGTTAAACTACACTGTAGAATTTTACATTTATTGCTTCTTTTTGGACCAAAGAAGAATCACAGAAAGAAAAAAACTGTCATATCATGAGAAGCAAAAGTGACCAGGACATTGTGTATTTGCTGTATACAGTAGTACATCCTGCTGTTTAGAAGAACCAGAATTTCTTTACAATTTCAGACGGTTTTTTGTACAGCAGTAGCATTTTAATTGTCGCCGTTTCATTTAAAATTGTAAAAGAAGAAATCTGCAGAATTCTTAGAAATATGAAATTCAGATTTACATTTATTAATTGTTTTTTTTTTAACACGAAAAAGCTTTAAAGCATTTTAAAGCTATTAAAATGCTTAATGTTTTATTTAAAAATATAGTTTTTAACAGGTTCTTTACGACAATGAATTCCAGAATTTTCAAATATTTACCAAAACACCAGCAGACATGTCTTGTCTTGTCTAGTTTAACAAAGCATCTGCATAATTCTTGAGTAATTCTCTATACATTTGAGTAAACTTTAATATTTATTTAACATACATACATACATAAATTAGTTTGTTTAACTAATTCTTAATGTTGAAATTTTTTATGACTTAAATACAAAATTTATTTTAAATTGATTAATAAAATTTCAATAAAAAGCTCATTTCTAACAACTAATACCGTTGTTGTTGTTTTGTCATCTCTAAACATTTTTTTTTTAACACACAAAAATAAACATTACATACTCGTAGTATACAGATTTTTGCGTTAGAAAACGAACGTCATGGCATAAATCTTTTTTTCTTCTTGAGTTTATTTTTACACTCGCATCAAGTCCATTCATAAGCCATTTGGGCCAAAGCCGTCGTAGTCGTAAAGCAATTTGCTTAAGCCGTCATAAAAATAAAGTTTATTACACAACTATGAAACTTGTGAATTAGAGGGGGGAGGTGAAGGCGAGTGGAGTGAAGTGCAGTTGAGTATTGGCGAGCATTATACAGACCCAGAGCGAAATAACAAACAAACAACAGAACCGTAACATAACAATACCAAACAAAATTGCTTGACCCATTGTCGTCAGTACAATATAATATGAAATAAAATAAAATAAAAAGCAGTATTAGTAACTTTAAGCAGTTTCTTGTTTTATTAGCTGTGTAGTGACTGGCGTTCATTCACATTTAGTTTATAGTACTCGTATGAGTCTTATAGTAGTACGTATGTATGTGGAAGGAGTATGTTAGGGTAGTCCATCATAGACAGTTATTTTCAATTCGAGTTGAAATGATGCAAATCAATGTTTAACAATAATGTTTGTAGACATCCAGGATCCTTAAGAAATTTGTCAGATCATACAATGTTGTCAGATCTAGCAAAGTACTGGCATTGAAAATTGTAAATTGTCAATGCTTTTTCTTACAACGTTGGAAGACAAAAATTTGAAGTTCACACGGTTGTTAGAGATTTTCTGAACATTTTACGGACAACGTTGTAAGATCTGATAACCGTCTGTACAAAGCTTTAGATCTCTCTTGTTTTCTTAGATCTTCGGTCAGAACAGCAAATTGATGTTGATTTGAAAAACATTTGTTCAATTCACTAGTGATGTTGTATGTTGTACATTGTATGATACATACAACTATTTAATTGTGATTACAATTTTAAGCATAGTCGTATGTTTATGTTGTCAACCCTTCAAAATGACAAAAGAAAAATATTTGAAAAACCAAATATACAAAACATAAAATATAAATATTTTCAAAAATTAAAACGTACCGTAGAATTTTCAGCAATATCCATTATTCAAATATTTTGCTTAAATATTAATTTTATTTTCTTGTTTTAAATTTGTCAATCAGTTTATAATTTATTTATAATAGTTTGGTAATTTTTTTAAACTGAAATTAGCAGTTTTTATGTTGAGATACATATTTTTACTTTTGTTCGTTCTAAAGAAAATATTTGTTCGGACAAAGTTTTTTTTCATATGAAGTTTGACGTCTCTCTTTTTGAGAGAGAGACAAACAAAATATTTTTTATGATCAACTCTCAGCTTGAATTGGTTTAATTTTATATTTTATCTGGACAAAAATGAACTGAGTGGCCAATAGGTTACATTGTTATCTGTGGTGTTTGTGATATTAAATTATTCATTTCATTTATTCATTAAAAATTTTGTAAATTGTTTTTAAAATAATTTAATATTAGTTTTTTTTTAACTCTAATAACAAAAGCAAAATAAATCAATGGCCGAAGTATTACCACTTGTAAAACTAATAGATTTTGTGTACATATGGCAGCTTTGATTTTTGAGAAAATTAGTTTGAAATCGTGATGCAAAAAACTCTCAATAAAAATATGTATAAATAAAATGTAATAAAATGTATAAAAATATAATTTTTGTTCGGAACAAATACTTGCATACATTTAAAAAACATATGTACAGATGTCGTAGGTGTTGTACAAAATATTTATATAGAAATTATCAACAACATTTGTACAACTATTGTAAATTCAGTAGACGTACAATTTCTACGACACTACAACATCACTTATGAATTGAAGAATTGTGAAACCATTTTGTTAGATCTTTCTTATTTTCTTTGCGGTTTGTTTGTGATTGTTGCTTACCCCCGCACTAAGTATTGTTATAATGAGATAGAAGTGTTACTAGACTGATCGGATCAAAATGTGGAACCAATAATAATCTTCGGAAGCTCTACTTGTAATTAAATTTCCCCTGTATAACAAAGTAAATATGCAGGAAGAGTAACCCGAAAGAACTTAATTAAAGATCCAATCTTATTGGCATTGGCTTCTTTATCTTCGCTGCAAAACTCTCTAAGAAGGATATACAATCATATAAATATGGAAGTTTGATAAATATTTCAGAACACAGTGGCATAATTAGAGGTTGATATGTAGAAATCCATATTTAAACCAAATAAAGCAGGTTTCGTCAATAAAGTCTAGATTTTATATGAAGCTAATATGGGTCTCAGGACCCATATTAATGAATTGCAATTGACAGTCGAGGAGGCGATTACTGGTATTACCATTACGAATCTAAAAATATTTGTTCAGAAAGAACTATTTAGAATGGCTCAGGAAAAGTGGTAGATAGAGACCACTTGTTCTATTGCGAGGTCTATCTGGCACGTATTTGATGAGGGAAGGGCGAATTCATTATTTAGCTTTAGATTAGTTTACCAAATTAGGCTTATTGACTATCAATAATAATGGAGCGTGTATTTGGGGCACCCTACTCTTCTATACTTTCGCCAAGAAATCTGGATGGTTTGCAATGAAAACAACCCGTGTTGAGTGATTGACCACAAGTGCAACACAATGGGATCAACTTAATGGACACCAAGTGAGCTGTTTCGAAGAAGGGCTGCTCATGGAACCTAAGCTAACCATATGGCGGAATGTTAGTACCTGGAGTAACTGGTATCTTCAGTATTTAGTAAAACATTGAATTAGCTGAATATTAAAAATAATAAATAATAATAAGTTTACTGAATTGAGTTATCTGAGGCTAGACCACACTTAGCTTAAAGCCGTAATTGGTTGAGTAGCAGTATTTAAATTTATTATTGATAATATTTTTAAGATATGTATTTAAGCAACTGAATAGCAAAATTTTTCAGCTGAATTTGTTTTGAATTTGACCTTTCCAAGCATAAATTGAAAATTTTATTAAATGTCTTGTCGCCGGGACACCCTAATATCGCCTGAATTAAAGTCATAAAAGTTGGCATGCGTTTTCATGCCAACACTGCCAGCACAACAATATTGTTTAGACAATTCTAATGCGAAATTATGGGCAAATAAAAAATTAAATTAAAAAAACAAACAACCAGAATATACATAAATAAATTCATTTGTTTGCAATACGGTCTGCCCTGCCCGTCCCCGTAAGGGGTTGCTTAGTTGTGTAAAAAGACAGAGAGAGAGAGAGACTAATCACACTTTTGTTTTGTACAACTTTGTTATGAATTTCAAATAAAAACAAAATCAATTAAGTAATTGAGGAATATGAAACCAATTTAGCAGTTCACATAAAAACAGTGTTGTTTTAAATGCAAACAGAAAAAGGATTAATAGAGTGTAAACAAATGGGAAATAAAAAAACATTCCTTCATTTGCAGTTGCTCAAGTGCTTTAAAGGGTCTGCGAACAAAAGCTTAAATTTTCATTTAACAATTTAAATTATGAAAACAATTTTCCATAATAATTGTATGGAAATGTTCCAGCTTTATTATACTCTTTATACTATTGTCCTGTTAAAAAAAAAGGGAAAGAAAAGAAAGAACTAACTCACTAGTATAAAACACCAGCAGCTTAATGATCCTTACAATCAATTGCTGTTTATAAGACCGTCAATTTTCACAAAAACTTGTGGGTTGGAAGTCTATGTTTGATGATGATGATGAGTTTTATTTTGAATAAACGATGACTGGACATTCACATGTCGCCAGCATATGTTTGCTTTGCGGAAACACAAAAGAAGAAAGTATTCCTTGTCCCTCCCCCAAATAATCTTTGTTATTTTTCTAATACTTAACAGCTAGCCGTTTAAATTGTTTCTGTGCTTTCTAAGGGATGACCCTTGTCTTTTTAAGTATGGGTCACTTCTCTGTTTCTGCTAGTCCAATGCTTTGTCTGTTGCTGGTTTATTGTGAGATTTTCTCTTTGTTGGGTTTTTGTGTGTTAAATACACTTCAGTTGGATTAAAATATAAAAGTGTTTAAGACACAATTTGGGGTTAAATATTCATAATAGCTCTTTCTCTTGTTAAAATGTAAAAGGGTTTGACTTGTAAAATACTTTTTGTAGAATTTACTTTGCTAAAACTACCGACTGCTGTTGGCATACAAGTGACGACCCAATAAATATTTAAGATGTTTAAACAAATATTTATCAACAAAGAGAGCGAGATACCTAAACAGTCTACGAATGTAAGTGAAAATTGTTTAATACAAATAAAGTGAATTTAATTTGGAAATGACCTCGTTGTTTTCAAAAAGGTTGAGGTACTTGAGGAGTTATAGTTAAATAAATAGTGTATTTGGTTGGAAAGTTTTTAAAAGGTTAAAAACACTGCCAGAAATTTCAAACGGATTTTGGGAGGGGGGTCAGAGAACTAATTTGAATTAAAGACTGTGACTTGTGACTTATAAATTTAAATCCAAACTATTACAGCCTGTTGAAACCTGCCAAACATCGTAAATTGGTTAAAGTAATTGGCGAGACAAAATGACAGTATCATGTCTGCTATTTAATCACTACAAATATCTGGAGAGAAAAATACCACAAACTCACAAAATGTTCCTGGTTTTCAAAAAAAAAAATTATATTCATTACCTGATTATTACTGCCGGGAAAGTAGCACTTGTATGTGCGACATAATCCAGGACATTTCTATTTTAGTCTCTCAATATTTCACGTGCAAGCTTGGCGAGTATTTTGCACAAAATTATCGGGAATCTTCGCTTACAAAGTCAATTTAACCCGCCAACTTTGTCCACAAATAGTTCGTAAAACTGGCTGAATTGTGAACAACACTTACTATTCCCCAATGATACCGACGGCAAATACAACGGTTGTGTGCCAGTGTTCGTTACAATCCTGAAACATCGATCTTAACAAGTTAAATACTTCACGCATCAATATGATGAGCATTTTCCTTAGCGATCGTAAAGTCTTCGCCTACAAAGTAAAATTAACTAAGCAATGGTAAGGGAAAGTGAAAATACCATCTACTTTGTCCACAAATAGTTCGTGAAACTGTCTTGATGGTAGATAGCACTCATGGCCAATGTAATGGATGTCTCCCAGTGTGCATTACGTTTCAGTCTGATCAGTTTATCTCAGCAAGATTACAAGACCAAATTAATTACCGTTTCCCATTCGTACCGACGGCAATGTAACGGCTGTGTCCCAGTGTGCGTTACAATCCTTTTCAGAAAAGTATTTTTTTAAAAAGTACCCTTTGAAAATATATTTTTGTTTACTAGAATTTTTTTTGTTGATTTTTAAATTAAAATTTTTGCAAAAAGTAACTCAATTTAAACAAGGGGTTTTAAAAAATTAGTAATCAGAAAAAATACTTTTTGAAAATTACCTTTTCAGAAAAAGTACCATTTAGTGCCTTTTCAAGAAGTACTTCAATTTAAACAAAGGTTTTGGAAAGTTATTAATCAGAAAAAATACTTTTTGAAAAGTAGCTTTTAAGAAAACGTAGTTTTTTTTTGCAAAAAGTACAGTTTAAGAAAAAGTAATTTTCAGAGAAATAATTTTTTAAACTAGAATTTTTTGAAATAACTACATTTGTTGATTTTAAAATAATATTTGTGCAAATAAGAATCGTTTAGTGCCTTTTCAAAAAGTACCTCAATTTGAACAAGGGGTTTTGGAAAGTTATTAATCAGAAAAAATACTTTTTAAAAGATACATTTTCAAAAAAATAGACTTTTATAAAATTTTATTTATTTTTAGTGCCTAATCAAATTGTACCTCCCTTTAAAAAATGTTAAGGAAAGTTATTAATGTTGTAGTGAAAGTAAATATAAAGGAATCTAATAAAGTTTTCGCTAATTTGTTAATCGTAAACTTATTTAATTAACTAAAAAGGATCGTTAACAACAACCAAAGTGTTAATGAACCAGGGATTAATGTTAAAAATTCCCCAACTATAAATAAACACAATAGAAATTTTGTAATTTCCAAGCTTTTGTAATCGAAACTAAAATTGTTTAAAACAATTTTAGCCTAAGATTTATCTTAAATAGCTTCTATTGTTATGATAACTATAAATACAATGTCTATCTAAAAAGAAAAATAATATTCCCTGGGAATCTGTGTAGTCAACTGCTAAACAGATTTCCGGTTTTAACACGTCTATACAAATAATTTTCTTAAACCAAATTAACGATTAATCATAATTAATAACTGGCTATTGTTAAGGGCTTGGAAAACAATAAGAAATTTTAATGTTTAAAATGTTTTTTTTTATAATTCTTTGGTTTTATTGAAAAACATTTAAATTTTAAAACAAACAAATATCTTATTTGTCTATATTTTGAAAGTTATGTCAGAAATCATACTGATTGTTGTAATATTTAAAAATTTATTAAATGTGTAACCGGACTCTCCGCAACATTAAGACAAAACCTCAAACAGAGTTACTAATTAAATGTCCAACACTATTAAAACATTGAATGTGTTAAAAAATCGGGGGGAGTCTTTAAAACAATAAACAAGAGGTGTTGCTTTATTATGTTAATCGTTAGAGTTTTGGGGGTTTAATAAATCAATTTAAAAATTGTTTAAATTTCGACAAATGTTTTACAATTGTAGGCTGCTTGACTAATTGTATTTTATTAATTTAATGTTTGTTTCTCTATTGTTTTCTCCTGTTGTGTTTTCTTTTGTTTGTTTAGCATTGTTGGGGATTTATTGGCCGGTCAAGCAAGCAGAGGTGTTGTGCTCTTTAATCATATTCACACAATTCGTGTTGTTAACAATTCTATGCTTGTGTGCCCAGAATGATGGAACATATTCCATCAATATCACTCTCTGGGATATCGTTAGCACATCCACTCTCTATCTCCACGGGACAAACACTCTCCAATCATTTCGGCAACAGTTCATCGGCTGTCAGTTCTTCAACGGGTAGTCACATTGAACAATTAGCAGCGGCGGTACATCATCATCATCACCATCAACAGCAGCAGGCCCAGCAGCAGCATCATCACAACACACATTTGAATTCCGCTGCTAGTTTACAGCAAAGCGGTAACAGTCATTTGACTTTGAATTCGTTGTGTGGTTTGCAAAGTGCCCAGCATTCGGTGGCTCCCACATTATCGTCACACAGTAGCGCGGTAACCAGCAGCTCTTCGGCTGTCCAGCATTTGCAACAGAATTCCACGGCCCACAACTATATACTGCATCACGCTACGCATCCCTCCAGCCATTTACAGACTGCTGCCTCCTCACACTCGAATAGCTCACCCTCTCTACACTCACATCCGTTAACGGCCTCCTCGAGCAGATCTTTGGCTTCTTTAAGGCAGTCAGAACATTTAAATCACTCTGCCGGTAATCATACACACTCTACAGCGGGCGAAACCAGTTCGATAGCAACGTCATCAGCAAATTCCACAGCCATGGCTGCGGCAGCAGCGGCTCACCTGCATCACAGTGCCCAATCGTCGCCCATGTCAAATTTACATCAAAACATGGGCAGTCTGATGAATAGTGGCGGCAGTGCTAGGTGGGTTACTTTTTTCCAGAATATCTCATTTCGAAATTTTGTTTTTAATTGCAACATTTATCTTTGTAGTGATGTGTTTTTTAGCCTGATGATACAAAATACAACGAAACGTCAAAACGAAGAACATATAAAACGTCCAATGAATGCATTCATGGTGTGGTCCAGGCTGCAGCGCCGAAAAATTGCCCAAGACAATCCAAAAATGCACAATTCGGAAATATCAAAGAGATTGGGTAAGTGATTGTGTTTTAAGCATTTTATAGATATTCACCCCTATCGTGAATAAAAATTCCACATGAAATTTGTTTCCTTTTATTTTTTAACATTGCATTTAAATAAGAAAAATGTGAAAAGGGAAAAAATTTCATGTGGAATTTTTATTCACGATAGGGGTGATTATATTTGGCCACTGTTCCCAGAAAAGTCAACAGTGTTTGGCACTCATTGCCATCAGGGGCAGAATAAAAGGAACAAATACGAAACTTAAATCTCTATTAAAAGCTGGTCATTGTAAACGAGAGAAAGAGAGTGCAGTACCCATGTTCTGTAACTCCCGCATTGGGAAAATAAAATAAATTGAAACAAACAGCTGTTTTTTTTTTCTCATAAAACTGTGTCTGTAACTTCTTTTGGCGGGTAATCGCTGTCACATAAGAAAATTACTCGTCAGTTTACAGAAAAAGTTTGTTTGTATAATGTTTTTGAGAGTGGTTCCTCCCGCTTTGAACTGTCAAATATACTTTATACAAATAAAAAACGCGGCGAGATATCATTTTAAAAATAAAATATTAATAATAACACGTAAAAGGTATGTAAGTAATTTGATCTTTTATTGCTAAATTATTTTGCTTTTACAATTTTAGAAAAGTATGCCAACTTCTAAGCAGCAAAATGAAACATTTTTGGAATTTATGTATAAAAACTTAGAACTCACTAGCAGACAATTTGATGGCATTAACTCTAATACTAAATAAACGGAGCAATGGGAAAACTCGTTAAATTTTCTTGCTGGCTTGAATATGTATTATATTTTATGCATGCCTTTAACAATATTCTTTTAGCAAAACAAAGTTTTCTTTTTACACATAGAAACTATTTTTATTTTAATGCAAATTATTTTGTAAACAACAAAGTCGAACCATACACATAATTTTGTATAGCCGACGGTTATATTTTTGACGCAGTCATTGAACATTTTGAAATTTGCGATTATGTGTTTCAAACATTGAAATTTCACATCGTCTGTTAACATTTCTAACGTAACGACGTAATCCCCTTTGATAGTTTTCGACATAAGTTACATTTGAGAAACATTTATTTTACGCTTTTCGAAAAACGATGGAATATTTTGTTTTACATCTTTTCGCCATTAGAAGTTTTTACTTAAGTTAGATAACATGCGGACAGAACAATTGTATTTTGAATTTTAACTTTGCGTCGGGGTTACGTTCCAAAAAACACATGTAAAGATCGAAGATAGGTTCTAGGGTTACGAAAATACTAAGTCGTCGGCTATGTTTTTAGGTCATCAAATAAGCTTTTTGCTTTTGTATGAAATACCATTTTATGTAATTTCGATCATCAGAGCACTTGTTGTACGGGTCATCGTTTTAGCATCTAATGATGCAGATTTTGAAAAAAAATTAACGAATCGAACCCAAAACAACGCAACCTTGAAAATCGAATGTAACGGGCCCGCCATCTAATGTTTTTTGGTAACACTTAGCTCATGTCTGATTTGACAGATACATAATTAGATTTATCCTTCCGCTGAACGAATATGGTTGTAGATACGCTTGAACAACGCTGGGAAATATTGCGACATTACTTTGAAAATCATGGTAATGTTGCAGAATGTATGCGAAAATTGCGTACGGATTTCGGAAGAAGAGAAGCACCGTCAGCTCCGTATGTTTGTTATCTTGTGAAAAAAGTGAAAGAAACTGACATCCTCATCGATAAACCAAAGCGTGAAAAGCCAAAAACAGTGCGTACACCCGAGAATATTGCTTCTGTGGCAGAAAGTGTGCGTGAAGCACCATCAACATCAATTCACCGTCGTTCTCAACAATTGAACATTTCAGAGACATCACTGAGACGAATTTTGCATAAAGACCTTGGTATGACGCCATACAAAGTCCAATTGGTTCAGGGGTTGAAGCCAACTGACCATCCAATGCGTTTTCGCTTTGCTAAGTGGGCCTGCGATCGACTTACAGAAGATGCCGATTTTGACAAAAAAAAATTATCTTTTCAGATGAAGCTCATTTTGATCTTGGCGGGTGTGTAAACAAGCAAAATTGTCGCATTTGGGGCACAGAAAACTCGCACGCATACATTGAAAAGCCGATGCATCCAAAACGAGTCACTGTTTGGTGCGGATTTTGGTCCAGAGGCATAATTAGGCCATTTTTCTTCGAAAATGAGCAAGTAGTGGCCGTTACAGTCAATGGTGATTGTTATCGGGCCATGTTGAACGAATTTTTTTTCACAAAAATTGAAGAGGAGGATATTGGCAACATTTGGTTTCAACAGGACGGCGCTACGTGCCACACAGCCGAAGCTACACTCGATGTTTTGCGCCCTGTTTTTGAAGATCGCATTATCAGCCGCAGAGCTGATGTCGTTTGGCCACCTCGGAGCTGCGATTTGACATCGTTGGACTATAAGTGTTACGCCGACAAGCCAGAGACAATTGACGCTTTAAAGGACAATATTCGTGAAGCCATTGGTGAAATACAACTGCACACAATCGATAATGTGTTTGAAAATTGGACCGATCGTGTAGGCTACTGCATGGACAGCCGAGCAGCCATTTAAGTGAAATTATTTTCCGTTATTAACCGGAAGTATTGTACTTTCAAATAAAAATAAAAATTTGACAAAATATTCAGGAGTTTTTTTTAGCATTTAAAAAAAAAGAAGTTATTTGGAGGAGCCTTTAGCACATGAAAATTAGTTCTAATTAAGCAACTTAGAAAAAAAAACGCAAAACGAAACGACGCAAAGCGAGGTATTGGTGTAATTGAATTTTGTTCAATGTTGCATGTTCTCTTTATAACGACCACTGATTTAAAACAAAACAGTCACAAAAATTTTGCATTATTTTCATTATATTTGTGAATATAGTATAAAGGTGAAACTGTTTTACACTTGTTATCTAACAGATTGAAATTCTTTTCAAGGTTTTCTTTTAAAAAAAATAAAAAAACAAACTAAACAACACTTAAAGAATTTTAATTTTAACACTTAGACGGCTTCTACCAAGCTTTATGCAACTACACAATTCATTTACCGCCGCCAATTGTTTAAATACGAGTATGTACTTTTATAAACTCCCTTTGCTCTTTATTGTCTATTGAGTGTGTGTGCTTAAAAATGAATATTCAATTAAATACCCTCAAAATTCACCATAATCATTGGCACACTCAGTTATAAATAGTTCCCACACACTAGAAAAACTCTCCCTTCTCCCTTGACAACCTCACTAACCAGGCAATGACTAAACGCATTTCATTTAAATCCTTAACAAAAAAGTGAATGACAAACAGACAGACAGACCGGCTAGTTAACAATTTGAATTACATTGTGTCTAGATAATTTTTTGCAGCATATGACAAAGATGACATCAACTGTCAAACAATGACACTAGTTTTTCAAACAAAATAAATAACAAAATAGTGAATTCCAAAAAAGAATGACACAACACAGCGATAAAGTTCTTTAAAAACCTCATCTAAAAGCTACCAAAAATGAAGGGTTTGCCAAATCACGCCCAAAACAAAACGTAAACGCAATCTCTTCATCGTGAACAATGTGTTTGTAGTACTTAACTATAGTTGCAGCTTAGCTAAGTAGTTCGCTTTAAATAATCTCCGTTTAAGCCAAATGAGAAAATAGATGACGCGTGTCTCACAAAATAAAAATCTAATGAATCACACAATCCAAACAACCAGCCATTAAATAACTCAAACAACAACCCAACCATATTTTGATTCAAATGAAACTGAAAATATTGAGTGTCTTAAATAAAATTTTAATTCAATTTCAATTCAATTCCTTGCAACACTCATACTTATGTACATATGTACATACATACATACAAGTTCGATATTTTGTTAAAAATAAGCTTGTCATATACAAAGTAAGAGTTTTGGGGGTTAGTATTAGTCGTGTGTGACACGTGTCCTGGTGGCACTTACTGTATTAACTAACTCTCTGTTATTATTTCAATATGTAGAACGTCGTCACTTGTTTCCCTCCTCCTTACTTGGTCATGTAGATTCCATTTGACGTCGAGACATTTCATTCAGAAAGTAACTTTTTCATTTAGCATAACAAAAGCTAAGAGACAAAAAAATGTCTTAAAACTTTCCAAAAAAAAATTTTCTTTGCCGCAACACAATTGACACCACGCATAATCATTGTTGTGACAATGACACAACCACGTAGGCATTAGACTCTGGCTGTCTGTTATAATACAGATAGTCGGCAAATAAACTAAAAAGTTATCATATTATTTCAATATTCTTTTATAACAAACTTGTGTAAAGCATGATTTAAATTGCAAAGAAAATACCTGGATTATATTTTGAGGTATTTGCATTAATTATTACAAATAAATTTGGCAGTTCTAAGGATACAGCTAGCAAGAAGAAAGATTCTGCTTTAAAATTCAATTTAAATCATCTGCAGTTAAAAACTAAATCCCTGTTACTTTAAAGGTTTGACTGAATATGATTTCTTTGTTGAAGTAGTTTTTATTTTCACTTTAAAGGTTTCTTAACACTTCCAACTTCTTTCAAAGTATATTCAGATTTTTCCTCAATCTTACTATAACAACTACTGATGTTACTACGATAATTGGGTCTTCATTCCAGAACGATCCAAGTCACACTCGGTTAAAGATTGTCAAGTCGGCGACAGCTGTTTGAAATGAACGTGAAGAGACCTGATAAAGTTCAAGATCATGGATCTTCCAAATCAACCTTCTCAAACTTCAAGAACTTGAATTTGTTTTGCTTAACGTAATAAAGGTTCGGAAGCTAATCATTAAAGAAGCATCTCCATTGTTGGATTGTTGCTATTGAATAAAGTTGCCAAACCTTGCCAAACATTTTAATTGTCGCATCTGAAAACAGATGTCAAACATCAAAGGAACATACACTACAGGAAATCGATAATGCAACATCTTGTGCCACTTTATTTTGTCATGATTATAATAGAATGAAGAGACTCGATATATTAACGAATCAATAACTTTCTGTGTGAATCCTTCAAGAAACATTTTGAAAAGCAATGATCAAAGACAGATCATTATATGCCAAGACAATGCAAACTCTGAACGTTTGACTTATCCAAATGTTAACTTTGAGCAGAGAAGAACATTATAGAAGATAAAATTAGGAGACAAAACTGCTTCTACAAAGTATGCCTACGAAGACCTGTAAACAACACATGTAAGGAAGGAATGAAATCTTACTAGGAAATTCTGTCAAGGCAAAAAAGGTGAAATGCAAGTCAGTTTCTTTCCAAAAAATCATAGTTCTTTTTAAAATAAATTCCAGATGTGACAGTTACACATTCAACGTCACTCAGAAGATGTGTTTACATGTGAATAACTTTGGTAAATTTTGGATCAAGGATTGAATTAATCCCTTGCAGAGGAGATAAAGCTTTTGGGTGAGCTATGTGTGGTTTATAGATTCGAGAGTTGAATCAATGGTCTCCTATTTCCAATTTGAAAGGAGTACATCTGTCTTAGGCATTAAAGGATAAGAACGGTATTGTTTTCATAGTATTTCAGTTGGGAACTTCACTCCTCTTTTTACAGCTGGATTTGGTAACGGCAAACAGTTTTATTTAAACACTGCAACGGACGGAAAAAATATATCCTGGATATTCAATGTAAAACAAATAGTTAAACATTGTCAACCTTCAACAGGTTATAGATTCTTTATTAAAGCTAAGCCTTTTAGGATAACCCTTTGTTTAGCGTTTCAATTTGATATAACTTTTCTTATTCTCCTCTGAGTTTGGATCCAACAAACAATTTCGCAACTGTGAAATGTTTCCCGAATATCCAACGGGAATGTGAATGTGGAAGACATTGTGAAATTTTTATAAGGTTATACATTTGAGGCTTCCGGAATAATCCGGTTTCTCCTTTGGGTAAATATCCAACGGAATATGTGTAAAATGTAGTTAAAGGTTGCCAAACTTCAAATATGGTGCCCTTGGCATGTTGACAAGATGATCTTTCCCCATCTTGTCGGATTGATGAAGGGCTAAAAAATTGCGAAACCGCTGCCAAGAGCTGCACGGAGATTGAAAGAGTTTGATTGTTTCTCCCCATTTAAACTCGCAGCTGACTAGAGTCTAATCTACCATCACGGGATTAGTTAAAAGCCCGGGAATTCGTCCTTTAACTGATAATTAGTTGAGGTTCTTTCGGGGTACACGTAGTGGCTTTGGTTTAAACCCAAAATCGCGGGAAGAAAAGACAGTTGGTTAAAAGATTAGTGACAAATTTCCGGCCACCAAATTGTCTCTAAGTGCTGTTGCAGAATCAACAGAGCCATTGAAAGTAGAATGGCAAACTAGCTTTGCGCTTGAGAAAGGTATTGCAGGGAACGGTGCGGTATGGTTAGGGGCTGCAACAAATGCTGACTAAATTGGGCTGTGCACAGTAGTGGTTGGTTGGCGCAATGCTTTCTAGTAGCAGTGAAGGGCTGTGCAGCTAGGGTGGAGTGTGTTTGTTTCAATAATTGTTTCAGGCTGAGTCAATTTGATTAAGCTATGAATGACAGAGATCGCTTTATGAAGAGTTGTTATTTGTGTGTCTTACTAAACATGCTATATTGTGTGTCCTTGCAAGGCATGGAATGCATTGGTTGGCCAGTCGTCAACCCGTTATAAATGCGCCATGTTCTTACGTACGATACTGCATGTAAAACCCCGGACTCCTGTCAAATTTCAAATGGTTATAGACAATTTATTTCGGCTGAGAGAGGTGAGCCAGCTACGAGTTTATAAAAATATTTGTTTCAAACAATTAATTTTTAAGATTGATCTCTCTTATTTATACATATTTGTAGTATCTTTTAAGAGCCGTCATGGTAGTAAAACTATTATCCTACATTGAAAATATCTTTTGATTTAAAACCCGCTTAAATGTTAAATATATTTGCTTTCAAGTAAACTCAAGAGCTGTTCAATTTATTTCAATGACTGCGCCACAATTTTTATAAACAACAATGAAACGATTTTTTCTTATTTGCTCTCAGAGAAACCCCAACAATTTCTATAAAAAGGATAATGCTTATTTTCAATTATATAATAACAAATAGTAATAGTTTGTTCTTTGTTATTGTTACTGTTACTGTTATTATTATGATTATGATAAGTATTTAATGTATTTTTTTGTTGTTGTTGCTGTTATTATTGCGGGCCAAGGCTTACTCGCACTTACAAACAAACACAAAAAGACAGGAAAAAAAACTATGAAGTGCATTTGTGTAAATACAAACTGTGTGTGAGAGAGAGTGTATTAATGAAAACATATTGCTATTGCGTTTGTTATTATTACTACTATTATTGTTATTGTTGAATGAAAAAGATTTTTTTATATTTTTTAAGGGAAAAATAAAATTGGTGAAAAAAAATAACTAAATAGAAAACATATTTCCAATCACCTTTTTGTTAAGAGTTCTTTCTAAATACTTGAATTATGAAAAAAAAATATATTGAAAAAAAATATTAACTAACAGTTTTTTCGGGCTGCTTACTCCTGCTAGTGATGATGAAGTTGAGGCTGCTGCTGTCGTTTGATGCCTCTAAGCCTGTGAAGGACAACCTAATAATAACAACGACTACTTGTTAAACACCCTTACCGCTTTTACAATTTATTACATTTCAGTTTTATTTTTAAAACAGCCACCGGAAACAAAACGCAAAACTCTCGCTCACAGTTAGAAAATAAATAACAAACTCAAAAATTCAATTGTTACATATTGCGAAGCTTTTTAGTAAAATGAAAAAATATTTTTTGTATGAAGGCAAAACATTGTATTGTACATATTCTATTCTATTCCATTCTAGTTTTTCAATATTTTTTTTTATACATTAAAAGAATAGATGGATGGATGGTTGGTTGGTTGGTTATTGTATCAAAAATCAGTGAGTAAATGGTGGGTTTGCCAAACAATATGTTTCCTGAATCTATCTCTCAGTTTTTATTCTAGTACGTCATTTTGCAACAACAGACGACAGACGTGCGATGTGGTTGTTTGCCAGGACAATATGTTTGCTACATTTTGTGTGTTGGTGTACTTTTGTGTTTGCTGTATTGGTAGTTGTTGTTGCTGCTGTTGTATTAGCATCCTTTGTTGTTAAAAAATTTTGATTAGGAAATTAAATCATATTTATCTGAAGTGGTCTATCTATCAAACCACAAACAAAACAAACAAACAAACGAGCAGGCAAAAACAGCACGAGAAATTCTTTAAACTAAATTGAAGAGGAACTAAAGCGAACTAAATGAGAATGAACAACAACAGTTTAACAGCAAGCAGCACTAGAAATAATTAGAGGGTTAAATAGAGAAATAGCAAAAGTCTGTTAATACACGGGTACATTTTGTAGCTTTTTTATATTATTACATACATAGTTGTTTTTTTCTTTCTTTGAATACTTATTTCAACCTTTCACCAGAATGTGAAAAGCTTAAATATCCTAGATCCTTTTAAAAACGTTTTAAACTTCTTTTACGTTTACAAACGTTTTTTTACATTAAAATCGTTTTAAGTGATAAACTTTTTCTATGTGAAACGTTTTTATGTTAAAACGTTTTTAATATAAAAAAAGTTTTTAATGTAAACAACTTTTTTAATGCGAAAAACGTTAAATGAAAAATTGAATAGCGTAAAACGTTTCTAATGTAAAAAACGTTTTTGACTTAAAACGTATTTCACTTAAAAAGTTTTTCAATTAAAACTTTTTTCGTACTAAAAATGTTTTTAGCATTAAACAAGTTTTTTACATTACTCCTATCGTGAATAAAAATTCCACATGAATTTTGTTCCCTTTTCACATTTTTCCTATTTAAATTCAATGTTAAAAAAATAAAAGGGAACAAATTTCATGTGGAATTTTTATTCACGATAGGGGTGATTAAAAACGTTTTTCGCACAAAAAAACTTTTTTCACTTAAAATGTTTTTTACAATAAAAATTCTTCACTAAAAACTGGAAACATTTCACACTAAAAACGTTTTTCACTTAAAACTGGAAACGTTTTCCAGCAAAAACTGGAAACAGGAAAAACATTTTTGTTAACACATTCGTTGAAATATTTGTAACTAAACAAAAACGTTATTATTACACTAACAACTGTTTAAAAAACGGGGTTCGCTAATCAAACACAGTAAAATATTTTTAATATAAACCATTTTTCAATATAGGTAGGTATATAATTTTTTACTAAAATAACATTTTGCAATAAAAATGATTTTTCGCTAAAACATACTTAAAAAGTTGTTTCAATAAAAGGTTTACATTAAAACGTTTTTGCCATAAAAACATTATTTAACAAGATTTTAATAATTTTCTTATAATTTTCTCGCTTAGTGTGTGGAAGCCATGTAAGGTAATAAGTTTTAGAATCAGCGCAAATTGTACTTAGAGCCACATTTAATTTGTGTCAACTTTCCAACCCCCACCCTCTTTCCTAGAAAGTAAGGGTATCCTGATATAAAAAAGCCGAAAATTATACTGTAGTAGCAGTCTGCAGTTGACAAAAGTTTCTATTGTTTACAATTTCTTTTTCAAAGACGACGTCGAAGTAAAAAACCTTTTAAGTTGCCTTTTGTTTTAGAGTTTTAATTAATTTGCTTGCTTGTTATTGTTTTTGACTTTTGCTTTTGTTTTATTGCGAAGCCATTCTTATACAGTTCAATGCATTCAGCAGCAACAACAACAATACATACTAATGTGTTTCATACTCATGTTTTTTGTTTGTTTGTTTTGTTTTTGTTGTTCTAACTGCATATTACTCAGGCAACCTGTATGAGTGAGTACACAGGTTCAATTAAAATACGAGCATGTACCTACGAGTTCAACAGTTTTTGTCGCTCAATTTCGTTATTCTTCTTGTTGTTGCTGTGTTTCTTATGCGTGGGTTTCTCAAGTCATTTGTTTTTGCTCAACTGCATAACAATTCATTCGTGATTAATTATAATTGTTGCTGTTATTGTTATTACCGTTGTATGTACATATGAATATACATATGTCGACTTCGACAGGCATCGTCTTCATCATCATAATTATCGTTGTTGTAGTTGTTGTTTTTCTGTTTGTTTTTTTTTTTTGTTATTGTGTTCAATTTCTATTACAAATGTGAAGGTAAAAAAAGTATTGCGAGTTATGTAAAGTAAATAATACAGTAAAACCTCGTTAAACGATGACTATTAGGGAAATTAAATAAATCTTAGAATTGAATAATACATATCTACATATAAATTTGGTGTAAAGAATTGTGTCCAAAGCTTTGATTTTTAAAAAATAAAGATGCTTTAAGTTTGATAAATCTCTCAAAAACCAAGAAAATGTTGTAGATTTAAAAAGCAGATTATTCTTCTAAAAAATATATATACCTAGCTATGTACATATGTATGTATGTTAAAAAATTATAATGGAAATTAAGTTTCGAAACTTTTGGTTTCTAAAATAAAGTTTCGTTAAGTTTCTCAAAATAAACATACCTATGTATGTACATTGTACATACATACATACATATCTATATAGAAAATATCTTCAAATTTTAAAAATTAAATTTATATGGAAAAAATACATTTTAGTTAGTTTAGAAAATATAAAAATAAAGTTACGTTAAGTTTTTAAAAATTTTAAATTTTCCTTAGAAATGAAAACGGAAATAATTTTATGACAATAAATATGTAAAAGAAAAAAACTTGAAAGCAGTTGCGTTTAAAAAATAAAGTTTCGTTAAGTTTTAAAAGTCAACAAATTCAAAAAGATTTAACAGATTTAAATAGCAGGTAGGTAGGTATATTATAAAAAATAATGTACCTATGTAGTTTGAATTGCCTTTAAAAGCTTTTGGCTTGAAAAATAAAATTTCGAAAAGTTTTTAAAATCACCAACAATTTTTTGAAAATTAAACATTTTTACAATATCTTCTTAAACTAATTAAATGCTTTTAATTTTTTTAAGTTTGCTCAAATTAATAAAATTTATTTATCATTTCGTATTTAAAACCTCTTTAAAATCATTTATGTATGTATTCCCTTTTCATTTCAATTATAATTCATTAACTTTTGTAGCATACTTTAAGGTTTTATGTTTAATTTTTAAACTTTTTTTGTTTTCATTCCCGAACTTTTCAACTTAAAGAGACGGCTCATTGATAAAAAATTTTACATTTAATTAATCACACAATTTTTCATTTATTATTTTGTGTTCTTTGTTTGTTCTTAGCAAAAAAAGTAAAATTTTCATTACAAACAAAAAAAATCAACTGCAAAACCAACAAAACAAAAGCGAAACATAAACAAACCCAGACTATAATTAATGACAGTTACAATGTGAAATACAATTATGTTGAATTACGTTGAAAATACGACAGAGAGAACTCGATTCAAATTTATGAAGCACACTTCAGAATCGTTCTTTTTTTACTTTTTTTTCCAGTTTCAATAGGAGTTGTTGTTGTTGATTTTTTCATTATTATTATTATTACTGTTGTTGTTTTTGCTGTTACTTTTTTCCATTTAGCCTTTAAAAAGGAAATTCGCACCGCCATTTTTTGTGCCCTTTCAATTTGTGGGTTTTGTGTTGCTGTTGTTGTTGTTGTTTGCAGAGCTGGGTGGGTGTCTGTGTGTGGAAGACTGAGTGAGTGGTATTTTTTCCTGTTTTTTGTTATTTATTTAAATAATATTATACTGAATAAAATAATGAGCTCTTTGCAAGTCTTTTGTTTACAAAAAAATAAAGTTGGTTTTTTATTTCATTATTTTATTTATAAAAAAAATTTAACAAATGGAACACAAACAATTTTTATGTTTCAAGTGTAAAAGTTTGACATTGCAATAATGTGGCAACTGTTTCTCAGTTACATTCATTGTACAAAATGGCCGACTGTACAATTAAAGTGTTTGGGTTTGTTGTTGTTGTTGTTGTAGGAGTTGGCAGTTGTTGTTTAAATGTAAAACAATGTAAATTTCTTAAATACTGCTGGATTAAAACTAAGCTCAAATATTTTTAAACATTTTATTTTCCCGATCTTGTGGTTTTAAAAAATTTAACAAACAATTTCCGAAATATTGTAACCGTTGACAGATAGCGATAAATTTTCTTAAGAAAATTGTTATCGATTATAGTAATCGAAAAAAGTCCTTAAGGATAAAGGTCGTTGACAGTTACCAAAAAATTTAATTAAGAATATTGTTATCGTTGACAGTTATCGAAAAATTGCCTTAAAAAAATTGTTATCGTTGACAGTTATCGAAAAATTTCCTTAAATAAATTGTTATCGTAGAAAAATTTACTTAAGAAAATTGTTATTGGTGACAGTTTTTGAAATATATTCCATAAGGAAATTGTTATTGTTGACAGTTATCGAAAATTTTTGCTAAAGAAAATAGTTATCGATAACAGTTATGTAAAAATTTCCCAAAGACAATTATTATCAATAACAGTTATCGAACAATTTTCTTAAGAAAATTGTTATCGTTAACAATTATCGAAAAATTTCCTTGTTATTAAAACACTTCAATAGGTACATATTTGTTATTCACACATATCAAAATTTTGTATTCAAATTATTTAAGTTACAGTTGTATACCTATGTACATGCTTATTTTCCTCTTAATTAACCACCTAGTGCAAACACTTGTTGTTACCCCTGCCCTTACTATTATTAGCCAACATTTACAATTAAACTTTCTAATACCTTTGGGACCTCAACTGAATAATAATAATATTGTACAATCTACCATTTTAAACACTTTAAGCAATCATTTTCTATTTAATTGAATTCACAGAAAAACTTATTTAATTAAAACTTAAATTCATTCAATCATACTTTATGAAAAACTTTGTTTAGATTTGTTTTGTTTGTTGGAAATTTAAATTTCTATACAATTCAATATATATATATATATGTACATACATAGATGTTTTAGACTATATCCACTTCCTCGCTCCTTTTGACACTCTAATCAATAATAAATATGACATTGGCATAATCCTTCAATACAATTAAACTTTCAAGCCATATTTGGGACTCTTCAACAATAACATGGATGGAAGCAAAAAAAAAAAAATAATCAATTGTTGAATTGAATTTGTATAGAACTTTTAAATTCAAAAAGTACATACAGAAAAAACTCTATTATTTGTGTTTTACAGCGAAAAAATGTTCTTGAAAAAGTAAACATCACGGGAACAACAACAAAAAGTAATAATAAAAGTTAGTTTTAACCTTTTTGGCTTCTGTGAATATTGATACAGCCCCTTCAATAGCACTCTGTCAGGCTGGGCTCCTTCTTGCACTCTTACTCCTCCTGCTCAAGCTGTGTATTTCCATTGTTCCTCTTACACACAGGGATAAAAGTATTTGTGTGAGTAAGAGTGTGTGCTAGTGGTGTGTTTTTTTTTTGTATTTGGGGAGTACTCGATAACAAAATACAATTTCGACAATGGCAACAAACAAAGGACAAAGACTGCAACTGACAGCAAATATTATGCTTCTGTCAATTGACAAAATGGATGTTTAAAATACACAAAATACTATTGTATCATGAACACAAAAAAATTGTATTCATTTGATAGAATATCAAAAAAAAACATGAATTGAAAATAAATTTGTTTTAAAAAGTTTTAAATATTTTGCAAGTTAATAAAATGTTTAATGCAAAACAACCAATAAAATCAATAAAATAAATACACATATGTTCAGTTCTACTTATATTTCAAAAAAATCTAAAAAAAAACAAAATTTTAATTTGTTGAAACCTTACCATATTTTTACAAGTTTTCTAAAGTTATCTGCAAAGAAATAATAAAAAGAGATGATGATTTTAAATGTAAATTATTCCCAATTCTTAAGAATTATTTGAATTAATGGTTACTTGTTTATAACACAAAATTTATTTCAAAATTTATTTTAAAACTTTCCTTGATTTAATCATTCGTACATGTACATATGTATGTAAATTCAACTAAAATATATTAAACGAGAGTGAAATTTACATAAAGCATTATTAACACGTAACATGCATTACAAATATCGATTAGAAACGTAGTTTATTCCCTTACAGGTTCATAGTCATTCAATCAATAATATGTCCTTCGTTGAAGGCACATGGGGCCAACATAGTCTTTGGGGAGTTGAAAAAAAACGGTCAAATGGAACTTTTAGTAAAATTTAAACAAGGTACAACAGGAACAAACATGTTACAACAATAGAACAACCACAATAGATTTCAAAACAAACAAAAAACACAGCAAAATACAACAGATTTCTCTACACTCCACCCCTCCCACAAAACAAACAAACAAACAACAACGGAAAAAAAGAGAATCAAATCAATGAAAACAATTGATTAGATTTCAATTGAAGGCTGCATTTTGTTTTTCTCTCTTTTTTTTGCTGCTCTGTTGTTGTTATTTAGATCCCATTTAGGTTTATTTCATACTCGCTTGTTGTTGTTGTTGTTCGATTGTTTTGGATTTCTTCGTTCCATCATTATTACTTTTTTGCCAATTTTTTTCGATTGTTTAGCTTTGTTGTTGTTGTTGTTGTTGTTTATGTTCAATACTCAATGTTAATTGAAAATGTAGGAGGGTGGGGGGATCTGAAAGTTGATTGTGTTTTCTTATTGTTTTGTTCTTGGGGTGGTATAGAAAAATCGCCTTCTTCTACCCACTGTGCAATTGACAGGTGTATCTGTCAAAATTAAAGCGGGTTGTTGATGCTTTTGTTGTTTGCTGTTTTTACGTAATACGCCTTTAACGTAATTGTTTATTTTCTATTAAGAAGTTTTTTTTTATTCTCTTTTAATTTAGCAGTAAACGGAGATAATTATTTTTTCGGTTTTATTGTTTTCTGTGACGTGTTATATGAATTGGGAAGCTTTCGAATTGAAGACAATGGACAAAAATAAAAGAGAAGGGTTGTGGAAAAGGGCATGAAATGTGTAAAGTTAATACAAAAGTTATCGAAAAAGAGTAGATCGGCTATATACATACATACATACATATGTATGTATAATAAATTTATTTAGGAACAATTCTGTTAAATTCTTTTTAATAGCAATTTTCTGGAGTTAATTTTCGATAACTGTCAACAATTTTGTTTAGGAAATTTTTCAATAACTGTTATCAATAACAATTTCCTTAAGGAAATTTTTCCTTAACTATTTTCGATAACAATTTTCGTAAGAAAATTTTTCAATAACTACCTATTGTCGATTAAAATTTTTCGATAACTGTTATCGATAACAATTTCCTCAAGGAAATTTTTTGATAAGGGTTATCGATAACAATGTTCTTAAGGTTATTTTTCAATAAATGTCAACGATAACAATTTTCTTAAGTTAATTTTTCGATAACTGGTTATCAATAACAAATTTCTAAAGATAATTTTTCGATAACAATTTTCTTAATGAAATTTTTCGATAACTGTCAACGATAACAATTTTCTTAGGATAATTTTTCGATAACTGTTATCGATAACAACTTTTTTAAGATAATTTTTCGATAACTCCTATCGATAACAATTTCATTAAGGAAATTTGTTGATAACTGTCAACGATAACAAAGTTCTTAACTAAAATATTTCAATAATTGTCAACGATAACAAAATTCTTAAGTTAAGTTTTCCATAACTGTTATCGATAACAATTTGTTTAAAGAAATTTTTCGATTACTGCCGTCGATTATAACTTAATTATGGAAATTGTTAATCTTACCTTTAAAATTTAACATTTAGTCGAAAACCGCACTGAACTTGCAGTTGTAGTCTTTTCTTGTAACACTTCTTTTATCATTATTAATGCTTTATTAAACATTTGTAGTTAATAGTATTGATTTACAAGTTCCTATTGAATTGTTATTGTGTATGAAAATCTCACAATTTTATCACACTAATTAATGTAACACAAAAACGTCTTTTCATAAAATCACTTACACATTATGTGTTTATGTCAAATCACAAATTGCAACCATGACAACATAAATAAACAAAACCAAACAAAACCGAACAAAACAAATCATAAATATGAAAATGTATTGTTTACAAACAACTACGCAGAGACCGGCATACTCTTATGAGTAGAAGAAATTAAGAAGAATAAAAAAAGAGCAATTTCTCTGCTTTACACCACTCAAGGTAATTGTTTGCCGAAAATAATACATGATGACATAAAGTAATTGCTCTTTTTTTTTCTTTATATGCAGGAATTATGAAAATGTTTCTTTATTTGACATTTAAAAGGAGGCATATTCAATTCATTCAGATTCTAGTTTGAGTGAAAAGACAAGCTGGACGCGACACCTTTAAATGATAAAGAAAACATAATAGTGTTTATGAAGAGTGGAAAAAGAGGAGAAGTGGGGACAAAGAACAAGACTTGCACAACTCACACTTTCCTAGAGTTATTTATACAATAAACTTTACTGATTTGATTGTTAAGAAAATATGGTTATGAAAACAATGCTATACAAAAACAACAAACACATGAAGGACTTTCTGCCATATTTACTGTGTAATAATTTAGTACCTAGTTATTGGTTTAAGTTTGTTTAAGTACCTTTTGACACATTTGCACACAAGACTAGTTTTGTATGGTTGCAGCAGCTGGAGGAGTGTATGTAAACAATAAACTCAAAACTAGATTCTTTGCTTATTGAAACTAACGGTAACTTCTCAGGAGAGCATAATTTTAATTGAGTACTTATGAATGTAGGAGTAAGTATGTGTGTAGCCATATAGTTTGTTTTGTAGTTTACCTATTTTAACAACTGTGTTTAAGAAACACTGTTGCTAAAAATTGTACTATTAAGTAAAATACATGTGTGTAGTTTTATAAAAATTAAGTATTTCGTCTAACTTTTATACTATTTCGTCTAATTTTGCTAGGTATTTGTTAAAGTTTGTATTGGAATGAATAAATAAATTCAAAAAGCGGGGTCTACTGGGCGTATGCTTGTTAATTTAAATCTTACAACATTTATTAAAAAACGAGATTTTTATTTGGTTTGTTTTAAGTTGTTAGTAGTTAACACTTATTTCTTTATATTGTTTTAAATTGAAAATGTTTATCAAATAAAAACCAAATTCAATCTTTAAATTTCAATATTCGATGTCCCACTTATCGAAAATTTTTACACTGTAAGAGTTGTTTAGTTTTTAAAATACTTTAAATTACTGTTTATAGTCTTTAAAATATAAAAAACATGTTCAAGAAATCTTTATATTAATTCCAATTTGAAACATTTGTCTTACAATTGTAATCATCATCGAGAAACAGAAAAATATATACAAAGTACATATATGTATATATATGTATCCATATACCCCTGTATGTACAATACATAAAGTATATACCATATTTTATATACCTATTCATAAGTACATACACATGTACATACATATATCTAAATGTTATACTTGTTCTACCATTATATTCATGTCATTCAATTGTGTTGTGTGATTACAATCTATGACTGACTAGTATGTTGCTACTCCTTCAACAATATGTACTTCCCCTTCTCCCACCATCCCATTGGATGTGTGTTCTACTTAGACAATTCCGACTGACTGGTATGTTTATGTACCAAATCTATTGTTTAAAATTTCTTCTGTTTGTGTTCATGTATGTGTAAATATATATGTATATATATATATATATATATATATATATATGTATGTAATTGAATGAATTGTAAGTAACCTGCTACATCATATCCTGCTGTCGTAAGTTATATTGTTCTAATTTCTTGATAGAAACTGAATGAATGATAGCTTAAATTATTATCAAGTATAACAAAACAGCAGCAATAGTAACAATAACAACAACAACAACAACAAAATGTATAGCAACAATAGTAACAAACAAAATTACAAGTAACACATGCCTACACATACATAGTTATGTTAGACAATTCTGTAGGAAAGTGTAATTCTACAAATAGTGTTATTTTGAAATGTTTAAAAAAATGAGTTTTAATAAAAATATTTAATATTTTGTTGCATTTTCTTTAGCTAATAACAATCTAAAAACTATATAAAATTTTTTAATATATTTTTTTATATAATTCAATAAACTTTGATTTGCTGTAGCTTAGTCTGTATTTAAAAAGGTTGAATATAAGTTAAATTTTCAGAACGCTTATAATTTTTATATACCTACAAATCAATCATATAGCAGTCGAGTTTTAAGCTAGATTTACACGATTAAAATTTTCTTCAAACGGCTTCAAACTCGTGAAGAGCAAAAATTATTCAAAATTTATTTATTTAATAGTTATTAAACTTATTACATAAATAAATTTTGAAGAATTTTCACACACACATATTTGAAAGTTTGTTAAGAAAATACGTTTAAGGAGTGTTTTTTCAAAAGTTTTAAAAATTTCGTTAGTAATAAAAATGGTTAATATTTTGTTTAATATTCTAAAAGTTTATAAATTTTTGCTTATACAAGGTGGCACAAAAGTAATCCTCCTATCAGAAAATGCTATAAATTTTGCGCAACTTGATGAATTGGGATTGGAAAACATGTGGTTCCATCAGGACGGTGCAACGGCACACACTGCACGTGCCACAACCGATATGCTGAAGGATGCATTTCCCTGGCGCCTAATCTCCCGTTTTAGCGATTTGCACTGGCCAGCAAAATCGCCTAATTAGAAGTTTACTTTTGCGCCACCTTGTATAAACCAAAAAATGATTAAAATCTTTTAATATATATCTTTTATAATTTGATGAAACTTTGTTGAATTTTGAAAGTTGAGTGTTCAACTCTGCTCGTTGCAGCTCAGTTTATATTAAATAATTACTTTAAATATTATTAGCAAAATTATAACATTGTAAAAATTCAAATAATTTGAAAACCCTGTGAATATAGCTAACAAATGAACACAGTTTCTCGGCTCCTCCCCTAAACCCCTATAAACAGTTTAATGTACTTTAAAACAGGTACAAGTATCCATGTACATATTATTTGTCACAGGTTGCCTTGAGTAGCAAAAGGGAAACAACAAAACCAACCCAATAACTCTGCCTTGCAACATACTACAGGACATTTATAGGTACATACAGTTGTAAGTATGTGTCCTTGCGCATTCTCTGGCAACTTGTCTTGTAACATTTATTTTTTTTTTGTTCATTTTTCTCTTAACAATTATTGTTGCTGCCTTAGAAATAATAAATGGGAATAAGTAAAATATTGTTGAAAATTTCAAAAATTGTATCCTTATAATGGTTTACTTCTCAGATTTGTTGTTGTGCTGTTGACAATTGTCATTTGTTTTTGCATTGTGAATATGTTGTGAGTGTACTCAGTCCATGTGATAGTATATGTGCTTAATATTTGTAGAGACTGTGTATAGCTTTTCTTATTTAGAGCAGTCTATTGTTCATATGCCTTGTTTACAGTTTTCTGAACATTTTAATGGGGAAAGACCGAGTTTTTTAGTGTTCAACAGGGTGTAGCAAATTGTTAACGAAAACGAGAAGATTTTAAAGCATTTTCTAGTTATTTCGCTGATGTAACACTCTGTTTCCTTTTTACTTCTGATTCTTTGCTCCCTCTCTTTCCCTACTCTACTTAACTTGCCACAATATAAATAGATTTCTTTGTATAAACTTCCTTCATTGAGTTACTTACACCCACTAGAACTTAGATATTTGTGTTTTGTTGCATGTAAATGACAAGTGTCTTTCTTTTAGCAAACATTGTATTTATACATATATTCTTACAATTCAATTCTTTGTAAGCACTTGTTTTGGTTACAAACTCAAAGACCTGTTCAACTAAACGAAATTATTCTTAAGCATTTTCAATAACAAAGTAAACATTTATTGAAAAGTGAAAGGTAATTAATATTGATTTAAATTATTAATTTTTCTTATCTTGTTGCAGGAGCCGAATGGAAACTCTTAACCGAAGAAGAAAAACGTCCATTTATAGATGAAGCCAAGAGGCTGAGGTAAGTGCATTTAGAAATATTTTTAGATATAAGATTTTGTTTAAAATAATAAATAACAAAATGTGTCTTTTACAGAGCCATGCATATGAAAGAGCATCCGGATTATAAATATCGACCGCGAAGAAAACCCAAGGCTTTGAGAAGAGATGGATATCCCTATCCCATGCCCTATCCATCGGTACCAGTAGAGGCTTTAAGGGCAGGTAAGTTTTAAAACAAACAAGTAAGAGTTTATATATCGTGTGTACCCACCACCAAATCACTTATTATAGAGATTTAAGTGATTTTTGGAACTGGACTTTTTTTGGGCACTACGGTCAAAAATGGACCCATCATCATGAAATTCTGTACTACGATTTTAATGTATATTTTGATTATGCTTGTCGAATTTTAACTTCATAGTTATTTTTACAAAAGATTTATGTTCATTAAAGTGAATTTCGGAAGTTGTCTTTGAATGGGGCTATATCGAAATTATGGACCGATGCAAACAAAATATTGTTTTTAAATTTCACTTTGCATGAAACTTATTATTGCAGAATTTTGTTTAGATACGGCTTTTCTATAGACATTTATGTACCATAAAGCCATATTCCGGGAAGACATTTGTATGGGGATTATAAGAAATCGTGAACCGATTCCTACGATTTTCAACAGGACTTATCCTTCTATAATAAAACTAAAGTGTGAAAGATTTCTTGTTATTATCTGATATATATTTGAAGAAAACAGCAACAAATATCTAGATAGTCTGAAACATTGATCTATAACTCAGATGGATCAAAGAATGTTTGGTAAAATATTCATTGTTTTCTGTCTTTTTTTTTTGAAGCTCTATCGTGCCAACATCAGACGAGTAGACGGACGGACATGGCTAAATCGTTTTAGAATCTTATAAGGACCCAGAATATAGACTTTTTGGTTCTATTATTGGTTCCATTATTTCGATGTGTTACAAACTCAATATACCCCCCATCTTTTTGGTGGTGGGTATAAAAACACCCATAAATTTAGGAAGCTATTAAAGTTAAACTAAAATTGTCATAAAAAGAATCTTTGTGTAACAGTGGTCGACCATTATATTCATTGAACTTTGACCTTTTTTTTATAAAAATTTTAATATAAAGAAAAACTTTCATTCATTTTATTATTATTTTAAAATGGTTGTTTGCTTCATATACCTAATAAATCCATAATGTAATGTAATTAATTACAAAACTGTGCTATTGATGTGGGCAATACTGTAACCAAAACCATATTGCTGCTTTATGCTCCTAATTCTGACTGGTGAAATGTTATTTTTTGTCTCTTAACCCCCTGAAAAAAAAGAACATAAAAAGACTTTTTCTATAGACAGGAAGGACATTACTTTTCATAAACTATGCTGAATAAAAATATTTAGTCTAGTTATAACAATGTATACATACTCGTACACTGTCGGACAAAATAAAGTGCGTTTTCAAATATTTCCTGTTTTGTTTTTTTTTAACATGTATTTATTATTTTCTAATAATTATAAATTATACAAATGGGTTCTACATTTGTAAAATGAAGTGAAAGTGAATTTTTCATTAAGTTTGTGTTGTAAATTTTGTAAAAAAGACTTGAAAAGTAAAATATCATTTTCAGTTTGGTTCATCGTAGAACAAAAGTTTCACTTGTTTTCCAGAACGCCGTGGAATTGTCAATGTGGAATTGCAAACGATTTCCATTTCACTTTGTACGAGAGCGATTCGGAAACTTCTTAGCCTAGCACAGAAGGAGAATAGTTAGTTTTTTAAAAACATTTTTATTTTTCCATATAATCTCCTGAAACTTCAATACACTTAGTCCAACGCTTATCTAGCAATTCTATCCGTTGATTAAAATAATTTTCCTCAAGGCCTTTAAAATAGTGGTTTACAACTGCATTTGAGGTAAAACGCTTGCCAGCTAGGATTTTTTTAGATTTGGGAACAGGTAAAAGTCACTGGGAGCTAAATCAGAAGAATAAGATGGGTGGTCAAAGCAACTAAAACTTTAATGAGTTGATTTTAGCTATTGTTAAAACACTCTTGTGTGCTGGTGCGTTGTCTTGATGAAAAATTATTTTTTTTTTGTGTTGTAAGCCAAGACGTTTTTCTCGAATTTTTACATTTAATTGATCCAAAATGTTGCAATAGTAGTCTGAATTTATTGTTGTATCCTTTTGCAGATAGTCAATCAATCAAATACCTTTGAAGTCCCCAAAAAACCGTTGTCATAACCTTACCAGCCGATTGAATTGTTTTTGGCTTCTTTGGGGCACTTCCGATGCTTCAGTCTATTGCATTGTCTCTGGAGTATAGTGGTGGATCCATGTCTGATCAACAGTTTTATTTAAATATTTAATGACACTACGAATTTCAAATTTTCCGTTGTAAAAAAAATCGCAGATGCGTCTTTTTTAAACACCTGTTTCTATATGCAGAAGTTGGCAGATCGAAATTAAATTTAACATGCGTTCACAGATGGAAGTTTCCAAAACAATTAAGTTTTTTCTGTTTATACCGCGCTTTCTGTTTTAGGCTAAGAAGTTTCTGAAACGCTCTTGTAATTTGACAGCGACACAAAATCAGCATGAAAAAAACAACCTGCCTGCTGTCGTCAAAATAATCACTCTCATAAACAAGTGTACATTTTATTTTTCTTATTTTAAGGTTAACAGAAAACCTCACTTTATTAAGTTGCTGAGATTTCTTGTGCACTTTAATATACATAATTACCCAAGAAATATAAATGAGCGACTTTATGAAATTGCAATGTTTATGTAAATAATTCAGATACTCCAACAAATGACGGGACTGTGAATAAATTGTAAATAATACATGTAGAAGAAAAATATCAAAAAGGAATAAAGAAGTTTACAAAACCTCACTTTATTTTGTCCGACAGTGTACGAGTATGTATGTATATAAATGCTGAGTTGTTCTTTCTATTTTTGTTGGCCAATAATTTACTCCCCACATAATTCGATTTATTGGCTGGATTGGTGGTTTCTAACTGCCACCCCTCAAACTAAATATATACATATGTAGTTACTATAACCAGTATAAGTCTACTCCCCCTAAAATACAACTGTCCAACACATGATACATAAATATTTGTTGAGAATATTAGTTTTAAGAAGTATTATGGTTCAAGTAAAGGGTCCGCCAAATAACTTCTTTTTTTTTTGAAAATGCTATAAAAAAACTACTGAATATTTTCTCAAATTTCTTTTTTTATTTAATAATGAAAAATAATTTCATTCAAATGGCTGCCTCGGCTGGCCATGCGGTAGCCCACACGATTGGTCCAATTTTTAAGCACATTATCGATTGTGTGCAGCTGTATTTCAGCAATTGCTTCACGAATATTGTCCTTTGAAGCGTCAATTATCTCTGGTTTGTCGGCGTAACACTTATTTTTGACGGCTCCGAGGTGGCCAAACGACATCAGCTCTGCGGCTGATAATGCGATCTTCAAAAACAGGGCGAAAAACATCGAGTGTAGCTTCGGCTGTGTGGCACGTAGCGCCGTCCTGTTGAAACCAAATGTTGCCAATATCCTCCTCTTCAATTTTTGTGAACAAAAATTCGTTCAACATGGCCCGATAACGATCGCCATTGATTGTAACGGCCACTCCTTCCTCATTTTCGAAGAAAAATGGCCTAATTATGCCTGTGGACCAAAATCCGCACCAAACAGGGCATCGGCTTTTCAATGTATGCGTGCGGGTTTTCTGTGCCCCAAATGGGACAATTTTGCTTGTTTACATACCCAGCAAGATCAAAATGAGCTTCATCTGAAAAGATGATTTTTTTTTGTCAAAATCGGCATCTTCTGTAAGTCGATCGCAGGCCCACTTAGCAAAGCGAAAACGCATTGGATGGTCAGTTGGCTTCAACTCCTGAACCAATTGGACTTTGTATGGCGTCATACCAAGGTCTTTATGCAAAATTCGTCTCAATGTCTCCGAGATGTTCAATTGTTGAGAACGACGGTAAATTGATGTTGATGGTGCTTTACGCACACTTTCTGCCACAGCAGCAATATTCTTGAGTGTACGCACTGTTTTTGGCTTTTCACGCTTTGGTTTATCGATGAGGATGCCAGTTTCTTTCACTTTTTTCCCAAGATAACAAACATACGGAGCTGACGGTGCTTCTCTTCTTCCAAAATCCGTACGCAATTTTCGCACACATTCTGCGACATTACTATTATTTTCAAAGTAATGTCACAATATTTTCCAGCGTTGTTCAAGCGTATACACAACCATATTCGTTCAGCGGAAGAATAAAACTAATTATCTGTCAAATCAGACATGAGCTAAGTGTTACCATTCACGAAATAAGCACAAGTTGCAAAAAAAAAACCTTAGATGGCGGACCCTTTATGTACGAGTACATATGTATGCATGTTTTTTATAATATTTTGCTAACGTCAGCAGGCTGTCGTGATATTTAACTGTTTGTCTACGAAACTGCCTGTGTAGTGACAATGGTCGACATAAAGAGAACCATACATAAAGCTTAAAATAAAATGTTAAAATGCTCTTTCTTTTGCTATTGTAATGCAGACAGACCGACAATTGATTGTGAGTTTTTGTTTTATTTTTGCTAATTTTTATGTTCGCTCTTTACTGTCTAGAAAAGCCGACCACTGTTTTGGTGATATGTAAGTTCTTTGTAAGTTTATTACACATCATGTTGAGTCCTGAGTCCTTTTTTTTTTTTTTTTTTGTTATTAATAAGACAGTGTGGTGTGTGTAAAAGTTTTCTGTTTTCAGTTTCCATAAATTATTTATTAATGTTGATTTCTTTTGTTGAAGTAGTTTGTATTTTAATAGTTAACGTATGTATGTACGTATTTCTTAAAAACATTTGTGTCTAATAAAATGTTTGCAAATGACATCATATTAACACTACTTAGCTTTATAATTAAACAATTATTAACATTATAAAAGAAGCAAAAAGAAACAAAGATTACTTCTAGAATTCCTTTTTAAGAAAGCACTTGAGCGTAAATGGAATGATTAAAGTAACAAGGAATTATTAAAACAAAACTAAACTACTTGAATCATGTTTCAAAAATGGTTAAGATTTAAGTTTTTACTTAAAAGAAGTTAGCATGAGCTACTCAATCCCACAACGTCAATAACTGCCAGAGACTGTTTATGCAGAAACATATAATCAACTAATTAAGCAAAGACAAATATGAGCTTCTGAAATCGAGAGTAAACTAACTTTCCATCAAGACTCTTTGGCAGTGGTATAAAATAAAAAAGAAATTCTTCGTCTTTTATTCCAAAATTATGGGTTTGATATATTTGACACAGGCTGCTTTCCAATTTGGGTTTGATCAAGGCTCTCCGAAAATTGGTGATCCTCGAAAGTCCGATATTTAATAGTTACGCTAGCAGATTATCATTGAAGCCTTTATTAACTGCCACTTCATCAAGGCTTGCATAGTATGGAAATATTAAGAAGAAAATTAAAACTTTTTTCTTTTGTAGTAGTCCGTGTGGCAGAGTCCCACATTTATGATCAATCCAATCAATAATTTATATCTCGCTTGACTTTGATGAATATGTGAAAAGATCGAGATTAACATTAAAATTCAAAGAAATATTGTTAATGGAATATTGAACATTGGTTGAGCTTCTCCAAGAAAGCATTAGGAAAAACTTATCTTGGCTTCGACGACTTCATAGAAAGTCACACTGAAATACATTCGCTTTGATCGAGACTCTCTCAACGTTAAAAATCTTAAGGAGATATTGTATTAGAAAGCAGCGAAAGTATGATTGATATTGTTGTTTATATGAAACGATTCACGATCTTTAGAATGATCTACTAAGACTTTCTAAAATCAAGGACTTTAAAAAGCTCAAACATTAGTTCCTGACAAAGTTGCAATCTAACAACAAGATGAAGTCATTTAAATCCTAGTAGATGACAACGAAAAAGATTATGCTTCCGAGATAGAGATTATTTAGGTTAAGAGCAAAGGACTAGGTGATGTAGCCATGTTATTTATGTGAACTCAAAACATTTCCGGCATCATCATGATTTAAAGATCCGTTGCAACTCAATTTGAATCGATTGAATTCTATAAGCAACAATATTAGTTCCACTATCCACTGGATCCACTGGAGCAAAATTCCTTCTTACTTTATGGCCAAAATTTAATAAACATAAAGAGGTTTAAACTCTTGAATAGTATTTAAGCAAACTAGTAGTAAAAACCAGCTTAAATATAAAAGCAGACAAACCCATTATTAAGACAATTGTTAAATTAACAAACAATTTTCTCAAAACAAAGAAAAACCTTAAAATACTCTATGTAAAGCACTTGACAGTAATCTCTTGAACATTTATCTAGGTTTCCCTTATTTAAACTAAAAACTCTTTTTTTTCTGCTATGGCTTTTGTTGCAGGCATAACGCCCAGTTATTTTGCGCCGGGACCAGCAGCAGCCGCTTATCATTTAGGCAGCCATCTAACGCAAACGAATCCACCAACATCACAGGTGAGTAACAAACAATTTATATTTTAGTTTATGATAAAAGGGTTACAGAAATATGCCGACCCACAATTAACTCAAGTACCTCGGGTTTTCTTTTATTTTTCTTTTTTTTATTATTATGTTCAGTATAAAGAGGAGTCTCCCAGAGGAAACATGGTAATTGTTTCATTTTTTAATTTGATTATTCCTTTCAAGATCTATTGTGTTTGAGTTATGAACGGTAGCCAGCAATTTGTTTATTGCTGATTCACATTTATCGATTTTAATCATCTGTTTATGGGTTAGATGTAAATACTCGTAATGTTTGGTAGTATAAAGTTTAAATGATCGATGGTTTGTTTGTTTGAGTTAAACTTTGAAATAAAAATAAAAACTTACCGGAATGTAATAAAGGTTGTGCTGGTTATCTTCAGCGTGCGCGTCACACCTGCAAATTATAACGTTGATTGTTTAATGACATAATTTCCAACTCCTCTAAAGAACGCCCACTTAAAGAGTGGTGGCCAACTGAAAAAAACACAAACAATTTAAAATACCTGGTTAAATAGTGAAACCCAAACACTGACAGAAAACTTTTATAATAAAGAAACAGAGAATGCAAAATATTGAAAACTAAATTTAGTTTAAATTTATTTTTTTCCAGTGTAAACAGGTCTTTCCTTTACTACCTTTTCCTTTAACTGGGTTTATTTGTGTTTGTTTATCCTTAAACCTGGTAATGGTAAT
This sequence comes from Bellardia bayeri, assembly GCA_950370525.1. Lineage (NCBI taxonomy): Eukaryota > Metazoa > Arthropoda > Insecta > Diptera > Calliphoridae > Bellardia > Bellardia bayeri. Next base: position 3,579,806 of record OX493267.1, read on the forward strand.
GCTGCAACCTTTTTACGCTTTACTCTAGTTACTTTTTTCAATAATTTTTGGCAAGTCATGTTTGTTCTCCACTCACAATTACTTACTAACGAGAGTGTTTAGGCACTCATTGAAGCCGTATAACACCTTGTAATTTTTCAATTATCAACATTTAAAGAACTGAAAGAAGCAACCTTTTATGCTTATAACCAGCCAAGTACCCACGAATATGAATATGAACATGACAAACTAAATTAAATGCTGATGACGATGTGACAAGTACATTAAACTACTGTGTATGGTGTTTAGGGTATTTTTTGCTGCACAAGGAATATTCAGAAGTGTTTATGCTTTGGTGACACTTGTAAAGATAGACTTGGTATATGCGTATACAAGTTAAAAAACGCCTGTGTTTAGCAGCTGTTTTACACAGAATTTTGTTGGCTATACAGCCAGTAGAAGCGTGAAAAATCAACTGGAGTTGTGTTGTTTTCATATTTCATATTCCTTGTTTGGTTTTTTGTCAAAAGATAAATAATTATGTTTTGCTTTTAACTATCCAGGACATATGCTGGTGGCCACATTTGTAGGAACGTTTGTATATTTCCAAACTCATAGAGAAGATGCTTATTTACTACCATCTACCTTGCTTTTTATACATACGACTTTTTAATTCTATAAATTTTATTCAAACAGATAATCTCAACCACTTTCCATAGAAACTATCTATAGCTTTATTTCATACCTAACCAAGACTCTTGGATCTTTATAAAACCATGTCGATGGTGGCAGAGAGTCGATCTGGAACTTTATTTTAAATCTAAGCAAAATGTCTGGATAAAAAAGCAGAATGTTTGAGGACTCAAGCTCTAACCAATCAAATAATCAACTGTTTTCGCAAGGCCATAGCCAAATGAAGGACTCACTCAATCAAAACTAACATAAAACGAAGTCTTTTTAAACTTCCTTTTCAACAAGACTCTTTGACAGTCAGAGAAAATAAAGAGGCAAGTTTACGTTTTTGCATTTCAAAATAGTCAGTTTGATCTTTAGGTTAGATTAGGTTAAATAGGCGACTGTAATAATGCACAGTTCAGTTGGTCCATTTCGCTGGTACTTTTGTATTGCATGCAACGATAAGGTTTTGGAAGAGAGATAGAGAGAAAGACAAGAGAGAAATGAAAATTCCGGTTCTGTAGAGCTACAAAGAAAATGTGGAGCAGATAAGTAGTTGTACCGTAGAGAGTTTATGTATCCGACCGCGTTAGCCAATTGCTACTTCTAATGAAGACATCAATAACGCTCTAACTTTGTAGCTGATATTTCAGATAGACTATTAAAGGATCGTTGTCCTAAAAACATATAACGTGAATTGTCCATTGCTAGACATTGACACAGAAACGGTTTCTTTCATTTCTTCGTTCTGACAACTTGTGGGTAGACATAGTATATTCCTTCCCGATATTCTATTATATCTGAGGGAGATAGCTGTTCTTTTTATGGCCAATATTTCAGACTGAACCATACTACAATCCCAAATTTTTGAATATAGACACCGCCGACAACCTATTTTTGGAGCCGTCCGTATAATTGGATAGACTCGTAGTGTCTCGTAGGAGGATACCCTCCATTGACTCTCCATACCATTCGGAAAAGAGAAGCTAGAGCTTCTCGAAAAGAAGGATCTAGTAGTGCAATAATCAAGTCATCCTACGCTTTAAACTAAATTCTCACAAAGAAAAAATCTACAGGTAATATTTGAAATTCCTTAAGCTTTGGCTTATCGAGAGTGCAAATAAAACTGTGGCAACCTTCAAAGATTGCAAATAATGCCATAATCACACAAATCATCTCTTGGCAAAGAACCAAGTTTCAAACCAACAACAAGAAAATGTAATTTTAATTCAATAAAAAAACTGTAAGATACCACACCTTTTCAGGATAATAAAAAAAAATAAATATTATTTATCAAATTTTCAATGATCATTCCTTGGTAGACAGCGTTCCAAAATAAACAACTTCAACTGCGTATAAAAAAAAATATCTCACTGAACTACTAAAAACTCTTGAAGGCTTTGTTATAGATAATGTCAACTTGCATTCATCCCATTCCCATTTGGAAAGTTCGATTTTGTATCCCTGTGTTATTAGTTTAATAGAGATCATTCTTCAGAGGTTTGACATGAAGATCCAGGAGATGTTTCTCATCATCTCGTCTGTAATCGCAAGACACTGCCATAATCAAGATCTTCTGAAACGTTTTGACAGATTGAAACTTATGAAAATCTATATTTTATGTTCTATTATATGAAGAACAAGCGAGTATATACCAAGACTTCGTGTAATCAAGACCTCCAAGCTTCTACAGATCTGATCTAAAATCATTGGGATTATACGAACACTTTTTTAAGGAGACTTAAACAATCAAATAAAAACGAGATTCAGAGTGGCTTGAAACTACAAACGGTAACTTCTTTTTGATAACAAAGGAAAAAGATTTATTTGATTTTTGAAAAAAACTAAAACACTAACATGTTGTACTCAGATTTGAAACTCAACGATTCTGTAGCATTGAAATCTAGTTAGAGGACGGAAGACCTTAATAGAAGATGTAAAGATATTGATAAAATAATCTACAATTCCTTTAGGGATTACAAATGAAATATATCCGTTTAGATTTAGAGACTTTACACATCTTTTTATGGTCATTATTTCTCTAATATTTCAACTCTTATAAATTCCTAGTATAATTGGAAATTTCTTGAAGTTAACAAAAATCTTAAGTCATTTTTTTTCCTTCAAAGTTCCCACAAATCTGGCCAGCTACTTTTTCAACAATAACTTGCTGTTAGAATAAAAATATGCTTTTGCATTAAAAACAATCAACTCAAAAAAAGAGTAATTAAAGCACCTATGCGCCGTAGTGCAACTTCCATTCCACTTCCTTCCCCCAACAACCCCAGTCTGCAACCATTGCAAACATACAACAAACAAGGTGTGATGCTAAAAACCTTAAGTTTCTTTTAGATCTATTGTTTTGGAAACTCCCAACTCAATGACTGAACTTTAACCGCAAAACACCCAGACTCGCACACACCGCACACAAAAGCAAAGAAGAAAATTCCCTTGACATATTGTTTGGCAACAACATAATTATAATAATCACTAGGTTGGTAACAGATGCGTTGCGTTGCCAACCGTATGCTACACCCCCTTTTAAGGCTTAACACAATCAATTCATATCAAAAGACTTTAACAATCACACATATGAATTCGTACATACATGTATATGACTGCACGTGAGAGAGATGGATGGAATGGATGGAAAGTATAAATGTTGCAAGTGATGTACTCGTATGTACGTATGTATGTATGTCTGTTGGGGGCTTTAGCTGTTAGCTGTGAGAGCCTTGTTAGCGAGTTGCAATGTATTCATTAGCAAGTTATTAAAAGCCATGACTGTTGTAAGGCTTTGTTTGTGGCACAAACGAAACGAAGAAGTATTATGAAGCAAAAAATGTTCTGCTTACCTTTGGTTACATGCGGCAAACAATGAATCAAATGCAAGTTAAAAGTTTGATGGACGTCGTCGTCGTCATCGTTGTCATTGTCGACCATATTTAACAATCAAAAATATATGTATTGATGTATTGTATTTAAAGACTGTTGAAAGCTCTCAATTTTAGTATTTTTTTTTTTTTGGAGGGCGTTATCTTTTTGCCTTGGTTACTAAACAACTCTAAATTATAGAGTTTATCATCGTCAACTTGAGTTGAAGATTTTCACAATTTAATACAGACACTCTTTTGTATGATTTGTTGGTACTTATAACGGAGTTTGTATTGTTTGTTGGAGTTTAAAATTGGCAGTCAATGTGTTAATAAGGAGTTATGTGAAGACAAAGCTTTAGAAAATATTTTAAAATTGTGTTTTGGGTCAAGAGTATGTGTTTGGTTTTATTGGCAAATTGATGTTGGTTGGTTTGAAAAACGTCTTTGGAATGAAATAAAAACTGAAGAATTCTGGTTTAGAAGACAAAAATGTGATTGAATTTAAACTAACCGTTCAATTGTTGATATCTTTCATTTCATTTTAGCACAACTTGCTCAATGTCTACCCAAAAACTTATTCGGGAGGAACCAGGAAGTTTCTTCTTTCAAAGAAAGTGTCAGGAAGGGCAAATCATGAAATTTCTTTTATTGGATATTTGTATTTAATCTTTTAAAAAATTAACCAACATTAATCTAGGAAGTTCAAATCATAAAATAGATTTAATTTACAATTTTGGTAATCTTTCCGTCACTATATGTTTCATTTGTTTGTAAGAAATTAAGGAGTGTAGCAATGTTTTAGGAAGACCTTATTAATTTCTAAATTAGAATCAAACAGAAGAATTCTTTTTATTTTATTATTCTTGAAATTTCAATTTTTTTTTCATCCATTGGAATGTCTGTGGAACTTCTAGAACTCTTCCCATTTATATACCACTTCCAAATGATTCAGCTAAACCTGTATCTGTTTACCTGTCTATCTAGAGTTTCAACACACAGAATCTTAAAATGCCATTTTCGCTTGAACAAGAACCACATCCATTTCACATTCCGCCGTTTAGGATCCTTCAAACAATCACAGTACAGCTGGCTGATCTTTCTCATAACCATATCGATCTGTATTCGTGCATCCGCAAGGAAAAACTTTCAAAGTCTGTGGAGTTTTAAATATTTATGCCTCCACAAAGAACCACTTCCACAATAATCACTTTACATTCCACCGTTTAGGATCACAGTTCAGCTGGCTGATCTTTTTAATAAACATATCGCTCTGTATTGTCGAATCCGCAAAGGAGAATTGTCAAAGTCTGTGTATTTTTAAATATTTATGGTTTTTTTTTGGGAATATTTCTTTTCAAGGGACTTGGAATCGATGGTTTTTCAAACACCGAAAGAGTCTCAACCAAATATCAGTTTGGGGATGAATCTGCGGGCTTCTAACTGATCGCTTGGAACTAGATAAGACTCTACTCAGCTGCAAGTTTAAATGGGTTGAAACAATCAATCACTTTTCGAGCTCCGTGCAGCTCATGACCATGTCATATTGCCGTAATGTATACAGGATCATAATACTTGGAGAAACTAGAACAATAATTCGAGTAGGATGGACGTTATTCAGGAGTGCAAGCATAGTGAACCTGGATATATTAAGGCTCATCAGGTTCAATAATCTTTAAATCTATATTCGCTGTGATTATACTGGAGGAACAAGACTAATAATTCGTGTAAAGACATTGTTATTCAGAATATTCTGGAAGGTTGAACCAATTCTAGATTTGAAAGACAACATTTTCCAATTACATTGTTATTAATCATACAATCATACAAATGATTTTCTTAGCGTATCAAATTACGAAGTAACCTTCCATAATCTTAAACAATATTTAAGGAGCAGAGTTTTTCTCGAAAATGTAACGAGTGTCATCATTCAACTTAGAAGAGTTTATTCTGTGGCTCTCAAGATGCTAGTTATAATTAGCACTTCAAGTTAATGGTCTCCAGTGTCCAAACTTTTTCGTGGATGATTAAAGCATCAAACCTTAAGCAATGATTCTGTTATATTCTTAACAAATGCGCTACATATGTTTTCACATTAAATCCCTTTTTAAAAAACCCAAATAGAATTTACAATTCTTGGCAAAGTTAAGCTGAAAGTTGAAACCATTTAAGTGCATCCTTTGTTGTCCTTGTTTGTAAAACCAAAGCTATCATTTAAATTTCATTTCAATTTCAATTCTTATGTGTATGCTCAACACAAACACAATTAATTGATTACTACAATCAAAATATTTGTTGTAACAAATTCCCAATTGGTTTCAAATTGTAATTGTGTGGCAAAAACAACTTTCATGAGGTATTATAATCATGAAGCTACAATTATAACGCTGATGATGCTTAAGGAAAAAGTAGTGGGGCGGTTGCTGTTGCCAAATGGGCTTTAAGGCTGCCAGTGTAAACACTCACATTCCTATTTTAAAATGCAAAAAAAAAAAAATAAAGTAAAGTAAAGAGAGTAATTGAAATCAGAGAAGATGATGATGTGTTAACAATGTAATTATAGACTCGACACCCTATAAAGTAACAAACAAATGAGGGTTACAACTGCCAGCAACATCCGTTCGTTGGCTCTTAAACTATGAACAGCAATGTGAGAACATTTAGGAAAAAAACCCTCCCTTTAGTCAGGTTTATATAAAAATTTGTTTTTATTGGGAAATTTATTTGTGAAAAAGAAAAAAGAATTAAGAAGATGAATAAACAACATTTTAAATAAATGCGATTACATTGCAATAAATATTTATTCATTCATTCAGTGTTAGCGGTGTTGTTGTTAATGTTTGTTTGTCTGTTTGTTTTAGAAAACCTGCTACATTTAGTAATGTTTGCTTTTCCACTTGAGTTGTTAATTGCGGCTACAAACAAAAAAGGATTCAATTCATTGCCAAACAATAAAATTTTATACTTTACTATACAATTCAATTCATTTGTATTTGCAATCCCATTAATGTTTGATGGCTTGTCGTGCAACAAAGCTTTGACACACAAAAGGGATGAATTGTTAGAGAGATTCCCCTTGTAAATTTGTAAACAAATCGCCTTAACAAAATAAAGTGTCATCAGGCACAATTAGATATTGCTGACCAACAACTGTCTGTTAATCCTTTGCTAAATGTTTGTATAATAACTTAAAAAAAAATGATACATGATTTCTATGGCTTTCTTTTCTTTCTTTACAGACTTCTATATCCGGACAAATGGAGGTGCCCAAATTTGCTTTAGATCGCAATTCGTATCTGAGCACAGCTGCCACAGCCGGTTCTTTGTATGAGTCTTCGAAGGCGGCCCAGGCTAGTGCTGCCTATAGCGCCTACTTGGATCCCAGCGTGTTGACAAAGGCCTATTTCGATTCGAAAATGTATCAGGATCGAGCCGCCAACTATGCCTTTGACATAACGAAAATCTATGGTGCCCAACAGCACAACTCCTCGGCAGCCGCTGCCGCCGTGGCCCATCAACACCACCAGCAACAGCACCTGCTCAATGGCCTGGGCATAGCCAGTCCCCACAACAACAGCAACAATGCCTCTTCGAATAGCAACAATAATGTGGATGATCGCGACAACTCGCCACATCTGGATACGGGCGGAAATAGCAGTAGTGGTCCAATTGGAGTTATATCCGATTCAAAAAGTCATTTACATTCACCCAACGACAGCCAATTAGAATACTCTCAGTATGCTCAATATAACCAAAGTGCAGCCGGTTTTAATAATGGTTCCATAACGGCCGCCGCTTCTGCGAATACCGCTGCGGTTAGCTCGGCCACCAGTGGCGATTTTCGCCGGCCTCTAACCGTCATATTTTGACCGCCATCCGATGAATGTGAAGAGCTCAATCTGTCCATAACCAACTAGGAAATATAGCCTCAAAAAACACAACACAATGCCCACAATTTAAACCCAAAATCCATTTAAAGCATTAACCTACTTACGGAGTTCATTTAAATGCAAATTTCCCAACAAAAAAAACAAAAGAAAAAAACTTTACAAATTTATGTTCAACACAACAATTATTTGCAAGAGCAAGTATTTCGCAAAGAAATTTTCAAATTCTACAACGATCGGTGCAATTTTATTATATATATAAATATATACATACATGGAAAATCAAAATACTTATAAATACAACAACATTATAAATAAATACATACATTACATACATACATACGAGTACATAGAAATACATACTATACATATTATATAAATGCATATGTATAATTATTTATGCATTGCAAAAAACAAAAAATTCAAATAAAAATGAGATTACATACTTATTTAAATATATGATTTTCTTTTTAATTTGTTTAAAATCACAAATAAAATATCAGAAATTTTTGCAAGAGTTTAGAACAGAAAGAAATCTTAAAGAAATATTTAAAATAAAAGCATTTTAAACCCACAGATCAGAGATCGGCAAATATGGCTACCATAGTGTGCAGGCAATCGGTTAGTTACTTGTACAATACACGAATATCAACGAAGTTCATTAAGAAATGTAACAGTAGGATGAATAAATGATTTGTGGAACAGTATGCACGCTCTCTTTGCAGGAGAGCGATAATACTTTACAAAGAGCGCCAAGTTCTAACAAAGAAACGAAAAACTCTCTGAAAGAATTGTCTTAGTGCAAAATGAGATTTGCAAAGAGTATTGTGGAACAGCAACAATTATTTCTTTGCAAAAACAAAAATACAATTTGATTAGAGCAAAGTGAAAAGTTGCTGAGTTGTTTTGTGGAATAGAGCCCAAGTTGTCGCTTATTTAGCAGATAAGTATACTGCTGAAATGTATGAGAAAGTCAGAGTAGGAAAAACGATGCTATTGTATTTGGAATAATTGAACAATATGAAAGTAAAAATTGTCTATCTTTAGAGCAAAGATGTTTAGCTGGATAAGAAACCAGCTAAAACTTAATATTGGCATGGGTGTCCACTGATTAAGAAACTTCTTAATGACCACCACATACCGCAAGCATTAATTAGTAGCAGTTTAGCAATGTCTATGGCTTGTAACAGAGTGCGACAAAGCTGCGGTCATGTTTTTCAGTCACAATAAATCCTAGCATAGACAATCTATTGTCAGTATAGCTGGCACAATAACCGAGTTGTTAATGATGAGATCTCGTTTCTATCTCAATTTCAATAGTGACAGAAAAGTTTCCTACACAAGAAGACATTTTTTTTTAATAAAAATGTCCTTAGAAGACACTTTAAGAGAAGATAATTTCCTATAGAAGAGTGTTTTTAGAAGTCTATCTCCTGTATACTAGGGTTTTTAGAAGAACCTATCTTTTAGAAGAGTGTCTTGGAAGATATTTCCTTTTAGAAGAGTGTCTTGGAAGATAATTTCCTATAGAAGAGTGTTTTTAGAAGTCTATCTCCTGTATAATAAGGTCTTTAGAAGACTTTTTCTTTCAGAAGAGTGTCTTTGAAGATATTTTCCTTTGGAAGAGTGTCTTAGAAGATACTTTCTTTTAGAAGAGTGTCTTGGAATACACGTTCCTGTGGAAGAGTATGTTTGAAAGATACTTTTCTTCAGAAAGGTGTCTTTGAAAGATATTTTCCTGTAGAAGACACTTTTCTAAATAAGAGTGTCTTTGGAAGACATCTTCCTATGGAATAGAATTGATTTTAATTTATTTAAAACTTAACAGTGCATCTAAGGCATCTGAAGCTATTTATAAGAAATGCTTAACTATATCCGTTCTTGTAACGAAAGTGACATTTCGAGCTTTCCTAGTCGAATGTTTTTATTCAGGAGAAATCCCAGTAAATAAAAGATATATCGATCGCTCAACAGCGAATGACATAATGGAGCTAGTCTTGTATATTGAAAGCAAATCGTTTTGCCATTTCAGCCAAACTACAATCTTTCCAAGTGGACATAACATGAATCTATTTTTGGAGAGAAGAGCAAAATAATATTGCGAACTTCAGCTGTTATTCCAGCTGAACAACAATCTTTGTTTGTAATCTGTTATTCCAGCTGAAGTTGTTGCAATCGACGATATCCAGATATCCAGGATTGGTTTCACCATGTTTCAATAGTTAATCCAAACATTGTTAAACCTTTTCTAGTACTGACAATACAGGATTTGCTTTTACAGCAGGTTAAGCTATTATTCAAAACTTTGCATAAACTGAAAAACTAACTTTTCAAAATTACCAAAATTTTAATAAATTTATCACTGTCCTTAATTTAGTGCACAGAAAAAAATGTTAAATTTTAGCGTTTTATTTAAAAAATATTACCTTTAATATAACGATTTAAATATTGAATACTACTGTCCTTAAGTAGTTGCACACATCTGTAGGTATACAAATGTAAATGATTGGAGATAATTGTAAATCTTCTACTCTGAGGAGCCAGTGTGCTACAGATTGTAGGAATACAAGTAATTAGAATTATATTTTGCCTGGGGTTTATATTGTCTTCTATTCAAAATGCTAGTTCTAGTTCAATTCTAGTTCTAGTTCTTACTTGTTCATTTTGTAAAAAAAATTTTAAATTTTACAAACTGTTTCAAATATAACTTTGGTTTTAAAACAAACATTAAAATAATAACAACAACAACAACAACAAAAACATATAATAAAACACTTACAGTGTCTAACAAAATGTGTTAAATGTAAATTACATTCAAAAGAATTGAAATTAAAGGAAATCTTATAAATATATTTAAGTGTAAACACATTTTCAAAGCTTGGATTTTAAATTTTATTTTAATAAAGTATATAACTTCAAAATATTCTTGAAAATCTATAAAAGTATTATATGGAATTTTGTTAGACACTGTTTAATAATAAATATATGTAGTTAATAATAAATAGTTTCTTAGGAGAATTGTAGCATGTATTTGATTTTATTTTATAGACAGTGTATATACACAAAAATACCATATAAATAAATATTATTATATAAATAAAATATAAACGAATATTTGAAATAAAAAATCAATTGAAAAGATACACATTTTATGTAAATGTTTTCTGTTTTTGGGTTTTATAAAAAAATTTATATTTAATTGAAACAAACAAACAAACGTAATTGAAACAAATGATTGTATAAATAAACGAATTCATTTCATTATTTTATGAAAAAAAAAAAACAAAAAAAAACCGTGGTAAAAATAGTATTTTTTGTAAGGAAAATAAAGTTAAAGGAAGGTAAGTAAGGGAATTAAATAAAACAAAATAACAATTTCAGCAGAAATTTTTCATCATTATAATATCATAATTATAGAAAAAAAATATCCTAACTAGAGCCTGTATACCAGGAACCAGTCTAGTGGCTAGTGCTGTTTTTAGCAAAAACTACTTCAAACAAAAGCCCTTGCTTGAATTTCTTTATTTAATTATGTGTATTTAAAAACCATCACTTGTATTAACTCACATGACAATTTCAAAACTCTTTACAGTCTCCTTTAAAAACGCCTCTTACTCCTTCCTTTCATGCCAAAACCCACAGTTAATATGTTCAAGTTTCTCTACCTCTTTTTCTTTCGCTCTCATTACCTTTCCCCCTCATTAACAGAGTAATTAAAAAAGTAAATGCTGTTAATCAAAATTATTCATGTAAAAAACTTTCAACAACATTTTAAGTTTCTTTTTGTGTTTCGTTTTTCCCATTTAATTTTTCTCCCTCTTTTAAGGTTTTTAAGATTTCAATAAGACGAATGGCATAAAAAATTAATTTCGTTAATGAGTGGCGCTGAAATACCACTAATGTTTTTTATTTATTATTTAAATCTTAATTGGTAATTGAGACTGTGTCAGCAGAAAATTTCCAGATTTAATTGAAGTTAATTTTTAAGATATTTTTAAATGGTTTAAACAGTTTTTAAATAGAAGATATTATAATAATTATAAGTAGTAGATTAAACACTGCAATTTAAATTAAATGGATTTTAAATTAAATGCATCTTACTATTCAAATATACAAATTCACAGAAGCTACTTGAGCTGCAAAGCCCTAGACCCATATTAACCATAACTCTTAAGATTCTTAAACATGCGATGTAATGTGTATTATAACCTCCTTTTAAGTTTAAAAATTACTTAAAATTTCTAAATAAACGACCATATTTTACAGAAACATTGAGAATTTTACTTTTTTTCCTATTAAAAGTTTATCAATTGTTTTTTTAAGAACTTAATAATACCGCCCCCTACCTTTGTAATCACTTGAATACCCATATTGTATGTCACAGTGCTGCCCTCTTTTGATGGGTTATACCAGTACTAAAAACTATAGACACAGTTTTACCGACAACCTGCAAGTCTTTACGGCAACTTTTATATGCTTAATCTGTTTCACCACCTTCTTTGTCAAAACTATACACGTTTGAAATTTTATCTTCTGCCAAAAACAAAATACGTAAACTCTATTATCGACTGTCAACAGCACCCTGCACGTCAGTAATCATAATCACAACTTGGTGTTTTACAACCAGGTGGCGCCTCCTACTTTAGATGGTGGTGGTATTTTAGTGTCGACAACACTTTTTAATATCTATAAAATACAAATTTAAACAATTTCCACACAAAGATGGCAAATTTACGTTCCACTAAAACAAGATAATTTAAGGACTTCCACATGTTCCATTGGTATTTGTCGTTAGATTCTATTTTAAGTTCTAGTTTAGATTTTAGTTCAGTTTCCAGTTCACTTTCCATATTCTAGTTCAGTTCTACCTAGTCAAGGCATAAAAACTCGTACACAGAAAAATACACGCTAAAGGAAAAAAATTAAAAATTAAAAATTGTTTTTTTTTTTATTAGCTTATTGCATGGCTATAAATCCAAGAACAACTTATTTGAAATGACTTCCGTTTGCCTTCCAGCACGACTTGAGATGATGTGGCCACTCATCGATCGCGGTATGCACTTCATGCATGTGAAAATTGTCCACTCAATATTTCGATGTCGAGTAGAGCAAGCAATACCTTTTAATACGGACCGCAACTTCTTGGTTATGACATCAATACGATAAGTGGTAAATTAATCCGAAATAAAAAACTTTGAAATTGTCCAAAACCCTAATATGTACTTTTGTTTGCTCATTTCTTTTCGTTTCTTATTAGGGTTTTATTTCGAGTAAATAAAATAATTCAATTGATCTACTCTTTAGTTTCCAACCACCACTTTACTAAACTAAACGGGTTTAGGTCTGGAGTAGCAGCTAGCCAAGAATTCACTGATATGAAGTCGGGAACGTTGTTTTTGAGCTACAGTTAATTCGTGTTTGCTTTGTCAGCTGGTGCAGATTCTTGCTGGCAAGTCCATGCTCGTTGACGAATATTGAGAGGCTTCACAATGGGTTCCAAGACGGTCGCTTGATAGTCTATGGCCGATGTTTTTGCTCCTCTCACGCAATGCGATCGTAGCTCACTCCCTACCATACCATTACAGACGTGGGATGGTGGCCTCTTTGAAACCTCGAGATGATTTGAGATGCTTTTTTGGATGACCGAGCATTTACGCGGTCATTGAACGGTTCTTCTACGGTGAAGATTTTCTCGCCAGTAAACAGAATTTCTCCCAGACAAACTCTGTTTCTTCGCGCAGCGGCTGAGTAACGCGTTCGATTTTCGCTTCCGTTTTTCATTTAATGCGGCCGTGAGCAGGTGTCCGTCCAGTGTGTCGCTTTAACGCGCTGTGTCCTAAATCTTCTATGATAATATAAGACATGGATTTTTGCGAAATTTGCATTTCCCGCGACAAGATTTTCTGTTCTCGCAGTGCTTTTCGGTCTATTCGCGTCTCTTCACGGCTTTGTTCGCTTTCGAAGTTCCCACAGTACCCGAACGGCCGGATCTTTGACGGTGTCTCGTACTCCAGCAGTATCCGCAAACAACTTCACAGCACGATATACAAAATTGCGAGTTGCGGTCGTAGCGTCCACCTTTTTCCATATTGCATTTCAGTAGGCCAGCTACAATAATACGATTTTCCATAATTGTAAATAATTAATGTTAAAAATTTTTTACGTCGCAATGAAGAGTTGACACTGTAAAATCGTAATCAATACGAAATGGATGTGTCCAGTGTTGCATACGTAATGAGGTTCAATTGTGTGCCAGTATTTATGACTTGACTAGTTCAGCTTCTAGTTCTGGTTCTAGTTTAGATTCTAGTTGATGTTCTGGTTCAGTCTGTAGTTCTGGTTCTAGTTCATATTATAGTTCAGGTTCTACTTAAGTTCGAGTTTAGTTTCTAGTTTAGCTTCTAGTTAAGGTTTTAGTCCACATTAAAGTGTAGTCTCTAGTTCAGTTTCCAGTTTAGGTTCTAGTTCAGGTTCTAGTCCACGTTTGAGTTAAGGTTCTAGTTCAGTTTCTAGTACAATCTCTAGTTTAGTTCCAAGTTTAGCTTTTAGTTTAGGTTGTAGTCCACATTAAAGTGCAGTCTCTGGTTCAGTTTCTAGTTCAGGTTCTAGTCCACGTTTGAGTTAAGGTTCTACTCCACGTTTGAGTTTCCAGTTTAGGATCCAGTTATGGTTCTAGTTCTTGTTCGAGTTCAGTTTCTAGTTCTGTTCTGAATATTTTAACATCATATGTTTAATTACAATCGGACTAAGACACACAAAATCTATAAGTATTTTCACTGGTTTTTAATCTACTTCATTGCAAATATGCTGAATATCATGTTTAATTAAAAAAAATTTAATTATTTAAGCATTATTGTCCTTTTATGACTATGATCTCTAATAATTTATTTAATATTAAGTTTATTTTCCCCAAAATAATATTAATATTAATTTCATTTAATTACAGAATTTTGCTAAATCTGTATAATTGTTATGGTATGAAAACCTAAACAACAAATTATATTAAAGAAAAGCTAAAACACACACACACGCACACATTTTCGACAAAAAAAAAGGACCTTTTCTCAGCCATGACATAAATTAAGATGACAATAAAGCAAGAAGAAAATAAAAAGAGAAAACTTAAACTGAAACTGAATATTTTGCTGTACTATTCACAATTAAATATGTTTTTCTTTCTTTGCAATTTGCTATTACTCTTTCATGCCAACCAAACAAACACTCTCGTTCACATTAAGTTCATTTCATTGTGCTGACGTTAAATTGTTCACTAAAAATTTGCAACAAAGCCTGAAATATGGACTTGTTTTCAAACAATAAATTTGGGCATTAGCTAAATGACTTTTACACTCACTGTAATAACAACAGCAACTAAAACACTTTTGCCTTTTACTACAAAAAAAAAATAACAAAAATAATAATGTTGGCATAATTTTCAAACACAGATAATGGCCATTAAATCCTTAATACACTAACTACTGTCACACTGCCTCTGCAACAGCCTCACTCCTACCTCAGAAACTCACTCACTCAAACAATTGTACTACATCCCTGTTAAAAAGAACGATTATATATAAAGGAATTGCCTGGGCTATTATTATCATTGACATCATAATTGTGGCCTGCTACTAAATGTATGAGATTCTTAAAACACAACAACCAATTGCTATTCATTAAAGAAGACATTTGCAATGAATCCTTGAGAGTTTCTTCTACTCATGCTTTGGGATAAATTGATAGTTTTCAGTTAGATGAATGTTTAATCTGCAAAAGGATTCTTTTGATGTTTGTAATGTTTGAGTATGTCACATTTTCAATTGCAGTTTATTACAAGGATACACAATTTGAAATGTTTGTTTGTTGTAGTTGCTGCAAACATTCCGACAATTATAGCAACAGAGATGTAAAAGAGTTAAATGATGATAATGAATAATTTTTAGGCAAACAATTCACTAAATTCAATCTGTCATCGCTAAAAGTTCAGAGTCTAGTAATTTAGATTCTAATTCAGTTTCTAGTTCCGATTCAAGTTCATTTCTAGTTCAGATTCTAGTTCAGGTTCTAGTTGACGTTTTAGTTTAGTTTCTAGTTCAGTTCTAGTTCACTTTAGTTCTAGTTCGAGATCAGGTTCTAGTTCAGGTTCTAGTTCCAGTACGTGATCAGGTTCTAGTTCAGTTTTAGTTCTCTTTAGTTCTAGTTCACTCTAGTTCAAGTTCGAGATCAGGTTCTAGTTCACTTTAGTTCTAGTTCAAGTTCGAGATCAGGTTTTAGTTTAGTTTAGTTCGATTCTATTTCAGTTTCTTGTTCAGATTCAAGTTCATTTCTAGTTCAGATTCATTCAGAATCTAGTTCAGTTTCTAGTTTAGGTTTTAGTTCAGTTTTAGTTCACTTTATTTCTAGTTCAGGTTTTAGTTCACTTTAGTTCAAGTTCGAAATCAGGTTCTAGTTCTAGTTGAAGTTTTAGTTCAGTTTTAGTTCAGGTTCTAATTTTTTTTATGAAAAATTTAATATTTCTTTAATTTTCAAATTAAACTCCTTTAAACAATTGCATTTCATCTCTCCAGTTTTAAGATTTGTGGCTTTAGTAAAAAGCAATATGGGAATATTTGTACATGTATTGCAGATTAAGTGTAAATATGTGTTTGCAACACATACAATATGGATGTACAAAAGAATGTGCCACATAAGGTGTCATTATCAATTATTTGTGTAGTTGTTGTGGTTGCTTGTGTAAATTGTTAAACGTTTAATGTGAATAAAATTGTATTTTTGCTGGCAACAAGTTATACAAGAAATTTGCAATAAAAATTTTTTATTTTCCAACATAAAAAAGACTGCTTTGTAAAGATGCTGCTTTCAATCAAAATGATTTTTTTTTGTTGGAAGTATTAATTTACTCCTTCGCGTTACCGTTCTTCTGTGTTGAACACACACACACGCTTCAACATCCGTTGCATATTACAGACTTTACAGTTTTTTTTATGTTTTTTTTTTTTTTTTTTTGTTAACAACCAGCTCGGTGTGGTAAATTTACTACAATGAGGAGGTAGAGAACGAGGACGCAAAATGACATTTTTGCCAATTTAACTGCTTCGGTGCCTTTGTGTACGCTATTGGCCAAATTGCCCTAAAATTAAGTGCATGCGCGTACGAGAATGTTTAAAGGGGGGGATTTGCTGTGGCTGGCTACAGCAGAGCGGAATGGGGACACACAAACAAGCATTCTCTATTGTATTGGGAATACAAAAAAATAGTCGTACAAATTCCCAAACAACTGCCATTTTCATTTGTTAAGATTTTATTGTAAAAGGGGGATTTCCTTTGATTTTATTGTGTGGTTTTTGTGTGTTATTTGTCTTGCTTTATTTAATACACCCAAACCCATCCAGCTCTTCTTTTTGTTTGTTGTAACTTTTAGTTCTGTGTGTGTGTTGGTAAGCAGAAATCAAATTACTAACATTGTGTTAAAAAATACAAACAAAAAAAAAATAGAAAAACTCTACATGTTTTTATTTCAGTGGAGAGTTTAAGAGTAAGAGTTTATACATGCGCTTAAGATTTATTGTAACAAAAATTTGGCGGGATTTGTTTAAATATTTTCAAATTTGTAACAAAATTCTATATGAAAAAATGAATTATCAAAAATAATTTATAATAGTGAGAAATTTCACATTAAACCACGAAAAATACGTTATTTACCTAAACTTTACTTAACAGAGACACTTTTCCTAACAATAAAATACTCTTTTACACTCTCACACACTCAGGCACACAAACCTTTGATAACAAATCAAAATAATTGCTTTTATTGTCTTTTCTTTTATTCTCAACAACAACAAAAAAAGCACGTGTTATTACCCGAAGATAACAACACACGAACTCTATAAACGATCAATATAAATAAATTGGTTCTTCGTTGTTATTGTTGCTGTTTTCTTTATTTACCACCAATACAAGCTTATGTGGTTGGCAAATCTAAATATAAACAACAATAACAAAAAAAAAACAAACAGTAATTCTCATACTTAAGTGAGTGTAGGTATTTTTTATATTTACACGATGCAATTTTTCATGCAATTGATGTTTGTGGACAAACGGGGTAGAGAAGCAAAAGGGGTAGAAGAAGTTGCAGACTTTTTTGACATTTCCTTTTACCATCGTTTGTGTTTTACTTATTTTGTTTTATTCTTATTTTGACTTCGAAGTGTGCGTTATGTTTCGGCAGCCATTTCAGTTAGCGCTAGATCATTTTCAATTACATCTTCTGTATTAAAATCTTCCATTTTTTATATTTTTTAAAATTTTTATATGTATATTGTATTTATGTGTATGTATGTCTATTATTTTATATACGTACCTAAGTATATATATACATAGAATGTATACTTTTTGTATATTATATTTATATTTATATTTGGTCTTCTTTGTTGCGAATGAAAAACTATAGCGGAATGTGTAATTAAACGTCAAAAAATTTCATAATTTGTTGCACGTAAAATTTCATCGTATAAATGCACAACATTTTACGTAGCAATTTTAAAAGAGAATGGAAAAAATTGCATGCAATTAATTGCATCGTGTAAAGAGCCTCTTACTAAGAGTGAAGACAATTTGGCGCTTTTTTAAGGATTTTAAATGTTTTAAAGGGGAAAATTAAGGAAATTGTCTTTTTGAAAGTAATATAACGCAAATTTTTATGAACTTTTAAAAGGTTGAAAATTATATTTTTTTAATAAAATGATTTTTTGTTCTAAAAATAGATTTTCGTAAGCAAATATGTGATCAAAGATAATCCTTCGTTTTCAATTTTAATAATATTTATTAAAGCATCATGAGCCATTTTTGGAACTTCATGGAAAAAATAAATTTTTGTTGCGAAATATAAGTGATATATTATTTTTAATTTAAACCACTATTAAGGAATCTACATCCGATTTTACAATTCAATTGAAAATATTGAGTAATGAAGTGATTACAGATTAGCATTTAGTTTCAATTTATACCACTACTAAGAGATCTGGAGACTAATTTAGAATTCCATATACAAAAACGATTTTTGGTGGGATATTTAAGTCATAGCAGATTATCCTTCTTTTTTAATTTGAACAAGCTATTTTATAATTTTCTATAAAAAATCAATTTTCGGTATGAATTATAGATTGAGCTTAGTTTCAAAAAAAACGCAAAAGAGCGGTAAATTTTAAAATTAATAAAAAAAACAACTTGTTCAAAAATGTAGTATTTCTACAATTTTTTTTTGTAACACATAGGAAACTTTTCATTTGAAAGTACATATATTCAACGAATAAATACAGTTTTTAATAAAAACACTACTTTTTGTAAATGTATAAAAAATTATCGAAAATCGAAAAAATCTCTAATTTTTTAAATTTACTCCACAAATATGTAAGTGACATTCTCTGTAAATGCATGAAAGTTCTAAATTTTTTCTTGAAATAAATAAATTTTTCATAAAAAATTTCTACTACTACTACTTTTTTTTAAAAACGTAACATTTCACTACTTCTCGAATATATATAAAAATTATAAAATTATAAGTTTTTCAAATAGTAATAATTCTACTACTTTTTTAAACCGATAACAATTTCATCTAAATATATGAAAGCGCTAAAATATTTGTGGAAATAAATAAAATTTTCATAAAAAATAACTTTTTTCAAAAAGTAGTATTTTCTACTACTTTAAAAAAAAAACGTTATACTTTTCAAATATGGATATGGACTTTTAGAATATGGATAAAAATTCTACATTTTTAAATTTATTTAACAAATTAATACATTTTTTATGAAGAACTAAGTTTTTGAAGTACATAGTAGTATGTATTTCTACTATTTTTTTTTTAATTCTAATTTTCAATACTTTTTGTATATTGTTGTTATTTAGCAAATTATTTAGAAAATTCTACTACTTTAGCAAAATTAATTTATAAAATAGAATTTTTATTAAGTTTTAACAAATAAATAAGTTCTTCTTGAGAAACTAAGTTTTTCAAATAGTAGTATTCCTTTTTTAAAATTTACAATTCTCACTACATTTGTAAATCTATTATTTTATTTTACAAAATTATGTATTATACTTTTTTGACTAGTAGTTTTTTTTACATTCGAAGGAATTTACAAAAATGATAATTTTTCAAATTTATTTATTTATTTTTTTTAAAAGTAGAAAATATAATTTTTTCTAATTTTTCCATAAGAAATTCTTATTTTTAAAATTATTTAAAAAATACATATATTTTTCTTACAAAAATTGCCTTTTTAAAATAGTAGTATTTCTGCTACTATTTTTAAAAAGTTAGTTTTACTAATCTTTCCATAAGAAATTCTTATTGTTTAAATTTATGTAATAAATAAATTAATTTTTCATTAAAAAACTAATTTTTAAAATAGTAGTACATATACATATTTGAAAAAAGTGAAAAAGCTACTTATTTTTAAAATTTATTTAAAAAAACAAATATGTATGCTTCGTAGAAAAGTTATCTTTTAAAAATAGATAGCAGTAGATATAGTAGTTGTATTTCTACTACTATTTTAAAAACGCTAATAATAATAATATTTTTTGAAATTTTATAAAACATGATAATTTTTTAAAATTTGACCAAGAAATTAAAGAAGTTTTTGTAGAATTGGCTTTCGAGAGTGATTCCATTGACCACACTGTCTTGCACATTTTTAAGTTAAACATAAATGTTAATTTATGTATTGTATGTTTGCAGGTATGTTAGAATATGATGATAAAAAAAATATCCCAAAGATAAGCATACAAAACGAAGACAGATAAAACTGCAACAATACAACACAATAAAAAGTAAAGAAAAACCAATAATAACAAACAAATAAAAAATAAACCAAACAAACCACACCAAGAAATACCAATACTAACCAACAGAATTCTAATCCTTCGTTACAAAAACACCTTCGCACACACTTGGTTAAAAAAAACAACAACCAAATAGCTGTACATAACAATGATAACAAAAAAAAAAGTTAACCAAACAAAAACATTTCGTGGTTTCTCCACATAAAGACAACAACAACAGCAACAAAAACAACAGTAATTGAAATGATACCAACCATTTTTAAACTCAAACCAATCTTCCTTTTAACACACAAACACAGTTACGAGTAACACTATCATACACAAAGCAAAGCAAACACATTTTCAGCTACAACTACAAGACGTCTAAAACTCTACACTTGGAGATTGTGAGTTAAAGAAGGGTGTTTGTTTACACCAACACTAAGCCAGCAAGTTTTACTTTTTTCTATTTTTTTGTCTTGTTGGTTTTTGTTAACAACAATAACAACTAACTACATGCTACTAAAGTGGTTGTTTGGATTTTGTTGTTGTTGTTGTTGTTGCAGAGCGCAAAAGAGGAGCTGCTTTGCTGTAATGAAAACAGTGACAGTCAGTTGTTACACATTCCGGACACAACCACAAAAATCATTACGTGTTTTTCACTTGAAAGTTTCGCATGACGAGCTCGATTTAACGGACACGCTATTTAATTTTAGCGTAATTTCGCAGGAATTATTAATAATATGAAACAAAAAATGAGACAAATACCAATTGTAATAAATTTAATTAATAATAAAATAAATATTCAATAAAAAAAGCGAAAATAAATGGAAAAATTTCTATAAAAATATAAATAAATCAAGATTAAATATTAAAAAAAAAATAAGAATTTAAATTTTGAATTTAAAGGAAATTTCCTGAAAATTTTTAAAATACATTTGTGCAATTAACAGTTTTTTTAATAAAAACTAACAAAATATTTGTAAATGTTTAAAAAAACCCCCCAGCTTTTTATATAAAAATTCATCAAGCAAAGGACTAAAATTAACTCTTATTAATAGCTAAAGCCCGAACCCAAACATTTTCGTTAGAAAACTGGTAAGAATTCCTTTTAAAAAAACTAAAATTTTATTTTCTAGATGTAGATCTTGTATATTATTAGCAATTGATTGAACCGAGTTACATATGTATATAAAAAGGCCTGTAATTGGTGTATTGTTGTTAAAATTTTTGTAAAAGGATTTTCCCGGCGGTATATTATATTAATTTGAAGCCTTGAGTTTGAAGAAATGGAGTCAAGTTTGGTTTTAGTTTCTCGCTGCCAATTTAAAATTCTACTATTGTTTTAGAGTTCAGCTGTTTAAAAAATTTTTACACAAACAATTTGTTTACAAAAAAGCCTTTCTTTAAAACCCAAAGAGTTTCAAAGAGCCCCAACAAGTTTCAAAGACCCCCAAAGAGTTATTGAAAGCGATATTTATTTAGAGATACAAACCATATAAAATTTAGATTAATATAAAGTTAATTATTTAGGCTCTAGAGCGTTTAAATTTCTTAAGGTACGGTCACACTTGGCAAATATTTGTCGAAAAAGACGCAACCACTAATTAAAATATATTTGAACTCGTTTATTTATTAAAAAAAAAAACTTTTCTTATTTAGGCCAAAGCATAACAAATATTTAATTTTAATTTATTTGATGCTGTTTGATCCTGCAAAACTCTTGTAAGAGTAAACAACATCAAACAAATTTGTGCTAAAACAGGTGGTTACGTTTTTTTTAGTAAATAGTTGCCGTAGTGTGACCGTACCTTTAAAAAGAAAATTGCTTCAACTTGATGGCCTCGGTCAGCTTACCCATAGGCTCTGTAGGACGGACCTACATTTCGCAACATCGTTTTACACGTCGTCTACGTTTCTAACTCTTGGTCAGACGAACAACGGACATCTTGCTTTTCGGCGAAAATAACTAGTTCTAGAACTAGTGTAAACATAACTGGTTCATGTAGTGTACCAGTTCTGAGTGACTCTTAAATACTTTTATAAGGGTTTTAAAGAATCAGTTCTTTGTTACTAAAGGTACGGTCACACTTGGCAAATATTTGATAAAAAAAGAACTCATTTATTGGTCTTATTTAGGCCAAATCACAGCAAATATTTAGTTTTAAATTATTTGTAAGAGTAAACAATGTCAAACAAATTTGTGCTAAAACAAGTAACTGAGAGGAATTAAGAAATGCTTTGCTGTTTTGAACAATGAATTTTAAGAATATACTGGTAAAGATCTTGATGATTTGATTTTCTAGCCCTGATTTTAGTCAAACAATTGTGGCCAAACACATTTAATGATTAATATTGAATATTGATAGTGAAACTTTATTAGTGATTTATAAACCGGCTTGAGTTTATACAAATTTTATATTTTATATTAATTATTACTATAATTTTGAAGAAATCACAAGTAGAAAGGAATGCATTAACTGAGGTCACACTAAGCACTTGATCTACTAAAAACTATTCGTAAAGAAGTAAAATTGAAAGAAATCAAGTAAACTAGGTTGTTGGCTATTTTTTTCCATCACCAGGAATTTTAATAAATTTTTTCTTATTTTCTCGGATTTAGACAATGAAGCTATTATTAATAATAATGTTCATAATAAAATTATTAGTATAGCATTGCAGTAAACATAGATTTAACGTTTAGAGGTCAAAGGTCATACATTTAAATTCTAGCATTGTAAGTAAATATTTAGAACTTATAACACAAAGTGTGAAGCATAAATTACCTACAATTTGGCTGCAAAACAGAAATGCACCCTACGACCAGTTTTACTAAACAATTTGTTAATCTTAAACCATTTTAATTGTTAGAAAAAACCTGTTTTAAATAGAGCTCACATTGATCTATAATGTTTATACAATAACTGCTAAACTGATACCAAATTATTTAGGGGAGAGAATTAAGTAAAATATAAAAAAGTTTTCAAACACATTTTTGCAAATTTGTTTATTGTTTTTTTATATGAAATTGTTTAATATCCCAGCCAAAACTTCACTTGCATTCTTAATTTTAATGACTTCCAGAATTCATTATTTCATACCTTTATCCACCACTTTTTGTGTAACTAATTTTATATTAACTAAAGAAGTACTTTCTATATATCTTAAAAAGGTCATAATTATAAAATCAAAAAAAAAAAATACTTTAAATAAATAGATTTCCATTTATAAATCATTTTGCAACAAGTTTTCTTACTACTTGTTAAGTTTGTTTATTTATTCTATAACATTTACAACATATTAATTCAGTCTACAACTACATATTTTTTGTATTACTTTGAAGTAAAAGAAATAAGTTATTAATTATTTGCTTAAAAGTGGCAAAATTAAAACATATTACTTTTGGGACATCTTGAACACAAATAAGTATTTTTTCTAGTAGATTTATAAGTAGTCTGTTCGACAATTCCATGTAACTTTTTAACTTAACTTAATGGAGGTTAAAGTGAATTACGGAGAGGGTCTTATATGGGACTTTCGAGTAATTATGGACCGACCATTATAAAATTAGGTGTCCTTATTTCTGTATATAAGAAACTTATTTGTGTCGAATTTTATTTGATTACCAATATTTTTAAGAAATTTATGAACGTTAAAGATATTTTCGGAAGTGGGCCTTATATGGAAGCTATGACTAATGGACCAATCACAATAAAATTGTACCGTATTATTTGTATATATATGAAATATATTTGCGTTAAATATTATTTGGATACCAACATCTTTGAGAGAGTTATGCTATTTAAATTAATTTTCGGAAGTGGACCTTATATGGGATCTACGACTAATTATAGACCGATCTTCACAAAATTTGTAGATGTGATTTAGCTCCATGAGTAGTAACATTTGTGGTGAAATTTGTTTGGATACATACATAATTCAAACATTTATGATCGGTAAACCCCAATTTCGGGAGGACATTTGTATGGGGGCCAGGTGAAATAATTGACCGATTTCCACCAGTTTTCCTGGGCCGAAAAAATATCACGTACCAAATTTTATCGAAATATCTTTAAAATTGCGACCTGTACTCTGCGCACAAGCTTTACATGGACAGCCAGCCAGACGGACGGACGGACATCGTTAAATCGACTCAGAAAGTGATTCTGAGTCGGTCGGTATACTTTTAGGTATATTTCTGGGCGTTACAAACATCAGCACAAATCCAATTTTTCTAATAGATTTGTAAGTAGTCTTGTCGACAATTTCATGTAACTTTTTAACTTAATTTGTGAGTGAAGTTTTTGCTGGTATATTACCTTTGCTTATAACAAAATGTTTATAACATTACTTAAGGTACGGTCACATTTGGCAAATATTTATTAAAAAAAGCGTAACCACTTGTTTTAGCACAAATTTGTTTGACGTTGTTTACTCTTACAAGAGTTTTGAAAGATCAAACAACATCAAATAAATTAAAATTAAATATTTGCCAAGTGTGACCTGACCGTACCTTTAGTCGCATTTCCAATAACCAGTTAAGTTTTCTTAGCACTACGCTGAAATACAGCTGCGTGCAACTAATTAAGCACACGGTACTGACATGTGAGCTTATAGCAAATAAGACGAAAGGTTTTATGTTAATCTCAAAATTTGTCTTAGTTTAATCAATTTAACTAGAAAATAACTGCATATTGTGTCAAATTAATTATTAATTATGAATCGGTGTCATATTTTCAAATAAGTTTGATATCAATCATAGTATAATTAAGGACAATTTTACAAAAAAAAAAAGTATTTATTTTAAAAGAAATTAATATTTTGTTGCAAATATATTGCATTTGTATTCCTTTTAACTTTGGCCGGCGAAGATATTTTTATCCATCTGGAGAGACCCTATTAATGATTAAGTCGTCCAAAAATAGCGTACTTTGTTGTACTTTGGATTAAATTATTTCAACTTTGGCCGGCGAACATATTTTTTTCGTTTTGGAGATTTTGTTTCGTCTAAAAATAATATTCTTTACCATTCGAAATCCGTTCAATAGAGATATTTCTTTTGTAAATTCGAGTCTCTTCTTTGGTTTACAATCAGACAATAGTGGCTTCTTTCGTGAAATTCTTTCAAACAGTCCAACTTCTCGCAATCGAAGTTTTACTGTATCCATAGACAGCTTTGCCTTATTTTGGCTAAAAACTGCAATCCGAATCTTATTTTCTGATTTAAGCGGACTTTTTTCGACTCTACACGAACTGTCATAAAACGGCTTCTTTTTTTACAGGCCACCTTTTCTGTAGGCGAATGATTTTTGAAATATTTATTGCGCTTGAAAACCCATTGTTTTTCAGACATTCAAGGCTGTTGCGATTTCCCGTTAAATGTTTCCATTCTGAAGCATTTGTTTGATAATCTTTCCAGTACTGACATTTGAAAATGTTAATAAATTTATCACTGTCCTTAATTTAGTGCACGATTAATTTTTCGCACATATTATAATAAAAAAAATTAAAAAATAAAAAGTGTCAAATTTTAGCGTTTTTATTTAATAAATTAAAATTGTTTCTTTAATCTATTACGAAACAGTCGTTGTCGTAAAAAGAAACCGACACTCATAATAAGGCTGATTACCTTTAACACAACTAGATTTAAATATTGAATACTACTGTCCTTAATTACTTGCACTCAGCTGTATTTAAACGTCAAGCGATTAATTCCATATATTTCACATGCGTATTAAATAAGTTGAATGATAATTGTGTTAGCTTTACAGCTTTACAAAAATAAATAAATTATTTCTTAGTCCTGTTTCACACTGTTCAGTTATAGCTGACCTGTGTTTGTTCAATTCTCTTTTAAACTTGTCATTTCATTCACACACGTCAATTCAATTTTTATGAAAGAAAAAAAAACAAAAGGATATAAGAAAATTGACTAGTACCGTCAAGTTTGCACTCCCTTCTCACTTGCCTTGACGAGTCAGAACTGAAGAAAAAAAAAATTTCGGGTATTTTTTTAATATTTTACTCAATTTCTTTACGAATATTTCTGTAGCAACTAAAATTATTCTAATAATTTGTATATGTATATTTTATACATCATTGCAAGACGAACTCAGAAATGGATTTTTTCTGGTTTAAAAAATTTGTATTTTAAGAGAATATTGTTAAAAAGCCATAAATGTTTAAGCTTAACTGTGGTATTTAAAGTAAATTTGCTATATTCTGAACTAAATTAAATGAATAATTAAAGAAAAGCCTAATTCCGTTTAATTTTATATTAAATATATGGTTTCTTGCACTTACCTGCAGTAAATTTCACACAAATCATGAAGGATCAAACAAGTTTAAGTTGGTCAGGAAATTATTGAAGCAAATTTTGAGTTTTTTAAGCTAAAAAGAAAACAATAAATAGATTTAAATTATTAAACTATTTTATTTACACTAAACACCATTTAAAATTATTAAATGTCCTTCAAAGAAATCATACTAAATGCCTATTTTTTACTATTTTTAGATTCTTATATAAAACCTAATAACAACAACACCAATTTAAAAACCAACTTGCCATCATTTTATTTGAAACTTCAAATACATTTACCCCTGACCACCTCCCCTTCACAATGTCCACATTTTGTGCAATACTACATCAGCATCAGCAGGAGCAATTGCGTCAAAGTATTTCGCCACAACTGGCCGGATCAATTGTTAATATGAGCAGCAACTCAGCACATCAGAAACAATCAAGCTCTTCGCCAATTCTCAGCAGTAGCAGCAGCAACAATAATTACAATACCCTGACAATGTCTCCCAATTCAAGTGACCCAACAGCCAATATACTACAACACACACTGCATCTAAACAATGGACACATCAGCCACAGTAACAGCAACAACAACAACAGCAGTAGCAGTACCAATGGGCCAAGCAGCAATAATAACACCATACATCATAACGACCATATTAAAAGGCCAATGAATGCTTTCATGGTCTGGTCCAGAGGACAACGACGCAAAATGGCGCAAGATAATCCAAAAATGCACAATTCTGAGATATCAAAACGATTGGGTGCGGAATGGAAACTACTTACCGAAGGACAAAAGCGACCATTCATTGATGAGGCCAAACGTTTGAGGTGAGTAGGAATAGAAATAACAAAAAATAGAAAATGATTTCTAAAGTAGTTAGGGTCCATACACACACACACACACACACACATTTACATGCAACTACAATGCTAAATAATCGCCTTTTTTTGGAAAACAATGGTCAGCTATTGTTTGATTGTAAAAGAAAAGACTGTAAACACTGTGATTTATTTGAAAAGGGTTGAGCAGAACAATTAATTCTGAACCGTTAGAAAAGCAATGAAAGAAAACTGTTTTATTAGTTCCACAGTTAGTTCTGACAGGCACGAATATAGCCAGTTCTCTTTCTCCTTTGCACCTATAACTTTAGTTTGAAATTATCACCACCTTTCTAATATAGTGTTTTGCAGCCTTTTTCATTTCCTTGAATTATATTTGGAAACTACTGATTTTCCTTTGAAATTCTCACTTTCTTTATTTTACTTTGTTTAGCGAAAAATGGTTTTTAAGTAAAAACTGTATTTATAGAATAACGTTTTTCTTTAATGAAAAACGTGTTTTAGTGGATACAGATTTTTTACTGAAAATGAAACGTTTTATTTTAATGAAAAATGTTTTTTGTGGAAAACAACTTTTTACTGAAATGCGGTTTTTTAGCAAAAATAATTTTACTGAAAACGGTTTTAAGGGAAAACGAATTTTTAATGTAAAATAATTTTTTTCGTAAAAACGTTTTTAAAGAATAACAGCTTAGGTCAAAATCCTTAGTTGTTAGTACCTATGTAAAACTGTTTTGTATTCATAATTTATTATAATTATAAATTATTATAAATAAATAAATAAATAAAGAAGCTGATGAATGAATGTTTTTTGTATAATAAATATATGTAAATTACATATAAAAAAATATTTGAATTTCTTGGTTTCGGCCAAAATCGGTTTTGAATGAAAAACGTTTTTAAAATGCGCAACGTTTTTTACATGAACCGTTTTTAAGTTAAAACCATTTAGTAAATAAATATTTTATAAGCAAATAACATTTTAAATGAAAAAGGAGTTTTTAGTGGAAAACATGTTTTATATGTTTAAACGGTTTTAGTAAAAACAACAATAATTGTAGAACAAATGATAGTAAATTTTTTTTTGTGAAAAACTGTTTTTCGGAAACAAAACAGCTTTTACTAAAACAGTAAAATTGTTGGAGAAAAAAAACAGGTTTTTACTAAAAACTTTTATTAATGAAAAATGAGAAATACATGTTTTTTTACATTATAAACAATTTAATTAAAAAATATTTAAAATTTCATAAAATCGGGTTTCAATTAAAAACGTTTTTCTTTTAGTGCAAAACGTTTTTAGAAAAACCGTTTAAAAAAACATAATTTATTGAACGATAGTATCTTAAATGTAAAACACATTTTAGTGAAAAACGGATTTTGGGGAAAAGTGTTTTTCAATGGAAAATTTAACAAACAGTTTTTAGATGAATATTAGATTTTTGTAAAAACAAAATCATTAACGTTTTTGAGTGAACAATATTTTAGTGAAACCCATTTTTAAAACAGAATTAATTGGCCAATTACATTTTAAATAAAAAACGGTTTTTAAGTGGAAAAGGATTTTAAACGAACTGTTTATTGCTGAAATCAGTTTAGTAAGAATTCATGTATTGGCAAATAATATTTTCAATGAATGACGTTTTTTTTTAGTAAAAAATTAATCTTCTAGAGAAAAAACGACTTTTTAGGAAACCATTTCCTAGCGTAAAACGTGTTTAAATAAAACACGGTTTAAGTAAAAAACAGATTTTTTTATAATCAAAAACAGTGTAGGTCATTAACGTTGAATCCCGTATTCACAAAAAATAACTGTTTTACTAAAACAATGTTTTCACCGAAAAAAAAAGTAAAGTAAAGTAAATCCGTTTTTTCACTAAAAATCGTTTTTCACCAAAAACCATTTTTCTTTAAAACCGTTTTTCTCTAAAATTCGTTTTCACAAAAAAACCGTTTTTCATTACAGTTCTTTACAAAAAAAAAAACTATTTTCTCTAAAACCGTTTTTCACTAAAAACCTTTTTTCTTTAAAACACATTTTTCTTTAAAAAAAATCGTTTTTCACTAAACAAAAAATCCGTTTTTACTCCGTTAATAATCAATTTACTTAAAGTCTGTTTCGGTTCTATACTTAAAACATAATTTTATCTTGAGTTAAATATTATTTTTATGTGCAAACGGTTTTTATTGCAAAATGCTTTAAGTTTTAGTAAACATTTTATGTTTTTCTGGTTTAAAATCGGGATTTGGAGAACAAAATTTATTGGCTAAACGGTTTTTTGGTTTGAAAGACCCAACTTTTTAGAAAACACAATTTTTAAAGTTAAAATTTTTTGAATAAAAATAACTTCTAAAAGTTAATTTTAACTCACATAACAAAGGATGTCATGGTCTTAAGGTCATATCTCAGACACTTATTGACTAACTTTGCTGAGTTTTAGTGGCAAAGTGATCCCTACTATATCTGGTCCAGAGGATTTATTGATGTTCTAAAGATATTATATCAAATGTTTTATCTTACTTAAAGATGTAAAAAATATTAGCTGTGTTTTAGTGTCACTGATAGTTTCCGAATTATTTAGAAACATAAACTCAAATATCATTGCAATAATATTAACCACCCATATTCAAATAACTGTGAGTGTTAAAAATAGCTCTAACTCTAGTAGTGATTGTTATACATTTTTCAGTTTTTTTTTTTTTGTTTTCACACAAACAGACAATTACTTTTTCATATCTTTAGCAAACATACATATTCCTTGGTAGAACATATTCCTTGGTAGAAACCCATACGCTGCCTATTATTTTAAACAGCAAAAACATAAAGACTATTTTAAATTCTTCAAAAAAAAAAAAAAAAGACACAAAGCAAATATGAAACTAAGAAAACAATAATTGAATTCAAACTAAAACAAATGTATTGAAATGACGCCTTACGTTAGACAATCTTTTCCCCTGCCTAATCTATTATCAAAAAATATAAATAAAAAATTGTATGCTTTAAAACTAATTGTTGTTTTTTCTCACATAATAATTAAACAAAATATTTTGAATTATTTACAAATGCTTAATTTAAACTGTCATAATCCTTTTTATTGATTATTACAACTTAGAAATGTCTGGAAATAAAATGAATGAAAAAAAGAACATGCAATAATTTATTAAATAAACAAATGTGTTTATAAAATTTGTTAATAAAATAAATAATAGATATTTGGTTATTTTTGTTGAAATAAAACAAAGATTTTGCAGACAATATAATATTCAAACACAGAGAGACAAAAGTGAGTAAGTGTAGCTGGCTTTCCACTCTTTCTATCTCTATCTCTTTCTTATGAATAGAGAATTTAATTTATATTTTAAAAAATCCAAACAATTAAACCTACATATATAGTATACAAATTTAATTCCTTTTTAGATAATTAATAATTAGAAATGAAATTGAAATTTATTTTTAATTTTCAAATTTCTTTAAGTGTATTATCTCTTGCTTTGTTTACCTGTACTCTCTTGTTGATAATAAAAAGGTGTGTTTTATGATTTTCCTCTGGACAATGTTTACCAAACATATGCTCAATATTAATACTCGTATCACACACAAATACTATACGACTTGAGATAAGAACCCAGGGGATCAAAAAAGAATTCAGATTGAAAGAATTCAATTGTCTCAATTGAACAATAAACGCTACAGAAATTAATACTGTTTACATTTCATAACACAGACAGCTATTTAAATGTATGAATTGTGAACGAATAAGCACCTCATAGTAAGGTCACAACCAAGTTGTAGTCAAATCATATTCAAGTTATATGTAGTATATACGCCCGTGTTCTGAAAAACGTAGCGTTTCTAATCGCATACAGTTTTAAAAACGCAAAACGCATTTTGACCTGTTCTGAAATCGCTACGATTTGCTAGCGTTTTGCCATTTTTCAAAGCTATGTTCGATTAATAAAAACAGATGTTTTGTCATAAAATAACGTAAACACATAAATAAATTTCAAATTAAAATGCATTACATTATTTTTTGAAGATCAAGTTAATCAGCTGTTTGCACAAATCGCTAGTTCAAAAGTAAACAATTGAAACAGACAATTGACAAACACAAAGAAAATTTTTAAATTGCATATTTTTAATTAAAATCGTGGAAAAATGTTATAAGCTTTAGCTTAAATAAAAAGAAACCATATTAAATTTAAATTGTGCATTATTTCATTTTGTGTTTAAAGTGCAGTTTTAATAAAATAAGCCAGATCGCTGCAGTATACTCTAGCGGTTTGAAAACGTTGTTTTGCGTTTTTCAGAACATGACACAGACAGACATAGTCAAGTTCTTAAAGAAAGCATGGTTTGTTTTTATCCTCAAAAACCAATACATTCTTTTAACCAACTGCTTTTAAGCTAGAATTCAAACCATAAATAATATTGTTAATCAACTTAACAAGCAAACACATGCTTAACTTCTTATCAGTTTTTAATACAACTTATTTAACGTATAAATCATAATTTACAATTAAATCATAAACTTAATAAAATAAAATAAATGACTCATTGTCCGCCAATATTAACAATACTAAATAAATAATATCTCTTTTGCAGAGCCCTACACATGAAAGAGCATCCCGACTATAAATATCGACCGCGAAGGAAACCAAAAACTCTTAATAAATCCCCAGTGCCGGCAGGTCACAGCAACAACAGCAGCCATAATGCACAAAACCCCAAAGACTCTCACATGAATGGCAACAATGCGTCACATCTCACACACAAACAACATCACAGTAGCGGTCATCAACACTCGCCGGCCAATTTAAGTTCACAAAAGTATAGTTTTGGCTCTCCCCTGGAATTGACTCTGAACATGCCACCACGCGTTGCAAATGCATTTCCCGCTGCTTTATCACACTATCCTTTAGATCCCACCATTGCATTGGACCTACAAGCCCGCCTACAGGCCATGTATGCCGGCAGTTTGTATCATCCCTGGCGTTATTTTGGCTGTACACCGCTCATTAGTCCCGAAACACCCCCCTCACCACCCAGCAGCAATAGTACGGGCATCTCTTCCTACGCTTGCATAAAATCAGCCAAATCATCGCCAACTTTAGCGTTGCCCTCACAGGCACCGCCCAATATTATTTGACCAACTCCTTTACGTTACGGAGCCGTTGAACCTGCCGTTTGAGAAGTTCCTTGCAAAGGGATTGTTTTAATTTTTAAGAAATGTTTATGAAACCAAAGTTAATCCGTCAAGTCAAGTTTTAAATTGCACAAAAACAATTTCCAACTACTAAACAGAAGTTTGTGTACCACTGCAACAGCTGAATTTTTGCCACCTGGAGTAAAGATCACTTCACACGATGAATATGAAATGAGATTTAAATTAAATAAAATTGTGGGGAGAGTAAAAAAGCATATGTATGTATAGAAATGCGCTTAAATGCATAGATTGGTATATTTTTTGTGATAATGTCAGTAAATAAATTTAAAAAAACAAAATTGAAAAAAATATAAAAAACAAAATTAATTAAATGTGTTTTCATTTTAAAAAGAGAAGGGATCCCCACAAAAAAAAGCATAAACTTTATGAGGCCAAGTCAAAGTCAATTGATTATAATCGCGTAGTGAAGGGTCTTGGTCGTCAGGTCATCTAATACTAGTCATCTTTTTAAAGTCTGCTAGACATATTTGTCTAGTCAAAATCGTCAAGTCAGGCTATAGTCGATAGACGTCTATTAATAGTCATCTTGTCATAATCACAAAGTCTAGAGGAGTAAAAGTCTTCCAGTTATAGTCAAGTCATCTAGTCATAGTCCTCAAGTAACAGACATGTAGTAATAATCATCTAGTGTAAGTCAACCAATCAAATTAAGTCTTAACTTGACAGCTGGTCGTAGTCTAGTCTGGTCTAGTCAATCAAAGTCGAAGTCTAATTGAAGTCAGAGTCTAACCGAAGTCGGAGGTTATTCGTAGTCGAAGTCTAATCTAGTTAGAGTCTAATCGAAGTCAGAGTCTAATCGAAGAGAAGTCGGAATCTAATCGAAGTCTAATTAAAGTAGGAGTCTAATCAAAGAGGAGTCTAATCAAAGTCCGAATCGAACCGAAGTCGGAGTCTAATTGAAGTCGAAGTCTAATCGATGTCGGAGTCCAATTGAACTCGGAGTCTAACCGAAGTTGAAGTCTAATCAAGTTGGAGTCTAATCGACGTCATGGCTAATCAAATTGGAATCTAATCAAAGTCGGAGTCTAATCGAAGTCGGAATCTAATCGTAGTCGGAGTCTAATTGAAGTCGGAATCTAATCGAAGTCTAATTAAAGTCGAAGTCTAATTGAAGCAGGAGTCCAATTGAAGTCGGAATCTAATCAATGTCCGAATCGAACCGAAGTCGGAGTCTAATTGAAGTCAAAGTCTAATCGATGTCGGAGTCCAATTGAAGTCGGAGTATAACCGAGGTTGAAGTCTAATCAAAGTTGGACTCTAATTGAAGTCGGAATCTAATCGAAGTCTAATTAAAGTCGAAGTCTAATTGAAGCAGGAGTCCAATTGAAGTCGGAATCTAATCAATGCCCGAATCGAACCGAAGTCGGAGTCTAATTGAAGTCAAAGTCTAATCGATGTCGGAGTCCAATTGAAGTCGGAGTCTAACCGAAGTTGAAGTCGAATCAAGTTGGATTCTAATCAAAGTCATGGCCAATCAAATTGGAGTCTAATCAAAGTCGGACTCTAATTGAAGTCGGAATCTAATCGAAGTCTAATTGAAGTCGGAGTCTAATCGAAGAGGAGTCCAATTAAAGTAGGAGTCTAATCAAAGTCCGAATCGAACCGAAATCGGAGTCTAATTGAAGTCGAAGTCTAATCGATGTCGGAGTCCAATTGAAGTGGGGGTCTAACCGAAGTTATAGTCTAATCGAAGTCGTAGTCTAGTCATAGTGTAGCCTCAAATATCTAAATATTAAAAATTATTCTAAAAAATAATTTTTCAACGTTGACTTCTTGAAATATGCCATGCATAGCCAAAAAACAACTTACATTTCCATATTGTTCATTATTAGAAAACAGGATGTAAAGGTTTTGGGGCGAGGGAAGAAACTTAAGTTAACTGTCAGATTGTTTTATGAAGAACACAAAGTGTGGCAAAATATAATCATTATGTTTTTTGATGCGTTCATTATTCGCTTAAATTGCAATAGAAATCTCAGCATTCAACAGTGAAGTAAAGCTAAACAAGCGACTGAGACAAATTATCACAAGAACATGTGAAAAAAACCTCCCCGTTTTCAAACAAAATGCTTGCAACAAGGGTAGGCAAATTGTTTTGGAGTTTGATATGTGTGTGTAAGTAATTTTTCATAAAACAAATATCTAGGCGTTTGTGCGTATTAAATTCAATTTAAACACCCACTTGTGTACGCACTCATCTGTGGGATTACAATCTATGATTTACAATGGTTTGGGAGATTAACACAAATGACTGCTAACAGTCTTACCCAGCTGGCCCTTGGTATATACAACCAAGTAATAGAATGGAAACAAAGTAATAAGTGAAATTGTATTTAAGTCATCATCACTTGCAACAAATTGATGAAAAGAAAAACTTATTCACTCATAACTAAATACATACTCGTATTTACATTTCTTAACATAGAAAAAACCCCTTTTAAACTTACTTAAACATGTTTAAATATCTAGAAGCAAAGAAACAATTTCTCCCATTTTCAGGCATTTGTTAGATAAAATTGGAAATAAATAGCAAGCGTTTTTCTATGGGTATTTGGGAGACAATTGTCACTATTGCTGCTGCTGTTGCTAGTCATAAAAAAAAGTCATAAAATGCTACAGAAATGAACATTGCAAAAGTATTTATACGCAACACAACTGCCAAAAGCAAAAAAAAAAAACTCAACACAAAAACTGATAAGAAGCATTCACAGTCATGCTAATAGTTCTTCTGTTATTATTCGTTTTCGTATTTGTTCTTGTACGCACTGTGTAACCTTTCGCTTTGAAACATTTATATTTATTCATCTCCTCTCTCATTCTACAATTTCCGCTTAAACACAAACATTTCTACTGAAAGCTTTAGTTTGGTTGTCTGTTTGGTGGCATGTCACAAGGTCATTTTGACTTTGATTGTGTTTTTTAAATAGAGTTTCCAAAGTTTTATGCAAAAGAAGACATAATATGAGCAGAAACTAGTAGTAGTCATTGTCAAAGTCGTCGAGACATAGTCATAGTTATCTAGCCAGAGTCGTCGGGTCAAAGTCAACTAATCGTAGTGGTCTAGTCGTAGTAGTCTAGTCAAAGTCGTCGAGTCATAGTTATCTAGTCAAAGTCGTCTGGTCAAAGTTATGTAATCATAGTAGTCTAATCAAAGTCGTCTAGTCATAGATATCTAATCGTAGTGGTCTAGTTAAAGTCGACGAGTCAAAGGCGTCTAGTCATCGTTATCTAGTCAAAGTTGTCTAGTCATAGTTATCTAGTCAAAGTTGTCGAGTCAAACTCATCGAGTCGTAGTAGTCTAGTTAAAGTCGTCTAGTCATCGTTATCTAGTCAAAGTCGTCTAGTCAAAGTCTTCGAGTCATAGTCGTCGAGTTAAAATCGTCAAGTCAAAGTCGTCGGGTTAAAGTCGTCTAGTCAGAATCGTCGGGTTATAGTTGTCCAGTCATAGACATCAAAACTTCTTGTCGTCTAATCACAGTCTAGTTATGCTCTAGTCATAGTCAAAAATAAAGCCTCAACTATGTAGAAAGTTCCTTAAAATTACCTATATTCATCTACACTGTCATTGTTCTTCTAAACAATACAACGTTTAAAGCTCTTTTTGAAGGACTTCTCAATTTGCTTATAATTTGCCTGGACACTCTGCTCTACAAACACAAATTCCCGTACCACACGAACAACTATAAAAGTAAACATAACATAAACTCACTCCATCCAATAAAACCACCCTACTCAACCAACGCTCTTACAACAAGAAACCATCATAACCCATAGACAATATGACTTACGAATTGTTTGCTGTCGTCTTGTACGAGTCTTTATTATTTCTATTTCTATTTTTTTTTTTTTTTTTCTGGTTTCAAAAACAACAATAGAATTGTAGAAGTGTGAAATGTAACAAAAATATTTACACACAAAATAAAGATGTAAACGATTATTTACAAAACAATTGGACGAGGGTGATGGCAGCAAGAGATAGTGAGAGGTGGGGGTGGGGTGTGAGAATTGGGCCAGAAAGGTGAGATAATGTCAATTGAGGAGTTTTTATGTTGGTTTATTAATTTGGATATTTTAACTTTGGCTTCTTGCTTTTACGTTTTTTAAAGGAAATTTTTTTTTCCCAATAAGACTTTTAAATGTTAAAGAAATAAAGAGAAATCAAAGACCACAACCGTTCACGACCATGATCTGTTTATGTTTCCGGACTTGTTGTTGTCTCTCTGTTTCAAGATGCTAAAAGATATTAGAATGAAACATTAAAATGTTTAAGATGAGTAGGATTCTATTCAAATGTCGCAATGTTTTGTAAAGAAAATAAATATTTAAAGCAAAGAACTGTTACTTGTTGTTAGTTAAAGGTTTACACTAGCTTCGAAATTCAAAATAGAGTCATTTGATTCCCTAAGCTTGTTACAGGTCCCAACTAAAGACACAAAGATCCTTTAGTAAACAATTTGTAGTACTAACAATCTGAGTAAATTTTCTTTATTAAAACAAACACTATTTCACCGCCAGTGTTAATGTGCCTTGCGGGTGCTTCCGGCCTTACCATTCTTTGTATTTGTTATTGTGATGCCTTTTTTCGGTTGCTGTTTGTTGCCTTTTACTATTATTATTTTTTATTTATTTTTTTATTTATTTAACTTTTGATATTGCTATTTATACAGTGGCAGTTCACACTGCTCATTTGTAGACGGGCGTGCTGCTACACCACCCCCACCCCCTGTGCACACTTACATCCGTTGTGATAAAAAGAAATAAATGTTATTCTGGATTGTGTGTGTGCTGTGTTTTTATGTTATTATTATTATTTTTTGCGGTTTCTTTCTTATTTCTCCTGCTGTTTTTCTTTTGAAATTTGGCTTTTTTTTATTGAATACTATTTAGTTGTTGTTGTTATTTTTTGCTAGAAAACATTGGAGAATTGGTGGCATGGATTTAAAGTATTGTTTAAGAATAAAAGGAGTCGCTTTAATAGTAAGATGTGAACAAGGGACACAATACTCAAATCGAATATACATAAATCAATATTAAATAGAAAATTTGTAAAATAAAACAAAAAGAAAAAAGAAATATGTATGTATGTATATGTACATATGTAGAAGTATGTATTAGAAAACAATATTCATGTGTGACACAGAAAGCGAAAGACACTGAGAAATATCTACAGTGGCTCATAAGAATATAGAATATATAACCATGTCACAGAATTAAATTCCGTTGGAAAGTGGAATTGATTCTGTATTTTGCTTCTATAGAAAAAGTACAAGGAATCATTTTTCGGTATGAAACCACTTTTAATTTGTTATGTGGAATTGTAATTTTAAGCATTTCTAGGTTTCATACCGAAAAAATTTTTCGTTTTACTTTTTCTACGGAATTAAATTCTGTGACATGGCTGATTGTACAACATGAAAATAGATATTAACAAAATGTAAATTAATGTTCATAGTCTATTTTCTAAAATTAAAAATTCAAATATTCAGTCTACAAGTGACATTTATACAACTTTACAAGCTAAAAACTTGAAATACTCGTATAGGTACAAAAAAGTAGTCACAGCTTATTTCAACAAGTTATATATATTTAAAAAAATATATTAAAAATAGGAAAAATAAATTTTTATCCCTTAAACTTAAGCTTACAATATTGTCAGAAAACTGTTCAGAAAATGTCTAACAACCTCCTGAACTTAAAATTGTCTTCCTATGTTTTAAGCAAAAGTCTCATCAGTGCATTGTCAGACATCTAAAACTACTGTGAACATATTATGATGCCATAGTTAGATTATTGCCATACACTCTTCATTCATTGAGTAATTTTGTCCGTTATTTTATTTTCAAAGTTATTTGCCTTGCCAAACACACCAATAAAGTAAGCAAACAAGCATAAACAAGCATAAACAGATAGACATATGGTGAGGAAGCAAAATAACAGAGCGAATAAGAAAGTAACACGAATTGCTAGTACAATCAAGTGTGTAGCTTACAGAATTGCTTCGTGTAAATTGGCACTTATTACACCAAACAAAAAAACTGAGGGATTTTTTTTGTTAATTTATCTTCATCTTTTCTACTTTCTAGTACATACATATGCACAGTAAATTGTTTTATGCCAATATATCTATAAAAATTTTAAATTTAATATAAACACACATACAGTTCTGATAATATTTTACAACGAATCTGACAATTTATGCCATATACCTCACTCTGACAACAGTGTGAACTGACAATTTTTGCTGACAGCTTAATGTATTGTGAGACAATTGTCTGCCAATAAAATTGTAAGGTTTTCTTACAATTTTTCATTGTCCTTACATTAAAAGCACATTTTCAGATGTGACAACATTGTAAGATCTGAAATTTGTCTGTACATAGCTTTAGTATGGCCTCCTTTTTTAACAATTACAGCTTTTAGCCTTTTTTGCGTAGATTTCACTAACTTTCGTGTAGTTTTGAGAAGTTATTTTTGCTTCTTACTACTTTAACACTGTTTTATGGTCATTCTTGTTCGAAGTCTGGTGCTGGCGGACGTTTTTTTTTAACTAAAACTGCCCTTAAGTTGTCAATAACATTCAAATCAGATGACAATTGCTAGGCAACTTTGACGAGACGAGTAAACTAGACGACTTTGGTTAGATAAGTACGACTAGAGGACTAAAAGAGTTTGGCTAGACGTCTATAACTGGCTGGCTATGAATAGCAGTTTAGGATACGGTCATGTTGGACTAATATTTGACGAAAAACACGTAACCACTAAATTTTTGAACTCGTTTAAAACTTTGTTTATTTAGAACAAGACACAACAAATATTTATTCTTATTTTACTTGCTGCTATTTGATCTTGCAAAACTTTTGTAAGAGTAAACAACGTCGAACAACTTTGTGGTAAAGGAAGTGGTTACGCTTTATTGAGTAAATATTTGCCATGTGTGACCGACCATACCCTTATTTTATTTAGGTCAATAAATTTAGTTTTATTTTATTTGATGCTGTTTGATTTTACAAAACACTTCAAAGATCAAAAAGCCTCCAACAAATGTGTGCTAAAAAAATGTGGTTACGCTTCTATGAGTAAATATTTGTCATGTGTAACCATACCTTTAATTAGATGACTATGAATCGAAGACTAGGCGACTTTGATTAAGTAACAATTAATTAAAGAATAAAACTAGACAATATCTTCATCTTGTTCAGTTGTATGAAGGGACGACTATGACTAGTAGGCTGTGAATAGACAATTCAATACAATTTCTTTAAGTGTACTATTCCTTAGAATCAGTTTAGTTTTGAAACTCGTTTATTTCAGGAAATCGAATGCACTTAATCAACAAAGCCGACATTAAATATACAAGCATAACTAACTACTGTTTGGTTGATAGAAAAAAAACAACTATAGAAATCCTGCCTACAATTTACAAAAAAAAATTTACCAGTACTCATAAGGACGCCAAAACAACAAATTGCACTATATGCTTTTTGCGATTTACAAAAATTCAGCACATTCCAAATAATGCATTTCGACTGGTGGATTCCCACATCCTAGCATATTATAACTATTCGTTATTTTTTGTTCCAACGTTTTGTTGTAATTTTCCACAAATAGATCCATATCAATGGACACAATTAATTAAATACTGAAATGATGCAGTGCCAGCGAAAAAATATTGTAATACATTTTATATTGTCGTTTGTTGTGTGCGGCGCTGGAAGGGAGTGATTGAATGAATGAAAATTGCAAGTGCCGGACTGACTGGACTGAATGAATGAATGAATTTTTTTTTTTTTTGTAATACAAAAGAGCAATTAAGTATAAAAAAATGTAGAGCTGGAAAAAAGTGTTGACGTATAATTGTCGGACACAAAGAAGCAATTAGACTGTGCGAAATGCGCTTTGCATGCATAAAAATTTTCGTTCATTCCCAGCGATTCAACTCATAAATGCCACACAATTGCAATCGGATACAAAAAAATACAGCCAAACATGTTTCAACAATAATTTGAGTTCCTTTTTTTTTAATTTCTACTTTTTTCTGCTACTGGTGACAATGGAGAAAAATGGAGTGTTTCAAATCAAAAAGCAAGAAACAAAAACTGAAATACTCACACAATAATAATTAAAAAGGAAACAGAAGAAAAACACCAGCAAAACTGAGCTAACGATGCATTCTATGATTCAAGTCATTCATTCATTCCCTCAGTCAGTCAGTCAGCCAGTCATTGTTGCAAAAATCAAAGCATAATTTGTCATAAAAGAAAACTAAAAATCTAGTTTTTTAAACAATACCAAAGCATTAGCAAACTAACGAAAACTTTCCTAATTACAAAATGTGAATCATGCACGTTTATCAGCGGCTTCCGCTACAGGCTTGCTACACATTTGTTTGTTGCTTACTTTAAGGGGGGTGGGTTTCTTCTCTTAACCAGAGAAAGACCAGAATCAACAAATAAAATATTAAAATCTAAGAATTTAGAATTACCAAAATATGTTTTAAGAAAAAAAGGAAATTTAGAAATTTGTCTCACATTTTAGAGAAACAATTTTAAAGAAACAGATTTTCTAAAGAAAATTTTTCTCTTTTTGGGACATTTGTATCTTTTTAAAAAAGCGAAAGATTTTCTTTAGAAAATGTCTCTCTTTGTCAAAAAACAAAAGATTTTATCTCTTTATGAAACATGATGAGATTTTCATTAGAAAATTTCTCAGTTTTTGGAACAGAAAGAGATTTTTAGAAACATTATCTCTTTATGGAGAATAGCGAGAATTTATTAGAAAATTTCTCTCTTATTTCGAACAGAATTAGATTTTCTTTAGAAAATTTCTCTCTTTCTGAAATAGAGTGAGATTTTCTTTAAACAAGTTCTCTCTTTTTGAAAAAGCGAATGATTTTCTTTAGAAAATTTCTCTCTTTGTGGAATAGAGTGAGATTTTCTTTAAAAAATGTCTCTCTTTTTTCAAAAACGAAAGATTTTCTTTAGATAATGGCTCTCTTATTTGGAACAGAGTAAGATTTCCTTTAAAAAATGTTTCTCTTTTTAGATTTTCTTTAGAAACGAAAGATTTTCTTTAGATAATGGCTCTCTTATTTGGAACAGAGTAAGATTTCCTTTAAAAAATGTTTCTCTTTTTAGATTTTCTTTAGAAAATTTTTTGCTTTGTGGAAAAAGATTGAGATTTTCTTTAGAAAATGTCTGTCTTTGTGAAAACAAGTGAGATTTTCTTTAGGAAATTCTTTTAAAATTTAGCTCTCATTTTTCTCTTATATTCCTTTAAAGATGACACAAGAAAACGTTTGCTAAAATACTTTAAACTGATGTTCCTGCAACGGAAACACGCTGTTAATACAGTTAAAAACACTTATAGAAAACAGCACAATTTAAGTATGCAGGCTGGGGAAAACATTAGGCCGGGTTATGATGAAATTAGTCGTGTACCAAAACCACCACAATTATGTTCTACAAGATTTTCAATTCAATTTCGTTCGTTGCTACAAAAAGGAAATACATACTTAACTTTGTGTTTGGAGTATCTAAGAGTTGAATATGTAGGCTGGCTGGGAAAGACAAAAATAAATGTGTTTTTGTGTTTTACTTCTTTTGCGTAGAAGATGATGATGGTTGTGGGTATGTCTATGGGAAGTTGGAAAAAACTCATAATACGTTTATAAGGATATAAAAACAAATGTTTTTAATATTGATATAGACAACGATGTTTAAGAAAAGAGTGTGAAATCTTATAATAACTTTCTTGAACAACAACAATAACAACAACATTGTTGTCACCATCATCATCATCGTCTTGTGTTCTTGGCTCATTGTCATTAGAAGAAATGGCAGTAACAATAATAAAAGTAGTACTAGAAGTCGTACCATCATACCAGATAGATAACAACAAATTGTGCTGTGGGTATGAGTGTTTTGTCGTGTGTGTGTGTGTGTGTCACAGGACGAATGTATAACAACATTGTCTATGACAATAACGACAACTGTAACCGCGTGCGCATCCCCATACATATTGCCACACAACAATAATTGTATGTACTACCAGTGAAAGCAGCCAGGCAGCAGCAGAAGAAATACAGCTTTTAAATGCAAAAGATATGACGTGTGTTTTTCCCAGATAAGCACACACTACGACAACGACTACACATACAGCTTCAACACCAACAGCAACTACTTCCAAATGCCATTTGTATGAATTTTGAATTCATACTCTTCTCTATATGACTTTTGGTATGTATGAGCGAAAATATAAAAGAATCAAGTATTATAAAACAAACAAAAAGAAAAAATAAAAACAGAGTTCTGAAGTAATTGCAAGACAAAATATTTCGTTTTTCAAAAAAGAGAGACATTTTCTAAAGAAAATCTCATTTAAAATCAAAATCTCAAAGAGAGAAATTTTCTAAAAAAAATTTTATTCTGTTCCAGAAAAAGAGACATTTTTTAAGAATATCTCACTCTTCTCCACAAAGAGTGAAATTTTCTAAAGAGAATATTTAGTTTTTTTTTTATAAAGAAAAGCATTTTCTACAGAAAATCTTTCGCTTTTCCAAAAAGAAAAAATGTTTGTAAAGAAAATCTCACTCTGTTTAATAAAGAGAGAAATTTTCTAAAGAAAAACTCACTCATCTCCATTTTTTAAAGGAAACATTTAATTTCTCCACAAAGAAAGAAATTTTCTAAAGAAAATCTCACTCTGTTCCACAAAAAGAGAAGTTTCCTAATGAGAATCTTCCACTTTTTAACAAAAAGAAGCATATTCTAAAAAAAAATCTTACTCTATTAAATAAAGAGAGACATTTTCTAAAAAAAGAATCACTCTGTTCCACAAAGAGAGAAATTTTCTAAAGAAAATTTCAATCCTCTCCACAAAAAGAGAATTATTTTAAAGAAAACATTTCATTTTTCCACAAAGAAGGAAATTTTCTAAAGAAAATCTCACTCTGTTCAATAAAGAGAGAAATTCTCTAAAGAGAATCACAAAGAAAAACATTTTTTAAAGAAAAACTTTCGTTTTTCACTCTGTTCCACAAAGAGAGTAATTTTTTAAATAAAATCTCATTCTGTTGCACAAAGAGAGAAATATTCAAAAGAGAATCTTACACTTATTCACAAAGATAAATATTTTCTTAAGAAAATCTTTCGCTTTTCTACAAAAAAAGAAATTTTCTACAGAAGTGATATTTTCTTTCTGAGCCATAAAGAGAGAATCCATAATCTTGTGTATAACATTGTCTTTGGTTTTCTATATAGTTTGGTCCATGGTCTTGTCTATAGTTTTAAAGAAGATGGTGTTAATTTTAAAGAATTCATACCTTTCAACATATGTACTGAACAGTTACTA
Source organism: Bellardia bayeri (assembly GCA_950370525.1). NCBI lineage: Eukaryota > Metazoa > Arthropoda > Insecta > Diptera > Calliphoridae > Bellardia > Bellardia bayeri. The sequence goes on from OX493267.1 coordinate 3,623,757, forward strand.
AAATATTTATTTTTTAAGTGCCTGCAATTGGGGAGTTGAATTCCTCTTAGAGAGTGTGCGAGTGTCTGTATATTCTTGGCTTTTGTTTTCAACTTAATTGGTTTAAACGGCTTAAACTGATTCATTGACAAATAAAATAGAAACCCCACTGTTTTAAGCAGTAACTGCAAAGAAAAAAGGGATGGTACTTTCCTAAAGACTTAAGAAGCACTCGAATACCTCCTACCAATAAGAAATTATTTGTTTATTTTATTTTTTATTTTTTCAAACAACAAGAAAGAAAACTTAAGCTAATAGCAGGATTTTCTACATAATTCTTTTATTATTTTTGTTTGTAAAAGACAAAATGTAATAAAAGCCAACAATCAGTTTTGACAATTCTATTGCAGCTAATTTTGTGGTTTTTTTACAGAGAGTGTCAGGGGAGAGAGAGTTTGAAAATTTTATTATTTTTTTTTTAATAATTCATACATTTTAATTGTAAATTGAGTTTGAGGCAGCTTATTAACTTTTATTGTATTGCTAAGTTGTTGATTTATCAGTGTCTTTTTTATGGCCTGTTTGTGCTTTTCTTTTCATTTCTGTTTAAATATTGAATGTAATTAGGTCCTTTTGTAAATGCTTTATTAATTTTTGGTTAAATTTGAATTTGGCTTTTGAAAATTAACTTACATGCTTTTTTATTCATAAGCTTTGTTACAGTGTGGCTGGTGTGACTTTTTAATTTGTGTAAAAGTTTAAGTTCAAAAGCAGCAAAAGGCCAAAATTGGTTTGTTTTTTTTTTTTTTTGTTATTAAACAGGATTATGTAAAAATAATCTCAAAGTGGAAATGAATAACAAAGCTGGTGATTAGTGGATTTGTAACAATTTCTTCTAAACTTATGGAAAATTCTGTTTTCTTTAAAACAACTCAGCAGAACACCAGCATTAGAATACTGTTTGTTTGGTTGCTTTCTTTTAGCATTTCGTTTTCTTTTATTGTATTTTATTTCCGTTTTATTATTAAGGCTACAAATTTTTTTGTTATCGTTGAGCTTACTCGTATTTTCTAGATGTAGTAAATGTTACTTTTACTTACATACATATAAAGTATGTAAGACTGTATATCTGCCAGCAGGAGTGTGTGAGAGAGCTGGGTTAATATTTTTTTATTATTATATTATTTATATCTATGTGTTTGTTTGTTGTTTGTGTTTTTTATTTGTATAAGAAACAAACGGTTCCTTGTTGGTTCTGCACGTTTAACATCCTGCTATCGTACTAATTTCCGTTTCTTTATCTTGGCACAATGGTGCACATTATGAAATCACAAAAGGCCATATAGAAACAGAGAAACCGTATAAAAAAGCAACTCACAACACCACAATGACTTAAACAAGACTTTTTCCAACAAAAAAAAAAATAAAAATTTTATTGCAAAAGATTGTAATAAACAGTTGGAAAACAAATGTTGTTACAGTACAAATATGTATAAGTGAAAAAATTAATAAAAAATTTCAGGAAGAAAAATTCAATTTTAAACAAATTTTTCCAACAATTTTTCTTTAAAGTTAATTTGGGACGAATTTTCTTAAAAGAAAACCATTTGGAACAAATTTTCTTTAAAGAAAATTAATTTGGGACAAATTTTCTTGAAAGAAAATCAGTTTGGGACAATTTTTTTAAGAAAATTAATTTGAGAGATTTTTTTAAACCAATTTGGGACAAATTTTCTTTAAAGAAAAACGAGTTGGGACAATTTTTCTTTAAAGAAACCCCATCTGGGACAAATTTTCTTAGAAGAAACCCAATTTGGGACGAATTTTCTTGAAAGAAATTCAGTTTGGGACAATTTTTTTTTCTTTTAAATTAGTTTGGGACAAATTTTCATGAAAGAAAACCAATTAAGGATGAATTTTCTTTAAAGAAAATAAGTTAGGGACATATTTCCTACAGAGAAAATCAGTTTGGGACAAATTATCTTTAAAGAAAAATAATTTGGGATAAATTTTCTTGTAAAAAAGTCAGTTTGATATAAATATTCTTTAAAGAAAATCAATTAAAAACAAATTTTCTTTAAAGAAACAAACTTGGGACCAATTTTTGTGACAAATTTTCTTTAAAGAAAATCAATTTGGGACAAATTTTCTTCAAAGAAAATCTATTTAAAACAAATTTTCTTTGAAGCTAAATAATTTATAACAAATTTCTTATAAGAAAGTGTTAAAATATCACATGAAACCACTGTAAGTCTCTTTATTTCAAGTTGTTTATTTATATTTTTATTATCTTTCAAACAAATTCATTTAAAATATTTTGTTTGTTGGCTTAACAAATTTATGAAATAAAAGAAAGCCAAATACTAACCCCCTCCCTGAATCTAAAGTTTTTTTTTACTGATTGTTAAGTATGTTAACCTTTTGTTAAATTCAAAATTTAAAACCATTTTTTTATGCCTCTCACACATACCCTGCTGTAACACACCTCTCGCGGTCATTAAATATGATTAAGTTGCATAAATTATATAGAAAATCTGAATTTTATTGCCCTCGCCAGAGCGTCGTTATCATCAGCAAATTATGAATTTTTATGAATGTGCTAAATTATGACATCAAGCCCAAACAACAGCAATAATAACAAAAATAAAAGAGAATACAGAAAAGCCCTAAATAATAATACAAATACAACTAGAAAACCCTCTCAGGACAGCCAGCAACTACAATAAAAACCGTGAAAAAATTATCGACAATTGTTTGTTTTGAATTGATTTGAATTTGAATTGAAACTCTAATGCCTAGAACAACAACAATAAACAAATAAATAAATCGAAAAAATAACAATAACAATAATATACATACTATTGGCACTGGTTAAATGAATGTGTGAGTGAGTGTGAGTTTGTTTAAGTTTTTTGTCATGTACCGGCGCCACACGACTTTCTAATGCAATTTAAACATCAACTGTTTTGTTCCCTCTGTCTCACACTCTTTGTTTGTGACCAGAGTGCAATTTTATTTACAATTTCGCATCATCAACATCATCATCATACAAAACGCACTTTTTTCCGCGTATTGTCGTTTTTGCACGAATTGTTGTTGCCTTCCTTCAACGTCTATTAAGCGTCATTGTTTGGTGACTCTTTTTTGTTTTGTTTTTTTTTTTACAGCTTAGTGTGACCAGTTATATTATAATGTATGTTGTTGTTGTTTTACCACCACCATTTTCCTTTTCTCTTACTTTCTCTTACAGCCCTTGTTGAAGTGTACGAGTATTGTTGTTGCGTTACTGGTTTTTATGCAATTGCTGTTGCTTTTTTTTCGAAACAAAAGTCTACAAATTGCCAAGGCGTTTTATTTACTTGGTTTTTATTGTATTTTTTATGAGATTTGAGTGTTGTTGCTGTGTTAGCCAGCCTCTTTTTTCATGATTGAGAAAATTACAATAAATAAAGAAAAATCATATTATATTAGCATAAGACCAAACCAAACAAAAAAGGCGTTTGGTAAAATTCTTACAAATCAAGGGGGTTTTGTAATAAAATAATTGTGACACACGTGTCTATGATTAAAGGTTATGCAGTGTTAAATAAGAGGGTTAATTGATAAATTATGAAAAACACTTATAGATTTTTTAAGGACAATTGTTTTGAAACATTTTATTTAAGAAAATTCTATAGAGACATTTGGTACAAATTATCCTTAAAGAAAATACAGTTGGTACAAATTTCCTTTAAAAAATTCAGTTGGGACAAATTTGCTTTAAAGAAAAGTTTTCTTTAAAGAAAATTCAGTTTGGAACAAATGTTCTTCCAATGAAATTCAGTTGTGAAAAATTTTTTTGAAAGAAAATCATTTTGGGACAAATTTTATTTAATGAAAATCAATTTTTGACAAGTTTTCTTTAAAGAAAATCAATTTGGGACAAGTTTTCTTTAAAGACAATCAGTTTGGGATAAATTTTCTTTAGAGAAAATCAATTTGCGACAAATTTTCTTTAAATGAAAGCGAGTGTGGGGCAATTTTACTTTAAAGAAAATCAATCGAATTTTCTTTAAAGAAAATTAATTTAGGACAAATTTTCTTGAAAGAAATTCAGTTGTCACAAATTTTCTTTAAAGAAAATCAAATTGGGACAAATTTTCTGTAAAGAAAATCGATTTGAAACTAGTTTCCTTTAAAGAAAATTCAGTTGTTTCAAATTTTCTATAAAGAAAATCTGTTTGGGACAAATGTTCCTCAAAGAAAATTCAGTTGTGACAAATTTTTTTTTAAGAAAATCAATTTGGGACAAATTTTATTTAAAGAATATATATTTTTTGACAAGTTTTCTTTAAAGAAAATCAATTTGGGACAAGTTTTCTTAAAAGAAAATTAGTTTGGAAAACATTTTCTTTAAAGGAAACCAATTTGGCACAAATTTTCTTCAAAGAAAATCAAATTGGGACAAAATTTCTTTCACGAAAATCAAATTGAGACAAGATTTGTGGTCGGTATAAAGAGAACATGGAACTTGTACTCTAATATCATAGACAAATCTGTCTAACTATGAAGTACTGTGACCAGGGGCCAAATTACCGCATTCGTGTTCGAATGAGCTATCGTATCGAAAAATGATGATTTCGATATCGAAATTATGATAAAATGTACTAAATTTCTAGCTCGATATCGAATGCCATAATCTTAAATAAGAAAATTACGATCAATTTTACTCGATATCGAATGCGGTAATTTGGCCTCAGTTCTTAATTCAAACTATTAGACAAATTATTTCTCTGTTGTCATATGTTTTTGTACTTAGATCAGTGGTGGGCATAAACAGAACAAGGAACTTGTATTATACTGCCATAGACAAATGTCTATGACCAGCTATTGATTGTGATTTTTGTTTTTTTTTATGGATCATTTTATGACATTGACATTCGTTTAGTTTGCCTCTAAATAAATGATTATGTTCGGCCCCCTGGTGGTAGATCACTGTTATAGTTTGATTTTTATTATCTTTATTTTGTAAATAACTTTGGATTTTTGTGTCTTAAAATCGAAATAAATTTTAAACTAATTTCAAAAACTTTTTAGTTTAAAAATTGTACATTGTTGCTTATACAAACATTTTACTACAGATTATTGCAGATTATTATTAGTTTATATGTATTTTCAGTTTTCTAAAATGACAAAATAATCAAATTGCTATTTTAAAGAATGTGATTTTCCATCATCATCATCATCAACATCATTGATATAAATTGCATTTTCATTTTAATGTTGTTTTTTTTTTTGCTCTTTTTCATACTTTTTGCGTCATTAATTCTTAAATTGTTCAATTTATGTATGTATGTATGTTCAACATGTATGTATTTATGCACATATATAGTTTTTATTTTCCATAAAAAGATGCACTATTTAATGTAATTGAAAACAGTGGGGATAGGAATTGTAGCACTTTCAAAAACTTAATAAAATATAGATACAATTATTGAGAGACGTATGTTTTGGGCTCATAGGACAGAAAATGAGCGTTTATTAAAAAAGAAACAAATACTACAATTATTAGTTGTTCAGAGTATCAAACAAAAGAGAAATTTAAACCCTTTTAGCATTCAGCATTCTTGGGTTTCTCTTTTACGTATTTTTTCTGAACACCACTGTAATTTTTGATTGCATTTCTTTATTTAAAAGTATGTGTGTGTCTGTGTGTGTGTGTGTGTATCTAACAATATGGTATCGGATGTGGTCTTAATAAAAATGTTAACACAAAATTCTATACGAAGTCGACAAAAATTCCATTGATTTTCAAATAAAATTTTGCAAATAATAAAGAAAATATAACAACAATTATTTGATGGCAATTTTATTTTATAAAATCTGTATTTTTATTAATGACAAGAATATTCAATATCCCAGCAAAAACTGGTTAATGATGGGGCTTCACTACAATTATTTTTTTTTTACAAAATATTTCAACGACCTTAATTTAAATAAACTTCTAAAAGGGAGGTAATAAGTCCCAATTTACACGAAGCAATTCTTTAAGCTAAGCTGATTACCTTTTAGACATCAGGGTGAGGGCAAGATAAGACGAGTATACACTTGATTGTACTAGCAATTCGTATTACAAATGTATGTGTATACAAATGTGTGTATACTCTCAAATAAAAATATGAGCGATTTAAGCAATAAAAATTGTGCTGTGTGATCACCGAAGAAATTTTAAGGAAAAAATGTTATCAATATTTTCAATAAAAATTGCTTCGTGTAAATTGTGACTGAGGACGTGTTAGACTTGATTTGGTTGATAAAAGGTTGACAGGGAGTTCAATTGAAAGTAGAATGATCACGAAATTCAGTAAATCTCACCATTAATGCAGTAATTGTTAACAAGATAGTTATAAGAGCATTTATCTCCGTTGAATAACCCCAATAAAATAATCTGATTCTCAACATATTCCTGAGTTTCAATGAACCCTGATTTTAATAATTTCAAATTAAATGACAGTCATACGCATGACATGACAGTAAATTCTTTGTCAAAAATATGTAGATATAACAACTCTGCCACAGTTCGCTTGGAAAAATCAAGTCAAGCGATGAAGTACATGGATAAATTTGTTAATCGTCAGAATAGACACATTTGGATGCAAAGAAACCACAAAAATCAATGCTTCCGCAACAAGACTGCTTACGTCGCCAGTTGTTCTCTGGGGAAAAAGCTTCCCATTGATACAGCTGTGGCTGAGTTGACAATTAAAGGCGAATTAAATATGAGTTGTTCCAAGGCAAATATAGAAAAATGTTCACAAATACTACTCCTTTTATCCTCCCCCATAACCTATTTTTCTAGTACCAACACAATGCATTACATGAGTAGGAGTCTTCCCCTGAGTGCTGGTCCAATCAAAAAAAAAAAGACGCGGCTGATCAAACAGTGACTGTTACTGCTGCTCGATATTTTGATAAAGGAGCGCGTCTTGATAACTTGAATTTTAATAAGATGGGCGTCATGTAGTTTCAACAACAAAGTACCCTATATCATACAGCTTGTGATTCAAATTTGTCAATTCAATTGCTGCATGAGAAATTTTGTGCCTACATTACACACTGTAAGTCAAAGATTTAACAATGGATGAAGTGCTTTTCCGACTGTCGTTGTTTTGAGTGATAGTAGTCCAGGACTGAAAAACTACTTGATGCCACTATTGCGCCGAAATACCAATAATCCTGCTGCGGCTTTCAATCGTTGCCACAAAAAACACGGCGCATAATTGAAAATATGCCCTAAATTAAATGACATTTAAACATTAATATATTCTAAATATTTACAATAATTTTATAAAAATTTAACTGCTTTATTGTTTTGAAGACTACCAAATAAAATATCTTTTTTCCCTTTCTTTATTAACATGTAACACTTTTCATTTTTATTTTGCAGCTCATTTGAACAAGTTGTATTTAGCAATGCAAAGATAAAAGTTGTAAGACAGAAATGCAAAGAAGATTAAATGCTTTGTAGAACATTCACTTTGCAGGAGAGCGCAAAGTCTCTGCAATAATTGTCTTAGTGCAAAATGAGATTTGCAAAGAATATTTATTGTGGGAACAGCAAAATTTTGATAAGTGCAAAGTGAAAAGTTGATAATTTGTTTGTATTACAAAGAACCGATTTATTTAAAGGTAAAAAAGGGGACAAATACTTATATTCAATTAAGAAAAAGACTTATTTAGATTAATTTAAAATCAGATTTCCTATTCAAAATTATTTTAACAGAGTTTTTCCTATTTACATACATAAAGTATATACATATGTATGTATGTATGTAGGTAGGTATTGTTAAAAACATCTATACTTGAAATTGTATAGAATTAAATTTTTGAATTGAATATTTTGTTGTATAATAAAATACTGTCGATATAACGTTAAATGTTCAATGTTCATTCATGTTTCATTTCATGTTGCTCATGTAACAACAAGTGTGGTAAAGCATTTAAGTGTTAACGCCACCACCCATTGTCAGACTGTCAATTCATTATTTAATTGGCCGTAAACAATTTAAAATGGAAATATAATCATACTATCGTTTCCCCTATTCTTTCACTCACAATCTCATACGCGCTCTCTCTCTTTCGGTGACGATACGAGGTGGTTGGCAGAAATAAAAATATGGCAGCGTCAACACACGGACACAGATGGGACACGGTAAAAAAATATACTAACAAAATATTTTCTTGTAATAACTGTGCACAAAATTTCAAATTAAAGTTTTGTTTAGAAAAGAAATTTAAAATTTTAGGAATTCTTTTTCTGGTTTCCTTTCTTTGTTTGAGTCTTAAATTTCTTTCAGTGTTTTTTTTTACCAACAATTCGTGTTGGGAAAGACTGTGTTGTCATGTTGTTTGTATGTGGCAGATATGAAAAAAAACATTTCAGACATTTTAGCTTGTGGGCATTTAATATGTTTTATAGAGGAGCAGTTTACCATTAACTGGAAATTTTATTTTACTTTTATTCCCTGGTAAATGACAAAATGGCTTACAACTTGAACACACACACACAAATTTAAACACTGATATAGCTTTATACTAACCAGTATAAGCCATAGAAGGTGAAGGGTATTTTTAAACTGGTACTAAGTCCCTAGTTATCTAAAAAGTACTTATTTAGTTTGAGTGTAATAAACTATTTTAGAGTTATGATAGTTTTCTAATAGATTCTGGTCTGTAGCCGTGGACTAAAGTCTTGTCTATAGTCTTGGACTAAAGTTTGGTATTTAGTCCTGGACTAGACTCTGGTCTTTAACCCTGGATTAGAGTTTGGTCTATTATCCTGAACTAGTGTCGAGTCTGGACTAGAGTCCGGTCTCTAGTCCTGGATTAGAGTCTTGTCTATAGTTCTGGACTAGAGACTTTTCTACAATTCTGGACTAGAGTCTTTTTTATAGGCCTGAACTTGAGTCTTCGACTGGAGTCTGGTCTTTAACCCTGGATTAGAGTTTGGTCTATTATCCTGAACTAGTGTCGAGTCTGGACTAGAGTCCGGTCTCTAGTCCTGGATTAGAGTCTTGTCTATAGTTCTGGACTAGAGACTTTTCTACAATTCTGGACTAGAGTCTTTTTTATAGGCCTGAACTTGAGTCTTCGACTGGAGTCTGATCTTTAACCCTGGATTAGAGTCTGGTCTATTATCCTGAACTAGTGTCGAATCTGGACTAGAGTCTGGTCTGCAGTCTTGGATTAGAGTCTAGTCTATAGTCCTGGACTTTTTTTGTTGAACGTAGTGATAGCGCGCTTTTAACTAGTGACCCCATTTTTGATTACCCACTTCAGTGGATAACTCCACCAACACCACCCTGGGATTACTTCAGCCTGTTTTGGCTTGTATAGCTTTGCATTAAAGCTAAAAAGACTGGACTACAGTCGAGTCTGGACGAGAGTCTTGCCTATAGTCTTGTCTATGGAAATATTTTGAGTATGTTTAAAAGTACTTACGCCCTGAAAAACGTCCTTAAAGTACCTTCGTAATCAAACCTGACCTGCACAATACCTGTAACGTTTTGTCTCCTTATATTTTCCCATTATACTTTCTGAACAGTTTCATTTTCATCGAACATAATGAGTTTTTGTCTGAGTTTTAAATGAGATTTTTCATTTTGTTATTATAATCGTTCTTATTGTATCAGGCATATTGACAAGGAAGCCAACATTAAGATTATTATTATTGCTATAAAATGCAATACACTAGCACACCTACAAAAGGAACACATTGTAAACCTTCACAGCCTTCTTATCAATAAGGGAATAAAACTTTTTAATAACTATTACAGCTTTTTTCAGGATGGTTGAGTTTAATTACAGACTTATTAAACATACTAATACATACACTCAGATATTAAGCTAAATATTTTCCATATTTTATAAACAGAAAATGTTGTAATAATTAGTTTTAGATAATATCTAGCTGAAGTTTTGTTGTTATTTGTGTTTTTTATGAAAATTTATTTCACCCCTTTTGATAACAGCGCAAAATTAATTCTTGGTTGAAAAAAATTTTAGCTAAAAGTTTCAAGTTGTTGAAGTATTTTTGGGAAAGAAAAAAATGTAAGCCAAAGTAACAGAAAAACTGTTTTAAGTGTTGTAATTTTTGTTGGCAAAAACTTTGCAATTTTAACCGGCATATCAGGGTCACTATGGGGCACAAAAAAGAAAAATAGTTTGAAAATGATACGAAGGAAAATAGAGAGAATTCTCATGAGTTTTAATATATTTAAAGAAAGAAAGTCTTCGTTTTTTCAAGAGCTAAATAAGAAGTTAACAGTATTTCAAAAACAACTGAACCTGATAACAGACGAGCTGTTAAAGGTTTAGGATGAGGAGGATCCAACGTATAATAAACTCGAGGAGTATTATCAGGCCAGAATACATATTTAAAATTTTAAAATTAATTTGTTTACCTAGTTATTGCTAGGCTGACCGAATGTATGACAAAGACAGTTTTGTCTGACATTAATAAGGATTAAACGCAAAAATTAAAGAAGAAAGTGAAAATAGTTGTAAAGCTTCATTTCGTGATTCTAACCAAGAAGTTCAAAGTATTTAAAAAACAGCTACGCAGCAGGCAAGTTATTAAAGCGAAAATTAACCTTTGACCTGACAAATCTACTGTGTATCTTCTGGAAGGAATATGAAACAGTGAAAATGACATAATAAACAAGCCAAGCTCACCTTTGACCTGTAAAAGTCAGTGTCTTCAAGCAGGAATTTTTAACTGGAAAATAAAGACAGTGAAAATAGTGTTCTAAAGCCTTTGAGCTCCTGGCTTTAATCCATGTATCAGGCGAAATATTAAAGGTTATGATGACCTTCGACCTCTCAAAGACAATGGATGTCTTTAGGCTGGAATAGTGTTAGGAATAGTTTAAAAGAAAATCAGTGAAAATAGGGTTCTAAACAAGGAGTTCAAAATTTTTTAGCGATGTGTTGAATGACTGTCTCCAGGTGTGAATAGAGATTTAAACGGGAAAATGTTTAACATTATTGAATTTAATGACCTTTGGCTTAACGAAGTCTATAATCTGTCTGTCTGCAGTCTGGTCTATAGTCTTGTTTATAAGTATATAGACAGGACTATAGTCTGGTCAATAATCTTTATTGCTTTTATTTTATAATGAACGTAGTGATAGCACGCTATCAACTGATGGCCCCAAAATATTTTAACCGTCCCATCCGGCATTCGCTCTCGCATTTCATCGGATTTAACGATTTGTTTATAGTTGTCCCACTGCCCCATCCTAATATAAGATTAGGGGTTCAGAGTTTCGATACTTCATTATGTGGACAATAAAATCATGGCATTGCTTCCACGTACTTTCGGTACTATGTTTTCAGGATTCAGTGTAATTCCAGTAGACTCGTTTAGTGTTTACCTCATTTCCTCCCATTTTGAGCACTGGACGAGAAATGTGTTCAGGATTATCTTCGCCTTTACTACAGTCGTTGCAGTATGCATTCTCTCTGATCTTGAATCGCGACAAATGCAGGTTAAAATTCCCATTTCTTGCCATTATCTGTGTTAGATAATAGTGCATTGTTTTAATAGTGCTATGGTTTTAATAGCTGCGTTACTGCACATTTTATCTTTGCTGCAGACGCGAATATTCTAGCAGCATACAGCATTTGGAAGTGAATTACAATATTTATGAGTCTTCTGGTGAAGTCTTTGGGGCCGCGTACGTTTGGCATAGTAATTCCTAACATATTTCCAGTTTTCGGCGCTTTATCTCTAATAATTTGTACGAGTATATGCACATTAAAGTTTAGTCGACTACTAAGTTGTACTTCGAGATATCTTAAACTTTGACTAAAAATTAAGATTTTTGGTCAATAATCTTGTATTTAGTCTTTTCTTGTCCGTCTTTTCTGGTTTTGTCTTGTCTTGGCTTCTTTTGTCCTGTCTTGTCTTTAGCATTTTCTTTAGTCTTGTCTTTAGTCTGGTCTATAATTTGATGTTCTAAACAAAAACTTAATGATCTTTTAAAATCCATAGTAGTGATCAAAAGTCAGGTTTATTATACATATGCATATTGAAGATGTCAGCTATTCTTTAACCACTTGCCATTGTGCACTCTCAGCACAAATTTCTCATTTAATAACCGCATTTTTCTTGTGGTTTCTTTACAGTTACAATGTAACAGTTATAAATGCTTTATTTTTATTTTTTTGTTTGTTTGCGGAGACGGAAGTTAAGACGCTGCTTACTTGAGTTTTAGTATTTCCGTTTACTTGTCTAAAACTCCTACAAACATCCACCAAACAGCCACTTAAAAATAGTTTGGCTGTTCAGTTATTCTGCAATCTAGCAGCTCATACTGCTAGCGAAATTGTGTAAAAGAAAAACTTTACTCTCTAGTATCGAGAGTTCATTTAGTGAGTGGGTACTTGGAAAAATATTAGCGTTATAAATTAGCGTGTAAATGCGGGTGTAAACTTTTGCAAATTAGCCAAGAAGAGGCGAAAGAAAGAGTAGGAAAAGTTTTTGTTTAACACAAGAAAAGTTGTTATCTTTTTAAGCCGCATGTAAAAAAAAACAACAGAACAACAAGGGTTAAGAATAGTTTTGCGCAAAAATTATGTTTCAATTTATTTAGAGTTAAAGTTTTTGTAAAAAGTTGTATACGCTGGCTTAATTATAATGTTAATAAGCAAAGAAGAGCTTTGAAGTACATACAGCAAAAGTTCAGCAGTGATTAATAAATTTTTAAAATAACTTAGCTTAACTTAAGGAAATTAATTACAATACTAAACATTTAAGTTTTTTTTTTATTTGAAATTCATTTATTGATATGATGTATCTCAATGGTTAAGAAACTGGATGGAAAATGTAAATATTGCAGTGTGTGAAGAAATTCAATCAAATGACAACTAGGGGCGTTTTCAAAACGTGCTAAGGATAATAATAACAACAAAAACCCACAACATTGACAATAATAACAATACTCGTACAAAGACTTTCCAACAATAAATACGCATATTTTGAAGAGAATGAAACTGGAGACGTGATATTGAGCTACCAAGTTGAGCATAAAGACAAATCGTCTTTTAACATACAAATAAATACAATTCTACTTTTTTCATATTATCAAGAGAAGAATCACATAAAAATAATAAAATCCCATACTTTCATTATAACACACCAAAAGGATAAAAAAATGTTATTGTAAACATTTTTCTAACGATACAGGAAGTCGCTTTCACACCTCCTCCTCCTCCTCCCCCCCCTAACCAACAACAACAAAAATAATACAAGGAGGGAGTGATTTTATTTCCTTTGATTCATTTGTTTATTTCCACAATTGTAATCTTATAGATTTTCAACTGTCAAACAGGACTAAAGAAAGGGAGAGAGTTAAAAGAAATAAAAGAAAAAACTTATTTTCTTGAATTAAGCAGCCATACAAAGAATTTGGATAATGATTGAATTTGAATAGAGATGTGTATACAAAAAAATTATATAAAAAAAAACATAAAAAGTCATACACATGTTTATTTCTGTTACACTTGTGTGTTAAATAGTTTAAAATTCCTTTAAGGATGTGTTTAAGGAAGGATTAAAAAGGATATAAATGCGAATATACAAGGATTTTATTAATGTTGTTATGTAAAGAGAGGTGGGGGAGATGGTGGAGTGTAGTGGTGTTTAACAATTTATAAACTATTAAAAATAATGACAATAAGATTTATTTTCATGTTTGTGTTTAATGGGAAAATATTTTGTTTTATAAATGTGTGTTAAAATGGGATTTACAGAAAAGGAAACCATTCTTGAGTAAATGTTATCTTAAAAAAGTCGAATTTTAAAAACCGAAATTGTTGAGGAGAATGCGAATACTGCAAATGCATTGTGTTCTAAAATGCATCACTGAAGCAGACGATGCGCAAAAAAACAGCAACAAAGCATCACAAAAATGGCTGATGCAATAAATGAGCATCGGCATCAGCTAGTTTGCATCAGCATCGCAAACTAATAACATATGCGCATCAAATGCAGTGCAGTGATGCATTTCCGAACAGGCCCAAATTTATATTTAACAAGCATTCCAGAATGTTTGAGTTTCAGTAGATTTTGGTTATATTAAGAAACTGGAAACAATGAAACAATAATGTGACAATCACCTGGCAAAGACTTTTGATCCACCTCGCTGGTACATGTTTCACAGGTTTTCCTAAATCTATCAAAGTTATCATTCATCTCCAAGAGAATTTTAATGAATACTTTCAATAATCGCTTGTTAAAAGTTGAGTTAAATCCTTAATCATTCATTAGTTTCTCAATCATCGTATTAGAGGAAGCTGACCCTTATACCAATAAAGAACGGTCAGAAGTCAGAAACATTTTTCAAACTGAATTTCGTCTGAAAACATAAGTAGTGATTCTTTTAATATAAGTCCTTTATAAAAAATGAAAAACCTTTAAAAATTATGCTTTTTTATGGCATTTATTGCATACACTTATTCAAATTAAACAAAAAAATATATTAAGAAATTAAACATAATCGCAGGAGGGGGAATCGTATCCAAAAGCACATATAAGTCGTACCTTCGTTATCATATCAGTAATTATTTCCAATTCGTCATCATCACTTACATTCATTAACTTAGTACAAGTGCCCAAGCGGCGTTTTAATATTGTCATCATGATAGATCTTAACATCCTTAATCACAAGATTGGGCATAGAGACCACTCTATCCAAATCGGTGATATCACAGTGCAAAGGATAATTCAAAGGCAAACGATCGAGCAACAAAGTATCTAAGCCATTGCCTCTATTAAGGCCCATAATGCCGGCAGATCTCTCTACTGGGGTGATGACAGTAATCAATTGCATGGGTAAACCATTAATGCGACCACGTGGCAATAACAGGCGATGAGGCAACTTATTAGTTTGACCCACCAAAAGATCCTGTTGCAACATAGTGTTACCATTTAAGGCCTGCATGACATGTTCATAGATCTGAGTAAGAGGAGTGGTGTCGCGAGCGGTCATGGTAATATCATTCGATCTGAGTGTTAAGAGATTGTGTCCAGGTTGCAATTCAACTGTGGTAATGTCTAATACAATGACATTTTGACGTCTTTGTTGCAGGGGTATAATGTTGCCCATACCATCAACTTTGGGCACCAATAAATTGCGCACTACCACCTGTTGCTGGCGATCAGCGGTAACATCGACTTGAATTTTAAAGTCTTTATGATTGAGACGTGGCACTTGACCGACAACTTCTTTCGTTTGATCCTGGTTCTTTTTCAGCAAATTACTGAGATCGATCTCAACCTGTTCCAAATGAGTTTGCAATTGATCGACATCTACATGATTAATGGTGACACCACGCACTGTGGAGATGAACTCTTCACGCTGTTTGTACACCTGTTGCACCTTGTTGTCTATCACTTTCACAATGCCGGCTAAAAGTATTTGAGTGCCTTGATTTTCCAAAATATTGGCAACTTGTCCTTTACGTTGTTGTTGCTGTTGGCCGCCTTGTTGCTGGATCTCAGCTAAGAGTTCCACCAAGCCGATATCTTGAATTTGTCCGGCCAGCAAGAGACCAATTTCATTGATTTTCTGATTGTAGGTCATAACGGAAATATCACCAATTCTCTGTTGCAAAACATGATCAATGCGCTGCAGGATTTCTTCAATTTTGTTGACTATTTGTACATCAACACCATGTATATCATTGCGGTTAATGGTTATTTGACCCTGCAAATTGCTTGTAAGCTGGCCGCGACCCATTGTGTTTTGTGTGTTATCAATTAATTGAGGTTGTCCCAAGGCAATACGTTCAACATTAAGACGGGCTACTAACTGTTGTAGAGTGTGCAATAAGAGTTTACCGCTGATGCCATTGTCGTTGTCAATATCTTGTTGCTGATTTTGATTGAGGAGACTACGTCTGTAGCGACGGCCGCTGGTGTTGTCTCTGCCACGGTTATGACCACGATTGTTGTCATTATCATTATCACGACTGTTCTGGTTGCCTTGGCGATTAATAGCCCAGGCGTTGCGTTGCCAGTTGGTTTGTTCGTCTAGACGAGCACTGTTGCGTCTTTGATTGCCAGTTTGCCAACGGTCTTCATCATCATCGATATCTCCTTGTCTGCTATTGACACGACGTCCATCTTCCACATTGTTGAGTTTATGGCGGTTGATGTGCAACAAGCGTTCATCATTGATGCTGATGGTGGGTAAATGGGCGTCTAAGCTCTCGCCATAATGCTGTCCAATATTGCCACGATTCCACATCAAGTCTTGTTGATTATCCCAAGGGTGTCTTTGTCCTATGCCACCGCGTGTAACAATGTTAAGGAAATCATCACGACCCTGACCCATGCCTCTGCCTAAACCTTGACCTTGGCCCATGTGTAAATTGCCATAGATATCTGAATCCAATTGTTGATTGCGTCCTCGATTCAAGTTCCAGTTCAAATATTCCTCATCATCATCATTCCTGTTCCACATCATACCACGTCTGTTGGCATTAATGTAACGTTCATTGTTTGTTAAACGCTCATTGTTCATTCTTCTAATATCGTAAAGAGTATCCTCATCATCATCATTTTGTTGCCTGCTCCACTGGCGTCCTTCCTTATTAATCTGGTCTTCCTTGGAAATACGACGTCCCCCAGAGATCAAATCATCGTCATTGTAATTACTGTTGCCGCTCAGATTAACCACATTGTTGGGATTTTTACGACGTCTGCCCATGAACAACAAACGAGCATCATTTACACTGACAGTGTTAATGCCATTTTGATTTCTGAGACCACTACCCGACATTAGCATGTCATCGTTGTTTCCTTGTCTAACATTACCATAGATATCGGATCCATCCTTGTTATTGCCAATTCTTCTGCCGCCCATCATAACACGATTTCTATCCATAGCATTTTCAATGTCTATATCTAAGCCAAGTCTATGACCAACATTAATATCACGTTGTCCAGTCATCTCATTTTCGATATTCCAGCCATGACTTCTGCCTCCAATGTTAACACGATTTCTATTCATATCATCAATATCCAGACCAATTTGGCGTCCTCCAATATTATCACGATCAATTGAACCTACATCATCATCATGTTGACGGCGGCCTACAAACAATAGACGATCGTTATTTATGTCTTGTCCTCCTATATTACGTTGCTGGTTATGCATATTCGTATAGTCATCATCACCACGATTTCTTCTTATTCCGCTCATTATGTTATCGTCCATATTCATTTGTCCTCTATTGCGCCAGATGCCACGTTGAGTAGTATCGTGTCCTAGACCGCCCATTCCAATTCTTTGGTTTCTATTGGAATTTTTGATAACATCTTGGTTCACTATCAATTCATCGATAAGTATATTCACGTAAGCTTTAAGGCCAACATCTTGACTCAACAAACCATTGCCGGGCAGAGTAACAACCACTTTGTCTATTTGTTTTTCACTTTGTTGCACAACATTACCACCCATCATTCTACGCATGGCCATTTGCTTGTGAAGTTCACGCCAGGGCATCCACATTTGAGATCTATTCAAGACACCCAACAAACCACCCTGTTGCTGTTCCTGCAAACCCGAGTTCCAAAGGCCTTGCTGACGACGCATGCCAATAACATCCATCAATTGTGGTCTAACTGAGGACACTCCGGTGTCCAGTTGAGCGATCTCATCAATTACATGATCTTTATGATAGATTTGAGGTAAAATTTCATACAAGGCTGGAACAATGAGCATTTGGGTATCGCTGCGTTCACCCAAGGCCAAAACCAAGGCATTGACAAACATTTCCGTGTTGATGTTTTGGCGGGCATGGACCACCAAACGTTTGAAGGTGTCAAAATCGCGGGCGGTCACCAAAAGTCTATAGAGACCCAACATTTGATGCAAATGCAAATCGTTACCAATTCTGCAAATGGTTTGTTTGCCCAACATTTGATTGCTGCGTATCAGGTCCAGAACCAACTGCATATCTTGGGTTAAAGGCTGAATCGGTAAAACAAAAATCACTTAATAAACCGTTTGATCCAAGGACAATCTTTAAACACTTTAACTTACACGCATGTAAAGATCTTCATTGGTAACTTGGCTGCGATCATCCAACATTAACAAATCCTGTTGCTGCAGGGGCATATAAACCTGATGTAAAACGTCCAAAATGAATTTTTGACGCAACAACTCATCTCTGGTTAAAATATTGCCATGGCCAGTTACACCAACTCCACCAATACCGCCAACTCCTCCTCTCACACCTTTTTAATACAGACACCATTAGTAATAAAACTTGCAACTGATCATTTTCCAGCTACAAACTTACCCTGCATTGTTTGCACTCCTAAACCCATATTGGCATTAAGACCCACATAGCCCGTCCGGTCCATTATAACACCACTGGCCACTAGACTGGCCATGCCCAGAAATATAATAGCAATACGTTGCATGATTAGCACTGTGTTCCTAAGACTTTCTTTTACACAGCAATTACTTTTCTTTCACAGGAAATTATTACTTTTGTTTCGTTTGTTGTTATTAAGCGCTGTTGTAGTAGCGCCCTAAAAGTGACTGTGCTTTAAAATTCCTACGCTGAACTATTTATACTCTTACACCCAGCTCATCCAGCCATCATTATCAGCTGAAGAAATTTGTTTCTTTTGCTTTATCTTGGCCCAGAGGTTATTAACCATTACTTAAATTAAAACTCAGCATTTCTTTATCAATACAATTTTGACTTTAGCAGGTCAACTGATTTGTCGTTTTTTTTTTTTTGCAAATATAATTATTATGCAATTAACAAGATTTATTAAACAAGACAAGTCCCCAATTGTCTTGTATTGTATATTAAAATGCAAGCGGTGCAATTTTATTATTGTTGCTAGTAGAGTATTAAAAAAATGTTTATACTCGTATTGTAAAATATACTCGTACTGCAACGAGTAATTAAATTTTGACTTTTTAAGCCTAGAAGAATCTGTGTTGAAAAATACTTCAATAATATTATTGAAAACACACCAGCAGAGTACAGTCAGCGCCTCTAGTATCTATCTAGATGCAGTAAATTTCTAAAGATCATCTTGAGTTCAGTTCTTAAGTGTCAACTGATTTCATTTGGACAAATATTACTCGTAATTACGAGATATCTTGGAACTCTTTAACAAAGAAATGTAAGAGAATTTTAAAGCATTTGCACATCAACTGAGTGAGGGCTTTTGTATAAGGAGTGGGTAATAATGCAAACATTTGGAGGTTCCAGTTTGAAGGCTACGGGAAACGCTGGTAAATTTTTATTTAAATAATATTGTTTTCTTTTTTGTCTGTTTTCAGCTTGAACTTTTTTTGAAGAAATTAAATGAAAATCCTCTCAATGGGCTCATTATGAAATACACATTTTCCTTTACAGTTCCCAACACAGAAGAACTAAAATATTTCTTATTATAGTTTATTTGATCTTTATTAACATATTTATATTTATTTAATTAACTTAAATATAAATATTTACGAAATCTGTCAGAAATACTGCAGCAACTAAATAAAATTAAAGAATTAAACGGCTGCCAAAAAATCGAAAGAGGAGGCAATTTATCAGAAGGCTGCAACCAACTACCTATAGTTTACAATTTCCTTAAAGCATTGTAAGATATAAGACAAAAGAGTAAATATTTTATTAAATAAAAGCAGAAAATTTAAATCCCTTATGTCTCCGTAAATACTGCGTTAGGCTCGTTGACCTATGCTCAACGAATTTTTACGGCATTTCAATTGGAAACCGTGTTTCCTAGAGAGTAATGTCAATTACAAAAATAAATTTTCAATTTAATCTAAAGGTATGGTCACACATGGCAAATATTCACCCCTATCGTGAATAAAAATTCCACATTAAATTTGTTCCCTTTTATTTTTTTTAAATTGAATTTTAGTAGGAAAAGTGTGAAAAGGGAACAAATTTCATGTGAAATTTTTATTCACGATAGGGGTGATTTACTCAAAAAAGCGTAATCCCTTGTTTTTACCACAAATATGTTTGATGTTGGGTGTCTTGTCCTAAATAAACAAAGTTTTTTTTAATAAATAAACGAGTTAAAAAAAAATATTTTATTTAGTGGTTACGTCTTTTTCGGCAAATATTTGCCAAGTGTGATCATACTTTAAAGAAACTTGGTTTAATCATAAATACAGAATTGCAATCACATCCAGAGGGGAAGCATTCAGAATTTGGCGAAATAACAAAAAAGCGGAAACTGATTCGCTGCTTAAAAGTGCGAGGTCTTCGTCTGCCAAAGTGCTGAGGCATGAAAAATCTCTACATGAGCAATACCTCTGAGCTTAAATCCTTACTGCCCAATCCCCCTTCCCCCGTTCTTCAATAATTCAAACTTAGCGGAAAGCAATCAACCTCTGCCCGAACTCGAAAGAGTATCAGTTGGTTGGTTGCTGCCTGCAAGCAATCAAGTGGAATCTTTTGATTCTGTTTTCAAAACGACCACACCACAAGAGTACCAGTAACTATGCCAAATTTTGAGCGCGCTCAGTTAAAAGAGTTTTAGCGGATGTTAGCAGAAATGTCTTCTGGGCCGGAAGGTATACCAGCACCGGCCTTGAAGCAGTGTTCGTCATTGCCGTTGAATTTAACATGTATTAGAAGGTTGCTAATGTAACGCCGATTATTAAAAAGAGAGAGGCTACCTAACCTGATAATTAGCACCCAATAGCAATTTGCTCTGCACTTTCTTGTGGAATATCAGGAGTCGAACAATTAACTTTGCGACCACCGGTACGGCTTTCATAGGAGCCGCCTTTCTATAGGAAAAATAGTGTCGTTCTATACATCGTTTTGGCGAAAGGTGGCTCTAGATATTTAAAAGGCGTTATACGAGTGCAGAGTCTGCCATAATGCTCTTTTATCGAAACTTATTACTTTTGCTGTCACTGATAACTTCTCTCGATTTATATCGAGTATCGCACTATACAAGATGCTGTAGATGGGATCGCAATGCAAGGCTCAGTACTTTCAACTACTTTATTTCTTATCTTTCTTAATGACCTTCTACGTCAAACCTTCAACACTATCTATACTTTTCAGATGATAGCAAAATTTGCCATTTATATTCATTCAACCATAGATATTTGGATATTGATGAAATGACCAAAACATGCATGATAGACTTAACCAAGATCTTGTAACAATCTCCGAATGGGGTGGTGCGAATTGAGTCGCTTTTAATACATGTAAAAGTTAATGTTGTATGTTAAAACACAAACGCAGGACAAATCATGTTGTTGCAACTATTTTTATGGGTGCTTTAAATATTAAGGAATCAGACGCTCTTGATGTTCTAGGCATGAGAATCCAGTGTGATGTCCGCTAGACTAAACACATTTTTCAAGTCTCAAAAGAAGTATTCAAGTGTCTTAGTTTTTTTAAATCGTTGTAGGATATCCTTGCTATTTACACCACCTACATAAGTACATCTATTCGACCGAAAATGGAATACAAGTCTCATGTATTGGTCGCTGCTTCGAAGTATATTTTGGAGTTACGGTGACAGTACTACTGATTCACTGGAGCATTGCCGCAATATGAGTTGTCTGTCACTGTTTTATTCGTTCTTTAGCCGTACCGTCCGTATGTGGAATTTCTGCAAAAGTTTTTATTGTCACTTTCAATATAGGAGAATTCAAATCAAATGTTTACAAATACTACTCCCATAACATATTTTCCTAGTTCCAACAAAATGCATTGCATGAGTAGGCTGGCCAAGCTCAACCTGTGCGCACCTCTATTTCGTTCCCAAAATCGATTTGTTCATGAAATTTGTATAAACACTTTAATCCTTGATATATCAATAAGTACTGCGTGATCAATCTGAGATCACTTCTATTTCGGTTCCAAAATTCAGTTTTTCATAGAAATTTCAGTCAAAACTCAAATAATTTATATCTTAGTATATACTGGGTTTTTGGGAAACAAAGCTCAATCTGACTAAATCAAGACCTATTACATTGAGGAATATAATAACACTGATCCTATCCTAAAAGATCCTATAACAATATGTGTCTTATCCAGAGCACAAATGTAAGATGTTAACTTATTATCAAAATACACAACAACTTGTAAAAGTCATTTGGCCAAAAATTCTGTATGTAACGTTAATTATTACTGATTTATTTGATTGCAAACAAGAGCTAATTTTTAACTTTTACTTTTATGGACTAGACAAGAAGAAAAGTCTTCCTTTCCTCCTGTCCAAATATGTACATCGAAGTCTGGATGTATGATTATCGGTCACTAAATGACCCTTAAACTCGATCATTGATCTTAAGTTTTCCTTTTGGTTTCTGTTCATAAATTTTAGCCATAAATCTTCAATTCCAACATCCATTTTTCCCTTGAAACTTAAATCCTTTATATCTTGTTAATACTGCGTTTTTCTATTTCGATTCCAAAACCAATTTTTTCATAGAAATTTCAGTCCAAACTTAAATCCTCTATGACGCAGTTTTTTTTTTAGAAACTCAGGCCACGATTACCGTTCACAACACTTATCGGCTTAACGTATGAAAAATGCATGTTGTGTTGTAGTCGAGACAACACAACATTTTAGTGTTGTGAACGATAATCAGGCCCACAACTAATCCATAATTGATTAATTCATAAATTTGAATTAAAATTTAAATAGGTTATATAGATTTACCAAAACAATGCGAAAAAAAGGAAACAAAACCAACCCATTTTTTATTAATTTTTCAAAGAACACAAAAAATATTGAAGATAAAGATAAACCATCATAATAAAATACAAAAAAAAAAAAAAATAAAACAAGAAACAAATTTGAATTTAAATTTATTTTCTTTTCCAACTGTGAAGCACTACGCCAAAGTAGCACGTTTCGAGACAAATTCCCGGGAAGCCTTTTCCTTATTGGTGAAACGAGCATAACTAAAAAAAAGTTGCAATTCAAAAGATTATTTAGACAGACAATACATTTATGAAGAAGTCACTTACGTCTTTTGATATTTGGCCACATCTGTGGCACTCAGAGAAGGTCGGGTGGTGTTAAAGGCCTCAATTAAATGTTTCTGCTTGACAGAAAGTTTTTCGGGCAGTTTCTAAAATAGTAAACACACAATTTTGAATAGATAAAAAAAAAACAAACGTTTAGAAAACACTGAATGATGAGGGGAGTGACTTGAATGAGGGAAGTGTGAGTGAGGGTGCTTTTAATGAACAATTTGTTTAAGGAAATAAATTAAATAATTTGGTTTTTTGTGGTTTCGTTTTAGTTTTTGTCTTAAGTGTATTTAGTTTTTATAAATAAATGTTTAATAAAGTAAAGAGTATTTTAATTTATAAATGTAAATAATGTGATTAATTATAATGACAATATAATACAATAATTATCCTTTTTTTATTTCTCAATGATGAATCGTTCTTTTAAATATTTTGTTTTTTGTTTTAAGCATAAATTTACAGAGATATGTACGTTTTTTAAAATTGATAACCTAATTATGCTAGTCTCTTGGTTGTTTTTGTTTATTAATAATTATATGTTTTTATTTTTATTTTGGAATGTTGTTGTTGTTGTTTCATACTTAAAGCATAACACTTAATTATAAATTAAGTTTAGACTAATTTAATCTCTTGTGTTTTTGTTTTAAATTTAATACTAAGACTAATTAATTAAATTTATAGGTATACTGATATCTAAGCGAATTCTCCCGAAAAGTTTCCACATCTGATTCATCGTCACTGGAGGAGGGCGGTGTCTCTAACATGGGCATGGACAAATCTAAGTACTCTTCATTGCTGTTGGTGCTGGTCAGCTGTAATATTTTGTCTAGATTTTCCACGATTTCCGTGAAGGTGGGACGAGCGGTGGAATCGAAATGCCAGCACTGACGCATTAACATGTAAATATTTAAAGAGCAGCGTGGCGGTTTTTCCATGCGTTGTCCCGTTATCAAATAACTGTAAAGTTCTTCGGCCGACATTATGTTGGGATAGGGTTGTTCGCCATACGTCATTATTTCCCACAACAAGACACCGTAGGACCAAACATCTGATTGGGAATCGTAGAATTTTTCCTGCAACGATTCGGGTGCCATCCATTTGATGGGCAAACGACCGTTGGTATTCTTACGATAGTAATCGGTGTCTTGTATATCACGGGCCAGGCCAAAGTCCGCTATCTTCATAATGTAGTCGTCACTAACGAGCACATTACGAGCAGCTAAATCACGATGAATGCACTGTAATTGGAAAGAATTTACGTTATTTAAACGTTAAGTATATAGAAATATTGAAGGCAGGCTTGATTTCAGATTTGAAAGAGGGATCTAATCAAATTTAATGAAATTCGAGGAAAAATAAAAAGTTCTAGAACCTGAACCACAACTTGAACTAGGAACTGAGCTTTAATCTGAACTAAAAACTATATTATAACCTAAAATAAAACCCCAACTCGTCGTTGGGGAACGTTTTCAGTCTAGGAAAATAAACTCATATTGAAGGAAAAACCATTAATTTTTGATTCCTTCATAAGACAGGTAGAGCACGAGCAAATACTTATATCCAGGATGTATTTCATAACAAATGGCATTCATAAGAACGATACCTAAAGAAAAAAATAAGAGTACTTTTGACACAACTTGGAATCCAACAACGTGCTTAATAAATTATATTATCTGCCTCACTTTGTCATCTCTACAATATTTCCAGTTTGTGGTTAAAGTTCTCTTGACCCCAGTTCTGTTTTCTGGATAATCTAAATTTATAACGGCTAGCCCAATAGCTTGACATCCTTTCTAAACCTTTCAATTGAAATTTAGGTTTGCTAAACCTTGCTAAACCTTTAACATGTATCTAAAATTTCTTCACTAAACTTGTGTATTTAAATCTTAACTTCTGGCTTATAAACATTCCAAAATCAAGCCCCCACTCCTTTAAATAGAAACTGAATCACTTACCCGTCTTGAGGCCAAATACTCCATACCGCGGGCGATTTGAAAGGCAAACGATATTAAATGTTTCTCCGTCAAATGCGTCTTGTCATCCATATATTCACTATTTCTCTTCAAACTGCAGCTGCCCCAATTCGATAAAGGACGATTCTTTTTCAGGAAATCTTTTAAATTACCATGCGGAGCGAATTCCACTATAACCCACAGGGGACCATTCTGACTGCAGCAACCCAGCAAATTGATAATATTGATATGTTTGCCAATCATTTTCATTACCTCCATTTCGCGCACTAAACTGGCCATGTCGGCATCGGTATGTTCTTCCTTGACCATTTTGACGGCCACTATAGTACCGGCCAAGCCATTGGCGGAAACTCTTGGTAAATTACTGCCCTGGGCCATTACCACACGACCAAAGGCCCCCTCACCCAAAGTGGAGCCCAACGAGAGTTGACTGCGTGCTATTTCCCAATTGGAATCCAAAGGAAATTCGTATTCATTAAAACCTTGATTAGGATCAGAGTTGGAGTTAGTGGTAAAGGTGGTGCGTTGTTTTTCAATTTTAATAACCGGCATTTGTAGATCACAAGAACCGCTTTCCGAAGGCGGAGGTTTGTAAATGATAACTTTCTTGGTCCATTGATGGACGGTTTCTATACGCTGCTTGAGCAGTTTTTCATGTTTTAAATTGCGCATGACATAGATAACGAATATGGTGCCCAAAAGGAATAGCAATACCACCACTATGGCTACGGCTGTTATGGTTATGGGATGACCACGCTGCAGACCATCCCTTTGTGGCAGTTTATCCACCACCTTGAGATAGGCACTGGCCACCGTTTGCCCCAAAGAACTGGCAGCCACACAAGTATACCAGCCCTCATCTTCATGGGAAACCTTGGTGAAATTTAAAATATTGGGTTTGTCTTGATCACGTTCCAAAATCACCACATCTTTGCTGAGCATACTCTGATCATTGGAGAAATTCGGTACAACTTTCTCCAGCTTGTCTATGGATTCATTTCTTTTGCTGTATTTAAGCCACACAATGTAGGGTTCCAGATCGGATACCACCCTGCACTCCAGGTAGGTAGAGCTATTGGTCAAGACAGTTTGATTTTGAGGAAACTTATCGCTAATAATAGGGCGAGAACGTAAACGATCGGATACTATGACTTTGGTAGAGTGCTCTATGCATCCCAGAGCATTGCATACCGTGCACTTGTATACCCCAGAATCTTTAGTGATGGCATCGTCCATTTGTATGGACCATTTCTTGTAGGTAACCTTGCCTATGTGTCTTTCAATTTCGGTGTTATTGCGCGTCCAGGTGATATTGGGTGTGGGATGGCCAGTGGCGGCACACACCAGTTGTATGGAACTGCCGGCCGGTTTGTGCATGTTTCTCTCTAGCTTATTAAGATTCTTGAATTGAGGTGCCTTATCTTCCTCTAAGTCATTGTTTTTGCTGTCCGCATCATGATCCGAAGACTCATCGTTGTCGTTTTGTTCCAGATTGAAGGTATTAAACTCCACTGAGGTAACCGTAACGGCCACGTTCTTATTTTCCTCTGCCGGCTCAAGAGTGTCATTAAGGAATGTGTCTGAGGTCAAAATGCTGAGATAAAAGCTGGCCACTGCCTCGCCTAAACTATTGGCCGCTATACAGGAATACCAGCCCTGATCTTCCTCTTGCACACTGCCCAGCCTTAAGATGTAGGGCTCATCTGGACGCGTTAACAGTTTAAGAGCCTGGGGATTATGACTGGAGTCGAAGGCATGATCCTCAGTTAAATTTAACAAGTCCGTATGATGATACCAAACTATATGAGGCTCTAAGGCCGATATAACATCACACTCAAACTTAACATTCTCATCAGTCATTACACTTTGATTAACCACAGAGCCTTCCCTTATAATGGGTGGTGAACTCTCACGTTCTAAGACATTTAATATAGAAGCACGATAAATGCAGCCATAAATATTGCATATAGTGCAGGCATATTCACCCGAGTCCTGACTTTGCAGATCTTGAACCGAAATGGCCCATTTTTTTATTTTATACTTGGAGGAGTAGGCATCCAAGGAGCGATTGTTAAACGTCCAGGATATGTTGGCGGCTATATGGGAGTAGGCATTACAATTGAATATCGCTGAGCCGCCCGAATACTTTTGGGTGGTGTTGTACAGCTGATGGGATTTAAATTTGGGTGGATTGTTAAGATCATCCTGCAAACTATCCACTTCACCACTGGAAAACACTAATTCGGCTTCTTTTTTTAAGATTAAAGGGCTGGGTTTTTTATTCAAATCTTCTTTAAGTTTTAAAGTTTTGTTAGCGCTAATTTGGCAGTCTATATCCTGTGTAAAATTGCTGCATACATTAAGGCTGACATTGGCCCATTTCAGCTGGTCTAAAGGTTTAGTGGGCAGTTGCGAGAGACAACTGTAGTTGCCAGATTTCTCCAGAGAAATTGCTTTGATATGAAAGCTGCGATTGGTATTCAAATACTGCTCATTGTGATACCACATGGGCTGGTTAAAGGGGCATATTATAGCCACATATTTGCCTTCTCTCACATGATATGATTGCAATAACTCTGCCTTTAAATGTATCTGTTGGGGCTCTTCTATTTGGGAAATAGTTTTGCTTTGGCTGTATTGCAATAAAGGAAGTACAATTAGTATTTGCATAAAATTTAATTTTCTTTTAGTCCTTTTTATATCCATTTTGTTAGTTTTGGTTTTACTAAGTTCAGCTCTTGTTGATGGTGGGTTTTTAGTGGCTTCTTTCTTTTGAATTTAAATAGAAAAGCCAAGTATTTTTCTTACAATTCTCTTGTGTTTTCTTAGAGCAACAAAAAAATACATACGTTGTGTTTAATGCATGGTTGAAATGACGACATTTTTCATACAAGTATGTTTGGTTTTCAAGCTGTAGTTACTCTATTAGATTTGTTGGTTTCAGTTTTGAATTCAGTTTTGTTGGGTTGTTAGCTACTCAATCGATTATTTATGTAGAAAATTGTATGTGCCTTGCTTTCATAATGAGCTGGCTTGGAGCAAAATAGCAGCAGTTTTATTTTTTCTTTTCTGTTTTCTAAACGGCCGCTACCAAATGTGGTAAGTAAGCGTTTGCGTTTCGTTTTGCGATACGTATCTGAGTTGTGTTCAATAGACAAATGAAAATATTGAGTACAGCTTGAAAATAAGCTCAATATTCAATTAAGTACAATTCTCTACAGCGTTTTAGACCTCATTTAAATTTCATTGTAAATATTCCACGTTTTTGAAATTCTTAATTTTTTTAATTAAATTCTATTTTAATTGTAAGCAAAATCCTTTTTTTAATGTTTTCTTTTATTATTTGTTTATTTGCTTTAACAAATATTCAAATATATTTTTGGCTTTTGTTTATTTGTTTGTTTTTTATTATTTAAAAGATTTTTGTCAAATAGCACGTTCTTTGCTTTTATGGCCCATTAATGCCACACTTAATATTTTATTAATGTTTTATTGAGCGTTTCAATTTTTAAGTTAAGTTTTGATTTGAGTTTAAAACACCAACACTCTGCAAACGCCAAATAAAGTCAAGTCAAGTGCCTCTTGCGTTTTAAAACTTTTTTTTGCATTTACTTCCGTTTTACTTCCCATTTACAAACACACACACACACATGCACTTGGACACTTAAGAAAACCACAATTATTAATAACTAATAACTTTTAACGATCGATACCGTCTTAACCAAGAGCTCAAACACGACTAAAGTCTTAAACATATTCAAAACTTTTAGCCTCCCGGGATTGAACACAGTACACAAAAAACAAAAACGAACAAAGGCACAACAAATGTCAAAAACACACTGACACCCGCATTCACACTCACACACATACAAAATTACCTTAGGAAAAAAAAGCACTTGTCATTTTGTACGCAACGTCACGAACGGATCGTCACCAACAAAATAAACACACACACACACTCTCTTACTACAACACAAACTAACTAACAATTCAATTCTCTGCTAAATTATTAAAAAATCTCTCTCAGCCAATAAGAATAGCAAGTAACTATATAACTAAATAGAAATGTGTGTGTGTGTTGTGCCAGGAATATATTAATCCTTGTTACTCCTTGTTCTTCAATGTTTTATCTGTGCCCAAGACTTATCTTCAACTACCTGCGATTTCTTTAAAAGATACAAATATAATTCTGGAGTTTTGCATGTGCTTGCCATAGAAATATTCCCGCATCTCCTGAAATCTTTTTCTTTTAGCTAGAAATACACTGAAGGTTTGTGCAATTGTTACACAGTGAGAAAAATAAATAAAGATTGTAAAAAAAGAAGTGAAACCTAAAAGAACACATCTATTAACAACAACAAAAATATCTGAAATTCGCAATTTATCAAGTAGTTAATGTTCCCCGTTCTAATAATATGACTAATACTCAATTGACAAATTTTTGGTAGAATAGTACGCAGATCCTTCAGGAGCGAAGATCTTATTGTGAAAATAACAATAATTATTTAAAACAACAATATCAGAATATCGCAATTTAGCTAGGAAGTAATGTTCCCCTGCATAAATTGAGTTGACACTAATTTGACAATCTTTCGTAAATAGTAAGCGGATCATTCGGGAGAGAAGATCCTATTATAGCGAGAGTAATAATCCCATTCATATGATTCAGAATAATTTTAAACAAATACCTTAGATTCCTGGAACTTGGATCGTTTCAGAGTGAAGATCCAATCATTGTGATAATACCAACATTCGTTAAAGTTCCCTGACGAAACAAATGAAACTTCATTCTATTTCTTATTGTAACAACTTCTATAAATAATGTTAGAAGAAAGACCGGTGGCGTCTCACTCGAACCAACAGTGTCCAGCGATTGTTTCCGATACAGTAATAATAATGTTTTCTGTTCAAAACAGTTTTTGAATTTCGAATACATATGTTCGAATTTTAGAATATTTAAATTTTTTAACAATTAAATAAAATATTAATAATTTTCTACTTGTTTACATGAATTACGAACGTTATACTAAGTTTTGAAGATAATTTCGAGTATTGGAAATTAAGTTCGAATTTTCGAAATTCTTGGAAATTTAGTTTTTTCTTGCAAATAAATGACAATATTAACAAATTTAATGATTTGTTACTAATTTAAATGATTTTCAAGCGAAAAAATAAGTTTCGAAGTTTATTTCGAATTTTGAATTAAACTTAAAATTTGGTTTTTCTGAAAATTTAAATTTTTCCCCAATTTGAAAACCCTTTTTCTAAAATTAACAAATTTTGCAAAAAAAAAAAAAATTGTTAAATAACGAAAATTAAAAAAAAAATAGTTTATAAATTGGTGTGAACAGTTTTACAAATGTAACTAATTATTATGTAATTATTGATTTCAAATCAAGGTATAACGAACCTAAAAGATCATAACGAAAAGATATTGTGTATACAACTTTTTTCACTAAACAAAATCAAAGTTTTTAATAATTCAAACATGTAACATTCAACATTCCTTCTACAATTTTCCCTAATTCCCACAAAGACTGTATTTTTGTTGGTGTATTTACTCTTTTCTATAGCTGGAACAAGCATAGAAACACATTTAGAATATCTATCATGAAATCTGAGAAGTACATATTTTCTGTTATCTGTAGGTATGTATTGCTTTAGAACATTTTGTGAATTTTTTATTAATTCAAACAAAATAACAACAGCAACAGTAAAGACGATAAAATGCTACACAGTAAACAATATGTACAATAGAGTAGTAAGTAACTAATACACAATATCTTGTTGTTATTATTATTTACTTTTCACAGATTTGTTTTCATAATTTATGCATATTTTGATTATGGTTACAAATTAATATTATTGTAGCTGTATTTGTTATTTGCAGAAAAGTAACACTTAGATAATATTTTCTCTCATAAGGCACACTTAATAAATTCTATTGCACAAGGTATCAGCCAGCCAGTCAGTCAGAAGAACCTAGTGTTTGTTCTTTTCTGCGATCTTTTTGGTTTTGTACTTAAGGTTCTTTTGTATATTTTGCTGTTTTTGATTTTGTTATTGTTAATGTTGTTGTTGTTGTTGTTTCTTGCTTAGGTTCTTTTAGTTTTGTTGGTGTTATGTTATGTGAGCGTTTATTGAATATCAATCAGAAATATCCGTTACGTGACTTATTTCTTCCTTTGCCTATAAGCAAACTAACAAACAAACCAACCCACCTAAGCAGCAAACAAAACACTACACCAACCACACCGAACCAGCCAAGTTCAAATTTGAGTTTTTCTGTTCTAATCTGAATTAGACTCAACAATTTTTATCTTTTTATATTGTTGTTGTGTTCTATTACAACACTCGTTCGGGTTTATCTTTACGTTTACCCGCATTGTTAATTTTTCTTTGTAAATATAAAAAAAAAGAAAATGAACAAACAGTTTTGTAGTGTTAAAAGGGATTTGCTGAAAAAGAATTGAATTGTCTTGTATAGTTAATCTTTTTTTGTATCCCAAATAAATTGTTATCATTTTACATACAACGCAACAAAAACGGTTTGTTTTAAATTTGCTCCTGTAAAAATTGTGTCTAAATTATTTTGTAATATTCTTGGCACGTACAAATTCGAATAATTTTATGATAGTTTACATAGTTTCATCTTTTTTGTTTGTTGTTATTGTGTCTTCTTAATTTACTTTGTTGGTCATTTTACATTTTTTTTTCTAGACTTTAATATGCATTTTACAACTTCCATATAATAAAATAATTTTCTTGTAAAACTATGAACTATGTGATTGATGTCATAGATGTAAATTGTAGGGTGTTGCTCTTAAGAGTAGGGGTGAGTTATTAAATAAAAAATAACAACTTACCTCATGACCATATTCCGCTATAGCTTCCTTTACCGCCAACATATTGGCTGATGTTAAAATACTTTGTATATCAGCTCCTGTATAGTTTTGTGACTTTTCGGCAAAATATTCAAAGTCTACTGATTCGTCTAAAATCAAGGTTGCTGACAAAGTTTCAAAGATAGCTAAACGTGCCGCAGCATTTGGCAAAGCACACTCAACCAATCTATCTATGCGTCCGGATCTCAACAAAGCCGGATCTAATAACTCCGGCCTGGATGTGGCCGCTATAACCGTAACACCCTGCAGGCCTTCTACACCATCTAGCTCGGTTAGTAACTGATTGACCACACGATCGGTAACACCAGTAGAGTCATGGCCACGTTTTGGCGCCAAACTGTCAAACTCATCAAAGAACAGAACACAGGGTTTGGCACTACGGGCCCTTTTTATAAAGTAAATTGTCAAAAAATTATTTCTTTTTTGTATGTATTATTATATAAGTTAAACTCACCTATTAAATAGATTACGCACGTTTTCCTCACTCTGGCCTATGTATTTGGCCAATAGCTCAGGACCTTTGACCGAAATTGTTCTTAGATTCCAGGAATTGGCTAGTTTGGATACCAAAAACGTTTTGCCGGTACCGGGAGGACCATAAAGTAAAACACCCGCTTGATTGCGCAAGGGAGAGTTATTAAATATAGTGGGATACTGAGAATAAAAGACAATAGAAAACAATATTGAAGTTATTTATGTTTACAGTCAAGTTTTCAGCTCCTAAGCAAGTTTTTCTTGCAGTTTTTCTTTAGATAAAATGCTGGCTATCGGTTTGCAAAAGCTTTCTTTAGAAAAGTTGCTCAGAATTGGAGTAAGTTTTCATCACTTACCCTTGAAGGCCACATTAAAACTTCTTCCAGCACTGTTACTACCGGCTCTAAGCCGGGAATTTCCTCCACCGTTAAATTATCATCATTGGAAGAGCTGTTAGTAGACTGATGACTCTCAATGCCTTGTAAACAATAGGAATTAGTGTTCTCCAAAGAGTTCTTTAAATGTTCATTAGTCAAAACCGGTTGATTTTTACCTATTTTAAAAAACAAATCAATCACATACAATAAAATCTAACCAAATTCTTTTAGATTAGATTCTTTAACATACTTAAACGGTAAGCATAAAATATGGCCCTCTCTACAAATTGCACTAAATCACCCTTGTTATAGCCCTCTGTCAAAAGGCCATATCGTTCAAAATCCAAGTTTTCGGCATCAATATGACTGCATAGGTCTCTTAATACCAATTCCCTATCCACACGTTCTAAATTGGGTAGTTTAGTAATGGTTTGAAACAAATGGCGTCCCCGGGGTGAGTATATACGTTTGTTCAGTGACTGCAACTCATTGACGGTGGCTATGACGGCTATAGGATGATTGCTGGTATACTGGACAATAAGTTGATGTACTATGTCGGCAATGCGATTGAAATATTCACCATCTTGGGTGGCTTGATCGGCAGTGGCATGAGCCAAGACATCGAGGTTTTCTAAGACCACTATGGAGGGAGCGTTTTGCAGGCAGGTGGTGAAGACATTGCGTAAGTCTTTTTGTATGGACTCGGCCTAAAAGAAAAACTTAGAATTATTTTTCTTAAAAAGTTATATATTTGCATTCTATTCACCTTACGCCCTTTGCTGCGCGTACAATAGAATATATCAAAATAACAGTAGTAAGGTTTTCGTATCAACTCATCCAATAAACGCTCAACCACCACACTCTTGCCCGTGCCCGAAGCCCCTGTAATTGCAAAAACAAGTTTAAAGCAGACATAAAAGCACGACTAACATACATTTTGTTGCTTTACAACATTTAAATAAATATTAATGTCTTACCCGTTATTAGAATATTTCCCTGACGTAACACACCGTTTTTGGCATCTAAACATAAATTGCATTTCAATTCTGTTGACAACTTGTCAATGCCTTTGTCAAATTGTGGCAGTTTTATTAAATCTTTCACACTCAACGGCGAGGCAACATTTGCCGCTACATCGAGTATGTCATCGACTTTACGCACCAAATCGGCTGCATAGATTTTACTCTCTTTGAGAAATTGCGAGTCGATGGCACAGTACTTGAAGTGTTCGGGTAGAATGCCTACACTCACCACTAGATCTTCCTCCAAACGCACTACTTCGTTTTGATTGAGCAGAATGGCTGAGTGATTGGTTTTTCCTATGACATAACGTTTGAAGGCGTTTTCTAAGACTTTATAGTGGGTCTTTTTATTAGCAAACAGTTCTACTTTTTCCACAAAATTAACCACATTGGGTTTGGGTTTGAGTACCACCTTCTCCAGTTCTTTGAGATCTAATATCTTCATTAAGTTCACATTGATCTCTATGGTGGGGTGTATGGTTTGGGCAATTTCCGCATGACTAACCAAACGTACCTTTACATAATATTCTTTTTCTGACATGGTTTTGAGACTAAAAACTGTGGTGGCATCCATGTGGCTCGGCCAATTGACTTTGTTGATAAATACATCAGAAATTTGATAGTTATTTTGCCATTCTCCTGATATGACACGAAATTCTATAAATTTTGATTGTTCCCGGGTTAAATCACGTTTCAGGCGGTCCATTTTATCGCGGCGATTTGTTTTGGCCAATGTTTGCGAGCGCTGTACATTCTTTATATTGCTAGCTGTGGTGGAACGCATTAAACGTTGAGTATGAGGATCTTCGTCTAGAATGCCCAGTTTAGCTACTGTATTGCTGCGAAATAGTTTATCGTTAAAGTCCACGCCATTGCCATTACCATTACCATTGCTATTGCTGTTACCATTGGTTATACTTTTATATAGATTAGGAGCTATCACTAGTTCAGTATTGTGATCTATGCGTCCATAGCTGAGGCTGGGCTTGACACGATCTTAGAAAAAGTAAAATTATTTAAAAACATAACAAATTATGTATATAAATCAAAAAGTAGAAAAACTAACCCACTGTCAAGGCCACTTGCATTGATTTATTTATCCATATTATTAGCATTTGATTAGAGTTGATAATACGTGTTTGATCCAAAACACTTTCTGAAATTTTCTCACTAGTTAGTTCCTTTAATCAGGCATTAAAAATTAAAGTTAAATCAAATAAAATAAAATCTATAAAGCATTACTTACTATAATTTCCCAGTCTTTAGCTGATACCGGTGTAACAAATACATTTCTTAATAGAGGTGCCTCTGCCAGCAACGAACACTTGACCATGTCATTTTCATGTAAACCTAAAAATAGTTGAATTATAATTTTGTATTATAATTTTGTTTAAATCAATTTATTTATAAAATGCTTAGGTTATTGTTTTATTTACTAAACAATTTTTCAATGAAACGTATGACCAGTGAAACGTGTTGTACATTTAAATTGAGAAACCATTTAAAATATTATAGTAAATCTATGACGGCAATAAAATCATTCATATTTAATAAATTATCAATATAATGCATCTCATATAATGGCATTCAACTTAAATGTTAAGAATATTACCTATATTTTGAGTTGGTAAATATTTTGCTTTGCTATGAACATTTGTATTGAATTTTTCATAATTCTAATGTATTAACAAAATGTATTGATTAATTTTGAGATAATTTCTTACTTAAAGAAATTTTTAAAAACTTAACGCAATATAATTTTCTAAACTAAAGATATCTCACTAAAATGTGTATTCTATTCGTTAATTAAACTCAAATTATTATTGAAATATAAGAAAATTTTAATTGTTTAACAAATTCAAAACTTAACGAAACATTATTTTCTAACATAAAAAGATTTAAACAATTTTTTTGTATTCGTTTGCTATAGCTAAACTAGTTTTCAAAACTATAAATATTTCTTAATTTTCAAAATATAAAAAACCTAACGAAACTTAAATTTTTTAATGTTTAAAGATTTTTTTAATTAGCAAAAGCTTAGAATATCTATAGCATACATATTTATAAAGTATTTTCCAACTTCAAGTAATGTTTAAAAACTTAACGAAAGTTTATTTTTTAAACAAAAGCCATTTCAATGAAATGTTTGTTGTATTCAGTTATCGGAAGGAAAGTACTATTGAAATATAAAACAAATTCAAAATTTTGGTGAATTAAAAAACCTAATGAAACTTTATTTACTTAAATATGAAAATGTTTAAAGTTTTTCTTTATAAATATATTTAAAGAGCTTGGACAATATATAGCATAATGCAAAATATGTACATAATAATTTTTCTAGTTAACGAAATGTTTAAAAACTTAACGAAACTGAAGTACTTTACTGGAAACTTTTGCTAAACTCGATTATTATATGCTATGTATTATTTATATTTAGAAAAATTTGCGATTTTTGAAGATTAAAAAAAACTTAACGAAACTTAATTTTATAAAATTTAACGAAACTTTATTTAGTGAACCAGTCGCATTTAATAAAATATTCTATCATAATCATTTAATAAGCTACTAACTGAAATAATTAAATTTTTTTAAAAATCATGAAACTTTTTGAGACATTATCTTATTTAATTCATATTTTAAAATAATTTATTTCTAAACTTTTCTTTAAAAATTTTAAAAATCTATCATCAAATCGTTTAACATTATGTTATGACAAATATTCATCTCTTACATATTATAGCCATTCAATATTCTAAAGGTTTTCACAAATAGTTCCCTACTCTTAGCAATGTCTGCTCATTATATGCTCTCTTACCGTAATTAATTAATTTATACATTATTTTAAGCAGATTTCATCACTGTCACAAACACTGCGTATGAATGTATATATTTACTATATGTATAATATATAGTATATATGTATCAACAAGCCATATACCAGAAATATATAGGTACATAGAAATAATACTATGTTTAAATAGCAAATATATAAAAAAGTGACCAGTTTAGCTTAGATTTATCAAAAGAAAAAGTTAATTTTTGATTAATCATGTTTAAAAATAATGAAAGTTAATCAGAAAGATATAGGTATTTTAAATAAATGGTAGTTCGCATTCTTTAAAATTATATCAAAATATTTAAGATGAAATAAGTACTTTAGAAAGAAGTAGGTGATTTTCAAAATAAAACATCATTATTGGTAACAGAATTACAAATTTCACATTAACATTGCACAAAAAAGCGAAATTTCACAAATATATATATATTGTAAATTTATAAAGTTTAAGTAAAATATCTGTAAATTAACCCGCCACTATCAAATTACAAACCACTTTCTCTTTTCAAACCAGCTGGTCACCTCAATTATTCAAACACATGCATTCATGCCACTGTAACAAGATGAGTGCCAGTGTGTATGTTCGCATGCAAATGTTTATGTTTTGTTTATTGTGCCAAAATATCATCATCATCTCTAGTATATTGATACTTACCGATCTCTTTAGCAACCCTGGCATTGATTGCAATTTCAGTCTCTTTAACGGCGCCCGAATTTGGAGCCCAAGAGACATAATGTATATGAGCATTATATTGCAGGCTCAGACAACCCGTATCCTAAACAGCAATTGCGGAAAGAAAAAACCACACACAACAAATCTTAGTCGAAAGTTTGTAAGATTATAACTTAGAAGATAAGCTAATCTTGTTTAACTGCTTGTATTCAAAACTAATACAACTTATCTCAGCCCACAGCCAACAATTCTCAAAGGTTAAATTCCATTCTCATTAAACACTTACATATGTGGACACAACTTTGTAATAATTTTCGGGCAGTAAAATGAAGTTATTTTTTACCGGACGGAAGACAATCTTAAAAGTACGTTTAAACATTGTAACGTTATTTAGTCACGACGCGTTAAATATTTGTATATGTAGGAACGCTCTTTTATATACGTATATAGATATATATAGATCCACAAATTTTACACTGCAAACTTTTTTCTATTGGCTTTACTTTTTTTGCCTTCAAACTTGAAATCTTAAGAGATTTTTTTATATTTAATGCACTAATTCTATTACATTGATATGTTGCGAGATTTTGTAATGTGTGTTTTATAAATCATTTAAAACACTTTTTATTGTAAACTATTGGACTTTTCAATGCAAACTGTTTATATTTGTGAACTTTAGCGTACAAAATTTATCTTCAACTAAATTTTAGTCAGCTGTTAGTGACAGGCTGTAGCTAATAAGATTTGTTTTGTTATTTTGTCAAAGGGTTTGTACCGTTATTTCTGAAACACACATTCAAAATGGTGGCAGTTTATTTTGCAAATTATTTTTCTTACTTTGAAACTTTACCAACTTATCTATTGTGTTTAATAATATTTGTTATATTAATTGCAGTTAATTTTATTTCTAATTATTATTTATAACAAATAACTGTTAGATATTTCTTAAAAGTATTCTTTTACTTATTTTTTTGCTGTTGTCCACAATCAGTTCAATGAAATTGGCTGTGATTTTTATATCTTTAATTCTTCTAATACTATATTATATTATATACGTTAAACCTTATTTAAACAACTTAATTTAATATTATTAAACATTTTCCGGAAAACTATTTAATGCCTTTGTGACAAAGTACAACTACACCTAAATTTTAAACGGCATTTTAGCAGGGTGTTTCAGGTAAATTATATTCCTTCTTTTGTTTGCTTAACTACAGAGCAGGGACTATTCAATTGAAGTGTAGAATTAGGTTCCAGTGTAATAAACTAAAACTTTAAGAAATTAAGAAACTTTTGTCAATTTTGCAACGTGTTTAAAAGGTTTTATTAAAACAAACGTTATTAATTGAAAACCTAATAAATAACTTGACAGAATATTTTATATTATGGAATATGAATTAAATTAACTGAGGAATGTTAGACAAGACATCAATTGGACACGTCAATAGAGTGGAGAACCCGTAGTGATCTCTAGTCCCTGGCAGTAGTAGTTGCCCAGTGCTAATAGACAGTTTTTAGCTGGAGGGCTTTGTTGACTGACTAAACTATGGATGGCAGGGATAGCCCAAGCTCTTAAGTAAGGTCTTGTTACAGTATGAGATGTATGTATGAGATGTATGAGATGTATGAGAAGTTTCAAATTGTATGTTACTTCCAAGTCATACAATAGTGTGCAATGTTCTTGCAGGACATACAATGCGGTGGTGAACAGAATTCCCTAGCGTTTGAGTGCGCCGTTACATTAGGCCGAAAGCCAGGTAGTAATATTAAACTTGAACACATTTGTCCATCCAGCCCTATTTCAATATGTTCAGAGGATTAATGGAACCATATAAATATAATAATAATAAATTTTAAATCGTTTTTGTGTGTTTAATTCTATTTCTCATCTCAATATTCTTTAAAACACATTCTTTTAATTATTATTGTTTTTGTAATATCTTTATTAAAAAAATACAAAATGGTTTAAATTATTTAAAAATTATTTTTTTATAAACAGTTTTCGAATTAATAAAACACTATTTAAAAAATAATCATAGACATAGCGAAAGACAAAACAATTAAAAAAAATGAGATTTTTTAATAATAATGTTTAAAAACTATACAAAATTAATTCATAAACCACAAATTTTCTTATTTTTTCAATAAAATAAAAACAAATTTTAACTTTGCTTATTTACCATAAAACTCAAACTAAGAAAAATTTTAGTAAAAGTTTTAATACTTAAAAAAATGTAAGTTAAAATTTGTGAATTATGATTGAAAAATTTGTGCAAAAAAATACTTATAGTATTAAAAAACAATTTGAATTAAATATTAATTGTAAAAACAAAAATACAATAATTATAAAATAAAAAAGAGAGAGCGAGTGATTAAAAAAATCGTATATAAACAACATAAAATTAACAAAATAGTATAAAATAAAATTAAAATAACGGCTTAACATGATTTGAAAAATATATTGTAAACATACATATTAATACAATTTAAACATGGTACAACATTTGTATTTAACTAAATATTCCAAATCATGTAGACCTTTTAAAATATGTTTACGTGTTTATATAAAAAAAACAATTAATATAATACAAAATTTAAAAAGTTAAACTCTTTAGCCAGAGTTTATTTTGGGAGATTCTCTAATATTATAAATAATGAGTACATAAGAAAAATCAAGAAAGCCTTAATTAAACATAAAATTTAACCTTTTAAAGGTTCTAATTATTAAATTATTGTTTAAGATTTACTTGATTCTTCCATTTCTATACATTTCCTACCATTTAAATTTAAAATAATTAATACACATATTAATTTAATAATAATAATAAAAAAACACACACACACTAAAAGAAAACAATTTACAATAGTAATTAATAATAAAACTAAATAATGCCATTAATTGTGTGATAACTGCTTATACATTAGATTAGAAGATTATTACATATGTTGCAAGAGTTTTTAGTTTAAAAAGGTAAAAAAATTCTAAGCCTGTAATATTTGTATCAAACTTAAACTAGATTTTGTTTGTTTATATTGTATATGTAGGTATATTTGTATAAATATTTAATATGTATGTATGTATGTATATTAATTTTTATTGCATAGCAGTTCTTTTTTGTTTTAATTAATTATGTAGTATTCCATATTTTTGTATGTTTCTTGATTTGGATTTGTTGTGGTTCGTTTTCTTTTGCTACTAAATGGGAATGTTTGTATATATTTTTATGTATAAATATAAAAAATATTGTAGTATAAAAAATTTAAATGCATTATTAAATAATATTTAATTTTTGTGTTAGGCATAAAATGTTAATTTTTTTATATCGATAAATCGTAATCGATGATTACAGCTAAGAGTAAACTACTAATGATAGATAAATTTAAATGATGCTCAACGTGTAAGCCCAACCAAAGCATTTAGACATCAAGCTCTTCTAGAGTACGCGACAGGCGATTATTATCAATACGCCTACGTTGGCTACGTCTGACGGCATCGGCTCGTCGATACGGTTCACTTTTAAGTCCCAACAATATATCCTCTAAAGCTCCATTGTAGACTTCGTCTTGTTGCAGCAGTTTTTTCTCTCTTACCGAATTTGTCTTACATTTCAATTCGTTAATGACCGCTTCCTGTAAGGAGATACCCCCAGCGGGTAACTTGTTTTTGTTAAAGGTGTGTATTAAAAGGTCATAGGGCAACAACAAAAACAAACGAGAGGCAGAAATTAGGTATAGCATAAAATAAACCAAAAAAGGGAAACAAAATTAGAAAAGCAAGGTAAAAAGCCAACACCCGTTATTAATTAAATTAAATTGAAATAATTTTTACAATTTAGTTTAGTTTACATGATTTAAAGAGTTACAGGCAGAGTTAAAGTGTGATGATAGTGAGTGAGAATTATTATTTTATTTTTGTAGTCGTTGCATGACTGTGGAAATGTTAATGACATTAATTAATAATAACAACATTAAAGTGGTTAATTATATAGTTTCTACATAAACTCAACAAAAAAAAAATATGTTAAAACACAAAATAAACAATAACAACACAAAACGATTTTAGCGTTTAAAAAAACAACACGTCTAGTTTGAAGGCCTAAAAGTGTTTATAGAAAAGTACTAAATAAAAAGAAGGCATTATTGGGTTTATTCTACTGCAAAAATAATTTGAGTAAAGTGAGTTTAGTTTAAAAGTTTCTGCAAATTTTAAAAGTTTTTTTTTGTAATACACATTTTAAGCTAAAATCCGAAATAAACCTGAATTTCTTAATTGTTATCAACTTTACTGTCAAAAATCAGTGTAACTTGTTTGTTGTAGATTTCTGCTTAATATTTGCAGAAGTTTTTATTGAGTTTCTCTTTATTTATATGTATCTGTACATGTACATGTATTTATCCCAGCATACCATTCTAGGAGCGCTCCGAAAAAGGAGTCAGAAAAGAGTCCGACTAAGGAGCATTTTCGGAGCGAAAGAAAAATTTCCCAGCAGACCATTCTAGGAGCGCTCCGAAAAAGGAGTCAGAAAAGAGTTCAACTAAGGAGCATTTTCGGAGCGCTCCGTAAAAAGGAGTCAGAAAAGAGTCCAACTAAGGAGCATTTTCGGAGCGCTCCGAAAAAGGAGTCAGAAAAGAGTCCAACAAAAGAGTATTCTACTTAATTATGTGTGTACCAAAGCGTTGTTGTCCTGTTATTTGTGCTTTGAACAAAAAAAAAAACATAGCTGTACCACACAAGAATGATAAAAACAAGATTACACAGAGCCCAAAAAAACCCCCATAAAAGACTCTTTTTCTGACATTATCTAAGAGCTCTTTAAGAGCCCAAAAAAACCCTCATAAAAGACTCTTTTCTGACATTATCTAAGAGCTCTTTCTGACGGACCATTTTCGAAAGTAATGACCCTCTTCTCTGAAGGTTTTCGGAGCAATTATGATTGTTTTTTGGGCTCATAAAGAGCGTTAACGCTCTGAAAAAGGTGTCAGAAAAGACTCTTTTCGGACTCATATGGCTTGCTGGGATGTATGAGGCTGCTGTTTAAGAAAACAACAGGGTGCTACAACAATCTTTTTATGTTGTGGTGACAAACATGAATGGCAAATCAAGTTTTGGCGCCATTTGTTTAATTTGGTAAATTTTATACAAAATAAATTGAAATGCATAAGAAATATGTTGAATCAAAGAATATGTATGTATGTGTTATCTAAATGGAGTGAAAAACTGTCATTTATCTATGACTCGACTTTGAAGCTTGACTCTTTTTATATTATTTTTTTTAATCTGGATTGTCAAGCTATTTATGCGGATTATTTTAATTGTATATTCTTTACTCCTTTCATACAGACTTTCAACCAAAATCATGTCCCTTTTCGATGAAATACATTCCCATTTTCGATAGCTGCTTCCTCGGTTACAACATTTTGATACACATGTGGGTATAATTTTTTGCAGTAATTCTAAGTTTTCTAGAGTCTGTTTCTTTTAAACTTAAACTGTTTATAGCAGCGATAACCTCAGCATCATCTTCAAAGTTTAGTCAATTTTCTTACTTTGGTTTGATCTGTTTAGAACAATTGTGCTATGTAAGAAATCTAATTGGTGAGGCTCGTTAAGCTAATAAAAATCTGGATCTGGCATTTAGAAAACTCACCTTAAATTTTGCAGAAACTTTCACAATTTTACCTTTCTAGTAGATTAAACAAAAAAATCCTTTCTTTGCTTTTTCAAACTTCTCAAAAAACTCTTCTAAACCTTCTTAATTAATTAATAGCTACTACTTTATTAGGATATTGCACTTACATGGACATATTACACAGGATAACGCGTACGATTTCCTTTGCAAAACGCTCAATATGTGTGTAAATTTATATAAATATGTGGCGCGTAGTGAAGATGAGTGTAAACGATTTTTATATATGTATGTACAATAAAGATGAACGAACGTATTAGTATAAAGGACTTAAGGCATTTGGTGAAAACACGTTTAAGGCCCTCAAAATAATTCGTTTAGCGGCCACATGAGAGAACGATTAAATGGTGTTAGGGGAATTTTAAATACATAAATGTGTTTTGTGATTATATTAAAGCTATATAATACAAGTGCTTTTTACAAAAACAAAAGTGGGACCGGCAAATGGCACTTCCAACCGTGATGGTACAGGACTTCTATTTTACATTTATTTCTTTCTTTCTTTTTTTTTAAATATTACTTTTTCAACCAACACCATTATTTATATTGTTTTAGTTTTGGTTTTTCTTTCAAATCCCCTACGCTTTTTCTTAAGCGTCTACTCAATCTCTGTTTTTGGCATTAAAATAAGTCCATCAGGCCAAATTAATTAGCGCTTTATGTAACAAACTGCTTTCCATAGTCACGCAACCAAGTTTCTAATGAATTAAATTGTTTGTATTTTTATAACAGATGCACAAAATGAAAATGAAAATAATGTGTGTGAGAGTGAGTTGCAACAAAGCGAATCCAATTTACAAAAAATATACAGTATGTGTTTAAATAAATTCAATTCAATTACTATGAACCAGAGTTTTTTTTTATGAAATTAATATTTTTTTTTGTGAATAATTTATAATTTTGGATTTAATAAATATTAAACAAGAGAGTTGTTTTGTTATACGTACATATTAAAAAAAAAAAGAAAATTAAAAACGGTTTTTAAATTTTAATTACCTGTTGTTTTTTCTGGTTGGCTTTATTGCGCAGTTGGACTTGTTCATTTTCTTTTTTATTGGCTGCAGCAGCGGCAGCCGCCTGCTCCAATCTTCTACGTTGTTCATTCTCTTGATCATGGGCCTAATGTTAAATGAAAACACTCACATATAACATGGTTTAAAACACGTAATTATTTCCACCAACCTTAAATGCTCTAGTAAATCTGACAATTAAAGCAAAAAATGCTGCAGCATCTGCATTGCGTGATGATTCACCAAAATACTCTACACATTCTCTAAATGCTTCTTGGGCATTTTTCAATTCGATTTTAATTTTCTTGAGCTTTTCTTCGGAGTTATTGAGGAAATCTCTTAAAATATGAGTCTGGTGGCCTTTGACTCTGAGTTCGGATTCTTTTTTCACCAATTCCATGCCCTTTTCTAAATCATGCATATCGGTTACTATGTTTTCCAACGACACCTGAGAAGCTTTATCGGTACAAAACAGTTCTGTTTCGAAATTTAATAGCTCGGGGAATTTTTGCCGTATTGTGGCCACTATGTAGTGCAGCAGTGAAGAACGTTTATCGGTTGATTTGGTATCAATTAAAGTGTCCAAAGATTGTAGCTTAAAGCCATAGGCTGGACCGCGCTTGCTGCTGTTCAAATAGTTGCCAAAGGCCAAAACAATCTCCAAGACAGCTTTAAATTTACGCGATTGTTTGAGTGAGCTTGAAGCGGTGGTGATGGCATGGATTTGCTGTAATTTAAAAGAATTTTGGTTTAAAAATGCATGGGGATCGGGTTTTTTTTTTTATTTTGAAGAGAATGTCGAAGATTTTCAAAACAATTTACAGTTTAGAACTT
Source organism: Bellardia bayeri (assembly GCA_950370525.1). NCBI lineage: Eukaryota > Metazoa > Arthropoda > Insecta > Diptera > Calliphoridae > Bellardia > Bellardia bayeri. The sequence continues at coordinate 3,668,567 of OX493267.1, forward strand.
TTTGAAGAATCCGAAGAACCCGAATTTTTGTTCTTTTTGAAGAATAATTTAAAACCCAAGTCGTGTCTTTTTTGAAGAATATTTACAACATAAATTGTGTCTATTTTGAGGAATATTTTCAACTAGAGCCAGAAATTTTCAAAGCCAATTCAAATTAAATCAAAGCTATTTTTAAATGATATTTTTAACCGTGGTTGTTTTTAAATAATATTTCAACTTAAATCAAGTTTTTTTAGAATAATATTTTTTGAAGAACATGACTGTTTTTGAAGATTATTTTCAGCCCGAACATGGCTGTTTTTGAAGAATATTTGCAACCCAAACGTTGATATTTTTAAAGAATATTTTCAGCCCGTACGTGGCTGTTTTTGAAGAAAATTTTCAATCCGAACGAGTCTGTTTTTGAAGAATATTTTCAACTGAAAAGTGACTGTTTTTGAAGAATATTTTCAGCCTGAACATGGCTGTTTTTGAAGATTATTTTCAGCCCGAACATGGCTGTTTTTGAAGAGTATTTACAACCCGAAAGTGGATGTTTTTGCAGAAAATTTTCAATCCGAACGTGTCTGTTTCTGAAGAATATTTTCAATCCGAACGTGTCAGTTTTTGAAGAATGTTTTCAATCCGAACGTGTCAGTTTTTGAAGAATGTTTTCAATCCGAACGTGTCAGTTTTTGAAACTTATTCTCAATTCGAACGTGGCTGGTTTTGAAGAATATTTTCAACTTAATACTAGTCTCTTTTAGAATGATATTTTCAACCCCAACGTGATTTTTTTTAAAGAATATTTTCAACCCTCTTTATGAATGACATTTTCAGCCGAAATTCTTTCTTTCTTTTTAAAGAATATATTCAATCCAAATCGATGCTGATATGTGAATCTTTTATGCAGTTTTTTTTTTTCTTAAATTAAATCTTCATTCTTTCTACGCAGATTATCAAGCAAAATCGTGGCACTCGTTTTATAAATTATTCAGCCTTTAACTACTTACCGGACATATCAAATGCAAACAATCGAAAAAGTTGCCCATATAATTCATGATAGATAATTTCGAAGAAATACGTTCCACTTTCGATAGCTGCAGCATAAATTTATCCTCCTCGGTTAAAAGATTCTGATCTTTACGCTCAATAATGTATTCCTTGTACGACTTTACCTCCACGTCTGTGGGTATCATTTTCTGCAGCAATTCTACATTTTCCAGAGACAGTTTCTTCAAATCTAAACTGTGTATAGCAGCGATTACCTCATCAATGGGCATGTCAAGTTTACGACGAGATATTGCTAAAGTTCATGAAAATATTAAGTAAGTTATTTCAGTTATTATTAAACTAAACACAAATCTAACCAATATTTCGTAATCTCGTGTGTTCCAAAAGTGAAACATGTTCCGGTTTCTTAAATCGCTTGCTGGGATATGATTGCAGACTGCCATCTACCTCGGAGTTGGCGCCGCTGGTAAGACCGCCGCCTACACCAATCTTAAAACGTTCTTCAAACTCATTGAAGTCAATGAACTTGTAGATTTTCTCATCGTCCAGTTCATTGAAAATGGTACCACGTACCTTTAGGTTTAAAAAAAAGGAGATTTTTTGATTTTGTTTTGCTTTGTATTTGTCTTATCTTACCTGGTTGGGCTTTAGAGCTATCCAATTTAAAGTGGGCAGCTTATATTTGGTTGGCACTTTTCTTTTGATGGTCATGGCACCATCGGGCGCTGGCATGAAACCGGCTACTGGAGGAGGCGGCGGTTGGAATGACATGGGAAGATTGTTGGGATGTTGCATGGACTGCAAGGCACGTAGAGATGGTGGCGGCGGTGGTGGAGCGATATTGTTAAACATTTCCCCGGGACCCGTTGGTAAAGGTGGTGGTGCTGGTGGAGCAGGTGGTGGCGGCGGAGGTGGTGCCAAGTTAAGTGCCTCCGTTAGAGGAGGTGGTGGTGGTGGCAGTGGTGGCGAAACACATTCTACTGGTGAACTATTTAAAAAGGCCTCACTGGCCAGTGAACCGTCCGCACCGCCCGAACCCGAACGTGGCAGGGAACGTGTTAAAGTTTGTAATTCTAGATTTTTACTTTGCAGCAGAGATTCTCGTTTTTTCAGTTCTTGTTCGTTTTGCTTTAGAATACGGCGCAGCGTACAGACTTCCTCATCGAATTTCAGTTTGGTAGCCATCAAATCTTCACGCTCCGTTCTTAAATATCTCACCTCAGTCTCCATTTCCGCTAATTTATAAAGTAGTTCTGAATTCCTATCTATTTCCCTCTCAATTTGATCTTCTAACTCTTGCACTCTTTCCAAAGCAGCCGTTTTTGTTTCAGAGTCTTCCATTAGAGCGGCCACATCGAATACATTGTCCAGATAAGCCGAAATTTGAACTTTAAGTTCTTCAGACTCTGTGAGTCGTAGCTTCTCCAAATACTTATCCAGACCCAAAGCGGTAAATTCGTATTGCAAATGTACCCGGTAATTCATATCCTCCACCGAGTGCACCACTATATTCATAAATTGCATGCAGGCCACCATAAAATCAATATTAAAAGCCTCAAAGTTCATGAAATACTCCATTAGCGTTTGGAAACGTTGATTTTCATTGCAGACGTTCTTGAAATTATCAAAGGCCGACAAGATAATCTCATGGCCACCCTTGACCAAACAAATGGCGGCCAGTAGTTCAAGCACCAGTGCCTTTGTTCTCAACGATTTGTGTATCAAACTGAGCGCAATGCAATTGATGGCCTCACGATGTTGTATCACCATATTGAAGCCATATTTGTTGTTCATAATGGCACGCAAGCACATAATGCACACATGTATGTCATCTGTTGAAGCGCCCATATTTAGTTTGGCCATGTGGCGGGAACGTCTTTTTATATTGGGACTATCGAGAACCTCGGCCAGCGCAGGTCGCAAAAAGCCATTAAACGAATAATGATTGTTTTGGTAACGCGACGACTCTGTCAGACTTACATTACTAATGCCACCAATATTCGAACTGACACAAGTAGAGGTGCCCAAGCCGTCACTGCTCAGATTGCCCAAGCCACTATTGTTTAGATTCAAGCGTTCATCTGATACGCTTAAAGCCTCTTGGACCCTCTGCTCGTGTCGCATCATTTGCAGGCGAAAACTTAAATAATCCACTAAAGCATCTAGACCTTTGTTGGTCTCATCCAGAAACTCCTTTACCCACTCAATGTGATTGGTGCGCAAAGAAATTTCAAGATCACGTAACACTTGTGTAGACGTCGATTCGCCTACCATCTTACGTTTCTGGCAAAAAAAGTAGAGGAAGTAAAGCTGTAAGTGTACATTGACGGTTCATGGAGTGGAAAAATTTAGCAGGAATTAGGAGTTAAGGAGTTGAAGGGATGTTAAGTTGAGTTAAGAGTAAGTTTACAAGGAGTAGAGAGTAGGAGAACAAAAACATCACAGTGCAGTTGTGCCAACAATAGTAACAGAACAGAACAGAACAGAACAGAGCAGACAGTACCAGAGGTAGTGAGTGCCACATATAGATAGAAAGAACAGTAACAGTAATAATGTTAATGAATGGTGTTGTGTGTGTGTGTGTGTCAGTGTGAGTTGTGAGTAGGATGAAATAGAAAAAGTATTAATAATTAATTATCTAAGAAAAAAGCAGCAGCTACTAATTAAACAGTTGGTTGAAATATTTTAAGTAATTTAGGTATTTTTTCAAGTTTAGTTTAGTATAAACAGAGTGTTAATAATTTCAAATTAAATCTAATGGAGGACTTTTCAACCAACATTTAAGGGAACAATTCGCCTTTATAAGATTTAAAGAAAATTGTTTAGCTAATTTTGAGTAGTTTTCCATATTTTTTAAATCTTCCTTAAGCAATTTGTTACAACCCTTAATTGTTTTTGTTTCTTTTTTGTTTTTAAATAACACTTACTCTATGACTGCGTGAGGCTTTGGGATCTAAATATGTACGTAATTTGTTGAGATAATGTGAAGGTGGATCTTTCGCTTGTACCATTTCCTAGAAGTTGTTGAAATATAAAAAAAAAGTTTTAATAAGTTTGTTTAAAATTGTTGTTGAGGCAAACTTACTTGATCACAAATAATATCCCATTTCTTTTCATCATCATAGTTTTTTAAAAGTTTGGCTTTATCGGGAGGTAAATCCATGGAAGCCTAAAAATAAATAAAGTAATAAAATCATAAATCATTAATAAAATTCAATAACAATATATAGTTATTTTCTTCTAATCTTGCAAAAATTATACTAAAGTTTTTTAAGCAAGTATTTCTCAATTTGTTTACATGATCACCCACCCCCCACCACCCCAAACAAAAATAAAACATGTGACTTGTGACATGTGAAATGCAAAAAAGTATCTACACAATAATGATCTTGAGAGAAAATTTGTGTTTTCTATACGAACAACAACTAAACAAAATTAGCATAATATTGTTTATTTGAACAACAATATAATTGGGTTATAATTAAATCAAATATAGATCAACATCATCAGTTACTAGGCTTCCACTATACAAACAACAACAAAAACGATAAGATCAATATGAAATGAAATTAAAGAAATGAAATGAAATGCAAAGAAAAAATTCTTCATTTAAGAGGCTTCTCGTACTAGACCACATACGACATGAGTTAATAAGTATGTGAATGTGGTGAATGAACATTGTAAGTTGGAAAGCAGCAGCAACAGCAAAGAAATTATGGACACAATATTCAGATGTAAAGCATACATACATACATATGTATGTATAAATATAAACCAATAGTGGGACTGGATGAATGGTGGTGATCTCAAGCTCTTGTTTGTACGAATAAAGTTACATATACATATATTTGTTATTGAAAGATAAAATTTACAAACAAACAAACATGCAAAATCGCAATAAAATGATAATAAAATTAAAAAAAAAACACTTACACACACACACACACAAATGTTTGTTCGTTTGTTAGTTTGTACACTGTGTAAAATCAGGAATGATGTCAATACGAAATTGGTATTAAAAGAAATAAAGTACATTTATTTACCCAAATATAAAGATTTAAAATAAAGTTATTTTAGATTTTATTATAGGCATATAAATTTAGCTATAAACCTTTTTAGATTTAAGCACTAAAAGCACTGTTTTACTTAATTACTTGCCAAATTTAGAATTGCCAAAATTGTTTTATAAACTAACAAATAATGCTCATAAGAGTGTATGTTAACAGAATAGTTGAATTTTAATTTAACATATTCTCATGTACTATGATTTGTGAATAAATTTATGATGGATTTTAAAAAGGTTAGGTTATGTTAAACAATGCACAGCTCACTTGGTTGTATTTCGCCGGTTCCTTTACGTTTTTCATCTGAATCGAGGTTTTTTTTATGTAATTGTGCTTCTTTTTACAGAATATTTTCTACCCGTATCGAGTACTTATTTGATAGATATTTCAACGTGAATCGTGACTGTTTTTATAACGGCAATTGGTTATATTCTGTTCAGAACCATCCGAAACTCTCTTGATCAAAGATTGTCAACCATGTATCAACTGCTGTTTCTCCTCAGGAAATAACTCCTAAGCAAAAGTGTTACCAGTCAATTTTAAGAATATTTTGAGTCATTCATTCAGATATTCTAATCAGATTCGCGACTATTTTTTAGACAATTTTCAATTGGAACAGTGACTGTTTTGAATATAAATAATTAGCACAACAATACAAATCGTTGCTCTTTTTATAAAAATTTATAAACCCGAATAGTGGCACTCTTTTTTTACAAATTTTATCCAGGATGTTTTCATACAGTTTTCTTAACCCGATTTCGAGATTTACTTTCAATTCGAATCATAACTGTCTTTATATAGATTTATCTTCCTACACTCAGTACATATTTATTTATAAAGATGAGTCAGTTCTAAGTCATTCTCTTTTAATACAGATTCATAAACCCGTATCCAGTCTCTTAATAAAAAGATTTATTAACCCGAATCCAGTCTCTTATTATACAGGTTTATCAACCCGAAGTCTCTTAATAAAAAAATTTATCAATCCGAATCCAATTTCTTATTATATAGATTTATCAACCCGAGTTCAGCTTAAGGCGTTTTACAGAGTTGTCTTTAATTATAATTTCAAAAGATTCGTTGAAAATTCGGTTTGAAATCAGTGTAGTGCATAAAAAACTTGGTTTATAGCTTAAACTAGAGTCTATAATAAATTTGGTTTACAACTTAAAATAGAGTCTATAATAAATTTGATTTAAAGCCTAAACTTGTGTTCTTTTATAGCAAAATTTTAATTGTACATGTGGATCTCTTTATCCCTATATTGTGGCTCTTTTAGTTGCATATTTTGAATTCGTATCATCTTTCAATACCTATTTATCAACTCAAATTCAATTAGAATCCTGCTTCCTTTTATATAATCTTTTCAATTCGAATAGTGAATATTTTTATACAGATTTATCAGCCCCAATCCAGACTTTTTTCAAATTAATCAACAATGGTGGTTCTTTTTAAAGAATATTTTCAATTTAAATCCTGCCTTTTTTATAAAATATTTTCGAATTCGAATCGTGGATCTTCAAATCTTGTGTCTATTTATCAAATATTCAGCCTTCTTTTTATATAAATCAATCAATTCGAATCCAAAATTATTTAAGTTTTTTTTTATCTGAGACTGAGAATTACGTGAACTGATTCCGCGACTATACACACTAATCGTCTCTCTTTTATAGAGTATATGCAATTGGAATCGTGGTTCTTTTTGAGAGATTTGTCAACCCGATTTGTGGTTTATTTTATACAGATTTGTCAACTTAAATTCTGAGTTACGCCAATTCAAATTAAGATTATTTTTATTAAATCCTCTTTATTACAGATTTGTCAACAAGAATTGCGGTTGTTTTTATACAGAAATTTCAACTTAAATTCCGGATCTTTCCTACAGACTTATTACTAAGAATCGTGGTTCTTTTTATACAGATTTTTGAACTTAAATCATGGAATTTTTTTACAGATTTATCAGCAAGAATCCTGGTTCCTTTTACACAAATTTTTCAATTTTAATCCTAGCTCTTTCTTACAGATTTGTGAACAAGAATCTCGGCTTTTTATATATAAATTTTTCAACTTATATTCTGGCTCTTTGTCACATATTTGTGTACAAGAATTGTGGTTCTTTTTATACAGATTTTTCAATTTAATTTCTGGCTCTTTCTCACAGATTTGTAAACAAGAATCCTGCTTCTTTTTATGCAAATTTTCTTTCTTACAGATTTATCAACAAGAATTCTGGTTATTTTTATAGAATGTTTTCAATTTTAATCCTGGAAGGTGTTTCAATATGAAATTGGCAAATTTTTTAATTTGAATCGTGATGCTTTTTAAACAGATGTTTCTTAATAAATCGTGGCACATTTAAAAGAGTATCCTCAATTTTAATCGTGGAAGGTTTTTGCAATATAAAGCATGGCTAATTTTTCAATTTGAATTTTGTAGCTTTCAATACGTTTATGAATCATAGCTCTCATCATGCTAATTTTTCAATCGTGAATTAATCACCCCTATCGTGAATAAAAATTCCACATAAAATTTGTTCCCTTTTATTTTTTTAACATTGAATTTTAATAGGAAAAATGTGAAAAGGGAATTTTTATTCACGATAGGGGTGAATATAAATTTTATAGAATATATCGAATATAAAGACTTTCACGAGGAGTCTTGTTTTTCAACAGGAATCATTTCTATTTTTATACATATAATTGGGAATGTATCAGACAGATTTTTCGCTCGCGAATTAATTTTTCATAATTTTAATCGCGAATGAAACGTGTTTCTTTTCTTACAAATTTTCAATTAAGTAAAAATCGTAAGTATTTTTAAACATATTTTTTCAATTGCAAAGAGATTCTAACTCTTTTTAAATCGCTATTTAAAACGCGAAGTAATCGTGAAAATTTCTATGCAGATTTTTTGTAACTGTAACCTAACTATGTATTTTCATTATGGCTAATATTTGTTTAAGAATAACTAAAAAATATTTTTACTTTATATTTACTTTATTTGTTTGTTCATTCCCCCCTATATTACTAATTTATTACTAATCAATACCATAAAATATTGATAGCAAGCTCCTTAAATAACAAGTCAAGAGAGTAACAAATTGCCTAAGTCTCCGACTGAGTCATAAAATCTTGTAAATATACAGCAGCAGACAGTCTGTGTAACTAGTGTGTGAACGTTAGAATTACCCATAAATTATGTGTAAATTATGACACCACCAGTCTTTTCTGTCAGTGTCAATTGGCCGTACAGTAAGTACGTGTAAGTAGAATGTATGTTAAATAAGTTTGTGCAAAATTCAAAAAATAAAAAATAAAACAAGTAAGAAAGTATAGTCGGTCAAGCCCGACCCTACACCCAGTATATAAATTAAACAGTTTTTCAGAAATGGGCGCTATATGGGAGATATTACCTATTATGGACCGATCATCCAAAAATTTAATGTCATGACTTCCGTGAATATAAATATTGTGTATGTTATAATTTATCTCGATATAAATAAATAGTTTTAAAAGATTTATGGAGGTTAAAGTGAATTACAGAGAGGGTCTTATATGGGCGTTTTGACTAATTATGGACCAACCATTATAAAATTGGGTGTCATCATTTCTGTACATATGAAACTTATTTTTATTAAATTTTATTCGGATAACAACATTTTGAAGAGATTTATAGTCGTTAAAGTGATTTTCGGAAGTGGGACTTATATGGGAGCTACGACTAATTGTGGACCGATCATCATAAAATTCTATCATATTATATGTATATACTCGCATACGAAACATGTGTTCAATATTATTTGGATACCAATAATTTTAAAAGAGTATGATCTTTAAAGTTATCTTCGGAAGTGGTCCTTATATCAGAGCTACGACTAATTATGGACTGATACATATTGACAAAATTTGTAGATGTGATTTATCTTCATTTATAACTCATTTGTGAAGAAATTTGTTTGGATACTTTCATAATTGAAACATTTATGATCGTTAAACTCCTATTTGGGGAGGACATTTGTATGGGGGCCAAGTGAAATAATGGACCGATTTCCACCAGTTTTTCGGTCCTTGGGCCGAAAAAATATCACGTACCAAATTTTATTGAAATTTTTTCAAAATTGCGACCTGTAATCTGCGCACAAGCTTTACATGGACAGCCAGCCAGACGGACGGACACCGTTAAATCGACTCAGAAAGTGATTCTAAGTCGATCGGTATACTTTAAGGTGGGTGTTGGACCAATATTTATGGGCGTTACAAACATCAGCACAAATCCAAAATACCCTCCCCACTATTGTGGTGTAGGGTATAATGAAATATTGTGATTGTACAAAATGAATGAGTAAAATATAAATTTAACAACAACGAAAACTAAACAAAACAGATACTTATTGCATATATAAAACACATTTCTATATTTAGATTTCCTGGAAAAATGGTAGCATAAGAAATAAAATTGCAACTATAAAGACTGGTAGCTATAGATTTTTATATGAATAAGATTGCCATACGAGTACAACTCTTTTAAGAAGGTTGTGTTTTTCAGTTTTCCAATAAAACTACAGACAATTAAACAAAAAATAAATGAGTGACTGAATGATTATTTATACATATGTACAGATAGATGTAATCGTATATTTAAAATGTATCCTATTAAAGTACATATTGTATTTATCTAATATTCAACAACACGGTTTCTTTTACGTTTAAAAATACATTTGTAGATTTCTATATACATATGTATACATACATATAGTAAAAAATAATAAAAATTATTATAATTAACAATTGAACATGGTACGTAAGAGAGTATGTATGTCTACAATATATAAATAAATAAATACATACATACATATAGACATACACTCATACTTAGTCGTTTCCAGCAACATTCGTTTCCGTTCTACTAATATTTACATTAAATATATTTATACAATAATAAATAAAGTGATCGCATACAATCAGTGACAAACAAAGAGTCATCCACATTATAAAAAGGTAGAGCGTGATGGTGATTATTTTAATATTTTCAATTGTTTGTAATGATTAAATAGCATGGTTAGAGGACGTACAAATGCGTAACCAGGGCAAACATTAAAATTTACAAAATTATTTTTGTTTTAGTGTTATAACAATATTTGTGTTTTGTAAATATTTAAAACTTGTATTACCTTGGGATTAATTTGACAATAGTTAATTAGTACCGGCTCATATATGTTTATTTGAACCACAGACCGAAAAAAACTCGTCCTTATAAGCAAAATCATAATAATGATTTATATTTTTTTTAAATAAATCATTGAAAATAACTGTTATGAAATGATTTTTGTTTACATGGTTTGGTATGATCTTTATTAAATTTGTTTTTTTTTAATGATTTGTTGAGAGACAAACTATTTCAATTGTAGTTGATCTTGTCCGATATTGAACAAGAAGTAAAAAAAGCGAATTTTATATTAAAGTTTCATTGGTTTGCATTAAATGAACTTTAAATATTTATTTTAAAAGTTCGAAAATAAAAGTTTAACCTGACCTTAACGAAAAAAATTTAATTTTTAATCACTCATCTTGATTATTTCCGTTATTTTTGTTTCTGTTACTCTCAACCACAAACCCGAAATGTTTGAAGAAAATATAAATTTTTAATAAAGATAAAAAGGTCGCACAATAAGTTTAATAACATAAAAGATTCAATCAACTCGGGCTCTCAAAAAATTCCTTAAGAAAGCTTTTTTGTTTTTTTTTGTTGAAAAAGTACTCCTTGTTTAAAAAGCTTGTAAGTTTTTTTTTTTTTTTTGAGGAGTAGAAAGCTATTTTTAACATTTTTGATAAATTTTTAAAAAATTTTTATTCGAAGTTTTACTTCAAGTTAAATATACAAATTGTTTGAAAACAATTGTATACACTACAATATATTTTTGTATATTTCTGTTATATGTTTTACATAGCTTTCCGTTGGAAAAGAATGCTGATGAGAGAATACTCGCAAGAGGAATAATTCTCATTTAATTTTTGATAAATTTTTTTCAAGAATAAGATTTTTTTAAAGATTTCTGTTGGAAAAACTTAAAAGCTATTTCGTACAATTCTATTTGGTAAAGCTTTTTTAAGCGAAATATTTTTATTTAAAAAGCTTTTAGTTACACATGACTCTGTTTTGTAAAAGTTTGTTGGAGAAATAAATTTTTAAGCGAAATATTTTTGGTGAAAAAACTTTCTATAAAAATTTTGTAAAGCTTTTTGATGTTTATTACTCCTATGCTTATGCCAATTTTTCCAACCGAATTTTGGCTAATTTATAGGTAGAATATTTAAAACAGGGTTTAAAAATGCTTAACTATTTGCAAGCACTAGAAGAAAATACACAAGCAAATGTAGAGCACAAAGTCAAAAAACAAAAATAAAACTATTGACTGTAGCTTTACTATGGGATGTTATTTGCTGACACAGTCAGCCACAGCAATTCACTTTAAAAAATTTGCTACTGCTTTAAACTTACAGTTTTTGAATTTTTCTTTTATGCTTTTGCTGAGCTAAAAACTGTGAACGATTGCTGTGCTGAAGTTAAGCAAGTCTTATTTTTGTTGTAGTGCTTGCTTGTCCCAGTTGGCCAAATGGTCGTAGACGACATTGTCTTTGACGATTTATGTAAGACATTTTTTAATTTGTCCCCTATCGCTGATGTTGGCGTAAACGATGATGTGTAAGAAATCTTCATTAACGACAATATTAGTGACAAAGACCTGAAAGTTGTCATCTTTTAAACCTTATTAAAGACAAAGTGAGGGACTACATATTGTCCTGTATAGACTATGTTAATGACAAGACGCAAGATAATATATTCAACGTTGTCTTCTATCAAACACACTTCACGACAAGATGTGCAACAATGTCTTCAATGTTGTCATATCTCTAACTCTGTTGACGACTAGATGATCGACATTGTCTTGCATGTTGTTTTTGCGTGTTCTTATTGTGTGAACGACAAACTGAGCGACATTGTCTCTCTTTTAGTCGTCCACGATTTACGCGACATTTGTTCGAAAAAGGCGTTGACGATATGTTCTGGCTGTCCTACATTTGTCTTCGAGGACTTTACACTGTCATGCACCCATCATTGAGAGTGTCTTAAAGATGTGGCCAACTGGGGTGTTACAGTTCTCTTTGTTGTGTCGTATATATGTATGTATGTATGTGTTTTTTTATATAATGCACACTTTGTACACTATAAAAAAACACAAGCACTACAACGAAAATAAAAATTCAAATCTAAAATCAATCCAAACCTAAAGTTATATAATTACCCCAGAATTTAACTATAAACAAGTCCCAGAAATTGTTAACTATTAAAAAATTATGATTGAAACTGCAGTTGGACTTTTGAAATAAAATTTGCAAACAAGATTGAAGTAGGATTTTAAAGTCGACAAAATATTTGTTCTGATGAAGTTTTTTTTCATCTCTCTCTTTTTGAGAGAAAATATTTTTTACGCACAGTTCTTCATGCTTGAATGGATTTAATTTTATATTTTGTCTGGACAAAAATGAACTAAGTTGCCAATCGGTTACATTTTTTCATACAAATAATAAGGCCTTATTTATTTAAATTTTTGTTCGGAACAAATGGGTTAATCTACCTTACTGTTTTTTTTTTTTTTTTTTAATTTCAAAGAAATTTTTTTAACAAAAAAAATCTTCAAAGCAATAAAAACTTAATCATGGTGTATTTATACAAGGTGAGTACAAATCGGCCATTAATACAACGCAATACAGAAACAAAAGGCATTTTATTTGTGTAAAATAGTGTACTACTCTCAAAAACACTTGAAAAAGTATTATTTTTGACATAAGTAAATTGTAAACAACGTCAGTCAGCTGTGCTACTGCACTCACCTTGTATAGTTACAATATGGGTTCAATCAACAATATGTATATTTTCTTTACAAATGTTTTCACTAATTTCAATTTCAAATTTGTAAAAAATGTTTTCAAAACATTTATTTTTGTATTTTTATTACTCTTCCAATGCTATTTAAACGTTCAATTAAAGCACACTCTTATAAAAAGCGGCAAATACAAAAGTATAACAAATTTAATTCAATTTAATGACATTAATACATTTAATGAATTTAATGAACTTAAATTCTAATTTGACTACAAAATTTTTCGCATAAGACATATGTACTTGACCACCAATTTATACATTTAAACCTAAAAAAGTTTAATTTTTTTGGTGGTAAAACTCACACGAGAATTTTAAAAAACGAAAAGGAATGTCGATTAATGAAATGTGCCGTGTAATCAGCTCAGTTTTTATTATTTAAAAGCATTAAAATTCATGGTTTGTTTTTCAATATGAAATAAACAAATAATAAAACAATTACATATTTATGTATGTATGTTACATAAACAATTTTGTTGGTCTCGCCGAGACCTTTTAGACTTCTAGATTTATTTCGAATAACGTCTAGAGTAGACCTATGAATTATAATGTTGTTTAAGGAACAACAATAAATTAAATTTAAATGCTATAGAACGGCCATATTTTTGTCACAGACTGTTTGAAATAATGTTGTTTTTTTCGATTTCAATTATTCAAATATAGTGTATATTGTAGAGGATCCATGGTGTCATGCATCAGATGAGCCATACTATCATGAATTTCAGCATCAATACTGTGAAACACTTTTAGTTTTACAGTAACTGGCTGGATGACTAACTTACTGACTGCCTGCCTGACTGGCGCTGTCTATATCTCTACCGTAAGCCAGTGAACATGAAACAAATTATAGAATTAGGGTAATAGAGGCAGCGAGTGGTTGTTTATGGCAATAAGTATTTTTGTTAATATTAGTTGTAGTTTAACGCTTTAATTGACATTCACTGGTTTGTTTGTACATGTGTACACTCTTATACTTTATTTGTCCATACAATTAGAGTATGCATATTTTGTATTTGTTTAGACAAATAAGAAAAAAAAAACTTAAATAAATAATTTATAGGTACCTAGTTATAAAAAAACATCAAATTGAAAAGGTGTAGCAAATAGTTTGGTGTACTTGAACCAAATGAGTTTCTGAGTTTCTTACAAAAACCCGTTTATTGGAATGTTTTATATTCTACGACAGTCAGTAACACAGCCAGTCAGACAGCCAGCCAGCCCAGACAGTCAATAACTGACTGGTATGCAAGAAGTGTGGCTTGATTTTTTCTTATTTTTTTTTAGATATTTTCAGACATTTGGCATTTAGCATTGAGGATTTGACATTTTACATTATAAAATTCAATTTCTAATGGTTAAATAACAATCGTACTTAAAATTATGGATATTTTTAATTACAAATTAACATTTAATTCTGTTTATATGTAGGTATAATGAAGTGAATTTAAATTTAAATTAAACAGCAAGTTTTAAAATACAAAAACCTTTCATGCGTGTTCTCTACAAAGACTGTAATCACATCACAAATTTTTGATGGGAAATACTGATGACTTGACTGGCTATATTAAGCGCGAATAAATGCGTACACATGCTGTTTGTTTGTGGTATTAAACAACCAAACATTTACAGGCTTTGTCTACATACTAGACCTACATATGTATATGTGAGTAGCTAGATTTCATCACATGTTTGTTTGTAGTTTTCTGAAAATGTATATACCTATATGTATGTAGGTGTTTTATTTTGAATTCTATTGCTTTTTGTCTTTCAAAATTTTGTTTATGATATCATACCTACAGTGTTTTTCATTCCTTGTTAGGCCCGCTCCCCTCATATGCTCAACACACCTCCTTTAAGTCCCCTCCCTTTTTTTGTCATACATTTAATTCGCCTTTACTTTGTTATTGTATTTTTAAATCAAATTATTATTTGTTTTCTGTATATTCGTGCTGCTTGCATGTGAAACTTTATTTATTTATAAATAAAATTTATTTCGTTTGCATAAATATTGTTGTTTATTTATATTGTAAATAAAATCTAGGACATTGAAAAAGCTTAATCGTTTTAATCGTTTTACTCCTAATGCGTTTTTATGTGTTTGTTATTTCAACCTTAATAGTGACTCACTCACTCCTGGTGGTTTATGAACAGAATGTGGAATTTGTTTATAAGCAGTACAAGAACTTCAAGTTGTTTGTGATATTAAATTTACTTATTTAAGAATTTTTGTTTTGATTATCTGTAAATAGCAAGAAGCGTGAACATTCTGCATGATTTGTTGTGCAAATTTTTAAAGTAGCAGCCCTAAATTTTTGTAAACACAAAGATTTGAGTCACACATCCATTTCAAAATTTATCTTAATACAAATTTTTAAACAATAGCACGAAACTTTTTTACATAAATAAAAGTTCTTATTATAATTTTAAATAACAAACAGTGGAACAAAAGTAATACATATTACTTGTGCAAATTTTTATATTAGACCTTCTAAACTTGTGTAAATACAATAGTTTGAGTCACAACTCGTATTCATACTTTTCTTAATAAAATTTTTTGAGCGGTCGTGGCATTGAATTTCCTAATTATAAAAATACATTAGATTAGCCTTAACATGATTACTGAAGTTTGGAAATCTGGAATAATAAAGCATTGATTTATCATCATTCACTGAAAATATTTAAACAACTTGTTTTTTAACGAACCACAAATTGAAATGGTAGGTATAATAAAGCCTTCAATTTAACATCTTTCTATACAAATAGCATGTACTTACCAAAACTTTTGTAAATCTACGATCCAATTCCTCAGCAGTAGGCATGGGCTGTTGGCTTCTACTCCTAACGCTGGGCTGACGTACCGGATGATATTGGGAACTGCCACCAATGTCGTAACGTAAATCATTTTTATGCAAAAAACCACTGCCGTTACCACAATATCTATTGATCTGATGATGTTGCTGTTGCTGGTAGTTCGATGAAGAACTGCAGGCCACCACATTGTTCTCATCCACCAGATTGGTGTCGGCCGATGTGATGGCACGTGACTTAACCGACCCCATATTCGCGGAATGATGGTAGTGGCGGCCGTCACCCGAACCTACCGTTCGTACAGCAGCAATCGATGACGATCCAACGTCACCGCTGCTGCCACCACTGTTATCCACAAAATTTAATGTTTCGTTGAGTGATGAGACCGCCTCCCACACTCTCGTCTGGACAGAGCGACAAATTGCTCGTGTTTTCGCTGGGCAACTTGATAGTTGCTCCTTGAATTCGTTGAATAGATCCAAAATTTATGTTTATTTTCAACAAGTGTCTTAATTTACAACAGTTAAGATTTAACACAAAAGATAATTGAATTTTTTAGTTATTTTTGTAGGTATATTTTTTTAATTTAGGTTGTAAATATGTATATATTTTTTGGAGGGCACCAATGTTTGTTGTTTCTTTTTTATCTTTTTGTTTTTTTTCGATTTGTTAAAAACAAGATTTATTTATTTTTTGTATCTACACATGTACTAACTACAACTTACAGATGTAAAAAAACAAATTAAATTAAAGAATTTAACACAACATGTTTAATCCGTGTTCAAAAGTATTTAAATTTGTACATTTTCCAACAACTGAAGTAACCAAACAAAACTCTTATTCTCTCTCTCTCATATTTGAATCACCCAACAAACACATACAGACACACACGATTAATCAAAATTTATTAAAGCCTGTATTCAATTTAAAAGAATAGTTTCTATTCAAATAAAAATTGATTCATTCTTACAAAAGCAGATGGACGGACAGACAGACAGACAAAAACTTACGAATGGAGACATGACCAATCCCTATTGCGTTATACACAATTCACATATCCACACGCATACATTTGTAAACAAATTACAAAATACTTCTCCATGAGAGTAGAAATATGCATGTATGTATGTGAATTGCACTCCCAAAACAGATTGACAGCATTAATACTGATTCATAATTTCAAGGGAAAATAATTTTATTTTGGGCATTTTATGTAAAATATAAAAAAAATTATAAAAATGTTGTAAGCAAGCTGTAAGTATACTCTTGTTAATTTAGTTAAAAATCTATTAATGATTTTTTTAAATAAAATGTGTAGTAATTTAGCTTAATGTTTATGTGGAATGTCTTCAAATATAACTGGCAACCCCTCTTGCCGGCATTCGCATACATCATCATTGTATACTTTAGCAAATGCACTTCAGATGTTGTTGCTTTTTTTCTACATACGTACAAAAGTAAACAAACAATGTTGTCAATGTTATTTGAAGAAAAAAAACGGAAAATGTGACTTTTGAGGGGATTGCCAAGAAAACAATGAGGCTTAATTATAGAATAAAGAGGTTTTTTGCTTTAACCTCGAAATTAATTTAAATTAGTTATACAAAGAATAGCATATAAATAGAAGAATTAGAATATGTATGTGTTTGTAAACAACAGCCATAGAAATGTGTAAGAAAATAATGATGAAGCAAAGACAAAAGCTGCAAGAAAGTTATTTTGGTATAAATCAGATGAAATAATTTTATCATTTCTATAGGTTTTATTATTTATAGTATTTTTTGTATAAATAGAGCGGTAATAATTTTTATATATGTATTTAAATTACCGAATTTTGATAATGAAATGAAATAAGTTTTGAGATTTTTGCAAATATTCTAAGTAAGTCCCGGATCACACAATGCAACTTTTGTTGCTCAACTTTTGAGTTTTTGGGTGAGATACTTATGGCCGAATTCACAATCTTTAGTTAGTGTATGACAAAGGCTTAACTAATGATTCTTTATTCTCAATGCTTAGTTTGTCATAAGAATAACAAGTAATAGTTAAACAATAGTTAGTATTTTAGTTTACCAATGGTTAACTAATGACCGAGAATTCGGCCATTAGAGTTATTATTCACCTATAAAATGAACATTTTATCTTGTTTATATTTTGTTCTTAAATCTGTTAGATAAATATTGTCTTAAAAATCATTAATTTTTTGACTACCTAACTTAAATAAGTATTTCTTTAGAATCAAACCATCTACATCGTTTTATTAGCTAGATGCACATGTTAATAGTGGTCGAAAACATGTGTGCAGATAAAAATCTACTACATATTTTAGAAAATCCCACCCATTTCAAATTTTTTTTCATATACGTATGTATGTATATCCTTGTAAAACATTAAATCTCTTTCTTTGTCCCCTCATAATTTTGCTGTTTTTCTGAGTTGGCAGCTTTTTTCTTTACAAACTTCTGTGGTTTTTCTTTGCACACTCATGTTCCCCCTCAATAATAATTTTGTCTGGCTGCATTTTTTTCGTCATCCAATTTTTTAACAACAACAACTTTCTTTTTTCGTCTTAATGCATAAAATAATAAACAAAATGAACACAAAAATAATTTATTCAAACAAGGGAACTTGAGTTTCCAGCCAATTTTTTCTTTTCTTTACAAAAATTTACATAAAAATAGTAAGTATTTTTTGGTTTATTTCGTTAACGAGCACGTTTTAGTTATAATTTAACTTTATTTTATTAATTGCTTTTTGTTATATAGAGGATTTACTCTTTCTATGAATTTTGAAAAATGCAATTTTTTGTTTATTTATACATATGTATTTACTTCCGACAAATTACACTCGCCCACAAAACAAAGGTCTTAACACGTACAAAACTAATTCCCAACTAAAACTCAACACAGCTCAAATGCATTAAAAAAATTATGGTAATGTACAGCGTTGTCAACTTTGAAATTTCAGAACGCACCAACATGGAAAAAAAGCGCCATTTAAAAAAAATCGCACCAATTTAGATTTTCTTTTTTATTTAATAAAAATTTAAATTTCACATAAAAAATATAATATTATAACAATCTTCAACAGTTCAGTGTTTAAAAAAAAATGAAAAACTTAACAAATATAAAAAATAAACTAAACAAATTTGTTTTTTGTACCAGATGTAATTAATATATTCTTTTTTTAACTTTTTAAAAAGAGATCAACGATTAAAGCCTAGTACATATCTGTTCAAATTTGGGAAAAATGTTGAGCTACATTAATTATTTCATACGGAAAATTTGATGTGTAGCTAATGTACTTTTGTTAAAATATTTAAAAATGTTGAATCGAAATCGTTAAACAAACATTACTGGCCGCTTGTGCAGCAGCACAACAAGTAATAGATATTATTGTTGTTGCGACAGAAGAGCTTTTTTGGATGACAGTCGACTGTGAAACAATTGCCACTGTAATTATTTCGCTGTGAAAAAATTATTTTGCCAGATACATTTCTTATGCTTTTTACAAAATGAACAGAGGGTACTACTTCTGCAAAATCTGTTTATGAAAATTTCATATGATTTTTTTAACTGTATTTTGCAGCATTTCAATTGAAATTTTGAACAGAGTACTAGGCAGAGTAATAGTAAAAATACTCATATATGCTATTCGGAATTGACAACACTGATAACAAGCATAATATCACCTTGTTTGATTTTTGGGCTACAGGTTGACTCAAATATTTTTTGATATCCTTAAGTTATGCTGCATAAACTCTCTTAAAAAACACATTGCCTACTTTTAGGATGACAACTTTAATGACCTTGAAATTTTGAAATAATTGTATCTGTGGTGAACTCACCATGATTTTTTATACTCACCACGATTTTAATACTCACCACGATATTTTCACCACATTTTTAAATTCACTCACTACACGAGCAAAAAATTTTTTCCGCTAGAATTTACACTACCTTTTTTAACTAGCTATCCCCCACCCACACACGCGCCTTGTTTTCTTGTTTTTTTTTTCTTTCTTCTTCTCTTCTTCCTCTCTCTCCTTTCTCTTCATACTCCCACAATTTTCTTCTTCCGTCGGTCGTCGTCGTTGTTTGTCTGTGTTTGTTGTTGGTTGGTTGCTGTGGCCGTTGAAATTCTTAGAAGAAACCCGAGTTCGTTGTATATGTAGCGAACTTAAAAAAAAGAATATTGGATTTATAATTTCGTTTGTTAGAGATGACCAGCGTTGTCATCTTTGAGATTTCAAAACGCTCCAAAATAAAGAAAAAAGCGCACCAACTACAGAATTTTTCACACCAAAAATTTAAAAGCGCCACAAAAATGATGCGAAACGCACCAAGTTGACCACACTGATAATGTGAAAGAAAAAGTACCAAAAAACGGCAAATCAAAGCCGATGAAAGTGGTATAAATAATTAGTTCCCAAATTAAAAAAATAACAATTCTTAAAGAAATAAATACATAAATTATTTATTACTGCATAACACTTTATTTATGATTTTTTTTCATTTATAACATAAATAATCTGAAAATATCATTTATTTTTTTTTAGTTGGCAATGCTTTGCGAATTATACCTTTAATTTTTTCACAGAATGGCAGCTCTGTTGCTCAAAATTTCCATTTACAAATGTCAAACACATAACAGATATAAAAATAGTTTTCTTTTGTTGTGATACACATTTTTTTTTCTGTAGTTCCATAACAATTTGTAAACAATTCACAAGTGCTAAACAATGTCTGCTCCCAGGAAACATTTCAATTATAATACACCTTATTCCAAGCCAGTGCAACAATATCCCTCACAATCAGAAGATTATATATCATTCGATATGGGTGGACAAACGCTACCAAATAATGCGGTGGCAGCGGTATCATCAAATGAAAAAACTCCCGGTCGTTATAATCCGAAATACTATCAGCAGAATTATAGAAATTCAAATTCTAAAAAAAATCGCAGAAGTTTATTCAGCAACAACTATGATCAGCAGAACAGCAGACAGAACTACAATCAAAATTATAACCAACAACAGCGCTATGGGCCCAGAAATGAAAAGCCTCAATCTCAGCAACATAATAATGTAAGTTTTGCTTTTTTACTTTCAATTCAAACATAAAAATTAATTTTGTTTGTATAACTTATATTCAGCATCAGAAAGTTAAAAATGATAGCCCTATAGCCACATATTGCCATTCCTCCATGACCGAAGATCCTTGGTACGAATTAATGGAGCGTATCAAGTCTTTGGATAATAGTAAAATTTCTATAAAGGAAATGTCACCGCCTAAAGATAACACACCACCACCTGATACTAAATCCAATTCAGAAACCGACAATGAGGAAGTGGACAGTGATTGAATGTGATCTGTATCAGATCTCAATTAGTGAAAATAAAAAAAAACAATTTTCTGAAATAAGTATATGTATTTTGTATGTATATTTTTTCATTTACATTTATTTTTGATTTATCTAGAAATAAACCAAGCCTGTATATATATATATCAATTTTTAGCTATCTTACATACATTTTCATATAAAAAAATAAAAAGTATGAATAACATTTGAAATAAATTTTGAAAAAATATAATGAAAACTAACAATTGTTTTCTGAGAATATAAATATGATCGGGCAGGTTTAACAGGGAAGGAAATTCACATGATTTCTGTAATTTGGCTGATGTCTTTTGAGATACACCTCCCAATCACTGGCCAAGCAATTGTAAATGCTCATGGCTGCGCGAGCATCTTCAACGGAATTGTGTTCGCCAGTTTGTATCTCCTTGCCCAATATCGCCAGAGTTAAACGTTTAAGACTAGGTGTGCGACCATTAGCCACCAAACGACATAAAGGTTTGTAGCGTGAGGTGTCACGTATAAAATTTTGCGGATGTTTTATGTGCAAAACAGCCAAATCATTGCATAAAGCATGACCCACCAAAATTTTTCCTGTAATAGATATGTAGATAATATTACTTCAATTTAATTTTGTTTACTTTAAAATGTAAAATGATTGCTAACCATGCAACATTTGTACTACTTCGTCTTGAACACTATTAAAATCTTCACCATTATCTATATCATGAGGTCGTATGCCAGACACACATGTACGGTAGTCGATCACAGGCTCCTGAGGCTTTACAAATTTATCCAACAAAACCACTCCGTGTTTATTCACAATGGAGACGCGAGCCAGCATATCGTATTGTCCATTTAGACCCACACCCACCATTTCACAGTCCATGGATACATATTTTTGTTCGGCATTACGCCGCTTTTGACGGTGACGTGCTGACTTACTCAAAGCTGTAGGTTTTGAATGATTTTCTTCTCCTTTGTTGGCTACATTTTCTTGTTCAGTTGCTTTTGGTTTCGCCGGCTGAGTAGATTTCGCTACAGCCTCCCAATTTGATCCGGCCGCTTTGCGACTTGCAATTGGTGTAGTGGGTTTGCGGACCGCCTGCAATTGTTCCATTGAGGTGTGCAAAGGTTTCTTTTCCATTTTCTCCTTTACTGCGACCTGCACTGTACTGTCACCAGCTGCTTCTAACACTTCATCTGGCTCACACTTAACTGCTGGTCCGCTTCCTTCTGAAAGTTTTCTTCTATTTTTTCTGTTTCTGGTTTTTTTACATTCCGTATTTGTCTGTACCTCTGCATGTGTTCGCTGTTGTTTTTTTTGGTTCTGCTGTGTTTTCTGGATTTGTGACATTTGTACTTGGAATTTTGTTTGGTTTAGTTGCAGAACAATTATTATGTATTTTGTAATTTTATTCACTTAAATATTTAACAAAAATGTTATTTCTGGTACGTTTTTATTGATAAATTTTCATAGATTTTATTAAAATCGACTAACACTTTCAGAAACGTGTCTTGAAATTGTTGACATTTTTATTTTGTTTTATGCTCTTTTATTTTGTAGGATTGCCAACCTTTTGAGTTGTTGCCATTTTTAAGGGCTTTGCAATAGGCTGGGGTATTTTTGATTTATACAAAAGATAAAATAAAATAATTAATTTTATAAAAACTTAAGATAGAAATATTACACATTTTTATTGAAAATTCAGTTTTGAATAATTTACATTTTTGATAACCAAACAGTAATAATTTTAAATATCATTTAAAACAATAATCCAAAATATCTAAAATCGCTAATACCTATCTCCTAAAATATTTATTCGGTGACAAATTTTTTGATATTGTTAAAAATCGGTACTGAAATTTGTTTCAGGCCGGCATGGCCTTTGCCAGGAGTAAAGAGCGTCTCCCATAAAACCGTGTATAACCTCAAACCTAAAAGAAACCCGAACGACTTTGCAAAAAATTCAATGTAGAAACATATGTTACGCCTAATCGAGGACAGCTTTATAGAGTTTCCATTTAAAACAGATTCGCAAACATTTCAAAATAATCTAAATTAGACTTTGCACTACAGAGTATAACAGAGACGACAATTTTATACTCTGTGCTTTGCACTAAGTTGGGTGCTTAACGCACGTCATAGATTTAAGTCAAGAACATAGATTCAAAAGCTCCTAGTGAGCAGTTTACAATATAAATCTAGATATATACATAGTATGTGGACTTTAAGCACAACTTGGATTTTGGTATCTAGGAAAATTGTGTGAACGTAAGCAAGCTAAATTGTCGTATTGGGTATGAAGAGCAGCCGGAAGCATTGCAAGAACCGCCAATACATCCCGAAAAATATTCTCTTTGGTGTGCATAATAGGCCGGTGTCATCATTGGACCGTACTTTTTCAAAGACGACGAAAACAGGAACATTACTGTGAATGGCGAGCCCAAATGGAAGAGCAGGACTTGGCAGACAAGTGGTTTAACAAGATGGTTCCACGTGTCACACGCGAAATTAAGAAGCGAGTTCGATGAACAGGGGAATTATTTTGTAACTCGTTTCGAAAAGAAAATCGTTCCGAGTTGTATATGTACATACTCTATACATTGTCAGCCCAATCATGAATAAAAATTCCGCGGGAGTTTTTTCTCTTTTTAACATTGAATTTGAATAGGAAAAATGGGAAAAGGGAAAAAAACTCCCACGGAATTTTTATTCGTGATTGGGCTGTGTATGTATTTCAAAAAAGTTTGTTTTCGAATCGAAATATACAGTGCAATGGTTGATGCACTGGAAGCTAATATAATTATATTGAGAGAGTATGTCAAAATTGGACCCAGCGTATGAACCATTTGAGGCGTAGCCGCGGTCAACATTTACATGCAATCATCTTTAAACACAGAACAGAATCATCTTTAAACACGTTATATCGACTCAAATAAAGACTTCATACATTTCTGAAAATTTTATGTGTTTTGTTTTTCAAATCAAATCCGGAAGCTTTTAAAATATCACTCTTTATATGTCTGGAATCTCTGTCACAAACAGTAATCTGAAATTAATCTCAAAATCCCAAAAAATTTCTTTATTAGAACTGATTTTTATCGAAAATTGTATTTATTTTTTTAATAAAAAAATACATTGCTTTTAATTTTAAATAAAAAGAAACATACATATGTATATGAACTTAACATAAACAGTAATGAATTATCAAGTTTAAATTTTTTTAAAATAAAACATAAGTTTATATAAAAATAATAACATACAGCATGCAAAATGTAGGTATAAAAAATTAATTAGTATTCTCAACATTAGGACATTGAAGCAATTATAACAAAACTTGAAATTTTTATTAAAAATAGATTTGTTATTATGTTTTTATTGACATAAAGTCCAAAACACAGGATTAAGTTAAACTTTAAATTAAAAATTAAGAAAAATTAAACAATTAAAGTATAAAAATAACACAACTTTCTCAATTTAGGTTGCAAGTGAAACTTCTGTGTTAAAGAAGTAAATTGTAATTGAAAATTATAAATTTAACTTGTACAGAAAATCTACTTTTAATTTGTTAGTATGTATAAACTATTAAAATATAATAAAATAATACTGTATGTCTATTGTTTTAAATTGTAATATGTAGTTCATAATTGGAGTCTTTGTTAGAACAAAATTTTCAAAATTATCTTAATTATCAGTAAAATTTAATTTATGAAAATGTGTTTACCTACTTTAAACAAATTTAACAAAACATTTTCTATGTTTTAATTTAGCAAATTTATTTAAAATCAATCAATTAAAAACTGTAAATATTTTTCCAATCGAAAATGTTCTTAGATTTTACTTAATATAAACTTATTAACGGTGGGTTTTTATTTTATATCATATCGTATATTTACTAGTCAGTTATTAAAATTGTAAAAATTTAAACTAGAGCTTACTTTAAGGCCTTTTAAATATTGCAAATCAAACTTTCTTTTTTTTGACAATTACATACTTAAAAACATTTAAAACTTATCATAAGTTACTAAAAGAAAGGAATTTGGCTTAGGGCTTCAGCATCTCTTCAAATCTAGAATCTAAAGTAAGTTTTGTTGATTTTTTTTTATTGTAGTAACAAAATTTTAAAATTTGTGTAAATTTTATATGGCACTACGAAATGTTCAGAATATTCCATGGTGTAACAAGTGCAAATCAGCAACAAATACAACACAATTCAAAAACTACAAGTATTTTGTTTGTGTAAAATAATGTACTACTGTCAAAATTGTAAACAAAGTCAGTCAGCTGTGCTACTGCACTTGCTTTGTATAGTTACACCATGGAATATTCTTTTTTTTAGTTCGTCTTATTAAATTTGACACGAAACTTAAATTTTCCTTAACTAAAAATAAACTTCCCTTAACCAACATGTGAAGCCCTGTAGCTCACAAACTCAAATTCCAAAAAATAAATTAAATAAATATCAGTCCATAAAATTAAAATTATCCTTAGTCGAGGGCGTAGAACAACATACCAAAATCTCTTGAAGCGGCTGCATGTCCATTTGGGGATTATCGTGTGACTTAAGAGCATCGCATGACAAACTATGAGACATTTCATTAAAGCCGCTATCAGTTCTATAAAAAGTTAAACTTTTCTTTGGCGTTGTACTAACATGCGCTTGTTTGCTAACGCCGTCAAATGATGGCGAAGTTGTGGTGGTCATGTCACTGGTTATAGAAAATTGTTTCTTAGCTAAAATTTCTTTAATTTTCACAGATTGCGAAGTATCGAGCTCTTGTTCGTCTTCATCTTGCAGCCAGTTGGCAGAAAAGGATTGTGACAAATTCTTACGGCTGGCTGATCTGCGTTTGCTCCGCGGGGTATCCGACTGAGAAGAGCTGCAGTTGGAGGACAGTTGTGATACTTGCATATCATCCATGTCGACTGTGTTCTCCAGCATATCCTCAGGGTCATCGTGTTGAAAAACATCCGCGTCACTAGCAAGTTGTGCATTCTCCTGTAGTGTTCTGCTAATTCGGTCTTGGTTTCTTGTGTGCGATTTAGAAGAATTTACCTTTAAACGGCTGACCTTAATATTAAAACTATCGGTGGAGAATTCAGCTATATTATCATGTGCCATTGTATGTATGGGCGACGATGATCTTTCGGGTGTGAAACGTTCATTTTCTTCTTCTTCATTGGAGTTATTGTTGGTGGTTAAATTGTTTTTCGATAGTTCACTTATCTGGCTTCGATACTGTGATCTATTACTTTCAGTCAAGGGCTTTCTTTTTACGGGTGGAAGTATGGGTGAGAGTAGCTCTACTTCTTCCAAGTCACTAAGAAAATTACCAAATCTAGATTTTCGTTTTGTAGCACTGCCTGTCAAACTATTGGGTGACAAGCTATCAGCTGCAGAAATGGGTGATAGAGAGCCAAAAGTGCTCTTGTCTAAAGAATCCGATAGTTTGCCAATAATGGCGGTATGTTGCAAGGAAATAGGACTAGAATTTGAATGAGCACTAGAATTAAAAGGCTTAGGCATTTGCTGTTGCTTGGGTGTTTGTTGATTTTCATTTTCCAACACCACAATATTATGCATATCGAATAGCTTGCGTCTTAGTGAAGTATCCTTTACCTCACTGCTGTTGGAAATCCAAGAACGAGATACACCCAATTTTTTCAACTCTTTATCGATTCCCGCCAACTGGGGTAGAAAATAAGGTTTTAAGGCTTCTTCTAAAGCAGGCGGCAAAATGGGTGGCAAGGTCAATTCTGTTTGCGCAGCACAATCACGAATTCGTCGGCCCGGTTTTGAAAGCGGCGTGGTGCCATTTATTTCTGACAAAATAATGCGATGAGATCGTAGGGGACAGTCTATAGGGCTGGGCACAATTTGTTGTTCTTTGAAATAGGAACTTATGGCTGATTGGGCTTTAGCCTCTAATTCTGGATTAGGTGAGTCTTGAAATTGTGTTTCATGAGGTTCAACATTTGCCGGTTTCAAACTGGACACTTCGTCGATGGTCCATTCAAATTGTGTAGAACTCATTTGAGGTGTATCGGGACGTTGGAACAAGGAGGGGCTAAAATATTTTACAAACTGACTATTTGTTTTGTATTATTACTATTTATACTTACCTAGCTATCAGCGGCAAATGTAATCTATCCGTCAAGGCAGCCTCAAAAGGATTTTTCACTCGTTGATATCTTTTTGCCGGTGGCGTCTGTACTAACGCCATTGATATCGAATGCATAGAGGAACTATTTGATGACACTAAGGAACTGCAAGCGGCCACCGAATAACTTATACTCTGGGCTTTGGGTGTCCGAGGGTTTATAGACTTCCTCAGACATTTGTTATTTTTTGGCGTCGCTTTCAGTTTGCAGGGTGATATTGACATTTGTCGTTGGCTATTATTTGTTTGATAGTTTATAATGAATTTGTGTGTCTTTAACTTTTGCGGGGTATCATGTTCATTCAGCTCCATTTTTATTCTTCAAGTGTTAGGGTTTTTTTTGCAAAAAAATCAGAATTTTCTTTAAGTTTTTCGTGGAAAACCGATGCTGTTTTCTAGCTTTTTGGGCGCCTTGTGTGAAAACACAACAATCGTTCAATTCAAAAAATCAAATATCTACTTGTTGGGACCAAAATAGAAATTTCCCTTTCTTCAGGGATGAAACAGGGTTGTTCATTTTGAAGAAGGTTGCCAGGTAAATTTTTTTGTGATTATGGAGAGCGAGTAATATATTTTTTATTTGTTAAAATGTAGTGAGGCGGCACGAATAATCGCTCAAAGAATAATTACCCAAAAAGACAATTACTTGGGTTTTTTCGTTATTGATTTTAAAAACTACCTAAATTAACAATGGAAATTATCTATAAAAACTTTTTCGGAATGCATTAAAAATCTCCAAAATCTCAACAAATTTACACAACTGTTTTTTTTTTTTTTTTTTGGTATTTCATTGGTGTTTGTTCATTATAAAAGATCGCCATAATTTCAAAATTATTTAGTGTTTACTCGTCGTATCTTCCCCTAACCAAGATATCTAAAAGGTAAATCAGCTTAGCTTAACGAATTGTTTCATGTAAATTGGGACTTATATTAACGATATTTATTTAAATTTAAATATAGTTCCTATTTATTCCAGTCTTCCCTTTAGTTTGCATATTTATTCAACTGGGTGGCTGGAAATTTTATTTTGTTCTTATTTATACAAATTGCTTAAATGCTACTCTGTTTTAGCATTGACAAGCACCTTTATACTCGCCACCATTCTTCACCACTTTTTTAAATTCATCACCACATAAGCAAAAAAATTTTCTGGCGGCCCGACGGGGGACTTTTTTCCTTCCATTTTCCGTTCGTCTTTTCCGCTTTTTTTTTCTTCATTCTTCCTTCGGCTTCTGTCGTTTTTTCTACTTTTTTCTGGCGTTCAGTTGCCGTTCTTTTCAAAACAGAGTTGTTTCTGAAAACAGTGTTGCATTTTTGCGTGCCGACAATTGAAATCAAAAATTGACGATTTTTATAATATGCAATGACGATATATGTATATATATATGTATATATATTGTATATATTGTCAAGTGTATTTATTATTCATGTTGATTTACATTTTTTTTAATATATGTTTGCTGTATTATCAAATAACTGTTTCGTAAGGTTATATTAATTAAGTTATTTATTATGTTAAAAGGTCAATAAACATGTTCTAGTGAAAAGCTGAATAATATGTTATAATTTATAACAAAATAATAATTCCTTTTAATAATTAATTAATACACTAAATACTTGATGTTATTATATTCTACCTAAAATGAATTAAAATATTTGGCAAAGTTGCAATTACAGTTTGTTTTGTTTACATTTTATATGTATGAGCGTTATCTTAATTTGAGACAATTGAAATTCAAATAGTTAACAACATTGCTGGCTACTCTTGATTAGCATTGCCACTGTTACTTTTTTTTTATATAACACTTTTTTTAATAGAAATCTTACAAGAAGTGTAATATATATTTTTTTTAATTTAATAAACAAATAAAATTGGGGTTTTAAGAAAAGGTTAATGTTTAAAATTCAATACAAAAAAATGCAAATTTGTTATAGTATATGATGGAAATAAGGCAACACTACTTTCCAAAGTAAGTTAAGACCCAGCAGCCCCATACAATACTTTATGCAGTAACTGCTACTGAAATCTAACATGAACCACATGTGTCTAAATGTAATGCTACCCATTCAGTAAAGTTTAGTTAAAGTATGAAAATTGTGTGATTTGTATATGTGTGTATAATATTTTAAAAGCATTACGGTTATAATTTTAATTTCATGTTTATATGTTGAAATTGAAAGTTTTTCCTAGCTCTTAGTTAGTTTAAATGTATTTTAAGTAAAGAGTAAACACTTATATTTATAAAAATTCATTATAAACATTTTATATACATATTTCTTCACATATTGAATGCGTCAGGTTTCCACAACGTTGCCTTATTGTTACTTGCAGTTGAAGTATAGCGTAAGGGATTGTGTCGTTATTGTTTTCCCCCCACTAGCGCAGCACTAAACAAGAAAAATTGTAGTTAGTTCTTGTTAAATCTTTGTGTCGATAACATGTGTTGTGCGCTTGTTGTTCGTTCTTATTGTAAAACATAAACAAAAAAAAATATTCACGTTATTTAATTTTCTTGTAAAGTGTGCGTGCGAGTGTGTGTTTCAATTGTTGTGTTAATTTAGTGGCGGCAGCTAAATTATTATAAATAATAATTATAAAAGCCATTTAATAAGTTTACAAAAGAGCTAGTAAAATATATAAATATGTATGTATGTATATAAATCATGAAATAAAATACAAATAACAACGAAATATGTACGAAATTTAAGAAGAAAAAAGAAAGTACGAAAATGGCCAAGAGAAAATGAATGAATGAATGATCATTTGTTGAACAACAACAACAATAATAATAACAGCTGCAGGCTGCAGCAAAGAAAAGAGAGCAAAGAAAACAAATAAATGCAGGCAGCATAAATTACATTATTGTTGTGTTATATAGAAATAAAGTTGCATGTATAAAAAAAGTCTTAAATAAAATTTAGGTGAATTTATGTTATAAATAAATGTTTATATGAAAAAAAAAATAAAGCTACATATTTGTAAATTTATGCACTTGTTGCTAAATTAGAAACGAAAATTTATGAAAAAAAATCAAAATTTTGTGTGCAGCAAGAGCAAAATTTGTGTTTGCAAGTGTTCGTTTAAATGTGTTTAAAAAAGCTGTCCGGTAATCAGTGAAGCGTTAATTAAATACGAAAGAAAAAAAGGAGCAAGTCTAGTTAATCTTAAGCACAGGCGCAGCAGGCGAAAGTTTTTAACTATTTGTTGTAAATTTTGTGTAAAAAATTAACTCGTTACGAGCCAACATTTAATTCGTATTCGTATTACACTCATAGTCTGCACTTAAAAAACAACAACTATAAACAACAGCAGCAAAACAGCAACTATTATTGTTATCATCATTAACAACAACAACAACCACAAATACAATAAGATTAAAACAAATTGTTTTGAAAACTTGTGAATGTTTCTTTGACCAGAGTTGTTTTTTGTGTAGTTGTTGTTATTATTAGTTAGCTAGCGAGAGAGTGAGTTTGTTGTTGCTTTCAAAAAATTCATATTTCTGTCGTTTTTATGATTGTTTGTTTCAATTGTAAGCTTGTGGTTGTTGTTATGTTTGTCAGTATTAGTTAAACAAAGGTGAGTTTTTTATTCTTTTATTAATTTAGTTTTATTATATATTTATTTACTTTTTGTCTTCTTCTAAATTTGTTCCTTTCCTTACCTTCTTGTTTCAACGTTGTTCTTTTTTGTATTTGTATGTGAGTTTGTTTGTTTCTCTTTGCACTAAAAAAAATACAAATTCCTTATAGTGCTGTTTTTTATTTAACAATTTAGGTATTTATTTATTTCTGTATTTTTCTGTGTTTTTCGTTTATTTTGATAAGATAGTGGCGTTTTGCTATCAAGGGTACCTATACATACATACATTTTTAATTTTATAAGTATTTTTGACGTTTCTTATCACTAAGGGATCATTTAATTGCTCTAGTTGTAAGCATTTATGGAGTTGCCTTAAAAACTGTTGTTTTTGTTGTTTAAGGAGTTTTCCTAATGTTTGCGTTGTGTCAATAATAATTAAAATATGTAGGTGGAAATTTAACTATTATTATACATACCTATGTGTTGTTTTTAGGACTCAATTCTAATCGAAAATACAGGATATTTTTTATGTTATTTCTTTTAATTAAGAAATTAGTGATTGTTGGTTTTATGGATAAAAAAATTTTTTCCAAAATTTGAATTATCTATGAATGTGTTTACATATATAGAAAATTTAGCATACTGTAACAAAATTATTAGTATTAAATATTTTGGTGAAAATATGTACGTTTTTTTTTGGTATTTTGTTGCAAAACGGTTCGTTGGTGAAAACATTCGGAACTCTTGTGAATGAATGGTTTTTCGGTGAAAAATCTCTTTAAGTAAAACACCGGTTTCTGGTGGAAAAGTGTTTTCTTATGACGATAAAAGGTTTTTTTAAAGTAAAATAAAGTTTTTTTTATGAATACAAAGGGTGATTTTTTAGAAACTTTGTTTTTGGCAAGACTGTTTTTGCCAGGTCAGCTTGTGTCGTGTAACAAGTTACTGTTCACCTGTGGTCTATAATTTAACCATGATTTATAAACAGTCGTAATTCAGCTCTGGATGGAGAAAGAACTCGCGCGTCATTGTCATTATCGCTTAAGGTCAATCAGGCCGTCCTTTTTTCGCTGCCTTCGAGAGATTTGCGTCTCACTTTTGCATTGGTTAATACTTGGCGTCGTCTAACTGTACCGCATTACGGGTTTTCGGAGTTGTGCATTAGTCACATGCTAAATTTTTTTTAATACAAGATTTAAGCGTTCCAGCTTCCTATATGAAGGTATAGGTCGACTTGGGACTTACTTAAATCGATCGTGGGATAACCTGGCAATTTGAGGGATTAATTCTCCGCCAACCTAATTTAAATTAAAAAAAATGATTTATAAACGAACAACGCTTGCAGATTTTTGCATGTTATCAGTAATTTTCATTTTATGGTCTGTTTGGGCGACCATCTAAGGCAGCTATTCGGAATTTTGTGACTAAATTTCGCACAAAATTTACATTATTGGACATTAAACCACCAACACGCATATGAAGAGTGCGGACAGAGGAAAATATCGCTGCTGTATCCGCCAGTATTGTTGATGACCGCCATTTGCAGCAATTGGGTCTATGTTACTCCACTACGTGGAAAATTTTGCGGTAGAATTTGGGTGTAAAGACTTTTAAAATACAGCTGGTGCAAGAATTGAAGACACACGATCTCCACAACTGCTAACTTTTGGTGAATGGGCGTTGGATGAAATTCTACTAATTTATGGTTAAATGGATGCGTAAATAAGCAAGTATAGCTTTTAAAAAATCACTCAGGAGCTCGTTTTTGTTCATGAAAAACGTGTTTTTTTTTGTGAAATAATAAATATTTTTTTGAAAAGGGTGTTTAAGGGAACAATGGTTTTCGGTAAAAAAAAACTTAAAAAAGTGAAGGAAACTTAAACTGATGTGATCATGCAAAGTTGATTGTTATACTTTTTCTTTTTTTTGCCTAGAATTTGTGTAGAATTGTCTAAATGGACTATTTTCGATATGGAGTATGAGATCATTGATAACCTTCTTTCATGCATAATACGAATTGATCAATAGATGTTAGATTAATATAAATGTATCCGCAAGGATTTTCCGTTCTTTGACGGAGACATTGAAATCGTTATACCTACACATTGTCTAGTTGAAATATTTTTTAAAATGGTCTCAGTAGTCAACAGACAACTGTTTAACAAGTACTAAAATGTATTAAATCCATTACTTTTGGCCACAGTTATGGAAATGAGCATAAGAGGAGAACATTGGGGGGCTCTTTCTTATTCATCATTTAGATCATTATTGTTTAATGAAGATATTTACATAGTTATATAGTTTTATTAGAAGGCTTCGTTGGGTCTCTAGTGTCGATTTGTATCTTTTTACAAATCATTTTGTACTGAGATTTCACCTTATTCTGTTTAATACATTTGAATTTATTTATTCTATTCTATTTCTAACAACGATTTTGTTTTTCTTCAATGCCAATTTATTTAGTTTTTATTTGTTTAAGAACTCATCTTAATGCTGCTGTTTTATTTTGTGTGTCAGTCAGTATTGTTTTGTATTTATGATGATTTTGTTGATGATGTGAATAGTGTGAGCTCATATTTTCAACTACGGAGTGTGGTAGTAAGATGATAATGATGTTAATTGTTTTTGTTTCATACTTTTTTGTTTCATTATTAAGTATTACGATTGTATTGCTTTACCTTTTTTGTTTTTGTTTGATTTATTTTTTTCTGTTCTGTTGTTCTTCTCTTTAGCTTAAAACCAGTTTTAATAGCTTTTGTTATTGTACTTAAAAGGCAATGAACATTAAACCACAATGTACTGTCAAACTGCTGCTAGACACAAAGACATTTGGACGGACAGACAGGCAGAATCGCAGCCAGACTCAAACATAACTAAACTCACATTATTATACCTATTTATAATTCTCTTTTTTGTAGCAAACTTTAGTTGGAACAAAAACAACCACAAACTTCCTTAGCAAAAATTAACATTGTTCTAACCACATAAAGAATATTTATTACTAAATGAAACTGCATAAGACAACGGCGAGTACCTATTTGGTATTTTCTATGAGTATGTATATGTACATACATATGTACTTAGTACCCTAAAATACAACTCTTTTTAGGAGTAAACTATATGAAAAATAAAGAAAAACTCATAAAACGAACAAGTATCAGTTCAAATAAATTAAGCGCATGCGTGCATTTGAAAATAAAGTGTGAAATGTGGAGGGATGATGGTTGAAGTTTGAGTTTTATTTTTAAAACAGGCTTTAAAATGCGTGTTTGAATTTCCTCTTGCTACATGCAGCCAGCTCACACATGTGTGTTTACAGATGATGTTAAATGGTTGGTTGCCTAGCTGGCTGTTTGTTGTCTTAAGTTTTCTCGACATTTACCTATAGGTGGGGCGTTTACTCTAGCAGCAGTATTATTGTACAATGTGCTGAGAGCATGATAAATGCTTAAGGAAAAACCTTAAACAATACATAATTAATGTACTTTTTCCTAAATGCAGCAACATGAGTACATACTTCCGGATGCTTTGTCAAATTTATTTAGTAAAGCAAGAAATCAGGCCAGTTTGTATTTGAATAGGATTTTATTTTCTTCTGTGGAAGTGAATATTTAAAATGTCAGCAGTACTATTCGAGTTTTTTTTTTTTGAAGTTTTAACATAAAATGTAAAATAGAATTATGAGTATTCCCTAGCGATTATTTTTGGTGAGTCGTTCAACTATTGATATTTAGCAAAAAAACATCATTACTGGGACACCATGTTTATCGTTTAAAATATTCTATAATCATCGCTGTTCATTCCAGGACAAATTTCATGAAGATCGTCCAAAATCGTTTGTTCTAACTTAAAATTTTAAAGCAAAGATGAAATAAAATCGTGGAGATTTCCTTGCGATACTTATTAAAGATTTTCAATGTGAATATATTCGCTAATCAAACAGAGCCACGGAACACCGCGTGTCAGTGCTTATTCAACTACAATAATGATAGTTGTTCGTTTCAAAATAAATTTCATAATTGAAAACATCGACTGCTTTTTGCCGTGGTAATGGAATAAATCTTGAACATTAGCTTGTGATAATTTTTTAACTTACGGTCTGGATAACTCAACAACAGTTAGCTTAGAACACTCTATTTTCCAACTTATTCCAAATATTATGAAGGTTCGTCAAATTTAATTTCGTCAAAGATTTTCCATTCGAGGTGCAAAAATTTACCGAGAAACATGTAACGGTTCATGAAATTAAGGAATTTTGTAGATTTACAGCTTCGAAAGTTGTCTAAAAGATCATGATGGCAGAATCAATGCTCGAAACTATCTTAAATAAATTCAATCCTGAAACTTCACAAAAACTCTGAAAGATCATGATAGCAAAAGGATATCGAATCTATCTCCATAATTAATCTTTCTTTTATAGGAGATTTTAAGTCAACGGAATTCAATTAAATTAGAGTTAAAGGAAAAAGATCTTTACATGGTTTCTGAAAGATAAAGACACCAGATAAATCTATTCCTAAAACTAAAGAATTTTCAACAATGCAAGATTTAAAGACGATTCAATTTCAACAAACATACTTGCGGATGGAAGAAAAATGATTTCTTCACATTGGAGATTGCGTAATAAATAGTTTCGATTGATTTTATGATAATGAGATAGCTTTTCTTGCATTGTTTATTTTTGCAACAACACTCAGGGGATGACCCCTACTCATGCAGTGCATTGTGTTGGAACTAGGAAAATAGGTAGGTTGGTTATAGAAGTGAGGATAGAAGGTATTTGTGAACATTTGATTTGAATTTTCCTATATTGAAAGTGACAGGGAAAACTTCTGCAGGAAGTATATTCCACTTACGGACAGTACGGCTAAAGAACAAATGTACACTGTAATGTGTTGTGTGTGTTGTGAACGTGTATTACATAAAAAATTACGGGTTTCGGGAAAAAATCCTCTAATTTCAGCAGAGCACATTCCATTATAGTGTCGATAGAACAGTGAAACACAAACTACATTTCGTCAATCAATAGAGTTGGATACTCTACTGTCACCGATAAGCACCTGCACCATCTCCTGTAGGCGGTCGAGTAACTCCAAAATATACTTTAAAGCACCGGCCAATACATGAGAGTTCAGTCGAATATAGGTGGTGTAACGAGATCAGATAGAGTAAAGTATTTCCTACACCGTTTAAAAAAACCAAGGCACTTGAATGATGTCTGATACCTTAAAACGTAAAAATAGATGAAGCAACATGATCTGTCTTGCGTTTGTGTATTAACATACAACATTGAGTTTTGCGTGCATTAAAAGCGACTCTATTTGCACCACCCCATTCGGAGACTGTCACAAGATCTTGGTTAAGTGTATCATTCATGTTTTGCTTCATTTGCCCAATCTCCAAAGGACTTGTTCTATGGTTGTATAAATATGAATGGCAAATGTTGCTATCATCTGAAATAAGATAAGAGAAAGAACGGAGCTCTGCGGTACCCCTAATTCAACCTTGAACTTGTATGATGGGATCTCATATACAACGACTCCGATAGTGCGATTTCTAATTTCTGCCCCTAAATCATCTAATTTTATGACCAAACATCAAATATATATTTTCAACTCGATTCCTGAAGAAGATCTAAGTTTTATAGTGACATTGTTCCATGTTGTTTAAACAGTTGCCTGAAGAAAAAATGTGCGATTGATATAGTTCCAGCCGCATTGATAATCTTTCTGTTCTAAGATCTAACTTTGGAGCAAAGATACAGTTTTGGACGAAAAATCCAATTTTGGAGCGAAGATCTCATTGTCATAGAAACGACCTTGTTTCATGATGTATAATGGTTCCTCGAAACACACGCAGAAGTGTATTCAGTTACTTCGAGAATATTTTGAAAAACGTCAACTTAAAATAACAACGAACTTGCGTTTTTAAAAGTTACACACTTTAGCAAAAGTTCACTATAGAAAACCTTGCATTTCAATTAACATCTTCTTTGTCTCTCTGCATTAACTTTTGATGTCGGTGTAAACGCATTTTACAGGAATGTTTTCCTAGAAACCAGGCCTACATGGAAATTGTTTATATGAGTTTAAGAAGAACGACTTGGTTCTATTATACATTTTACTTTTTTCACAAGTTTTGAGTTCTTTTTTTACTTGCTCTTGGCAAACAGATGGGGTTTTGTGTGGAGTCGTAGTTGTTGGCTGTGGAAATGGATAATGGTTGGAGAAGGGGGTACGAGCTTTTTTCTTGTTTGGTTTTGTTGTTTCTTTCATGAAATATTTGTACATCTCTGCAAACATAGTTTCCTACTTTTTTGTGTTCTTGTTGTTGGTTAACAACTTTTAATTTTTCTGGGATTTGGTACTGAATGTATGCATGTTGTGGATTTCTTTGTATTTCTATTTTTAACTAGACAAGAGATTTAGTAGGGAACAAAAAAAAAACAATATAAAAACAAAGTGACCAACTAGATTTTGGCTAACTTACAAAGAGAGATTAGGTTAGTGGTTAAATTAAAAAATTTCTGCAATAAATAAATTTAAAAATTGCTTTTTAAGAAAAACAACATTTCATAATTAAAGATTTACTTATTTAACTTAGTTAACATCAAACACTAAGAACCTTTTTAATCCCTAAATGAATGACAAACATGTTAATTACTTCAACATGTCTCAATCCTAACATTTTCCACAACTAGCTGGTTGCAATACGAGTATTTTC
The DNA here is from genome assembly GCA_950370525.1 of Bellardia bayeri. Classification (NCBI taxonomy): domain Eukaryota; kingdom Metazoa; phylum Arthropoda; class Insecta; order Diptera; family Calliphoridae; genus Bellardia; species Bellardia bayeri. The sequence continues at coordinate 3,706,202 of OX493267.1, forward strand.
TTACACCCAACTACAGTTGCTATATTTACATCTATCCACAAGCTGTTGCCTGTTGCTGGGCTCATGTAGAGGTCTGGTTGGTCTGGTTTAACAAGAGTTTCTCCTATTTTTGTCAGCTTCTTATAAAGTTAGTAACTTTTGCCGTACATACGGATGGTGGCAAACATGTTTGTTACGACTAGAATCCTGTTCATTGATTTAATATTACAATTTAATTAAGTTTATTACTTACTAACAACTTGGGCTGGCATACTGACATGTATTTGCTACTTGCATACATGGAATAATATTTTTTGGGAAAATATAATCCACAAAAATGGAAAAATGGAGAAAGGAATAGCAAGCATGTGTGTATGTACGCCATCAAAAAGAGGAAAAACATAATGAAACTTTCGTTACATGTATGATGAACAAATATTGGAATTTATAGCTTAATTTAATTTGTTTACTACTAGAAATTCAGCATAGAAAGGAAAGGAATTTCATTTCGTTTCGTTTTTTAATTTTGTGACGTTGAAGAGAGAGAAAAATGAAAATGTTGCATGAAGTGTTGTTTAAATAGTTGTTTTCTTGTATGTTTAAGGCACACATTTAAAAAGATTTTGTATTTACATATTTCGGTTTTTAAAAAGTTTATTTTTTTTTTTTGATAAAAGAAACACATAGATTTAAATGAGATTTTAAATGGTAATATGCATATTTTGTTGGTAAATGATAGATATTTTATTGGTGCTAGGAGAAATGTATTACCAGTTCAAGAAGTTTAAAAATGATGTAGTTCTAGAAGGATATAGTTTCACTAGTGTCTTCCGCTTTAAAACCATTACTCCAGGTGATGGACATAAACACCAGGACGTATTACCCCTGTGGAGGATCTCGAGCTTAGAAATTGTCGGTCTGTTCAACTAAGGTAACCAAACTGAAGCAGCGAAATCTATTACTGAGCAATCAATCGTTTGTGGGTTGTAGGGTTTCCTCATCCCTGTCTCAAGTGCTGCCGGCTAGAGTTTTGGAAACTTTGCTTATACTACTCAAATTTTTGGTATGAGTAGGTTAAAAAGATGCCAAAGATGACCACCAATATCAACTACGAAGACAAGATTGAGTTTGCAAAGAATAGTGATGAATAGTGTTGCTGAGATAGGCGTTTTCCAAATAGCATACTTGGTTTTATTTTTTTTGGTGTTTGATCTTGCAACACTCTTGTAAGACTAAACAATGTCAAACAAATTTGTGCTAAAATAAGTGGTTACGCTTTTTTGAGTAAATATTTGCCAAGTGTGACCGTAGCTTAAGTCAGCAACATTGTGCTGCGTCGTCATAATTTGAAATCACTTCTATTGCTTGTGAAATGTGCGTTTAAACTGGAATGTTGAATGCATTTTTAAACTTTAAGTTTTGAGCATTTGTCACTAAACTGCAAGAATGATTAAGAATAACTAAGAATAAGACTTTGGAATTGTGCATTGCCTTATGTCCAGAAAGAGTAGTGTTTTTATTCACGAGATTTTTGGAAGAAACCAAAGCTACTAAGAGCTCGCCGACAACCAGGCAGGACAAGTCCTACTGGTTCCCATGGATCCAGATAAGACTCCGATAAGCTGCGAGTTTAAAAACTAAACTTTTTGATTACAATAACATTAACGTGAGGGAAGATGGCCAAGTTAACATGCCCAGGGAGTAGCATACTTGTAAAGTCTTACATAACGGAATGAAAAATAGCTAAGTCTATTAATTACAAAAGTCATAATTATAATTTCAAATATTTTCACTTTTATTTGAGTGATAAACTAAAAGTTCGAAAATCCTAAACTCATCATGAAAAGTTTATCATATCAACCTTGAAATGTAATAAGTACGATTGCAACTTGTCATTGTGCATTCTTGAAATGATTAATGTTCAGACAGCAAAGTTATCTAAACACCTACCTACATATTAGAAGAAAAACACAAGCAGAAAATTTTCTCTTCAATAGTTGATACTTACGTTACGTATTGTATCTTTTATTATTTACTAACGTGCCGTTAATTCAATTAGTTACGTGCTAATGGTGTGTTACGATGATGCCATTAAATAAAAAAAAGTTTAATGTTCATCATCAACATCACCATCCTCGTCGTCGTCATCTCCCATCTTTGCAATAAGAAAATAAGTGCATGACGATAGTGTCAGTGATTATAATGACTGACTGACTGGCAGTGATGCGATATCAGTACCATATCAAATTGTTTTCAGTTGTTAGTTTGATGAAGAAATTACTGTATGTATGTACTACATTTGAAAACATACTCGTAGATAGATATTATTAGTAATAGTAACATTTGTCTTCATTATTTATTTATTAATTTCAAAATTTTTTTTTTATTTCATTTTCTGATACTCTTCTCTTACACAAAACAATTTCTAAAGTTATGATGTTTACAATTTTTATTTTAGATTTTTATTATTAGTAATTTTGTGCTTTTAGTATGTCATTTATTTGCAGTATATTTTCTGTTTTTGCTTTATTTAATTCAATTAATAAAAAAGTGAAAAAAGTAATAAATAGATTTTAATTGAATTGAAAATAAATTATTGCATTGTTCTCTATTTTTGTTTGTCTGTATTTAAATAGTTGTTAAAAAGCTAATTATTTTTTATATGTATATTGTTAACAAAACCACATGGAATTTGGTATTTGATGTTGAATTTTTGACTTTTATATTTAGCATATACATAAATTGATAAATTTATATAATTTCAACAAGCCAACATATTTTAGTATATGTATGTAAATGACATAATAAAATTTAATTTAATTTATATTATAATTATGAATAATGAAAATATTGGAAAAATGAAGGTAATAAGGTCAATTTAAATTATATATCATATTTATACCCTACACCACCATACTGGCGAGGGTATATTGGATTTGTGCTGATGTTTGTAATGCCCAGAAGTATTGGTCCAACACCCACCTTAAAGTATACCGATCGACTCAGAATCATTTTCTGTAGTTTATATATTTTAATTATATACTCTGATAAGCTTTACTTCCATTAGCTATTTCTGCTACCCCAATTAGTTCTTGTCACTTAAAGATTTATTTGTTCATAAAGATGGATTTGTCCTCTTGTGATTTATATTGAAAATCTTATTATGTCAGAATATCTTCTAAAGTTGTATTTCTCACTGTCATCTTTTTGAAACTTTAAATTCGACAAGTATTGATCCTGCAGCTTGAAGAGTTAAGAATGATTCTACAGCCTTCGAGGACTTGATGTTAAAGCCAATTTTTGATTTCCTTCTTGTCATAACATAGGTTAATTATAGTTCCCGTTGTGTTACCTAGTGTACATCGCACTATATGTCTCTTGGCTGCCTGAGTTTTCAAGCCAACCTTTTGCTTTAATAAAAGTATGATTTTATTTACACCCACTCTCGATAGACTGGTTTTGTCAGTAATTATTTGTTGCCCGAGAATTTCCTGTCTCAGGTAGTCTCTTCTTCTTCCTTGTCATAACAGCTTCTACAGAAGTTGTATAGGGGGTTCCCCCACCTTTTGACATGTACATATACCCATATTAGGCCAGTGACTGGTGAAGACCGCCACTATGTTCCTTAGATGGAATCTTGGCAGATTAATCATAAATCTGGTTCTCTGCATATCCATAATAGGTCAGATTTTTTTGGTATCTTGGCAAGTGGGTTCTCTCTCCCATCGTTTCTTGGCATTCAAGTGGAGTTTATGTGAAATCAGTTCATTTTTCTTTGGAAGAGGTATGTCAATATCACGTTGGGATTCGTTTGAATTTATGTTGGTATCGGCTTTCGCAAGTGATTCAGCTCTGTTATTCCCTTCAATGCCCCATGTCCAGAAAGCCATGCAAGGGTAACCGATAAATGTCTCGCTATCTCATCTAAAGACATACGGCATTTTTGGATGCTACACACTCTCCAGGGATCTAATGCCCGCTTTGCTATCAGTAAATATGGGGATATCCATAAGGTATATTAGTCATAAAACCTGGATCGAAAGCTGGTTTAGGAATTGCATAGTCGACAGGAAGATCCATGTTCTCACACCATAAGCTTAACATCATGTCATCTATAATGAAGACGGTAGAAGCCCCATTGCTGCCATGTTTAAAATAAGACATGCTAGTATTGCAATCGCAAAACTTCAGATATTCAGATGTAATGTGTAATTCCTAAACCAATGGAATCGCTAACGTCCGTAATTAGCTGAAAGATTAACAATCTAATAGAGTTGTTATCCAATACTGAATTTTCAACTATCGTAGTGATATATTGAGTTAAAAGCTTAACAAAATTGAGTTCTCCAAGGAGACTATATTCTACTATATAAGGTCTTTAGATATTGTGCTTAAACAAACACTGAATTAAAAAGTCTTTGGAATGGATAAAACAACCTTGCTGGTAATCTAAAAAAACTATTAATTCGATCAGTTATAATAAATACACGTGTTTTATCTTGGTAAAAATACATTACTTTACATATCTGCTAAAATATTAATTAAATGCATGAGAGCTACATAATTGCAAATACGGGAAAATATGAATGTTATTAAATCATTATACCCTTTGCTCATTTTCTGCCTGATATGAGCAAAAGCGACACATTACATAGATACATACTTACTTACATATACATACATTCATATTTAGCCAATATAATTGCATTTTTTGTTAATTGCTTAAAGATAATTAAAATTATGGTTTAATCTAATTAAAAGCAACAATTTATTATTTAATGGTGCTTAACAGTGCTTAACAATTGATAAACAAACAAATAAATAAATGTAATTAATTGGAATTTTATTTAACCTTAATAAGCACAACACATTTTACAAACATAAATAAGCAGACATTTATGTACGAGACATTGTACATAAATCGTAATTAAGGAAATGCAACACTGTTGTTTAGGTTGGAAAATTTAGTAGTAAAATATACAACAGTTGCTCTTTAGGGGCATAATAATGCTAAAGACAAACTGACTGTTAGATTTTGTTTAAGTTTTCTTAAATTCCACACTTTTTAAATGTATTTGAAATTTATTTCATGTTTTTTGATAGTTTTTTGTTTGGTTCTGTTTAAAACAATTGTTTATATTCTGATTGAGTATTAAAATTAAATTGAAAAACAAGTGTATAGCATAAACAAAACTTAACAATTAATTAAACACTAGTTATTGAACTTTTTATTTAACAATATTTATTTAGAACAACAAAAAAAAAAAAAAAAATAAAATATTTATTTATATTTATAGTTTGTATTTTTATTATTTTGAGAATATTTTGTGCGCAAATTGAATTTTATTGCATTAAAAGCCAAAACGAAAACAAAAACAATACGAGCAACAATTAAAAATTTTGTGTTATAAACACAAAATAAATATTGCAATCAGTTGGAAAATAAGTGGCCAGAAAAAATAGTGATAAATTAAATACAATATGAGCAAAAACAAAAATAATAAACGAAATAAACAAAACTAACATTTACACAAATTTTTTTAAATAAACGTGGGTTATAAGCAGAAGTTTCTGCCGAAATTATAAACAGTTATTTAAAAGAAATACCTGCTTTTTTAGCGATTAATTAACAAAAGTTTAATTACCTTTGTCAAACGTTTGTAACTGCCACTAAAATATTTGTGTTCAACACTTTCAAAAGATCTTGTCAGGATTACATGTCCCAGTAAACTTTCTAACCGACCCTCGTTCTTTCGAACTGATACAAGACATGAGTAAAAGTTTGCTTTGCAAAAGAAAACAGCAGCAGCAAACACACATCAAGGTAAACAACAAGTCTGTCTAATGATTAATAATCATCATATGATACGATTGCAAGTCTGTCTGTCTACCGGGCCGTCCGTCTGCCACTCCACATTTAATTGAATTTATTTATGTATGATAAAGAAGAAAAAAAAAAAACAACACACCAAATACAAAACGTACAAATCAAACTAATAAAGAAATCACAAAAAAGAAATAAATAAATAAAAATGGATTAAAACACGAAATCCAATTTGTGAAATGACATGAAATATATTCTAGAGTTTTTGAAACAAATTTAATTGAATGCAATAGTTTTTGTTTTTGTGTATGTTTTTGTTTTTTTCACCAGAGAATAACTAAATGTATTGAATTAAATTGAATGTTACGCATGCGTTAAATATTTTTTTTCTTAAATTGACATTTAATTGTTAAACAAAATCTGTAAAACTGAACGAGATTTTCACAAATAATTTAAGCAAACGCTTTAATATATCTGTTGGTATTTAAACCAGTTTCGTATTTGCATTGTGTATTAATTATACATATATAAATTTAAATGTTTAATTTTTAAACTCGCTTAGTTTTCGCTTTTTTTCTTTATTTGAGTTGTATTTGTTTAAAACATATCATAATTTCGTTGTCATAAATATTGAACAGCTGTTATTGTTTTTATTATTAAGACTAAATAAATAGCTTTGTTTAGATGTTTTATTGTTGGCAGATTAAATGATAAACATTTTTAGTTTTATAGAAATTATTCTTCTTCTAAAATGTATGATACGCAGTTTTGGAATTTATAAAACTGAAAAATTAAAACACTATTTTTCAATTTTAATTGTAATCTGGAAAACTTGAGTTAATTAATTGGTGTTGGAAAATTGATCTGAGTTTTTGAAAAAAAACAGATAAATTTGTTAAAAAACTACTATTGAATCTTAAAAAGTGCTGTATAAAAAATCACGATTAAAGTTATAAAAGTATATAATTGCTACTACGATAGAAGCAAGATTTGGACAGGTGATTGAAGTAAAAATAAAACTATAAAAAACACTACGAATAAAACATAAATTGGACATATAATTAAAGTAAAAATAAAACTGATAAAGACATACATACCTAAGACTAAAACAAAATTTTGACAGATTATTGAAGTAAAAATAGAACTATTTAAATACCTATGGTTGAACCTAAAATTAGAAATGTGATTGAAGTAAAAATAGAATTATTACAAATACCTACGATTGAGCTAACATTAAACCTATGATTGAAGCTAAAATTGGAATTATAATTGAAGATTGATTGAAGATACAATTGGACCTATGTTTGAAGCTAAACTAAGACTAAAATTGGAGCTGTAATTAAAGCAAAAATTGGACTATATTCGATTAAAGCTAAAAGTGGATCATACAAAAATTGGACCTATTGAAATTAAAATTGGAACTATGTTTAAATCTAAAATAGGACTATTTAAGTACTTACGATTGAAGCTATAAAACCCCAGTGTTTGATTGTTTTTGCACCAGATTTGAACATTACTTCCAAATTATTACATTATTTATTTTTTAAATTATTTTTTTTCGAAAAAGTACCAAAATGATTAAGTTTTGGTGCACAAAATCTATGTTACAAAAAGTCTGAAAACTTGTTCATAATTTTAAAAAATACTTTATTTTTAATATTTAATATAAAAAGTACTAAAAAGGGACATTTTTTGTTGTCAAAATTTTTGTTACAAAAAGTCTGAAAATTTTTTCATAATTGAAAAAAATACACTAAAACTGTATTTTTTACCTAAAGTACTTTTTTCTGTATTATATAGAAATTAAACATCTTATTTTCAAAAAGTACCAAAATGGGAAATTTTTGTTCTCAACTTTTTTTTTACAAAAAGTCTGATTTTTTTTCATAATTGAAAAAAATACACTAAAATTGTAATTTTTAATAACTAAGGTACTATTTTTTCTGTACTATTTAGAAATTAAACACCTTATTTGCAAAAAGTACTAAAATGGGAAATTTTTGGTAGCAGAATTGTAATGTTTTCAAAGGTCTGAAAAGTTGTTCAGTTTCTGTTCTCCACTAAAACAAACAGTTTCAGCTGTTATTTAGTGTTATTTATTCATTAAAATACAATTTGAAAAATGTAGCAACAAATAGGGTAATTTTTGGTGCCATAATATTTTAGTATTTTTTTTTTGGGATTTTTGGCTTAATATTTAATGAAAGTAATAAAAGATTTAGTATTATTGGTTCTTAACATACTTTTTGTAATATTTATTAATTTTAAAAATTTTTGCAAAAAGTACCAAGAGGGGAAAATTTTGGTACATAAAGAAAACAATTCAGAATGAAACATTTTTAGCAACAACTAAGTTTTTTAAGATTAAAGTGCTTTCTTTCACATGATTCTTACATTAAAAATCATATTTTAAAAAAGTACCAAGAAGGGAAAATTTTGGTACCACCATTTTCATTAGACAAATGCGCTAAAAAAATTTTTCATAAAAAAATGTAACAAAGCTAACAGGTACAGCACTTTTTGCCGGTATTTATTGATAATAAACCAATTTGAAAAATGTACCAAATTAGGATAATTTTTGGAGCTTTTAGACTTTAGTATTTTTTGGGGACTTATGGCAAATATGGCGAAAAACATAAAAGGCTCTTAACAAGCTTTTTTGCATTAATTGCTTTTTTAAAACATATTTGCAAAAAGTAACAAAATTAAGATTTTAGGTAACAATAATAAAGTTTGGAAAAATTCTAATAACGTAAAATTTTTTATCAAAACAGATATTTTTAATAATTAAAGCAATTGTGTGCTAATAATTAATAGAATTAACGTAAAGTTAACTTTTTCCCAATTTTATTAAAAATATTTCCTCGAAAATTTATATTTCTAGTTACAACGTAATTTACGTTTTAAATATCATTTATATTTCCCAAGAAACGTAACTTTTTCCAATTAGTTTTATGGATTTTAAAAAAGATTTTGTTCTTTTCATATTTTGCCATTTCTACGCTAACAAATTATTTGTCTCACCTTTTTTTTCTAATGTAATGCACTGTTTAACTAATAAATTATCTTTGATTACATCATAACAAAAAACTACAAGTGCAAAATTGTTGAAAAAAACGTGTAGCTTAAATCAGAAAAAAGCAAACACCTTCGTCTGTGAACTCAAATTTGTCTATGAAGTAAAACTTAAACAAGCAAATTTGTGTTCTGGTGTGGCTGAGAAACGCCTAAACAACCAAACTCTAGTATTGAAAGTTTTTCTTAATTCACGTAATGGCTTAAATTGTTTGTTGTGGTTTGCTTGAAGGTTTATATAAACAATATTTTTCTCTTAAATCTTAAAAAAAGCCACACTAAGAACTAAATCTTTAAACTAGTTTATAGTTAAATTTACGAGTGTTTGCGAGACCTAGAAATAAAAAATTAAATAATAAAGAAAATAGTAGTTTATCTTAGTACTTGTAATAACTTTATGAAGTTGTATGAATTCTTGAGAAAACAACACAAGGTACTTGATTTAAAGTATCACACAGTCAGTCAGTCAGTTAGTCAGTCATTCAGATATATGTATGTGGTGTATGTACTTAGATAGACCGAGGAATGGTTGGTTATATATACTTATAATAGTATAGAAAAAAAAACGGCACATTAAACTTAAATCACCTGTTATTCTATTTAACAAAAAAAAAAAAAAAAAAAAACAAATAGAAATAGCAACAGCAATATATAAAAATAAAGGCACAAAGAAATAAAAAACAATTTAACATGTAAAGAACAATTTTCAAAGCACAGCGAAAAGTTTTATGAAAATAAAGCAACTACAGTTTACACTATTTTTTTTTAGCAATAAAACGGGAAATTTTCGGTACCAAAAATGTAGTTTCGTAAAAAGTCTGGAAACTTGTTAAATTGTTACTGCTATTTTTTTCATTTAAGTACTTTTTTTATTATTCATGCACTTAAAAAGATATTTGCAAAAAATTAAAAAAAAAAAAGATTTCACTAAAACGCCATAAAACTTCTTTTTTTTTGCAGTGAAATATGCTTCAAATATTCATAATTTATTAAAATGAAATGGAAATTTTAGAATTATTTAAATTTTTGAAAGATTTTTTAAAATTTTTAAATTTTTTAATAGTAGGCGTATGATTAATATTGATTTTATGCATATTCTGCAAAAACTTAGCTAACTGTAACATTTTTCTAGATTTTAAGCAAATTTAAACGGATTCTAAAAGAAAACAATTTAAGCTTTCACATAAAAATATTTTGTTTAAATCTTTCAAACTCTAAAAAACATATAGATATATAAACATAAAAATTAAATTAAAAATAATTAAAAGTGATAATAAAATTCATTGAATAATATCAAGAGGTAGTTTAATTTAAATATTAATTTTAAATATGGGGATTAATGATAAAGAAATTTATTTTCTCTTGAATTATTAATTAAATTGAAATTTCTAAAAAAATATTTTCTTTAAAATTTTTTTCTGGAAATTTTCGTTTTATTTTTCTAATATTTCTTCATTTTAAAAGAAATATGTTTTCAACATTTTTAATTTATTTAGACTGCAAAGAAATTTTATAGTTTATCTCTATTCAACAGATTTTATTTAAATTTAAAAGGTTATTAAAAGAGGGCGTATGATTGGTATTAATTTTTAGATTCCAGTAAACCTAGTAAAGAAGTAGCAACGAATGCAGAACAAAATCTATTAGAGAAATTTCAGGTGAAAATCAAGTAGAGAAATAGCCACGATTGCGGATCAAAATCTAGTGGAAAAATAGCCAATAGTTTACAGATCAAAATCTAGTAGAGAAATAGCCATGATTGCAGGTCAAAGTCTAGTAGAGAAATATCCTCGATTAAAGATCAAAATATAGTGGAAAAATAGTCAATAGTATAAAAATCTAATGGAGAAAGAGACACAATTGCAGATCAAAATATAGTAGAGCAATATCACAATCTAGTAGAGAAATTGCAGATCAAAATCTAAAATGAATAACTTTATTGTAAAGAAATATATCAAGTCTTGTAAAATCTGTTACAGTTTGATAAAGAAGATTGAGAACTAGAAATACTTATAAAGTAATTAGTCTTTGGACAAGACCGAGAAGATTTAAATTTTGTTCGCAGTACCCTATTCCTAATAATGATGTTAGTATAATTTAGTTCTATGAATAACAGTTCAGAAAAGCTGCTATAAGATCTCCAATCTATGAAGTCGTTCAATCGTAATACAATTTGGATCATAATTCTCAGTTGGAAGGATTTGCTAAAACTGAAGCAGATAATTGCACGAGTTACAACAAAACAAGCTATTAGTCTAGTTTATCTGAATTTTAAGTTTAAGATTAAAGAAATTTTTTCCTAACAATTTGCTGGGTTATTTATTATAAAAAAACTAAATTGTTTGTTGAAATATAAAATCGTACAAGAACATACTTAATGTTAAGCAGCTAAAGAGTATAAAGCTAAACATGAAAACTATGGCAGTGATAAATAAGCGGGCGTACAAATATTTTAAATACCCTACATGAATAAATAAACTATAATAAAATTAAGACTTTTAATATTTAATAACTCTATAAAAAACAAGTTTAACTATAGTTTAAACTTAAAATTCAATATAAATGTAAAATCAAGTTAAGAAAATATTTGGATTATCTGTTCCTTAACGCTTAGTTTAAACTTAGTTTAAGGTATAATTCGATAAACTTTGATAAATTCAAGTTAAGAAAACATTTCAATTATCTTTTTAAAACTTAGTTTAAATCCAGTTTATAAGAGCAGAAAATTTAGGTTTTATTTTTGCATAAATCATTAAATAGTTTATTAATAATTTCTTAAACATTTAGTTTAAGCTGAGTTTAAGATACAATTCTATAAAACTTGATAAAGTCATTAGGAAAACATTTAAATTGTTTTGTATTTTTAAAACTTTGTTTAAACCGAGTTTATAAAAGTTTAGAATTAACGATTTGTTTATATGTATATATATTTGTTCAGTTAATTGAATTCAGCTGAATATTAATAACTTTAACACTTAGTTTAAACTAAGTTTAAGGTAAAATGTAGCAGATTAATTATCACATAAATATATAATAAACAATTTTCAAAATCAACTTGAAATGTATTTATGTAAATGAATGTTAAAATCAGACTGAACGATTTTATGGTTAAGTTAAAATTTGAGAATTTGATAAAAGTCTAGTTTAAATTAGAGTTTAAAATCAACAATTTTTACATAATAATTTAAATATTTTATTAGTTAAGCGTATTTAGATTTTAAATTAGATTTAAAGATTTTAGACATTAAAAAAAAAAATAAATGAATAGTTGCTTAGTTAAAAGAATTTAAACTAAGTTTAAGGTACAATTTTGCAAATTAATCTTCAGATAAAAAACTTACTTCAAACATATTTTTATAAGTGTATAAATACAATTACTTTATTTGAAAACAATGTAGCCCCACCAATGTGTGTTGACTGGTTCAATGAAACTTTTATCTATGGAATATTATTATTACAAATAAAATTTCTGGTTAATCAGAAAAATTATCTCAATTTCAAAATAAATTTTTTTAAGGCGTTTCCTCTTTTCTCTACAAATGAAATTATTGCACAAATTTTGATTTGATATTTCTAATAATAATTATAATCTAATTTGAGGTAAGCATACAGTTGGGTTTCATGAATGAAGTTTTGGTGAAAAGATAAGTTATCTTTGACAACAACAGCACAAATATTATTATTTAATATTTGGAATCTTGAACGTGAGCAAATAAATATTGTCAAAAAATTTTCCATTAGTTTAATAAATTTTAAGAAAAGAAATCTAATTTTTAAATACATACATATGTAGCTATGAAACTGAAATATGTCTTTTAGCAGTGAAATTAAATCAGGCAAATAAAAATTTTCACGCTAGTGCTTAGTCTATATGACTCGTGAAGAAAGTTGAAGTGTCAAAATCTTTAAGCAGCTGTCAAATTTAGAATGATATGTTTGTTTGAAGAGGTTTTCATTTTCTAAATTGGCACAGTATTTATATTATGCGATAAAGAAATGCAATAAGAAAAACAAAAATTGTAAAATAAGTATACATACAACATATTTTGTGTAAAATTTGGTTTTGAGCTGAAAATTCAAAATCATTTTTTTGAAAATGTTTAAATTTAAGAATTTTCTTAAAGGTTTTCTTAGAAATAATCAAAAATAGCAAATCATGGCAAAAAGATAATTTCACAAGATGGAGGAGATTTTTTAAAGAATTCTATGAAAAAGCTACAAAATTTGCATAGATTTTGAAAACTTGTTAATATTGAAAATTTTGCTAAAAGTATAACTTTGCGAGTTTGAAATAATGGGATTTTGTTTAAATATTTAAGGAATTTGTTAGAAAACGTTTAAATATAGCAACTATTTTAATATTCTTCTTAAATCCAGTTGTAAATAAGAAATCACGACAAAAATAAAATTTCCGGAGTTGGTTATTATGGGAATTTTTAGAATTAATATAGGAATTAGTTAGAAAACTTTTTAATAAACAAAAAAATGTTAATATTCTTCTAAAATCAAATTTTAAATAGGTAATTAGGCCATAAATAAAATTTTCCTAGTTTTTGATTTTGGGAATTTTTTAAATTGTTTTAGGAATTCTATAAAAAATTTTTAAATTTAATAAGATTTTTGTTATTATTACAAAAAATATTAAAATTTCGAGTTAAATATTTTGGGAATTTTAAAAATTGTTTTAGGAATTTATTAGAAATTATGCTAATTTAAGAATATTTCGAAAACTTTCTAATATTGCCATTTTAATTCACAAATGTTTCTACATATTTTTAGTAGGTATTACAATTTTAAATGTAAATTTTTGTAAACAAAAAATTCTCAAGCTCCATTATTTAGGAATTTTTAAAATTGTTTTAAGAATTTATTAAAAAACAAGTAAGTTTAAGAATATTACAAAAATGTGCTTGTATCATTTTATCATTATCATTTTAAATATAAATTTTTTGTGAAAAATTTGGAATTATAAAAATTGTTTAAGGAATTTAAAAATTGAAACAATCTTTTAAATTTAAGAATTTTCTTAACAATATTCTTAAATGCAATTAAATATAGCAAAATTTTGACAAAAATTTAAATTTCCCGAGTTAAATATTGTAGGAATTTTATAAATTCTTTTAAGAATTTGTTTAAAGAACCTGAAAATTTGAAAAAGTTTTCAAAACTTGTTAGTATGGCATTTAAAATAGTTTTTTTTATGCAAAAAAAAAAAAAAAATATAAAATCTTTCCGAGTAAAGTATTTGGGGAACATTTGAAATTGTTTTAGGATTATAAAAATTATGTCTCAAATTTGTTATTTCACAATTGTTACCAACCTTTTAGCTTTTTGAAAGCAGTTTCTCCCAACTATACAGCTACATATAAAAAAATAAAAAACAAGTAAAAAAGTATAGTCGGTCAAGCCCGACCATATATGTACACCCTACACCTAGTATATGTATATAACAGTTTTTCAGAAATGGACGTTATATGGGAGATATCACCTATTTTGGACCAAAATTTAGTGTCACGATTTCTGTGAATATAAATATTATATGTGTTAAACTTTATCTCGATATAAATACTCTTAAAAGATTTGTGGAGGTAAAGTGAATTACGGAGATGGTCTTATATGGGAGTTTCGACTAATTATAGACCGATCACAATGAAATTGTACCGTACTATTTGTATATATATGAAATATATTTGCATTAAATATTATTTAGATATCAACATTTTTAAGTGAGTTATGCTCTTTAAAGTGATTTTCGGAAGTGATCCTTATATGGGAGCTACGACTAATTATAGACCGATCTTCACAAAATTTTTAGATGTGATTTAGCTCCATTTACTACTCATTTGTGGTGAAATTTGTTTGGATACATGCATAATTTAAACATTTATGATCGGTAAACTCCAATTTCGGGAGGACATTTGTATGGGGGCCAGGTGAAATAATGGATCGATTTCTACCAGTTTCAATTCTATTCATCCTTGGGAAGAAAAAATATCACGTAACAAATTTTATCGAAATATCTTCAAAATTGCGACCTGTACTCTGCGCACAAGCTTTACATGGACAGCCAGCCAGACGGACGGACGGACATCGCTAAATCGACTCAGAAAGTGATTCTCGGTATACTTTAAGATGGGTGTTGGAACAATAATTCAGGGCGTTACAAACATCAGCACAAATCCAATATACCCTCCCCACTATGGCGGTGTAGGGTATAAATACAGACTAAACCTAAAAAAGAAAAAAAAAAGCTGAGCACCCAGAAATGACAAGCAGAACGGCAATTCAACGTAATAGGATTAAGTCTTAAATTGTAATAATAAATACAACAAACTTAAAAATAAATAAAAAAAAAAACTAAAAGACTTTATTGTTGAAATAAGTAAAAACAGTAAATATTGCAACAGCAGCAGCAGCTAAACAAAGAAATTATGTGCTATTTGTTTGTTTGCAAAATCTAGTAGTTAATATTAATATAACAGATCTTTAACTACTCAACAAACTTAATTAAAAAATGTCAGTTCACTAAATAGTGATTTGCTGTTAATTTGAAATGAAATGCAACCGTTTTGCACACTTTTCTTCCGTTGTTTTTATATGAAAAATACATATAAAAAAGAAACTAAGCTATAATCATTTAAAAAGTGGAAATATAAAAGTAATTTCAAAAAGCTGTTAAATAAATCTACTTGATTTTTTTTTTTGCAAGTTTTACACTGAAATTAGCACGAGACATGACAATTTGTTTTGAGAATTCTTGGCTAACAGAGATAACCAGGGGAGTAAGACCCGGAACTAAATTTGTAATAACATTTTAGCGTAGTATTGTTAATAAGCTTAAAGTTGACACATTTACAATAATACTTCAAACAATTGTTATTTACTTTGTTTAGTTTTGTTTCTTGTTTATTAATAATTCTTTAATCTATACCTGATTTATAAGTTAATAATTACATTTTCTTAAAACGCCTTAATATCTTTTTGTATACATTATGACCATGATGAGGTAGGTGTTGGTTTTAATTAAATGAATGGCTGATTTTAGCAGCCCTTAAGGGGAAATCAAATCAATTTACATATTAATGAAGCAAATTTAGAATTTCTTGAGTAATTAATAACACAAATATAGACCTGTGAATTAATCATGTAACATAAATTCTGAAATATTTATTTTCTTAACGGAATTTATTTGTAATAAAATGTTCTTTTTGTCATATATTTCTTATCTATAAATCTATAATTTTTATATTAATCTTTTATATAAATAAATTTTTTATATCATTTATTTGCTTTTTTATGTGCTATAGTTAATTGCTGTTGTTGCTAGATTGTAGCTGACATTTGTGATTGATAACAGAGGCAGTTTGGAGGGCCAGCTAGAAATTACTCAGGTAAACAACATTTCAGGCCTAGGATATATTGGTAATTATTGCAATTGTCTAGGGAATTTATTTATATCATAAATGTGGATATTTTATAGTTTGTTAAACAAATAAAACAGTTTTTAAAACTAATTTAGCAAAAAAAAAAAAATTTTATATTTTAGGAACTTTAAAAATTTTTTACAAATTTTTTAAAACTTAATAGAATTTATTTAAATTTATCTTAAAATCAATTAAATTTTGGAAATTTTGCCACTTTCAAAGAAAATAGCTTATAAAAACCTTTGAAATTGAAGTTACTTCTTAAAAAATGTTTCTAAAACATTTTAGAATAGAAATTCTCATGATGTTTATTAACAAAACATTGACTTAAAACCAAATTAAAATAGTTACATACATATACAAAAACGAAATGCCAGGGTTAAGATAGTTTGAGAATAGAATTGAGAATTTAAAAAAAAAACTGTTAAAATTTACGAATTATTATAGAAATTTATCTTAAAAATAAATGAAATTGGCAAACTTTGAAAAATTACAATTTCCCGAGTTAAATATTTTGTGAATTTTTTAAATTATTTTATAAATTTATAAAAAATTACTTTAATTGCTACAAAATATTCGTAAAAGAAGGTTCTAATGCCATTTTAATAGAATTTTTAGGTCAGCAGGTGGTCCATATCGCTGGTCCTATTGTTTTATAATAATATAATTTTTAACAAAAATATAAAATTCCCAAGTTATATATGTCAAGAATATTAAATATTGTTTTAGGATTTCTTAAAAAAACTGTTAAAATTTAAGAATTTTTTGTAAAAATTCATCTTAAAAATAAATAAAATTAGGAAGTAGGGTATTTTAAGAATTTTTTAAATTATTTTAGGAATTCATAAAAAAACTATACTGCTTACAGAATATTCATGAAATAGAATTTTTAACAAAATACAAAAACTTCTCGACGTACATATTTTGGAAATTTTAAAATTTGTTTCAGGAATTTAAGAATTTTTATACCAATTTATATAAAAACTAAATAAAATTTTAAACTTGTGAAAAATCACAATTTTCCATGGTGGATTTTTTTTTAATTATTTTAAGAAATTATAAAAAAAACTTTAATTTTTTTTATTCTTAAAAATTATGCTAATGCCATGAAAATTTTTAACAAAAAAATAAAAATTCTCGAGTTAAATATTTTAGGAACTTTTCAATGTTTTTGAAGAATTAAAAAAAAAACCTGAAAAAAAATTTATTATATCGGACAACATCGGACAACACTGTATTAAACATTAAATTATATTTCTTTATATAATTTCATTTAATAAAAATTAAAAACGAACGAAGAGTATTTATATTTTTAATAAAAGAGACCTCAAGCCGAATTAATAAAATAAAAGGATTTTAACAATAGAAAAGGTCTGCATAGCACAGAAAAAACAATCATATTTTGGGAATTTTTAAAATTGTTTTAGGAATTTACAAAAACACCTTAATTCTTACAGAATATGCTTAAAAATATTCAAATACCATTTAAATAGAATTTTTAACAAAAAATATAAAATTCCCGAGTTATATACATGTTTTTGGGAATTTTACAAATTGTTTTTGGAATTTAATAAAAATTACTAAAAAATTTATGAATGTTTTCACAACTGTTTACTATTGTAATTGCAAAATAAGAAATTTACTCAAAATTCCAAAAAAGTGGTTTCAAAAAAATTCGCATGATGTAGGTATTTTAGGATTTCTTAAAAAGCTGTTAAAATTTAAGAATTTTTATAACAATGTAAATTAAATCAATTTAATTTTAACAAATAAACAATTTTAGAATTTTTTAAAATTATTTTAGAAATTCATAAAGAACCGGTTAATATTGAAATTTTATATAAGAAAATTTGACAAAAACTAAATTTCGCTAGTTGGAAATTTTGGGTATTTTTAAAATTGTTTCAGGAATTCCTGAAAAAAGCTTTCAGAACAAAAAATTTGTTAAAGTTAGTGTTTTAAATTACCAAATTGTTGAAAATAAAATTTCTTTAGTAGGATATTTTAGAATTTCAGAAAATTGTTTTCGGAATTCTTTAAAAAACCATTAAATTTGGAAAACTAGTAGAAGAATAATCAAAGTTTTCTTGAGTAACCTCAAAGTTTAACATTTAAAAGGACTCAAGTCTCAAGCGTCAAGCCCTCGTATTTTGATATTTTTCCCTAAGAAACTTTTATTAGCATTTTCTCATATAATAAATATTCAAAATACTTGTATTCTGTATTTGAATGACGGTAAGAGAGTGTAGTTGAATGTTTGTAGGTGTTTATAATAATAATAATAATTATAATTTTTTATTATTTGCTATCACACACACTTGTTTGCTTTCATATATACTTAGTTATAAATACACTTGCATACATACATACATACTTGCAAACAGCTAAAACTATCAGGTGCTAATAAAATTCCCAGCATACCATTCTAGGAGCGCTCCGAAAAAGGAGTCAGAAAAGAGTCCAACAAAAGAGCATTTTCGGAGCGAAAGAAAAATTTGCTAGTTACTGTCCTGAGTCGGCACGCAGTATGAGTCAGAAATTCCACATAATTATGTGTGTACCAAAGCGTTGTTGTCCTGTTGCTTTGAAAAAAAAAAAAAAAAACATAGCTGTACCACACAAGCATGATAAAAACAAGATTACACAGAGCCCAAAAAACCCTCTTTTCTGACATTATCTAAGAGCTCTTTCAGAGCCCAAAAAAAACCCGCATTAAATACTCTTTTCTGACATTATCTAAGAGCTCTTTCTGACGGACCATTTTCAAATGTAATGACCCTCTTTTCTGAAGGTTTTCGGAGCAATAATGATTGTTTTTTGGGCTCATAAAGAGCGTTAACGCTCCGAAAAAGGTGTCAGAAAAGACTGTTTTCGGACTCATATGGCTTGCTGGGTTGTCACAATGAAGCCAAGAGGAAAATTAACGAAGTTATAACGACTAGTTATTCTCGACAAAAATAGAATACGTTTTCAGGTGTGTTTGCATATATTAAATGAAAATATAAATAAATAATATGTGCATATATGTATATGTGTATGTATATACAATATGTACAATATTTATTTTATTGTATGATATGCAAAATTTTTGTTATTAAGTATTATGATAATAAATAATAAATAAATAGTTTTGAAAGATAAATATTGTTCGGGATTATATTATATTTGTATGTAACGTCACACAGATAACTTTAGATAAAAGTTCAATTAGCTGTATCAATTGAGCTTTATACTTGTTATTAAAATAGCAAAACAATTTTTTTTTGAGTATATTATCTGTTTAAAAAGTTTCTGTTTCTTTCATTTTCATTTACATTTACATTGCTCACCCGTAGCAAGACTTACGCAAACGAAGCAAGCTATTATAAACAAATTACATTTTTAACAAGATTTTGACCCAAATTACTACTTGGCACATTTTGACCGCAAATAACACGAACATTGTTCATTTGCTGGCTGGTTTTTCATTTAATCTGTGCTAGTTTTTAACAACAGAAACAACAACGCAACAAATACTTGAATATTCCGGCATTAAAAACTTTCACTTGAAAAATTGTTGTTTCGGTTTTTTTTTTGAAATACGGAAAGAATATACGAGCTATTTTATGAATGAAATTGCTTTGTATATGTATTTATACTGCAAGTGTTATTTTATATAATTTCCAAAAAAAATAGTTTCGTACACAAAAAACTTATAAGTAGCACTTATTGAGGTTGTTAATGATGGTCAACTTTATATAACCTCTTTACAGTGGGACTAAACTTTAGCACAATCAAAAATAATACTTTTTTTTACTAAAACCCAATTTAAAAGGGAAAATGCTGACAAGGGCACCTTAAAATCAACTTAAAATTATATTTCCCGGTTTAAATATTTTGGGAATTTTTGAGATTTCGAATTCATTGCAAATCTTTAAAATTTAAGAATTTCTCCAAACCTTATTAGCTAAAACATCTCAAATAAAGAAATTTTGCAAAAATTGAATTTGATTAGTAGTATATTTTGAACATTTTTAAAATATTTTTAGGAATTTTTAAAAAACTTTAAAATTCACAAATTGCCAAAAACTCAATTTCCCCAATTCGATAGTTTGGGAATTTTTTTTTAGGAATATATTAAAAAACTTAAAAATTCATAAATTTTGAGTAAACTTGTGTGAAATATCATATTAAAAAGGGAAATTTTGCAAAAAATAATTTTTTCCTAGTTGGATATTTTTGGAATTTTTTGTAATTGTTTTAGGAATTCATTAAACAATTTAAGAAAATCAGGGAATACTTGTTATGTTTGCCATTTAAAATAGGAAATTTTCCAAACTTTTAACATCCCGAGTTGAATATTTTGAAAATTTTTGATTTATTTTTAGAAATGCATTAAAAAATTGACATATAAAATAAATAACTTGTACAAAAATTTAATTTTCCTAGTGGATATTTTGGGAATTTTCGATTTTTTTTTATTAATTTATGATAATATTTTAAAATTTAAGAATATTTTAAAATATGTTACTATTTTCACTTTACTGTAGGTTTTGTCATTTTGAATTCGGGAAATTAACCAAAATAAAAAAACTTGTTAATATACATACATATGTATATATTTTTAATTAACTAATTTCGCCAAAAGAAAAATTTCCCCAGTTGGATATTTCAGGGAATCTGGAAATATTTTAGGAATTTAATGAAAAGCTTTGTTTAAGCAAGAATTTTTCAAAACTTTTAGTATTGCCATTTTAAATAAAGAATTTTACTAAAAACGAAATTTCCCCATTTAAATATTTTGGAAATTATAGAATAATTATTATTTCATAATTGAACTGTTAATTTTACTTTCTTGATAATTTTAGTCAGGCTTGAGTTCATTAAATTTAATTTTCATTAAATTATTTTTACTGAAGTTAGGAATTACAACTTGAAAAATTTTATTATTAAAAATTTTGATAATTTTTCTTGACTGGGATTCGAACCTGGGTTGTTGAATTTACATATGTTTCGAGAAATCCCACTTTCTCTCATCAGAATTCTTTGCGTTCTAACCACATACACCACTGCGGTGCCGGCCAGTCAACAGACAAACATCAATCCTTTAACCAGTGTTAGTTCTGGTAGTTCGAAGTTTTTTGCTGTTATTATCATTTTTTTATTAATTTCTATTCATAGTTTTTTTTCCTTTTCTTCTTCAGTTTTTTTCGTATTCATGTCAAGACTTCGTCTCGACTTCAGTAAAAATAATTTAATGAAAATTAAATTTAATGAACTCAAGCCTGACTAAAATTACCAAGAAAGTAAACTTTGGAAATTTTTAAAATTGTTTTGGGAATTCATTTAAAATCATTAAAATTCAAGTATTCGGCGAAAAATTATTAATGTAGATATTTAAATTAGCTAGTTTTTTTTAAACTATATTTCCCCAGTTTGATATTTTGGAAATTTTTAAAATTGTTTCGGGAACTCGTTAAAATTCAAGAATTTGGGGAAAACTGGTTAATATTGCCTTTTTAAACAAAGACATTTTCCCAAAAATATCAATACCCTAGTTGAGTAATTTGGGAATGGTTTTAGGAATTGTTAAAAAAATGTACATTTAAGAATTTTCTTAACACCCAAATTTGAAATAGGAGTTTTTTCCAAATATTTAACGTGTTGGATATTTTGGGCATTTGTGAAATTGTTTAAGCAATTTTCTTAATAGGATTATTTAGGAAAAAAATCAAATATCAAAAGGTAAATGTTTTGAAAATTCTGTAAATATATTTGAGGAATTGCTGGTTAAATTAAAAAGTAGCTTAAAAACTGTTTACAAAAAATTTCTAATACATATTTTCTAATTTTTAAGCAAATCTTTAAAAAGTTGGAACTGTTTTTGCATAAATATTCCTCTATTGTCGATTTAGTTTCAGTAGTTTTAAAAAGTTTTATACATATACATATGCATATGTACATATTCTATTAAAATTTATGCAGGTATGTACATATATGTATGTATGTGATTCCAATATTCCCACTGTTTTTGCAGCCTTAAATTTAGAACAAATACAATGGAGTGTGTTGTATTATTTACACAAGTTTGTGTGAAAAACAATGGCCTTTAGTTGTTCTTTAACAACTTGTTGTTATTGTTTTTACTTTTGATTTTGTTAGTGTTAATTTTGCTGTATAAATTGTTATTGTTTTGTTACAAATTAACAGCAACAACAACAACATCATAATAATTACGGTTCATACATTTTATGAGTATGATCTCTTTAATACAATTGGTATGAGAGTATCAAAACTTTAATGAAAACAAGTACGAGTATGTACTTGTTGTTGTTTACTGCTAATATCTACTTGCACTTAGTTGTTTGTTTTGTTATTGTTGCTGCTGCGGATACTCAAATTTTTTGTTTGTTTTGTATGTGGAAAATTATTCTATTCTTGTTGTTATTGTTAATTTCTTTTTATTGTTTGCTTGCCGTGGTCATACGGGACGTAGACAAAAGAAAAACAAAAACAAAAACAAAAAGATTTTTTGTATTGTTTGGGGAAATTTCAATCGTTGCCAACCATGTACATACATACATACATATGTATGTACCTATGTAGTATTTGTTTAAAATTTTTTAAATGCTGACATCAACACAGATGCCACTAACAACCATTGAGTTTACCAGCTACAAAAAAATTATAAAAAATACTCATGAGTGTAGAAAAGAAGCACAAAAAACTAAACATGGAAAAATATTTAACAAAGTTTTCGTTTCCCTTTAGAGTTTTATACAGAGTGCGCAAACTTGATTTTGATTTTGTGTGAACTTTGGAAATTTATTGTCAAAGTGGTTGTCTTAAATTGTAAATTTTAAACAGTTTAAAGCTTTTATTTGTTGCCAAGTTGAGAATCCCTGTTATTTTACCACATATCATATTGTACAATGTACATACATACATACATACATATGTATGTACATATGTACACATATTGTTTCTGCGTTATTTGTTCAGTTCACTGTATTTTTCATTCACTATGCACATTGTGTTCGCTGAAAATTGCACAGAAAAAAACTTTGTTTAACAAAATGTTTTCTCAACACGCTAGCATAATAACAACAACAGCAGCAACAACACTACTAGTAGCTGCAGTACCAGTCAACAACATACACTCTGGCTCCTCTACAACAAAAAGTACAAGTAACAATAACAACAAAAAAAGAAGGAGCAGCAAACAGCGTCATGTTGGTAAAACAAAACAAAACCTCTTCCAACAACACCCATTCATTTATACAAATATCTGCAGGCCTCCCGAAAATATAAAAAAGAACTGCAAACATTTACAAGTGAATTTCCGTTGAGGTGTTTATTATTGTTGTTGTTGTTTTTTCTTATTTGTTTGTAGCAACAAGGCGCAAAATTAACCAAAACAAAAACTCATTCATGTTAATTAATGCCGCATCCATCGCATACACCGGCTTTCATACCCAAAGTTTGTCAAGAGTTTTTTTCCAGTTGTTGTTGGCATATAAAACAACAAACACAATAAGTACAACAAAATCTATTAATGGGGAGATGTTGTTGAACAAATTGTATCATTGTTGTTCAACCGTAAAACTAGTTGAAAAGGGTGATAGTGAAAGAGAGAGTGGGAGCGCCAGATAATAAATAAACTCTCTGGTGGGGAATTTATTTTGTTAGCAAAGTGATGCCACTATAATCATATTGTAATAACGAATGTTTGTTTAATAGCTTTTAAAAAAAGGATAAAATATATTTTTGGTTATTTAAATAGAGTACGAGTATTAAGTTAGTTACTTAATTTAACTAGTTTATTTGAAACAGAAAAATTTTAATTTTTATTATTTAAATAAAGAAATACATACATATAAAGAATTTTGTAATTTATTGTTTGTTTTTCTACTTTCAGTCATTTCCTAAAGAAATTTATAACAAACATGCAAAAAGGTTAGTATTTGAATTAAAATTAAATTAAATTTTAAGTTTTAAGTAAATTTTTAGTTGTAACCTTTCAACTCTTTAAGACATTTCCAGAATTTTCAAAACATCTTCTTCGGGAAATTTGCTTTTTGATATTTTTTGTATTTGACATTTAAGAAAAGTATGTGGAAATTTAATAAATTTATAAAATTCTTCAATAAATTCCTAAAATATTTTCTAGAATTTTCAAAATACCCATTTAAATTAAAAAAATTAATAAGTTTTTTTTTAAGAAATTCCTAAAATTATTTAAAAAATTTCCATAATATCCAACACGGTAAATTTTTTTGTGGGGAAAATTCTTATTTGAAATTAGTTTTAAGTTAAGTTTTAAGAAAATTCTGAGATTAATGCACTTTTTTTTGTAAATTCTCAAAAAATTCCTTGAATTCCCAAAATATCCAACAGGGAAGTTATATTTTTTGCAAAATTTTGCAATTTGTAACGTTAATACTAACAAAATTTCAGAAATTTTTTTAATTTACAATTTTTAAATAAATTCCCAAATAAAATTCCCAGAATACCGAAAATATTTAAGTTGGGAAATGAAATTTTTGCAAAATTTCCTAATTTAAACTAGCCAATCAACATAATTTCTTTAATTTTTTAAATCTAAAATTTTTTTATAAATTCCAAAATAAAATTCGCAGAATACCCAAAATATCCAATTGAGGAAATTTTATTTTTTGT
Organism: Bellardia bayeri; assembly: GCA_950370525.1. Lineage (NCBI taxonomy): Eukaryota > Metazoa > Arthropoda > Insecta > Diptera > Calliphoridae > Bellardia > Bellardia bayeri. The sequence continues at coordinate 3,731,162 of OX493267.1, forward strand.
AGAATGTCCAATACAATATGGATTTTTAAGAATTTGTTTCATGATTTGTTAAATTTCAACACTTTTTTTTAACAGATTCCCAAAACAATTTCCAGAATTCCCAAAATATTGAACTCGAGAAATTTTATTATTGGCAAAATTTCCTAACTTAACCAGCAAATTATGACAATTTCGTAAATTTTTTATAAAATTCCTAGATCAAATTCTCAGAATACCCAAAATATCTAAATGGGGAAATTTTATTTTTTGTAGAATATCTTAATGAATATGAGTTTTAAGAAAAGTTTATGCATGATTTAGTAAATTGCTACTTTTTCTTTTAGCAAATTCCCAAGTAAGCAATATTTTGAAGAACATTTTTGAATTTAAATTTTTTTCTATAAAATCCCAAACAAAATTTCAGAATTACCAAAATATCCAACTCGGGAAATTTTCTTTTTAGTAGATTGTCTTATTTTATATTGATTTTTAGAAAAGTTTATGCATGATTTTATAAATTTCAATAATTATTTAACTAATTCCCAAAACAATCACCAGAATTCCCAAAATATGCAGCTAGGGGAAATTTTATTTTTGGCAAAGTTTCCTAATTTAAACTAGTAAAATTAACAAGCTTTACTAATTTTTTGAATTTATAAATTCGAATTTTTAATATGATTTTTTTTTTTAAATTTCTAAACCAAATTCTGAGAATATCTAAAATATCCAACTCGGGAAATATTATGTTTGCAAATTTTCAAATTTAAACTGGCCAAACTAATCAATTTAATGGCAGTTCTTGAATTTACAAGTTTTTTAATAAATTCCCAAAACAATTAAAAAATTTCCAAAATATCCAATTTGGGTAATTTTTTCCCCCAAAATTTATGGTTTGAAAATTTTTTACTACATGTTATACAAATGTTGGAATTTTTTTTACCAAATTCCTAAAAAAAGTTCACTGAATTCCCAACTCGGCAAGTTTTCATGTTGGGAGAATTTCTTATTTTAAATTGGTAAAAAAAAAAAAAAAATAATTGAAAACGTTTCTACATAAATAAAAAGAAAACCTATCTTGGTATATTCTTTAACTCTTGTTCTATGCTCTCATGGCCACATAAAATGTATTTATTTTATGCAAATTTTTATAAAGGTGCTTTGCTACTACTGCACATTTATTTGTTAGCGGAAAAAGGAAATTGTTTGGCAAGTAAACCATAAGCAAGTCTTTTTGCCAGGCACACAAACCCACATGCATATACACACCCTGACACCCTTTCAGCAAATGCACTTGCATATAAACAAATACACAAAATACATACCTACGTATGATTCATATGAAAATAAAACAGCTGGTTGCATATTAACTTCAACTGACTGCGCAAGTTTTAACTCTTTTTTGTTTGCTAACATAAACAAAACAATAATAGCGAAAGAAAAAGAGAGAGATATTACTTGTTTACATTTTGTATACGAGTATATATTGCATTAGTTTGATTTATGCTCCTTAAAATTTTCACAATTGGCGCCCACATTTTTTTTAATTTAATAAAAATGAGTATAAGTGCATGTTTTTTTTAACTCTCTTTATTATCATTCACTTTTGTGTTGCTTCTTCTGCACCCACCTCCCGTGCTAAAGAGCGTCTAAATTTAAATTTTGCATATTGCATCCATTTACATAAGATCATAAATATATAGTAACTTGTATTAATGAAAGAAAAACTGCTTTTTGCGATTATTTGTTAAGGTTGCCAGTTGAAAATTTACAAGTTTCAGGGCATTTATAAATTTATTTTTAACAGTTTCTTCAGAATAATACAAATTTGTTATGAAGAACACAATAGAAATCCCTAATATATAAAAAATTCGCAAAAATTATAAAAAAACTATTATTTTATCAATTATAAATTTAAAAAAAATTACAGTGTCACCCAATTACAAAAAAACGCTGATTTAAAAAGTAGCTAGTTTTAGATAAAATTACAATTTTAACAAATAATATGGAACTTTTAAAATTAGAATCTATTTCACTAAAAAATAATCAATTAAAAAAAATGCCAAAAAAATCAGGAAAATCACCAACAATAAAATAACAATTACGCCAGTTTAACAAAAAAGAAAAATAAAATCTCAAAGTCACTAGTCACTCAAAACAACTCTCGCAAAAAATTACAATTCACTAAAAACCTCAACAATCAAAGAATGTATTGCACAAAAATAACTGATTTTACAGAAACACCAATTTAAAAATCACCGGTTTAAGAAAAAACAACCAAAATCACACTAGTAGTAGCTAGTTTTCAATAAACAGCCAGTTTAAAAATCGTCAATAATTAATTAAATATTAAAAAAAAAATAAAAAATTATTATATTTTACAAAAAATGCCAATTTAAAAAATCGCCAGTTTAACAAAAAACAAACAAAATCCCACAAAAAGTCCTAGCGACTTAAAATAAACAGCTCAGAAGATCGCCAAAATTATAATTGACCAAAAATCCGTAATAATTAAAGTATTTATTGCACAAAAATAACAAAATTCAGAAAAATCGCCAATTTAAAAAATTGCTAAAGAATCAAAATTTCATAAAAATTAATTATACATTCCACAAAAGTAGCAATTATAACAAAAAACCGTAAATTTGACAAAAAACGCTAATTTAAAAAATCACCAGTTAAAAAAAACAACAACCAACAACAAATAATTATAAATGGAATGTAGAAATCATAAACATCTATTAATATTAAGGGTGCTGTAGTTTAATTGGTTAGCGCATTTGATCATTAAGCATGAGTTGGTATTTGTAGACCGGGCTTGATTCCCAGCCGCTGCCACTCAAACAACATCAGTTTCTGATAATTATTAGCTTTCTTTTTATCCATCATAACTAATATTTATCACAGCGCCCTCCTTCGGTGGTATAACATTCAAACGCCACCGAAGTAAAATAATTAAATAAAGGCTATGAAATCAAGCTTTAACATTAAAGCGCCTACTGACCACCAGAGGCGCTGCAATTCTGCACTAAAAAAAAACATAATGCGCAATTGCAGAGTTGTGATATAAAAAGCTTTCTTCTTTCACCACCTTTACTTCTTCAACTATCCTGTTTCCAAAGAAAGTAACGCAAGTATATATTGGCATATTAATTGCCTGAGTGTTACTTCTTTAAAAAAAAAAAAAACAAAATATGGTGGTAAAAAAATAAAAATCGTATTTTCACAAGTGAAGCAAAAAATAAATTCATTTAAATCCTAATATTTAGTAGGATATTCTTTGTTTTTAATAACAGCGGCACATCTCCTGTTCATATTCTCCAACAAAGCCATAAAGCGCACTCTTGGAATTGTGTACAAATTGTGTGCATTTTGGATTTCATTCCACAAACCGGCTAAATTCTTGGATCTTACTGTCTTTATTCTCCACATCATTCCATACGTTTACTTTTTCATTAAGTCTTCTTCTTATAGCTCTAGAGAAGACGTCAATATTGAATTTTGTTGAAAGACCTCTTTAAATTGCGGTGGAACTTTTAAATAGGTCTTTCACTGAGGCTGTTTATTGGTTTATTTCTTACATCCTAGTTCATCTGGTGGATAACCTTAAGCTGTATATAAATTTACTTTCATGTTCTAAATTTTTATCCAGCTATAGATCAAAGTATTAAGAAAGAATGCAATAAAAAATAACAAGATATACTGATCACACTATAGGGTACACCAATGGACAAAAATTGCTGTTAATAATTATAATCATTTAAAAGAAAAATACTTTTGCATTTCATAAAAATCTGCAATTTAAGAACGCTCTTTAGTGTGAGAAACTCAATTTTGATCGGAAACAGATTTCATAAAATCAAAACCAACTTTCAAAAATTCACCCAGCTATTTCGCTGATATTTGGTAAATTTATTAAATTTTGTCATTATTACACCATATCAATAATTTTGGATAATGGAAGATTAATACTAAGATCATAGAAGCTTTAATGAATCCTTAATTAAGATACCTTCTCCTGCCTTCAATATCTAATTGCTACTAGAGTCAACAATTTCAAAGTCAGCCTTTTTTAATGTTTAACTAAATAAATAAATATCAATATTCTAAATGTATACATGACTAAATTTATATGAATCCATTTAATGTATGTATCTTGAACTAAGATCATGGTAGCTTCAATAAATATGAATTTAAGAAATCATCTTTAGTGCAAGAAATTTTTAATTTTTAATGAAATAATAAATTTTACAACATTATACAAATCAAAACTTAAAAATTACATTCAATTTCTTTAAAATATTTCATTATTTCCTCTCCTTTTTTCAATTAGAAATAGTGACTTTTTATTTTTGCGATTTTTAAAATTCCAAATGACGATTTTTTTCTTTTTTATCGGGATTTTGACGATTTTTTCCGAAATTCATCTGGCAGCCTTGGTTGTCAGGTGAGTTGAGCAAAGTGAGTGAGGAAAAATTGAAAAGAGCGTGTCTAAAAAATGTTTGGTGAATTTGAGTTTTTCTTTTGTGTTTTCTTTTCTTTTATTCTATTTTTATTATTATTTTGAACATAAACATTAGTCTTTAAAGCGCATTTGAAGCCTAAAAGTGCACGCGTTTTTCAATACAATTATAATGTATAAATATTTCACAAATTTATAAAATATACAAAAAAAATACAGAAAAAAAACGAAATATTCGCCATTTCAAATATTAAAAAAAATATGAATTTTTATTTTCAAAGAAATATAAAAAAGTTAATTTTTCACGTGATATGTTATGATATGAAGTGTGTTGTAGTTTGTGTCTGTGCAAAAGATTAGATAGTGGCAAAGTTTTTGCAGGTTTTAAATTTAAAAATTCGGCACAAATAATCGCTTTATAGAACATAAATATGCCATTTCGAAAAGTTTTCGTTGTTGCTGTTTTTAGTTAAAAAAAAATATAATAATTTATCACCAGTACCAAACAGAAATTGTTGGTTTCACGTGTTTGTTTAAGTTTTTGGTGCAGACAGTTAGCCGTAATAATGTGGCCAGTTTATTTTCTGCAGGTACTTATTTATTTTGTCAAAAAAATATTTGTTACACCGTTTAAGTTTAATTTAATGTTTAAAGAACAGAGAAAAAACCTGACACTGATGTCTAAATTTCTAGCCTAGTGCTAGGAACACAACTAGGACGAACGACGAATTTTTGATCGCAAAAAATAAAATACATTTTTTTATATGAAAATACACACAATAAAGTTGTCGGCTGAATTCGTCATCTGCAGCGAAATGTAAAATAGAGTCTATTTCTATTACTTACGCCGCCCAAAGGCGAATAGCCAATACGGGGTAACATGGTCACGTTTTAATTTTTAAAATTGTAGTAATAAAATTTACTTTAATTATTGTTTTATTTTTTAATTTTTATAATTTGGAATAAATATACAAAATAGTTAACTATGAAAATAGTTTTTACCTGTGTTTTTGTTAAGGTTTATTTTTTACATATGGTCACCCTATCTATCAACTGTTATACGAAAAGAAAAAAATTAAATTATTAAAAATTACATACATATTTATTATTTTTCGTCGCAATTGTGCTTCATACTAACTAGTTCGTCGTGTTGGGCGATATTGTTGTTGTGTTGTGTTCCCAATTCCTTAATGAGCAAATTTTGTTAATAGATGTTTTGTTTTGTTCGTCGTTCGTTCCAGTTGTGTTCCTAGTTCCTTAATGAGCAAATTTTGTTAATAGATGTTTTGTTTGCATAGACAGTGTTTGTTGTTAATATTGTTTTGATTTGTGTTTTGCCCAAAACATTTCAAGCGCCTGCAACTTTAACTTTGTTGATTGATTTCTTATGTTGTTGCTGTTATTGTTGGATTTTCTTATATTTTTTTACACTTTCTTATCAATAGATTTTTTTGATTCAGTAAACAAGAATTTTGCTGTTGATTTTTCATACCTTAGCAGTAGTTGCTATTTGTTGTACACACACATATATTTTTTCGCTTCATTTGTTTCGGCTTGTTTCTATGATAAAAAATTAATCAATCATCTGTAAATTGAAAGTGTTCGGTGGTGATAATAAAAAATAAACTAAACTTTGAAATTTGTTTTCAGCAAAAAAAAAAAAAAAATGAATTTTAAAGTTTTGGTGTTTGGTTAAAAATGTGCAAAAGTTACAAACATATACATAATACTGCCGTATTTATAAAAAATTAAAGTAGACTTCAAATGTACTTTAAGAAAATTTTGTATGAAAATTTTATCTTAAAGCACACTTCAAGCCTACTTTTTTTTTATAAATACGGCAGATAAAGTTTATTATTGTTGAAGTGCCTAAAATAATGCAGTTGTTTAAGTTCAAAAATACAACTTGATTAAATCAAACTTGTTATGTTAAGTCTGTTTTCACACGTTGCAAGTCTTATTGATAAGATTTGTACTTCTTAGGCGAAAGAGATGGCAATTGCAAAATAAAACGAGTACTCGTACACACTTGTAAGAAAGTACAAAGATCTAAATGTAGGAATCTTGTCACTCTAAGACTTGTAAGTTGCAGCGTGTGAACACAGACTGATTTTCTTGTGTTGTGTAGGGCCCAATAAATATTATCCAAATCTGCATTCCCACGACAGCTGGCTGTAAACACAGCAATGACCTGAATTCAGTCGTTCAAGAGCTGTCAACTGAATTAGAAGCCTTAAATTCATTTATTATCATTCGCATAGTCCTTAAAAATCAGCTCAAGGAAGAGAGCTAGAAAAAACCTAAAATGATTTCTTAGTAATAATATAAGAATTAATTATGTTCCTAACTGGTGTAAACACTAACGACAACTAAACCAAATCGAAAATGTTGATCTACCAACTGTAACATTTTTCTATTGAATCAATTAATTTGCAGTTATAAAAGCCTAATGACTTCAGTAAAAATAAGAGAACTTAAGAAGTTGTCTAGTATACAGATTCTATTCTAGATTGGTTTTAGCATTACCGGCACTTGAAAGTCACTGAAAACAATGATGTTGGATCATGGTAGCATTAACAAATCATTAATTAAGAAACCATCAACCTGCCTTCAATATCTTCGTCTTTTGGGTGCCAGAATCGATTTTTCCAAATGCATTGTTCTAAGTGTTTAACTAAACAAATAATTATTAATATTCTCAAGCGAAATCATGAAAGCTTTCATAAATATGAATTCCAGAAATCATCTTTTAGCTTCATTCTCCTCGTAATTACCACAAGAAATCAGTTATCAGTATAATAAAATATTAAATTAGTTTAGTTAAGCAGGCTGCCGATTTTAAAAACAGCTCACTTGGGTCCATGTGTTTGATTCCGTTGTGTTGCCTGGAAAGATAATTAAAACGTGATAATTAAAAAAGAGTAGATCAGAAAATGGTTGGATAGAGATAGTTTAATAGCAATATACGGAGATAAAGTGCTTCAGGTTAATTGCCCGACTGATTCAAAGTCACCGCCTTGGGTTTCGAAATTGGTTGTCTTAGTCGGCTACTGTTCCTTATAAAGGCCTCGACTTTCCCTAACTTCATTACTAATAATTCAGAGAGATTATTGTAGGTGTCCCAGAATCCTAATTCTTAAGTTTTAACATAATTATTATTAGAGAAATGTTATTTGGCTTGAGTTCATTCTAATTAGTAATTAAAAGAATACCATTGTAAAGTAATATTTTTAGACAATTGACACCCTGGAATGCATTTTCTGCCTTGCAAAGGTCATCATCAGCAATGTTTATTGTCCAAGATCTACTTGTAAACATCATATATTTAACTCACCATTTATTGAGAAATAGATTTTAAGACAGTCTCCTTCTCCTTTTTCTATTCATTGTGGCAGCTTCTGCTGAAGTCATGAAAGGGTTATCCTATTCTTCTAGCATGACTGCCAAATTTGCAGTGTCCGGTAATGACTGTCACTAAATTATATAGTTGAAAGTATTGTAGTCTCAGAAGATAAGCTGTGTTTTATCAACCAATTTAGTCTCGTATTCAGGCAGGATTCTCTTTTCCATTTGGCAAATTTTCTTAGTGTTTTAGTCGTTTTTGTCATAAAGTTCATTGGTCGGTTTAGTTATATTTGCAATTGTGATAGTTATGTTGTTAATGAATTTTTAAACGTTCCATTTTGATTGAGCAATCTCATAACGGGATAACACATAGGAACTCTATGTTCCCGTCGGCTAGCAAGGCACCTTCCTGCGCCAGTTCATCGGCAATACAGTTGCCTGTTATAGCTCTGTGTCCGCACAGTCATATAGATTGCTGGGTGTGACTGTCGCATGTCTTGCCATTCTATTCAAGGACGACCGGCATTCCTGGTCAAAGCCAGATGTTAAATATTAAATAAAATTCAAAACTTAAAACTCAAATTCAATTTATGCCAAATATTTCATTGATTTACATCAACTATCAACCTGTGCTCTTCCCCGATAGTATTTGCTGCTTTGAAGTAGTCATTTATTTTTAAACAGAATAAATTTTAAATGAAAACTTTCACTTAATTCGTATTAATGTTTTGTTATAATGTTGATTCTCATACCAACTGCTCTGCTCTCCAGGGAGATTAAGTTTTTTTTTTGTTGTAGTTGGTTTGTTGAACACATGTTTCAACTAAATGATGCATTGAAAAGTTCAAACACGTTTTACGGTGTTGTGCTGACAGTTCCTTCATTAATAGCATAATAGAGTCAGTTAGAACGGAAGTGAAGTTAATTCAAAGGAACAACTGTATATGTCGAAGAAATAAATAACAACTGTCAAAAAGAAGAAAAAAAAACCAACCAAATATTATTCTTACACCACATTGAAAGCCATCTATCGCACTACAACTGTAGATATAAATATTTCGCACTTTGTTTTTTGTTTTTTTTATTTATTATTTTTTTTTTTTTGATTTGCATAAAAACTCTTGTCAAACTTTTATGTTTCTTTATCATTTGTGTGTGTGTGTGTGTGTGTAAATTAAATGTAATAAATTTGTACATTATTCAGTAACAAAAAGCAACACAATTATAAGGTTAAATGTTTAAACTCTCACCTCTCTTTGGGTAAGAAAGTAAGCGGTAAGTATGTCTGTGTATAATTATTGTCTTTTAGAGTTTCAGTTTGAATCTGTTTGTTGTGTTGTGTTGTGTTTGAGTTTGCCCCAAATATGTACATGAAAAGTTAATGCCACAAAGGCATTTGCATCTATATTATTTGTAAAGCTTACGTTGTCACTGAAATTTTTAATTACATTTTGTCAGACGTTTGTTTTTCAGCTTAAATAATTTCTTTTTTTTTTTGTTGTTGTCTCCTCTTCTCTGTTATTTTGCACAGCAGTAAACCAGAGTACATTTGCTGTTATAACTTTTGTCTTTCGTTACTTTTGTCTGGGGGGATAGGGAAAGCGGAACTGTGTATAATTTAAAGTCACAAACAATAGGAAGTAAATTTGGGTTATATTTACAAAACATTTTGCAATGCTGGAGGTCTGTCAGGAAATGAATTACATTTCCAAAAAGTAATGAAAAAAGACAACAAAATATACAGTCAAATAAATGTAATTCTAATAAGGTGAAATTCCTTGCTACTTTACAAAGGAGATGAGAACAAGTGTTAATTTCAGTGTAAATGACATTTGAACATTTTGTACAAGTCACCTTGTGGCAAAGGAAAACAAGTACTGCAGACTTATCTCATTGCTGGAGGAAACTAAAGTGAAAGGATATAATTTCAAGGACCATAATCAAAGTAATGAGGTTGTAGTTTACGTTTACAGAAATAGCGCACCAATATTCTATGAAGTGCCAAACGTATTATATTGAAAAATGGCATAATAATGGAACATGAAATTCTATACTACATATTCTTTTGCTCACTCTGCTTTTCCAAATGTCCTGTTAACTTTATCACGTTCCTTATTTTGTCATATTTTGTTAAGAATTGAGTTTGTGTTGGCTCGACATTTAATATTATTAAATTTGGTAAATCAGATGCAAATTACCTTAATGTCAAGAAAGATCGGCAAAAGCCACCGCAAAAGACATCAGCTCGTGAGGATAATAGTTACAAAAAAGTAAGCTAGATCCTTTCAAGTCATCGAGAACAATAAGGACTGAGATAAATGACGCCTCAATAAAATTCAGCTTTGTGGTCGTGTAAGTAGAAATAAACCACTTCTGTTAAAAAAGAATATAAATGCACGATTGTCTTTTGCAAAACTACAGTGAAACAAATTCTGAAAAAGACCAAAATTAATCTGATTGGTGCCGACGGAAAAATGTTTGTACATTAAGAAACTACCTTATTACTTTTGCCAAATTTATACATTTGGAGTTAAATTCATTAAAAATTTATCCTTAACTACACTTTTCTAATCCTGCAAAATACTATTTCCAGTTACCAGGAGGTTTAATTGTCTAAATTTCTTTGAAACGTAAAACGTAATCCATTTCGAGGTTCACTACTTTTTAAAAAAAAAAAAACACAGAAAATTCAAATTTAATGGGGTGTTTATTATTATTTGAAAGAACATTCTTTGGCATTTATTTCTTGAAGATTATATCTATCAAATGTTGGCCGTTGCTACGTCGCAGATGGTCTATCCGTTGAGCCCAATTTTTGATAACTCGTTCGAGAATTTCGACTGGTAACTGGCGAATGACACGAGTGATGTTTTCCTCCAAGACCTGAATTGAAGCGGGTTTGTCCGCATAAACTTTAGACGTTACATATCCCCACAGGAAAAAGTCTAACAGTGTGATATCTTGGTGGCCAATCGACCGGCCCAAAACATGAAATTATGTGCTCACCGAAGTGATTGATGCGATGTGTGGGAAGTGGCACCATCTTGCTGAAACCAAATGTCCCCAAGATCACGAGCTTCAATTTCAGGCATCAAATAGTCGGTTATCATGGCATGATAACGGTCGCCATTGACGGTAACGTTCGCTCCGGCATCATTTTCAAAGAAATATGGACCGATGAGTCCACCGATCCACAAACCAGTGGACGTGGTCGAATATTATCCAATAATGAATGCTGGGTGTTGCGAATAGTACATTCAGTAGGCCGATTATGTTGACCATAATTTGAGCGAAGTGCAGGAAACACATTTTTCACAGAACGTCAATTTTCGCAAAAAAGTTGAACGATTTGTAAACATTGTAAGTCTTTCCATTATAAAATGTCAAACAATACTAAACAAAAATAACATGACAGCATGACACGACTCACACGTGAGCTGTCAAAAAAGACTATTGAATCACCCTATATATGTTGCAAAAGTTTTTGTCTTTATTACTAATTTAATTTAATAAATAGTTTAATGTTTACAACATAATTGAAACTGTAACTTGGTTTCACTCTTATAGTTTAAGTCAATGTTATAATGTGTCATTCAAACTTGACTACTTAATTTCGTTAAGACAAATTACAAGAATAAAGTTCATACACAGAATTGGTTTCAATGGGAATGAGATGTGAAATATTATAGATTTTAATAGAAAATTTGGTCTAAACCAATATGAAACCTTGGTCTGGTTTAAATTAGATTAAGTTTTCATAGTTTTTATAAAAAAATCAGAGCAAGTTACTCTAGACTAGAGCAAGTCTTTTTTGAAAAAGTTGCTCTAGACTAGGTCAATTTTTTATATAGAAAAAGTTGCTCTAAACAAAACAAGAGCAAGTTTTGTTAGGAAATGTTCTTTACAAACAGAACAAGTTTCTTTAGAAAAACTTTAAAAAAAAAAAAAATAAAAGTTTCTTTAAAAAAAGTTCTTTGGAAAAAGAGCAAGTTGCTCTAAGCTGAAGCAAGTTTCTTTAGAAAAATATCTTTATAAAAAGAGCAACTCTCTTTAGAAAATGTTGCTCTGAACTGGTGCAAGTTTTCATAGAAAAAGTAGGTCTAGATTAGAGCAAGTTTTTATAAAAAAATTTGTTCTGGACTGGAGTAAGTTCTCATAGAAAAAATTGCTCTAGATTGGAGCAAGTTTTCATAGAAAAAGTTACTCTAAACTACAGCAAGTTTCTTTAGAAAAAGTTTTTTGGAAAAAGAGCAGGTTTCTTTAGAAAATGTTGCTCTAAACTGGAGCAAATTTCTTTAGAAAAATTCTTTAAAAAAAGAGCAAGTGTCTTTTGAAAAAGTTACTCTAAACTGGAGCAAGTTTTCATTAAATAATTTCCCTACATAACAGAAAGTTTTCATAGAAAAATTTATCCTTAACTTGTTTTTCTCCAATTAGGGGTTTTTTCCATTTAGGCTACTTTCAGCAAACGTCGATTACTAAGATTCCTTTGCATAAATCCGATTAGTAAATATAACATTCTCATGATTAAGTTGCGTTAAGGCACACCTTTCTTTCAAGTATTTACTTACAGGTCATTGAATTTGTGAACATATGTATGTGACTACATAACTATTTCTTAGATAACAATAATTCTAAGGATTTTATTGTAACAGATAGCAATAGATTTAACTGTAATTTCACATAAGTTTATATTACCCTTGTTACTTAAATAAAACAACTTGATTTTAAAACCCAGCCAACCTCTTCTTTGTGTTATCTGTATATATATTTTTTTAACAATTGATACAATGTGACAATAAAACTTGCAGAAATCTTAATCGGCAACAACTTGGCCACAATAAAATCCCAACCAACTGAAACCAATCCAATCTGATTTAATCTAATGTATTAAGTAGAATAGAAGAAAAATGCCACTTTGTAAAAGTTGTTTCTATTTCTATTTTTTTACATTTTACAATTTTACCTAAAACAATTTACACACTACAACACAGTGTTGCCATTTTGGCACTTTCAGTGCCAGATTTAGCATTTTGTTTCTCGAAAATGCATTAAAATTTTTAAAAATTATGCTAAATGCTTTTTAGCACAATTTGCTTGATAAAAAACAATTTTTTTCTCGAAAATTTTTTTACTATTTTACTCCAAAAAATACTTTTGGAGAAATAAAAAATAACTTTTATTAATATTTCAACTAAATAAATTTCTTTCGGTGTGGTGAGTAAATGAACACGGAAATTTTTAAAATTATATATGAAATGTAATCTATTAAAACAAGTCAACAATTGTTATGAACAAAATTAGAAAAAACTGTAATTTATATTTGTAACATTTGAAATAAAAATTGTATTGTTACATTTAAAAAATTTAGCACTTATTTTTTCTTCTGTAGAACATTTTAGCTCTTAGTTTTTAAAGCTTTAGCATATTTTGAAATTAATTTTCTGGCAACACTTGTAGCAGTGTGAGAGTTCACAGTGGAGTGTAATAGAGAAGGGAGAGAGAGAGTAAAGGCGGAGAGGTAGGGAAAGAACCCTTGCTTTACTAGTTTTTATTTATATAAAATATATTAAAAATACATATGTACGTATTTATTTATTTTACCCGTACCTATGTATAGTAACCTTCAAAATATTTGTTAGTAATTGAACATTATATTGACTTTTACAATGACATTCATGACCACTTCTACTTACGTTGTTGTTTTTTTTTTGCACAATATTTTTCTAAACTCAACACATGTGTGTTGGGCTTTGTGTGTGAGTAGTAGTGTGTTTGATTGTTATACACATGAATGGCTCGTTGTTATAAATTTATTGCTTTATCATCAAAATTGCTTTAAACAGCAATTGAGTGAGTTCATTTCATTTCAATTCAGTTCTGTTCAGTTCAGTCCTTTGCAATTTTTATTACACTCGTAGTCAAGTTTTATCCTTTCTATTTTATTATGTTTTATTTTCCTCTGTAATGTGTTGTTGGGTTTTGCTTTTGTATATAATTTTTATTTAAACGTCTGATTATTGCTGTAATTTTTCTTGTTGTTCTGCTATCCTTAAGTTTTCTTAACATGTTGTTGCTGTTGTTTGCAAAGCTTTAGTGTTGCAATGTGGGTCACATCAAAACAACATCTAAATACTTTTTTTTACGTGTTTGTTTTTTTTTTGTGTCTTCTTAACGTTCAAATAAAACCGTAACCACAGACATTTACATTGGCGGTTTAGCTTTGAACGTAAACGATACAATACTTAAATGAAAAATACGAAATCACAATAAAAAAACAAAAAAAAAAAAAAAATAAAGAAAAAAATCTGTGTATAGAAAAACTTCGATATCAAATGTTGAACAAAGTATACATTTACACTTACTCGTGGCAATATAGCTCAAATTGAATTTAGTTTTCCAATACAGAGATTCCCAATTGCACGACTTTTTTTTATATAAACTTCCAAAGCTTTAGAGCTGGATTTCTTAGTCCCGGGTCACACACTGCCACTTTTGCTGCTCAACTTTTGAGTTTGTTGGTGAGAGGGGAAAGAAGAGTGGTACCAAATACCAAATAAAGTTGCGCTATTGTACTGAAAGTTTTCTATAGCAAGAGTGGCATTTTTTATTTCTATTTATTTATTGTATCTTCATTAAAACCGATTAATTTAATTTATTTTATTTAGTCCAGCCAGTGTTGAGGGTTTTCATGAATGCTTAGAATAGCAGTATCATCCGCAAATGTTGATGTGTGAGTACAATTGTTTGTTGGCATATCAGATGTACATATCAAGTAGAAGAAGTTTTCCAGGATACTTCCTTAAGGTACTCCGGCTTCAATTGGTTGTACAGAACTTAAAAAGTCTCCTTCTATAAGCTTAAATGTTCCACCAGTTCAGTAGCTTATGTGTGTTTGCGGTTAAATTTACATTAAATTTTTATATTAAACCATCATGCATGCCACACTTTATCAAACTTTTTAGAAATGTCTACAAAAAAGCAGAAGAATATTTTTTATTTCTTCAAATGTTTGTCTTACAAAGTTAACAAGTCTATGGGTTTGTTCGATAGTACTGTGTTTTCTTCTAAATCCAAATAGGCGATTCGTTATACAATTGTTTTCAATTAAAATCGGTTCTAACTTATTCATGAGCACCTTCTCGCATAGCTTCGATATATATGATAATAGGCTGATGGATCTATATGATTTTAATTTTGGTTGTACTAGCAATTCGTGTTACTCTCTTCTTTGTATTACATATGTATGTGTGTACAAATATGTGTATTCTCTAATAAAAATACGAGTGATTTAAGCAATTATATTGTGCTGTGTGAACGCCAAAGAAATTTCAAGGAAAAAATTGTATCAATCTTTTCAATAAAAATTGTTTCGTGTAAATTGAGTTAAGGTATTATTATAATTATTATTATTATTTATGTAACAAGGGTAATATAAACTTATGTTAAAGTATAGTTAAATCTATTGCTATCTGTTACAATCAGGTATGTGATGGAAATCGAAAACGAAAACGAGTGAGTTTTTAAAGTCCATTTTAAAGTATTTCTAATCAAATTTTTAAAATTTTTATTTTAAGATTCTCTTTAATAGCAAATTATCTTTATATTTTTTGGGATAAAACTGTTTCAATACAAAAATATTACGAAAAAATTAACTTCTAAAACTCACTCGTTTTCGATTTCCATCACATACCAGAATAAAATCCTTAGAAATATTGTTATCTAAGAAATACTTATGTAGTCACTTACATATCGCATACATAGTACAAAAGTGGCATAACTCAAAATACTAAAAATTTCAGAAGAGACAAAAAAAGTTCATCGTGCACAAGCAACACACTTAACATAAAAAGAAGATAGTGATGTGAAAGAAATTTTTGCAGTAGTTAGAGATGTGCACTCTAAATTAATTTATGGAAAAAAGTCAATTTTGGAAAATTTTGTATTACGTCACTTTTGTACTATGTGTGCGATATGTATGTTGTTCACAAATTCAATGACCTGTACGTATATACTTGAAAGAAAGGTGTGTGTTAAGGCACTTAAGCATGAAACTGTTTATTTACTAATCAGATTTATGCAAAGGAATCTATGTAATCGATTTATATAACGGACGTTTGCTTAAAGTAGCCTAAATGGAAAAAACCCTAATTGGAGAAAAAGTTAAGGATAAATTTTTCTATGAAAACTTTCTGTTATGTAGGGAAAATTATTTTATGAAAATTTGCTCCAGTTTAGAGTAACTTTTTCTAAAGAAACTTGCTCTTTTTTTAAAGAATTTTTCTAAAGAAATTTGCTCCAGTTTAGAGCAACTTTTTCTAAAGAAACCTGCTCCTTTCCAAAGAACTTTTTCTAAAGAAACTTGCTGTAGTTTAGAGTAACTTTTTCTATTAAAACTTGCTCCAGTCTGTTTTTATGAAAACATGCTCTAATTTAGACCTAGTTTATCTATGAAAATTGGCTCCAGTTTAGAGCAACTTTTTTTTTAAAGAGAGCAACTCTCTTTTATAAAGATCTTTTTCTAAAGAAAAAAACTTGCTTCAGTTTAGAGCAACTTGCTTTTTTTCCCCTCGAACTTTTTTTAAAGAAACTTGTTTTTTTTTTTGTAAAAAACTTTTTCTAAAGAAACTTGTTCTTTTTGTAAAGAACTTTTTCTAACAAAACTTGCTCTTGTTTAGAGCAACATTTTCTATGAAAACTTCTAGATTAGAGCAAGCTTTTCTTTGAAAACTTGTCCTGGTCAAAGGCAACTTTTTCTGTGAAAACATGCTCTGGTTTAGAGCATTTTTTAGGAGACTTGCTTTAGCAATTTTTTCTTAGAAACCTTTTTCTGAAGAAACTTGATTTAGTTTAGAGCATTTTTTTTTAAATTTGCTTTAGTTTATAGCAATATTTTCTATGAAAACTTACACTAGTTAAAAGCAACTTTGTCTGTATAAAAACTTGCTCTTGAAAAAGTTACTACATATAGTTTAAAGAAACTTTTAATAAAAATTAGTCTTTATCATTACACATTATTATAATTTCCTTTAGTAAAAGTTTGGGACTTCCTTCCCCCTCCCCCTTTTTTTTTTTTTGAAAAAAAAAAAAATTGTAGGGTTTGGTAATTTTTTATGGTGGCATTGTTTAATTTAGTATTTACTGCTTCATATCAATGTCGTCGTTCAATGTTCTTGTAGCAGTTTTTTTCTCCCTTCATTCACGCCTGCTAGAAAACAATAGAGTGGAAATATGTATGTGAAATGAGAAATCAAACGTACAAGAAGCAGATAAATGTAACTTAACTTACATATGATGTATATAGACGCAAATACAAGCACAAGCTCATATGTATGTATTTACATATATACAAGCATGTAAACAGATTTATATACAAGGATTTTTCCTGTTACAGTTTACTGCAAATTAGTTTATGTGAAAGAGGGTGTGAGTGTAGCTTTGTCGTTGTGTTGTTTTAACCCATTATTATCAAACACTTATGTCATTAATGCATTTATCCTTGCCCATTGCTGAAACACACACAGATAGAAACACATATACAGTAACTTTTTCTAGGTTTAGATTTGCACCAGTATGTTGTTTATGTGTATAACTAAGAGATTATTATATCCTTTAGGCTTTTTTGTTTGTTTGTTATTTAGCTGCTTGAGAGAAATGTATTTGGCAGCAGTAATATAAACTGATGTGCGAATAAACACAACCGCACATTCATGTATACAAACATACATATGTATACTTAATTAATATGCTTACGCACTCCATATTGTTTTATACTACAGAGTAGTTAGTGTTCAATACATGTTTAACATTTATTGTTCTTGACGTTGTTCTTGTTTTATTTTAGTTGCTGTTGCTGTTGTTGGTGTGTGTTGCATTTAGTGCTTTGCATAGACGCAGAACTGCCAGCAATTAAGTATGTATTGGTGTTAATGTGTGTGCATATTGTAGTTTGCCATTGATTTGTTTGTAGCTTTATTTATTTGCACACAAACAACGTTTGCTGGGTAATGTGTGTCTGTGAATCTGTCATCCATATACATACATACGTTTTATAACATGTACTGCATCAACATGCATCAACACTTGAATAAATTTATTTCTTTTTTTTTCGTATA
This sequence comes from Bellardia bayeri, assembly GCA_950370525.1. Classification (NCBI taxonomy): domain Eukaryota; kingdom Metazoa; phylum Arthropoda; class Insecta; order Diptera; family Calliphoridae; genus Bellardia; species Bellardia bayeri. Next base: position 3,749,060 of record OX493267.1, read on the forward strand.
TTTCTTTTTTTTAGTTGGTTTGCAGCAAAAACATATTTTGTGCCTGAACAATATACAAACAAAAGTCGAGTGAAATTGAAAGGATTTTACTATTTGGCTTTCACTTATGCCTGTGTGCAGTGTGGTGGCCCAGTGAGTGGTAAATTACTATTTACAGTTTTAAACAAAATGGCATCAATTACTTTCATACAAAAGCAAAGTTTGCTTATGTATTATCAGGTGTATGTATGTAAATGTAACTGAATATTGCCTGTCAGAGTGGGGATGGTTATTTTCTGTTTTATGTGGTTGTTGTTTGTATGTAATTATGTTGCCAGATTGATGGATTATTCCATAAAATTCGCTGGCGAATTTCTATTTTAAAACAAGCTATTTATTTTGTATTATTTTTTTATAGAGAATCAATCATTTACATAGCTAGCATATCAATAAATATTAAAGAGAAAATATTAGTTTGACATTTATTTTTAAGAAACATATAAAAACGGGGTTTTATACCGGTACATAAGCTAAATTTAGCTAATTTTGAAAATTACTTCTACAAACTAAAGTTAATGTTTTTTAAAGTAAAAGCTAATTTTGATAAATTAGTGAAATTTTTAAAAGCTGAAAAATCTACTTAAGATCGGAAAACGCAAGGTTTGTTTTTATTATTTAATACATTAGAACTTAAGCTATTACAGTAAAGAAAAAATAATGAAATCGTTTAATATGTACATATATGTATACATTTTATAATCATGCACCAAACTTGGTAGCTTAAAGCTGCAATTAATATCAATCATACGCCTCGACGAAATTATTCATACGATTTTAAAACTTACATACTTACATGACTTACATATACCCCGCACAATATAAAGTAATTTATTTTTATTTTATTTATTTATTTAAAAAAATATGCGCAAGCCAATGGGGTCAATAACATTAATTAATAATATTAATACAATTATTTAAATATATTACAATAATTATTAAATTAGAAAAAAATAAAAAAGATTAAAATTAAAATAATAAAGGGAGTCCCTAATATTTGCACAAAATCAATAAATAATGTATAATTGCAGGAAAATTATTGCTAACCCATGATAAAACAAATTAAGCACAATTTTAAAAATAAAGTTTTTATTATTATAAATAATAGCACTCCTAATAATTTTGCCTGTTTAAATGTAACATGGTCAGCTCGAAATAGAGAAAAAATATCTATTCAATATTTATTTATAAATTTGACAAGAAATGAGTTTGGAATTAAAAAAAAAAACTGTGTGAAAGTCTGCGATCCTTATACGGAATCATTAAATTCCATAATCTAGATAAAGTCACGCAGTACGATCGACTCATAACAATTGAGAAGTGCCTAGGTATAATAAGCGAATGCGTTCTATAAAATTACTTTGCGTTATATAATAGTTTAAAACTTAAGCTATTAAAAACTAGAAAAATTAATAAAATATTTTAATATATAAATTTTATAAGCCTGCCTCAAAGTTGTATACTTTATGTATAGCTATAATTAATATTAATCATACGCTTAGACTAAATTATTCAAAACTATTTAAATTTTTAAATTATACAACCGAATAAAGCTGAAACATAAACTTATTTATAGAAAAAGTAAACTAAAAGGAAGGTTAAAGAAACTAAATTGTTATTTTGTTTAGAATTTTTCAAATAACTTACTTAATATTTTTAAAAAATTCGAAAATGTTTAAAAATTCTTAAAAAATAGCTCCAAGAAAATATGGTAAGATTTTCCTTATAGCAATGCAAGTTTATGGTATAAACTGTAGAACAAATTTAAAAATATTATTATATTTTTTATATAATGCTGTATTTGTAGTGGCAGGTTGGTTGATTTACGTGGTAGTTCACTACGTGCGAACACTTAAGTAGAGTCGAAGGGACCCCGTTTTAAAAGTAGTGGCAGCTTTGTTAATTTGTTAATTTTTCTTGTAAAAATAGAAATTTTAAAAATTCTTTAAAATTCACTTATGTTTTGAAAATTCAAAGTTACTTTTCATTATTAAATAGTTTAAAACTCAAGCTTTTAAAAACTACAAAAATTCATAAAACAATTCATACATACGTACATATATAAATTTCATAATTCTGCACTAAACTTTGTATATTTTCACAACTATATAAATAATATTAATCATACGCTTAGACTAAAATATTCCTGTATTATGAAATTTTCATTTTAACACTATCGGAAATCTTAAATATGAAGAAATTTATATAAATTATTTAACATTTCCCTTAACTTCTTAATAGTGTTTAGTTTGACCACTAATGGCGGAATTCGCAGTCTTTAGTTAGCTAATGACAAAGGCTTAACTAATGATTCTTTATTCGCAATGCTTAGTTTGCCATAAGAATAACAAGTAATAGTTAAACAATAGTTAGTATTTTAGTTTACCAATGGTTAACTCATGACCGAGAATTCGGCCATAAATGTCTTTTGTGATGCTCAACAAAAACTATCTGTTTTAGTTTTATGTTTGCAATTTATTTTTTGTTATGTTTTATTACATCATTCACTATTAGTTTAAGTATTTATTTAGTAATAAATATAACATAACGCTACCTTGGTTATTGGCCCTAAATAAGTCGCAATTTTTGCTTAATTATGTGCCATTCAAAACAGATAACCAATAGATGTTACAGCACAAATAAATAAGTATGGTATGTATGTATTATGGCAAATATTTTGTAAATGAAATATTTAATATAATAAACAACACACACAGCAGCAAATAAAGGACATCTGCTCATGCTTTAAGGAAACTCTTAAAGTAGGAAATCAATTTCTTATTTGAACAAAGTTAATAGAATTTGAGAAAATTCGAAGTTTTTCTTAAATTTTCATTTTATTGCACAAAAATTAACAATATTTATGTGTGCGTATGATTAATATAAATTTTTTTTAGTGAAGTAAACAAGTTTACTGCAAAGTTATAAATTATATAAATTCATTTGAAATGTAAAAATTAATTAAAATTTTTTTCAATTTCTAATTGATATTTTAAAATTCAGTTGGAATTTTATTTATTTTAAATAGAAAATCTATTTTATTTGGAATTTTCATAATTTCTAGTTAAAATTGTAGAATTTGTTTCAAATTTTCTCAACTCCTATTTTAAGTTCTCAATTAAATAGGGTATCTTTATATTTGCAGTGAAAAAAAAGGTTTTATAAAATAAATAATTTGATTTTAAATTAAATTTTTATTCGCCCCTATTCCCGTTGGCGTTGTCGTTTTTATTGTCGCCTTGTTTTTAAATTGACATTCTTGAAATATATTATCGAAAACAAAAATAAAAATTATTTAAGGTTGGTAGCACTGCAATATTTTTCGTTGTTATTTTAAACGAAAATTTTAAAAATGTCGAGTAAATGAAAGTATTTTATTTTTAAAGTGAGGATGATGAAATAGTGACGATCAATCTGCATTAATACATCCTGGAACAAATCCGACCAAAACTAAAATACAACACGGGAAAGTCTCTAAATACGCCAACTGTTCTGCGATTTTTTGCGCAAGGATCATATCAACAAGTCGTTGGAAATGACATGAATTTGCCTTTGACTCAACCCACGCAAGTATTTTTGGATGAGAAGGGAAATGAGAATAAATAGTGTACAAACTTGAAGGTACTAGTCAATATTCTTATTTCCTCTTGCTTCTTTCTTTCAAGCATTTTGATTTGCATTAAAAAGTACGAAAATTGAATTGACGTGTGTAAATGAAATGGCAAGTTCAAAAGAGAATTGAATAAAAAGTAGTCAGCTAAAACTGAAGAGTGTGAAACAAGACTAAGTAAAATTTTATTTTAAGTTTTAGACGCCATAATGCCACAATCTGCAATAACTGAATTTAAAATGTCGGAAGATGAAATAATAGAGTGCAAAAGATTTTCTTGGTTTTCTTGGGATATAAAGAAAATAATTACTGCCTGCAAAGCTTTACAACATTTATTTTTTCAGTGGATTTATTATTTGTTAAAGACCGGACACTTGTTAAAGCTGTGGGCATATCGTCATTTTGATTTATTTCGGAGGATGTAGTCGCCAAGTTTACATTTTCTATACTTTCCGAACTTAAGTTACATGTTTCCTCTTCCAAGATTAGCAGCACCTCAATTTCTTCTTGATTAACGAATCCTACCGCATTTGCTTCTGGGTTCATTTGCTTTTATTATTATGCCAACCATCTTCGTCACAAACTTGAGGTCCAAATGGATTTGGTTTTCTTGAATTTCATTCCCTTTCCTTCCAAACATCCTGTTTACATTTCGGCAACTAAATTGTTTTTTTAATTTTTTAATTTATTTAATTTTACAATGGCGACGACAGAGAATGAATCTTTCTTTGGCGTTTTGAAATGTAGAATACAGCTTCGATTTGAAATGTAGAATACCGTTTTATTTTCGATAAATGCCGATAACGCCAACGGTGATGTCAAACTGTCGTTTTTATTTCGTTTCCAACGTGAATAGGACCGATTATTTACATACTTATATTGTAAATAAAAATTAGTCTTTTTAAAAAAGCCTTAAACATGCTGAATAAGTTTCACATACATACATGTTTATTTAAACCAATTTGCCAGCGATTTATGATAAATAAACAATATTTAATTAATTTTCCAATATTTACCATATGGTAACATTCTATTATGGTAACCTTATGAAAACAAAAACAGAAATGAATGCAATAGCAGCAACAACAATAATAATAACAACTCTAACGAGGATACTCGCATATTTAATTTCTCTTATAAACGAACATTGTACGTGTATATGCATTAAACACTTTTACATACACATGCTAACAGATATATTTATTTTATTATTATTGTTGTTGTGCTCTTGAATGCAGGTGAGTAGATTCGCATAGTAGTATAGTACTCGGGTACTCTCAGTACTCGTACTCTGGGCAATGTGATGATGATGACAATAATGATGATGTGTGTACTCGTATATTGTTACAATGCTGGAATTTTCTTTGTATTACTACTAACGGATGTAGGCAAATGTAGGAAAAAAAATAAACAACAGCAAATGCAAAAAAGAAAAGAGAGTGAGAGAATCCGGATATACTTGAAAATTATTTGAAATTGAATATTAAATTTAATCTTGATAAAAAAAAAATAAAAATGCAATGCACCAACACGAAAGACCACAAGACTGTTTTTCATATACAAACATGCATATAAAAATATAAATTTAAAGCAACATTAAGCAAATTATAAATAAAATTATAAAATAAACTTTACTTACTTAATTTAAGGAATTTCCTCAGCTTAATAATTAAATTATTTCATTTCTTTATTTATTTAAACCGGCTTTATTACAGCTTTAAATATAAGACGAAAAAAAGGTTTATTTCTTGCTGGCTTATTTTTGTAATTTGTAAACTCAAGTGTTTTAAAACATTTTGCTGTACATACATAAATAAATAAAGTTTATTGCCTAACATTTCAACATTCTTTCATTTTTAACTTGGTTATTAAGTAATAAAAGAAAATTTACAAAATATATTTTGTTTTTATAATAACTTACCACCCCTAGCTTGTGGTTTATATTATAATATCAATATAAGTATTTTGAATGAAAATATTTTTGATAAACAAGCTTTTGTTAAAGAAACGTGCTGTGTTTGTTAAATATTATTTAAATTCGTAAAGCGTTTTGCCAACACTTTTACCACAATAAGCTTTTTGTTAAACCCCAAGTAAGTGTAAGTGTTTTAAAGTTAATGTGATTTTAATTACTAACAATATATTGAATTATTAATTTCTAAAAATTTCGCACAAAAAGATTTTTAAATTATGTTGAAAACAAAAGCTTCGAGTTGTATTAAGAGCCAAAGTTTTTTTTTGTGTTATTTTAAAGTACTTAATCAATTAGTTATCTTATTTATTTATAATAATTATAATAACAGCTACAATGTTTTTTATATTAATTGCTTATTGTTCATTAAATATTTAATGACATTTGAAAGCTCGTTAAAATTAATGTACTTTTACAACTTCAACTCCTTTCCTCCATTGAAAATTCAAAATTAGAGCACAGATATTAAGCAATTACAGAAAACAGACAGCAGTTATTTGATTTTGTATTTAATACCATAAATTACTTAGAGAAATGCAAGTTTTGTAACTACTTTGCCAAGTGTAATGTTAAAATTTACATTTCTTCTTAAATTTACAAAAATTACTTTTGAATTTATATTAAAAACGAAAAAAAAGACGCCATAAACTACAAAAACTCGCTAAGAAATCTGTGCATTCCTTAAGGTACGGTTATAAAAGAAAAGTTTTTTTTTAATAAATAAACGAGTTCAAATATATGTTATTTAGTGGTTACGTCTTTTTCGGCAAATATTTGCCAAGTGTGACCGTACCTTTAGTAAAAGATGTTGCAAAATTTACAACAGTTTGGAATAGAATAGAAAACTCAACTTAATTTTCTTAAGATTGTTATTTATTTTTTTTTTTTGTATTGAATCATAATCATCATATATGGAAAATATACCGAACTTGGCTACCATATATACACTCTTTTGTAGAACTTGTTTAAAACTAATTTGCATAAATTAGTTTTAAACAACCCTATACTGGAAATAACTGAATTGTTTCATGTGACTAGGGTCTTGTTAAAACCACATATCTTCTTCCACTTCAATAACATTGATATAATAAAGAAAGATATCTGTTTTTGCAATAGAATTGACCAACCAAAACTCCTGAATTTCGTTAAGGCAGCATTGCAGTCCCTTCTTTAATATACAAGCGGCTGTGGGCTTGTTGGTATAGACCTTTGACTTCAAGCAACCGCATACAAAACACTCCAATGATGTTAAATTACTTGATCTAGGGCAACAATTCTGATCACAAGAACGACAGAGTACATGACTAGAGAATGTGTCATTCAGTAGTTGTGTCAACATATTTATAAAATTGAAATTAATGCACATGCATTTCATATAATTTAGACAGAAAGAAGTCACTGAAAGAAGCCCAAACTCCTGAAATTTATTTAGAAAGAGTTTTATATCCCCCTTCATTAATGATATTAATGATGTTAAATCGCACGTTGTTGGCGTACTAAGAAGTCATTGTTTGACCCAACGGCAATGAAGTTCATAACATTTATTAAAAAAGGTAAAAGGAATAACTGTAAATAGCTGGTAAGATTTATATTAGAGCCGAGAAATAAAGGCCATAATTAATTCTAATCCATGTTGCAATATCTCTTTAAGCCGAAACATAGTTGTGGCAACAAATGTTCTAAGTTGTCCACACGTAAGAAATTAATGTGCAGATAAGAAATTGTTTGTTCAGTGAAGAAATTATTGGGAACAGTAACTTAGATAGAGTAGTCTTAATCATAGTTTCTCATAATACACTCGAACTATAAATGGAGAGTTTTTTTGTCCAAATATTAAGGTTAATAATTAAAGACATTTTAAAAAATCGTACTGTGTGTTCTTTTTACTTATAGATTATTACATAAACTATTGAAAGAGTAAGCAAAAATTGGATTTCTATAAAACTACAAATAATTAAAATTTTTGGAAATTGCAAACAAAAAAACTCCCCAGGAAAAAATAATTTTAATATTGAGACCACAGTGATTTTTGTTTGAAATTGTCATGTTCACAACTGTTTAATTCTAGAGCAGTCGGTCTGCCTTTATTTTGCTTAAACCTCAACCTTCTTTGAACACTTTCTTCTATTTCAATAAATGTTATCTAATAAACAAATATTCATACCTACATATACATTTCCATATATGTAAACCCAAAATATCTACACAATTTTGCTGCCTGTACAATTACTTTACTTTATCAGGAAAATGTAATTGGTTTTTATTATGAATTTGCGTCACAGATGAAAGAAAAATATTTTCTTAACTAAAATTAAACACAAACACCATATACCCCAAGGAATTACTGGTAAACACTAATGCCCTTATTCCCAAAAAATTAAAGTAGACTTCAAATGTACTTTAAGAAAATTTTGTATGAAAATTTTGTCTAAAAGCACACTTCAAACCTACTTTATTTTTTATGAATACGGCAGTAAGGAAACAATAAAATCTAAAGGTTAAAAATAAAAACACATAAATAAAAACAAATAAAAAATGATTCATCTTAAAGGAAGCCTTAGAGTATGCTTTAAATTATGAAATTAATCATAAACACAAACACAAACAAAGCAGGCATAACTTTGTAATATTATTTTAAACTTTAGAATTATCTATTAAAAAGCCTGTTTAAAAGACTTTAAAAGTACACGAAAAATGCTTAAGCTTTAATTCCTCTTAAAGTAGTCTTTTATTTAATAAAAATATACATACACAAAATATGCTAATTTATTTGCTAGACTTAAAAAAAATATTCAACTCAATTGAATATTCTGTTATTATACATATTTAAAAACTGGAAATACTGAAATTTCTAGGCACACACATTTTCGTTTTATTATGTTTAATCAAATCTTAGCATGCTTTAAATTGTTTTGTTTTACTATAAAGGCCACGTTAATTGAAATGCTTTCACATATTCACAGTAATATGCGAAACTTTGTTTGATTGTCGTTTGAGCTAAAAATATACTCTATGTTTTTGTTTTGTTTTTGTTGTTATATTTCAGTTAACCAGCATCATTTATTTTCTATGCTTAAGCCTAAAAGTATACTTTTAGCCCGCTATTAAAAGGACATGCTTGAAGTTTGTAATGGAAATTTACAAAATAACATAACATTTAAATTTGTTCATTTTGTTTATTGCATTTTTAAGTTACAGGATTTTTTTCGGCTGGGAAATGTAAAATAATGTTGCATAACAGAAGTTATTTAAACTGAAATGTATTTTTAGTCGACTATATTTCAAGCATTCCTGTTTACTTCTTGCTACATACTTATTTTATTTCTTTTGGCACCTTAAATTATGCTATAAATTTCGTTTATTTAAACAAAAGAATTCTTGTTAATTTTTGTATTCTGTATATGCTGGTAATTGCATTAAAATAGCAACTAGCCTTAAATATTCTACGAAATATATTTCTACATGAAATGAAATTAATGAAAACTTTTGCCAAAACCATTATGTTTTATACTTAAAGCATATAGGAAAATCCTTTCATAACAAATTATTTAAATAAGAGCCTATAGAATGTTCTGCCTACACAACTTTTCTAACAATAGAAAATTATAAATACTTTTGAAATGGCTTTAAATAAAAGTGAAATGTGTGAATGCATGACTTAACAGTGTGCTGCGATAATAGGCTAACAAAATTAAAACAACTCAATATTTTGATCATAAAATTAATTACTAAACCTTAATGTTTCAGGAAAATTGTTGTCTTGTCTTATGTCTAGTCTAATGGCATGTCTTCTGTTTTGTCTTATGTCTTGGCTTATATCTTCTCTTATATTTTGTCTTATGTTTTGTCTCATGTCTTGTCTTATTTCTTGTCTTATGTCTTGTATTATGTCTAGTCCTATGTATTGTATTTTGTCTTTTTTTATGTCTTTTCTTATGTCTTGTCTTATGTCTTGTCTTGTCTAATATTTTGTCTTATGTCTTGCCTTATGTCTTGTCTTATGTCTAGTATTATGTATTGTCTTATGTGTTGTCTTATGTCTAGCCTTATTTCATGTCTTCTGTTTTGTCTTATGTCTTGTCTTAAGTCTTGCCTTATGTCTTGTCTTATGTCTTGTCTTATGTCTTGTCTTAAGTCTTGTCTTATGTCCAGACTTATGTCTTGTCTTATGTCTTGTCTCATGTGTTGTCTTATATTTATCTTGTCATATGTCTTGTCTTATGTATTGTCTTTATCTTGTCTATTGTCAAAAAAAGTAAATACGGAGTGATACGATCTTGAGCGATATGATCTTAGAAATATGTACGTTTAAAAACCTGAAAGTTTAAATTATGTTACACTATCTATTAAAAGTTATTAAAATTTAAGACAATTATCTCCAAACAGTAAAGCATACTTTAAGGCGATATAAAAAAAATGTGTTTAAACTGTGGTTATTTTCTGTTTATTTTTCCTCTATTTTTATTTTTATCTTTCCTTTTTTCATTGTGTTTTTAAATTTGACCCAAAATCTAAACTATTTACATTTCTTTCCCTGTCTTAGCACCGTTTATACCTTTATATAAAAGCGTTTGTTTATGGTGCACGTGTGTGTGTTTTTTATGGTTCTGTCTGGTTTGAATTTAATTTATTTTTATTGAATACCATTTATTCGTTCATTGGATGGGGTATCTAAAGCTTCATTAAATACTTTTTATTCTTAATTAATGTATGATGGGTTTGTTTTTTTTGTTTTTTTTGCGTTTTTGCTGTTTGGGTTGTTAGTTTTATTTTTAAAGGTTTTTTGCCAGCACGTTTTGTGTTTCAGTTTTCAGTAAGTTTTTAAGTTGCTGTGGCCAGAACTTACTGGCGGTAGTTTTGTGGCAGTAAGCAAATAATGTTAACAAAAAAAAAAATGGTAATAAAATAAAATATTATATTAAACAAAGAGATATTTCATGCTCTTTCAGAAATAATATGTGCGATGGTAGTTAAAAACAAAAAAAAGTATTGCATACTTTTAGGTAATTTTCGAAAGATTGAAAGTAAAACCCTATTAAGTCAAAAATTTATGTGTAATTAAAGAAGTTTTTTAATGTTTTGTTTTATTATTTAAAAGTTTATTAGCTAAATGTCGGGAGCAAACATTGTTACATTCAATTTATTAACTACAAATTAATTTTTCATATAATTAAGTTTTCTTTACTTTTGATAAGCCTGTCGCATAACCAAATGAATATTTATGTAATTAAAATAATACGCTATAGTTTTAAGTTTTCTTATAATTAATGTTTGTAAATCTTAAATTATGAAAAAAAGAAGTCTCAATAAAGTTAACTAACTAACTAAACTAAACTATTTAAAAGTTTATAGTGTAACAAAAAGAAAGCACAACTGATTTGCTTTGTCAAAGTATGTTAAAATTCTAACAAACTAAAGATTAATAGTTCATAATAACATACTTTTTTTATTAACAACTACATCTGTAGACTTAGTTTTTTTTAAATACTAAAGACTACGTCTTATACTAAAGACTACATCTTTTACTAAAGACAACGTCTTATACTAAAGACTCTTTTTCTAAAACCTGCTTTGGGAACCTTCACAGAACCTTTGAGTGAACCTTAGTTACCAATATTAATCTTTAAAACTCAACTTTTATAAATCCCTCTACATTTTACTTTCAATTTATTCATAACCTGACTTATTTCTGTACAAAGTCCCCCTATAGTTACCGCCCAATGCAATATTATAGCGTTGTTGCATTAAGCCAACCTCTAAATTAAGTGAAAAAAATATACATAATAAAGTAGACAAAAAACAGATTAAACTTTAACACATTCGCGCTAAAAAGTGAGTAGTACTTTTTATGTAACACTCACACAGAGTTCAGTCAGTGTTGCATTTAAAAGTGTTGCAAAAGCAATAAATTAAAGATTAACCCCCTTATTCAAAAACGATTATTAAATTTAACAAACATTTATTAAGACAGATTTGCATATAAAAATTTGCTTAATAAACGTTTGTTAAATTTAATAATCGTTTTTCAATAAGGGGGTTTTTTCTTCTTCACTAATCTCTTACTGCCGTATTCATAAAAAATAAAGTAGGTTTGAAGTGTGCTTTAAGAGAAAATTTTCATACAAAATTTTCTTAAAGTACATTTGATGTCTAATTTAATTTTTTCTGAATAAGACTGTTAAACTCTATTCTTGTTATACTCTCGCCCTCAACAAAATGTTATCTCCATAGCTGCCAGATTTGACGATTTCTCGCAACGATTTGACGATTTTTTCATTGAAAGTGACGATTTTTTGAATTATTAAAATTTTCTATTATTTGTTTGTTTTATTTAATATTTTAGTTAACAAATTCTCTCTTTTTTGAGACAACAACAATTTTTCTAAGTAATTAGTGTTTTCTTAATTATTGACAATTGTTTAGTTTAAGTATAATAATTCCAAATAATATTGAGTCAGAAATTCCATGAACTAAGATTTTTAGAGGAAACAATTTCTGAATTTCAAAGAATATTCAGCTAAATAAATTTAAATAACAAAAATACGGAATTATTTCAAAATAAGTAGTTGTATATGATGGATGAAGTAGATTCTATACTAAAAAAGTGCTTTAAAACTTAATAAACTAAATTGTTTTGGCATTGTAATTTAACCTAAATTAATAAAATATGCTAATTACAGATATTTATTTATAAAATTCTGTAAGTCTTGTTTCACTTTTCAATTTTAGCTGTCCAGTTTTGTTTAATTCTTTTTTGAACTTGCCATTTAATTGACAGACGTCAATTAAATTGTCGTAGTTTTTATTGCAAATCAACATGCATGAAAGAAGAAAAAAAAAACAAAACGAAATAAGAAAAAAATAAGAAACAAATAAGAAAAAAAAATACTTTATTTTTCCGATTTTTTGACGATTTTTAAAATTCGAAATGACGATTTTTTTTCTTTTTTATCGGGATTTTGACGATTTTTTCCAATATTCATCTGGCAGCCCTGGTTATCTCTCGTGTGCTCACGCTCTCGCTCTTAATACATGTATATGTAGGTACTTTAGAAAAAAAAAACTATAAATTACAGTTAAATCTCGCTTAGTTGGTGCAGGGCTGGGAAAAGTATTTGCAAAACTTTAATAGTACCTCTATAAATATGTAAATGATTTAAATTTCAATTATTTTGCTTTCGAATATATTTCCCATCCCTGCTTTTTTCGTCTCCCCCGTAACTAACATTTGACACTGAGTTTAATTGTGGTTGTAAAAATGTGTTTTCTTCATGTAGAGAGAAATTTAAAAAACACTGCCATTAATGTTTATGAATGAATTTTATTCCCTTTCAGAAAAGAGTAACTATTTGTAAAACAAAAATTAAAATACACAACTTTGCTTTTAGGTGTTTTTAAAACTTTTTTCCTTAATACAAGTTTGTTGAACATATAAAAAAATAATTGAAAAAAAAACACTATCATACATACATACAAACATTTAAATGCATGTATATTTAATATAATTTCCTTGGTAATTACAAGCAGTCTGAAAATGACTGCTGGCATTGCACAAACAAAGGGTGATACATGATAAATAAACAATTTCAGGAAATAATTGTTAAATAACATCAAATATATGTAATTGTATTAAATCGTTTATTCAACTACAAAACACTATTAGGAATTAGGACTCGGCGTTTTATTAAAAAAAAGCCTAATATTATTCCTTATATTTTGAGTAAAGCCCAAAATTTTTATTGCCTTTCTTGTACCTGCCCCCTTCATAAATAAAAAAAATGTTTTTATTTTCTGCTTATTTCTATTTTAAAATTTCGCCATAGAATTGAACTTGATTGAGTTGGCTGATATTTGTTCAAATGTATCAGAAACTGATATAATTCAGCTACAAATTTGAATTAAGTATGAAATGCACATATTTTTGCAACACCCTTTATACTGGAGGGTATTATATATTTGTATGTACTTTGTGAATAATGCTTTTCTGCAAAAAAAAAAAAAACAGTATCAAATTATATATTAATGAAGTTTATTATTACTTTGGGTGATGTCCAAGGTTTAAAAAGGGTTTTTACAAAAGCGAACGTTTTGTTATATTGTATTTTTTGAAGTATAATTATTTACAATATCGTGAACCAAATTCTAGATTTTGTAGTAAAGATCGCGTTTTATACTAATATGCATAATGTCCAAGACAATAACGTGTATTGCAGACTATAAGTAATACGAAAGCCTGTAACTTATAATAAAGACTAAAGGACTTATACTACCGGCTACCGTTCTTATATTAAAAACTGGACTAATACTAAATACTTAGTCTTATACTATAGATTATGTCTTATACTTAGAGCAATGGGTTATACTAAAGACTATGTCCTATACTAAAACTACGTCTTATACTGAAGACTACGTCTTATACTGAAGACTACGTCTTATATTGAAGACTACAACTTATACTGAAGACTACGCCTTATATTGAAGACTACAACTTATACTGAAGACTACGTCTTATACTGAAGACTACAACTTATACTGAAGACTACGTCTTATACTGAAGACTACAATTTATACTGAAGACTACATCTTATACTGAAGACTAGATATACATCTTATACTAAAACTACGTCTTATACTAAATATTACTGTTCTAATATTCTTTAAATTATTGAGACCTTCGTAAATCCAATTAATTTTCATAAATTTAGATTGTTTTCCCAAAACATGTTAAATTTTATAAATAATTCCATTAGTTTAATACCAACTCTACAGGTATATACAGTTGATTATTTTAGGAAACATTATACCAACCCAATTTGGTGCCATACCTCTCTCGACATGCATATGCCCTGCAACAACTTGTAATAAAAACCTTTTTATGATGTCGTCATCATTATTATAATAAGGCAGCATATGTTCTTTAGCATTTTCATATTTTTGTTTTCCATTTTTTTTGTTGTTGTCGATTTTGTGGCGCTTTTATGAAAATTGTGTCAAACGGATATTATTGCATGTGCAGTTAATTTTATAGGAGTTTTTAATACTAAATAACAGACGTATGCATTAAATACATATGCATATACAAAAATATATGCACTTGTATATGTTTAAATGTATTAAATATATTTATACACAAATGTAAATAGTTTTTTTTTTATTTAAATGCAAATGACTACAAATTGAACATTATATGTACATGCAACTGTTTGTACAAATTAATGTCCTTAAATAAGTATTATTGTCTGTTTGACCCGTTTCTTTTGTATATATAGTTTATTTTTAATACAGGAAATTAATAATTACTTATATTGTCAGCAAATAATCATTTAATTTAAAGTTTGTAAAAAATGTATCTTACTTTTACAAAAAGCGTACACTACAAAAAGGAAACAAGAAATGAAGAATTAAATATGTTACAGGTTACAGGGTAGTAGTAGTAACATAATAAATGAAATAGATAAGGCAGAGATATGGTAAACGGCAAAGTAAAATTGCTACAAAACAACATACAAAACAAAAGCCCTAAAGTATACTTTTAATTTGTAAGTCAGTTTTTTTCTTTATTGCCAGCGAGTAAATATCAAAACAGCGTACAACATGGCTGTAAGAAAGTTTTTCTTACCAAGAATTTACAAACAATGGAAGAACATGAATGTAAAACGGGCAAATGACCAAGTATGTATTTTGGAATTAAAGTTTAAGACGAAATTAAGTAGACCTTTTAACAATGATTTATTTAGGAGCTATGTAAAAATTTATTAAACATTTCGTACGAAATCTTAGAAGCGAAGCAAGGGTAGTTATTAAAGAAATTTTCTTATATAAAAAAACCAAAGTCTTGATTTTATGAAAAGACAACTACGTCTTATTGAAAAGACTTCTTCTTATTGAAAATACTACGTCGTTAGTTATCAACTATTTGCGCGTTAACAAAATAATAATATTGTTTTTTTCTTTGTAGCTTTTGGAAGGAAGTACATATAAAATAAATTAAATGTCCTAAGGCATGATTAATGTTTAAGAAAATCACCAATATTCTCCGCAAGATTTGTAAAAATTATGCCATTTTTTACCAGAGATTACTCAATTGTAACGACGTTTTACAAATGACTAAGTTTTTTTTGTAGTGATTTTACATTTGTATTAGAAAGCTCCTGAGGTATCTTCGTCATTAACATGCAACTTGAAGGTCATGATTAAGTACTATTTAACCTAAAATGTAGTTTACTTTAAAGACAAAAGATTAAGTTGTTAAAGAAGTGATTTTACACTGCTTTAAACTATGAGAGTATGTATTAAAACGTAGCCATTACAGTAATGACTACGTCTTTATGCTAAAGACTAGCAAACATAACCTAGACTAGATACTAGACTAGACTGGAGAATAGACTAGAGACTACACTAGACTAGGGACTAGACTAAACTAGAGCCCAGACTGGGTAATAGACTAGATACTCGACTAGCGGCTAGGCTTGAAACTAGAGAATAGACTGGAGTAGAGCAGACTAAAGAATAGAGTACAGAGAGGCTATACTAGAGTCTAGACTAGAGACTATATACCCGACTACACTTGAGACTAAACTAGAGAATAGACTAGTCTAGAGACTAGACACTCGACTAGCGGCTTGACTTGACTTGAAACCATAATAGAGGCCAGAGTCTAAGATAAATTAGTTACTACTCTAGAGACTTGATTTGAGACACGACATGTGAAATTTAAATTTCTTAAAGTTTTGTGAAAATTACAACATTTTTTGCATAACACGGTTTGTTTAATAACTTAAAGTTTCACATAAAACATACATTAATTGTTAGTTATTTTTCTATTTTAAGAAATATGAGTCATTTATATCCCTAATATTCCTTATTTTTCAATCATTGTTTGTGTTGATGCCACACCCCATATCATTGGCATAGTAAAAACAAGACAAAAAAAATTAAAACTAAAGAAACACAACAAAAGAGTTTTGTTAAGCTATATGGATCTTAATTTAAAGCCCTTACATGATTATTTGATTTTGTAAACAAAAAAATTACCCAGCATAATTTCAGGCAACATAATTTTTTATTGCATTTGCTTGGCATCACTTAATTCTAAAAAATAAAATATTATATCATGTAAATACTATAAAGTTGTGTTTTAAATAGTAAATTTATCTACTCCTATGTACCTCCTTTAAAAAACCTCAGACGTTTGCTTTTAAGCAAATATTTGAACAGACAAACAAAGCCTTAAAGTATGCTATTTAATTTTAGCTAAACAATGTTGTCTTGTAAAGCTCTAATGATATGCATGTGAATGTATACAGATACCAAAATTTTGTTTGTTATTGTGTGTATAGCTGCCTATAAGTAGACTTTGAAATAAACATTTTTTCAAAATGTTATAATACTCTGAGAAATATACATGTTCATATATAGAAATAATATATTTTTATCCTTTTTCACGCTTCTGTTATTTCATACTCATACATTTATCATTTCGTTCGTGAGCTATGAGCTTGATGTTACCTATTTTTTTTTTATAAAGTTGAAAATTGCTTCGCAAAAAAAAAATAATAAAAACACTCACAAAGTTCATTTCACATTTACATAGTCTTGCACTGAATGGGTGGGTTTTTTTTGTAGCTTTATAAATAGCATATCAAAACTTATTGTTTGTATGTGTGTCTTTGGCTGTGTGTTTCGGCTTTCCGTACATTTATGAAAATAAATTTTTTAGCTCTAATGTATGCTATAAAAAATGTTTCGTATATCATTTCATTTTATGCTTTTAATTTATATGCTTTTTGACAACCTGTATGTAGATTTTCACTTTCTAATATATATAAAAAATATAGTTTGTAAAGGTTTTTCTTTTTTCTAGTTTGAAATAATATTTAATTGAAATTTTTGCGGTTGCCATTACCGCAAAGTATGCAATGCTTATGTTTGCATCAGCCGTTAAGTAGGCTTTAAATAAATGGAATGTTAAATTTTGTTAATAATTTAAAGGCTTTCATTTAATGCGTGCAATTTAAATAGATTTTTTGTGAGAATAATATAGAAACAAAATATTTAGTTATAAAATTTAGTTTTTAAAGAAAATTATGTTATTTCTTGGAAACTTACAAACTAAGTGCAATTTATAGTGCAAATTATAGTAAGTAATAAAGTAAAAGTAAATCATATTGACAATAATTTTCCAGTTACTAGATATTCACATTTAAACTAATGTGAATGTTACTAATGCTGTATATAATATCTTATTAAAATTTTCTTGTTTAAATTTATTTTTTGAATTCAGCATTTCTTTTAGTTTTGTTTCACTATTTCCAACAAATGCATGTTTATTCGTTCGTTTTGTTTAAGGTTTATTGACCCATCATTATCTACTTGAAACTACACAGTTAATTTTATTGTTTTAATTTTTGCTATTGTTGCAAAATAATAAAAATGTATATATAATGTCACGCTATTAAGTAGTTAAAAGTTCACATAGAAGTTGAAAAGTTTATATTTTTTTTTTGGCCGACTCGGAGGCATTGCAATTTAATGGTCTGCCTAAAAGTGGGCATTGCTTTTAAATAATTTTGTGGGGTAAAGTAATGAAATGACTTTAAGTGTGTTGCAAATAAATTGGAGATTCTTAAATTTTGCACATGTTAAGAGTGGAAAAGTATGATTCACTTTTATTTCAACTTTGTATACGTATTTGGAATGCTTACGACGTAGTCTTTAGTTTAAGACAAGTCTTAAGATCATATACAGTTTTTAGGATATAAAAATCTGCATTTAAACTTTAGTATTAAACAATATTCTAAAGAAAACATAAATTGCAGCAAAAAAGTGTTGGCTACATTTGCTATCAATTTACTGCAAAAGTAAAACAAAAAATAATTAAAACATCTGTAAAAAAGACTTTGTTAGAAGGATAAGAATAAAAGTAACGCACGCTTTAAGGTCACTTTAATTTAAAAAGCAACAAAAAAACAAAACATTAAAACAGATAAATTTAATTTATAATGTAAGAGAAATACAAATGCAAGTGGCAAAATAATAACATAAAAATAAAGTATGCTTAAAGGCGTTGCAAATGAAATAAATGAATTGTTACATGAATAAAGTAAAATAAAGTCATACACTAAGGTCAATTTAATATCAAAATAATAAAAAGTCGAAAGAATAGAGATTTATTTTTAACATAAAATCACAGACAAGTTGTAATATAGAGTAATAAAACCGAAGTATGCTTTAAGGCGTTACGAAAAAATATCACAACAAGTACTAAAATCAAACAATTAGCTAAAATTATCTTCAATTTAGATATTTTAAGTGAAAGTTATTTATTTCCAAAATGAAACATTGTTAAATTATGTAATCTTTTAAAATAATTCTTTGTGTAAAAACATAAATTTTATTAAGGCCATAAAAAAAAATTTAAGTAAAATGTTTGTATTATTGCTAAAATATATTAACAGAACAATATAAATTCATAAATCAGCTATAAATTTTTCAGCATTACCAATACCATATAAAACATTTTTAGAGTTTAGCAAGCACAAGAGTATGCTTTCGTAATTTTAGTTTATTGTTGTTTGCTAAGGTTTATGTTGCCAATAAAAGCATATTTATATGAAATTTGCTATAAATTAAATGTGATAATGTGTGCTTGCAGCTGATAAAAAAGTAAGTAGCTGGGCTGAATTAAATTTGAAAAGACATTTTACTGATATTAAAGCAAACCTTTGAGGGAAACCGGAAGGATCAAAAATGACTTGATATTTTCTCTTGATATATATATTTCTTTATGAATTAGAAGTTTGCTTAACTTTTCGGCAATTTTAATTAAAAGCTAAAAAAATTTTCAGAAATTCTCTTTTGTTGTTGTCAAAACTTTTATTGAACCCTTAAGTTAACATTATTTTGTGTTTCCTTGCTTGATTATGAATTATAAAATTATAACACCTTATTTATTACAAATCCTTTGGTAATTTCTAAGCAATTTTATTCACCCTAAAGTATGCTCTATTTTTTAACCTTCTTTTATTATATTTACTTAGCTTTTACTTTACCCTTGGTTGTGTTTTTTTTCTGCTGCTATGTTTTTCTTTCTTTAATGTTGGTAATTTCTTTAATAATTTAATTGACCCTAAAGTAAGCTTTACTTTACTTGCTAACCTTTTAAATAAAGTATGATTTTAATCATTAGTAAAGAAATAAATTTAAATTAAGTTCTTGTAAACTTTTTAATGTTAACAAACATTTCAAACAAGTAAATTGTATGTAAAAGTATATTTTACTTTTATACATCTCAATAAATTCTGTGAAAATAAAGAGGAAAAAACATAATTTACCCCTAAGTAATTTATGTTGTTTTTGAAACCCTAAAAATTCTTGAACTTTTAAAGAATTTCGTTTTCTAGTTTGTTTTATTCCTGGTAGACCGCTTTACATTATAAAGCACATTAACTTAAATTTCCTATATATAATTGCTAAGATGTTTTGTAATAATCAATTGACCGTAAAGTAGGCTTTACTTATGAAATCAAATTTTATTTTTGTTTATATCTCTTGTTGGAAAAACTAGAAATTTAAAGTAATTGAAATAAATTTGTTTTAATTTGTGTAAATAAACTTGGTTTTAGTAAAATAAAATAAATCAATAATTCTAAAAATATGCTCTAGTCTTGATAGCAATTTTAAATATCAAATGTATTAAACTTGATTGTGTCATATTGTTTGCAATTACTTATCAATTTAAAATATGTAATCTGAAAACACAATTTACTTATTTGAGTTCTCAATTATAAATAAATATCAATTATAAATAAATATAAAGGGTGTTTTTTTAGGCATAGAACTTGTTGTTAACACTTTTTTAATTGTCGGCGATTTTGTCAGCTGTCAACTTAAAGTTCTATACATCTTAATAAAACACCCTATATGGATATATGTATATACACCCTATATATGACGAATCATGGGTGTATGGCTATGCCATTGAAACCAAAGCCCAATCATCCCAATGGAAAAGTCCAGAAGAGCCAAGACCGAAAAAAGCACGTCAAGTTCGGTCAAATGTGAAGTTTTTGCTCACTATTTTCTTCGACTGCAATGGCGTGGGCATCATGAATTCTTGCCACAAGGTCGCACGGTCAATAACGGTAGTTATGCGCCGTTTGCGTGAAGCAATTCGTCAGAAACGCACAGAATTGTGGAAAAACCAAGCATGGATTTTGCACCATGATAACGCACCAGCTCACACATCGATGCTTGTGCATGAGTTTTTGGCCAAAAACAAAACCGTTATCATGCCTCAACTACCGTATTCACTGGACTTGTCCGCTGCTGACTTTGTCCTCTTCCCAAAACTGAAGACACCGATGAAAGCAAAGCGTTTTGCTACAATTGTGGAGATAAAACAAAAATCGAGGATTGGAAAAACTCCTGGCATAAGTGTATTATAGCTGAGGGGGATAAATAAATACGTTTTGAAAAAATTTGAAATAACGGTTATTTTTTGATCAGACCTCGTACTACTTAATTCTTCTTGATAATTCAGCTGACTCTATAGCTTTTTAAATTATTGGTGGTTGTGTTTTTATCATATTGCTGTCAGTTCGTATTCTATTTTTTGTTTACTTCATCAATTTGTGTAAAATGTGTTTAATTTTCAGTTTATTTTACCCGTGAAATTCTGTATTACTCGTTTGTAGGATGTGGGAAATAAAATTAAATGAGTCTGTTAGAAGATATAGGGTTTTTGGTACCAGTTTATATTGCCATTCCTGATGACTAGGGAGTCCAAATATGGTAATTTGTTGCCTTATCCACTGTAAACTGTATCTGTCTGTTAAATGAGTTGAGTGTCTTCAAAGTGTTCTCATCTTGATTCGTTTTCAAAATCCCAAATATGTAGGTCGTCTACATATTTAGTCATCATTCTTGGTTTCATCTCCATTTTTTTAAGAGTTGTGTTTAATAATTCTTGCATAACTATATGTGAAATATTTGGAAAAAATGCGAGATCCCATTAGCATTTTTTCGTTCTGTTTGTAAAAATTATCCTTTAATTTAATTTAATTCTTATGAAGTTTTGGAAGACCATATATCTTTGGGGGTGTTGCAGTTCTGGTTGTCAATTTATTGTGGACAATAATTTTGTTTTTATTCTGTAGACCTAACATAGGATTTTTCTTCAATCGCCTATATGTACACATATCCTTGAGAATGGGTCTCATTTTCGTTTCGTAGTCCTTTTTCAACATTGCCACAGTTTTATTACCCCTATCCGAGTTTTTAATGATTATGATGTTATTTTCAGCCAAATATTTTTCCCTTCAATATGAATTTGTCTTTTACGTTTGGCTTTGATTTTCTCATGTGACCTTCTATTTATGTTACAAATTTGGTTCTCAATATCTCCAGTTGTTCTTTATGCTCAATCTCTGTTTGTATACGTTGTACACACGCAGAGAAAAAAACATGATTGTGGTAAACATAATCTAAGAGCAACATATTATGATAAGATTTATGACTGTATTCAAAAAATATTATGATGAATATAAGTGTCATGAAATATCATATTATGATCAATTATCATCGTAATAGTTTATCATAATATGTTCTTATTAATCATAATTTGATATTATAACATCATATTATAACCCAGTATAATCATAAAATTGTCATACATGATCATATTATGACCCAAGGTATTCATATTATAGCTTAAAGTAATCATAATATGATCTACAGTAATCATATAATGTTCTAAAATAATCATATTATTTTTATTTTGTGAAATTTAATATTATTTCTTTTATGTACACTTTATTTAGGTCTTTTACGCTTTTTTGAAAGCTTTGTAATTTGTATTAATATTTAGTATATTTTAAATACGAATTGTTTTTTTTTCAATTATTAAAACATTTAAATGCAAATAAATAATTCGATATCACGCAGACTGAACGGATGCAAAAGCATTCTACAAATGGTTAAAGTAAAATATTATTAAAGTTGAACATATTTTGTTTGCATTTTAAACATAATATGAGTACAAATATAGAAATTTATCATTTAATGGTTATTTGTAAGTTTAAATAGTTGTAAACAATATAATATGTTTAAATAGTTATCATTTAATAGTTGTGATAAACATTATGTTTCAGTGAAACATATTCAAATTATAATTGCTATAAACATAAAAATGTTTATAGTAACTAAAATATTGTTAAAATCATATTAAAAAAAACCAATTATTTGTGTAACACAACAATATATTGTTACCAAAAACACAGAGTAGTTGTCGTAATCATGTCTAACCATGTTTTTTCTCTGCGTGCATGCATTAACCTTAAAATAAATGGCTTTTTAATATAATTTTAAGAATATTTTTAAATTATAATATATATTTTTAAGATTACTTTTTTCCCTGAAAATGACCAACAAGTTGGTCGAAATATTTGAAATAAACAATCAAAAAAATTTTAAACAAACAAGAGTTTTTATATTTATTTTTAATAAAACAGGCTTCAAACAAAGATTTTTTAACAATAAAAAAGGTCTACAGAGCTTATAAAAACAATAATAAATATTTATGAGAAATACTTATTTCTGCTTCATACATTCATTTAAACAAAATTGTAAATGAAATAAATTAAAGTTTTCTTTATTTATTGTAATTTATGACAAAATCATGGTTTTGTTATCTACTCCAGCAGTAACCAGTAAAAAAACAGAAAATGATTTTTATGGAAACTATTTTAATCAATATGTGGTGGTATTTTTCTTTCCCTTTTTTTTGTCTATATTGTATGTACATTTATCATTTCCTTTGTAATTGGCCAAGAGTAAACATATTACAAAATTGATATCCTTCCTGCCCCCAAAAATATGCTTTTGTATTGTTGCTACTGATGTTTTTTTTTTGTATTTTCTTTTTCATTCTATTGTTAAGGAATTGTATCGTTTTGTAATAAGATATAAAGCCATCTTCAAGAATATTTGCTGTTATTTGCACATTTAATAGTTATGTAATATTTCATTTATATTCTCTGTTAACGTTGCAAAAGTATAAAAATAAATGTTGAGAATATCAATGTCTCTATCAATAGTCAAGGAATAAAAATCGTTATGCCAGCTACTTGTGTAGGGGAGTTATAGTTAAAGCTATACTAACATTTGTCAATCATTATAATTAAGAGTGTTATAGATATTGTATTTGTTTGTAATAATTAACATATTTGTGGTGGGATACAACTGTTGCTGTATATAATTTAGTAATATTTAACTAAGATCTTATCACAATGGACCGCATTGGTCTCTGGGTGATGGTGTGGGGACAACCTCACACCGGCGTTCTGACCTAACCTGACCTAACTAAGATCTTAGAAATTATATAAATTAAAATTCTTTAAAATTTTTCATCATCTTAAATTATACTTGAGTTTTTTATTTATTATTTGTCTTTAAATATTCATAAATAACCCAAATTTATTTTCATTTTTGCTGGTAAGGATTTTATTTATTTTAAAATTAATTAAGCCTTAACGTATGCTTTACTTTTACTCTTTACCTTGTAATAACTTTCTTATTAATAAAGTTTTAAGTAAGTTTTTATTATATTTTAAAATTTACTTGTTAGCATGTTATGTGGCCAACAATTTTTTGTTTTAATTTATGATTATTTTGTATTTAAAGCTAAAGTTTATTTGGAAGTTTAATACTATCAAAATTATAAGTTAAATAAAAGTATGCAACACTTTATGATTTTATAACCAGCCTCAGCACTCGTGTTATATCGTGTTTGTTTGCTTCAGTTATACTAGACTCAAAAAGTTTAACTACTTTTAATATTTTATAAAATTCTGAATAGCTTTAGCTAAGACCTTCTACATGTTTGTGTAAATCACTCTCACGTTCAAAATACTAATCAAAAAATTAATAAGATTTTAATGAAATAACTATCATTGTATACAGCAGTTAGCTATTGAAAATCATGCACATCCGTTTAAAAGAAAAAAAGTTTTTCATCAAATTGTGAAACAACTTTGAAAAAATTTGATATTTTTAAAGAAACTTGCGATTTTTCATTATTGTACAACACTTTCAACTTTGTTAATTCAGCATGTTGTTGTAGTATTTATTGCTGTGGTAGTAACAGACTACGTTTAAGTTAAACAGCAATAGTGTTAGCATTGAAAGTATAGATTAAACTGAAACTGTTTTTATGTTAGTGTAAAACACCTTCACGTCCAAAATGCTAAACAAAAATTAATAAGATTCCTGCGATATAATTATCATAGCACTAAGCAGTTTGCTATTGAAAATCATGCAAATCGGTTTAAAAGAAAAAAAGTTATGCCGCAAAATCTGAAACAACTTTAAATAATTTTTTTTTTAATATTTTTACAACATTTTTAACATTTTTAATAAAACATGTTGTTGTAGTGATTATTGCTGTGATATTTGTTACTGTGTTAAAGTTAAAAACAGCAATAGGGCCAGCATCGAAATACCAACTAGAAATTGTTTTTATACCAAACAGAAATTGAAAAGATTCCTGTATAATCATCATAATTGTATTATTATTCTGGTATTGAAAATCAAAAAATAAAGACTTATGAACCAAAATATAAGACAATTTTGAACAAATTTGTTGCTTGATGTTATGATTAATATCACA
Source organism: Bellardia bayeri (assembly GCA_950370525.1). Taxonomy (NCBI): domain Eukaryota; kingdom Metazoa; phylum Arthropoda; class Insecta; order Diptera; family Calliphoridae; genus Bellardia; species Bellardia bayeri. The sequence goes on from OX493267.1 coordinate 3,774,344, forward strand.
ATGATAAAATATAACAAAGAAATTCCAACTAAATATAAACTATGCAAACTATTTGCAAATTATATGCAAAGTTATTGGTATGAGAAGAAATCATTCAGTTTCAATTAAACAATAGACAAATGCTCATCACAACTCAAAAAATGTATGTAGTTTAGAGAGGAAAACGGTTTTAAATATTTTTTAAACATAAAATTCCTGACAAACAGTTTACTTAAATATTGGGACAAGATTTTCATAAAACACTTGGGCAAGTCACGTGCTACACTCTATAACATTTTTCAATAAATGATATTAATATATAGCAGCAAAAACAAGCAAGTAATCTCATGTAAGCATTGGTTGCTATTAGAAGCTATTCTTAAACACAAACAAATAGGGACTTAAATAAGTCATTACTTGGTTATTAGAAAAATAACTAGTTGCATGTAACGACTATAATCACTCATTAATCATAACATCAGGCTCATATGAATTCTCAAGATATTTTAAGTTGATCTAAGAGTCTTTATCCTACTTTTAGCTTGTGTGTGTGTGTGCAAATCACGCTCATGCCCTAAATACAAAACTAAATTTAAAGAGATTTACTTATATTATTTCTTATTGTCTTAAGCATGTTGGTATTAAAAATTGTTACAATTCGCTCTTAGGAAAAAAAGTTATAAACCAAAATGTAAGCAGCAAATTGAAAATATTAAAGCAAAAATTCAACATTGATGTGCTTGCTTAGTTTGTTGTTTGCGGTGTATAAACAAATACTTTGATGTAATTTCGAATATTGTTGTCATGGGAACAACATAGACATAATGATGATTTAGGGTATAATCGCCATACAGGGGAGGGTATATTGGATTTGTGCTGATGTTGGTAACGCTGACAAATAATGATCTAATACTCACTTTATTAGGGAGCAAAGTACAAGTCGCAATTTTGAAGATATTTGGATAAAATTTACTATATGAAATTTTTTTGCGTCAGAAACGATTGGAATTGAAATTGGTTGAAATCGGTGCATTATTTCTCCTAGGCCCCATACAAATATTCTCCTGAAATAGAACTTTATTTATTTATCTAAACATAAATAAATTTTATTAGCCATGTCAAAGAATTTAATTCCGTTCGGAAGTGGAACTAATTCAGTATTTTGTTTCTATAGAAAATGTAAAAAGAAATTTTTTTCGGAATGAAACGTAGAAATGCTTAAAATTACAATTCCACATAGCAAATTAAAAGTGGTTTCATAAAATTAGCACAAATAGGTATCAGAAATAGAAAAGTCCTTTCATATAATTTTATAACGATCGGTCCATAAATAATCATAGCTCCTTTGTAAGAACCTATTCTTTAAATCAGTTCAACATGCCTAAATCTTTTACAAGTTTTGTCATCGAGATAAAATTTAATGAAAACAATTTGTATGTATATATACAGAAGTCGTGCTGATTGGACCATTATAGGTCATAGCTCTTATATGGCGCGCATTTATGAAAAACTGTCATTTACTGCAGGGTGTAGGGTATCATACTAATAAACTTTCTTACTTGTTTGTATTGTTGTTATCATGTTTTTTTTCATTATTAAAGTGGGGAAAACATTGACAGTATAATCACCCCTATCATGAATAAAAATTCCACATGAAATTTGTTCCCTTTTCACATTTTCCTACTAAAATTCAATGCTAAAAAAATAAAAGGGAACAAATTTCATGTGGAATTTTTATTCACGATAGGGGTGAATGATTTTATCATAGTTTTATGGATATTTTTGAACCAAATTATGATTGAATGTTTTTTGGTTAGCTTTTTATCTTTTAGATTTATCTATCATTTATCTTTAAATTTATGAATTACTGTAAAAAATGTAAGCAATTATTTATATTTTATTTAAAAGGTCAAAAGTATGCTATGATTTTAAAACTAAATCCGTATTATTTCATATTTTTTAGTAGAATGCTTTGGTTTTCTATTTATTTATATTTCTCTACTGTCAATCATAGCATTTATCAAATTGCAAACTTTGTGACACTGTTTTGTATACAAAAATGAAAAAAAAAATTTTGCAAATTGTGCACGTAGGAATATTTTGTCATCAGAAGCAAATAAATGTAAAATTTTTGAATTTTATTAGGAACAAAATATTTTATAAATAAAAATTCTTTGTTTCATAAAAAAAAACTAACAAAATAAAAAAAGCAAAGTATGTACATACATACATATGTATGTAGAAACTGGAAACTAGCATTTCCATAAGATTTTAAATAACAACTTAAGTTATTGCTAAAAAGAAAAACAAAACAGAAATAATAGTTAAATGAATTTTTTTAAGGCATTTCCTTTGCTGCAGTTTCTAACCGTAATATATTTAAAGATGATGAAAGAAGCTCCCCAAAGTATGCAAAATTTTTTTTTCAATTTTCTTGTAAACAAATTCTCTAACTTTAACCACTGTTGCCATATTTGGCGATTTATCGTCATTTTGACGATTTTTGGTGTCAAAAATGACCCTTTGACGATTTTTGCCCCTATATTGACGATTTTTCAGTATAAATTTACAACACTTTTTTCTCATATAAAATTTATAATTTAGTTTCGGAAAAAGAAAAGAGTTTATTGGAATTTTGGAAACACATTTCGGAAATTCAAAGGAAATATTCACATCTGTTGTTTCCCATCCTAACCAAATTTATACAAAAAATTTAGTTTACCTCATTCTTCGGCAAATTTCAAACGAGTATTTAGTCATTTAAACAAAACAAAAATTAGGAATAGGCTAGTAACGCTTTCTTTGGAAGGGATTTTATTTACTTAAGATTTTTTAAAACTAAATAAATATTAACTGCCGTATTTATAAAAAATAAAGTAGGCTTGAAGTGTGCTTTTAGACAAAATTTTCATACAAAATTTTCTTAAAGTACATTTGAAGGCAACTTTATTTTTTTTATAAATACGGCAGTAAAAAAATTAATAGGAAAATGTACCTACACAATGAAATGTACTAAACTTCACAATTTTCAATTATATTTTAAAAGTTTTCAATTATATTTTAGAATTTATAGAATTTTCAAATTGCATTTCAGAAATTTTCAAATGCATTTGAGAAATTTTTAATTGTATTTCAGAATCCAAACATATTTTTAACTTAACTTTTATGAAATACGATAAGAATATTCTGAAAACCAACTAGAAACTACAGAAAAGCAATTGAAATTTTTTTAAATATAAAATTCTAAAATATAATTGAAAAATTCTAAAACGCATAGTGTTGTAAAAAGGTGATATTTTGTATTTAGAAGTAGAATTTTTTATGTTTTACATTGTTACATTGTTATGAAGAAATTGTTTTGTTTATTTTATATTAAAAATTATATAAATTTTTTAAGAAACATTGATAAAAATTTCTGTTTTTCTTTGAAAAAAAGTGTGAATCATATGTGATGCACAGGACAGGGAAAGGGTTAAAAAATTGATTTTAAAAACTATATTTTGAAAAGTAATTTATTACTTATTTTTGTGTTCCTTTTACATTAATTTTTGTGTGTTTGTTTTGTTACGCTTTTTTGTTTTAATATTGATATTTGTAACTATTTTTTAAACTTTTATCGACCTCTTAAACATATTTAATATTTTTTGTTTTTGTTTTTTTTTTCTACTTTTTGTTTATGTATTAAACAAATTAATTTGAAAAAATAAATAAAATATTGAATTAATAAAAAGTTTTATTTTATTTGACGATTTTGAAAAATGCATTTTGACGATTTGACAATTTTTTATTCAAGATTTGACGATTCATCTGGCAACTATGACTTTAACGTTTGTTTGTTTGCCAGTTGTTTTGTAACTGCTGCTGCAAGTAAAATGAAATAATTCTTAACTATTTGTTGTTTATAGCATTTTACACAGATTTTCTTTTCAATTTCTATTTTATTATTTTTTTTTCACTTTTTGCTGATATATTATAAGTAACATTTTATTTAGTTTGTAAAGCACGTTTCTTTGTTAAATATTTGCAACATTGCCTAGAATTGAAAAATCCCACAGGACGTCATAAACAGAAAAAAAGCAGAACACCAGAAATATATGGTAAAACTGTAAGGCTGTGTGTAAATTTTTTTTACTGCAGTTGCCAAAGGCACTATGAAAACGTTTTCATTTGGTTGGCTGTTGTGTATGAATTATGGGTTTGTAGGAACATGATTACTCTCTAGAGTGTGTAGAGACTAGCGGTACTGGCTTACAAAAGCAATCAAAGCCATAATAGAGCTTTACTACGTGTGCCTTTCAGAAATTGTTATCATTCATAAAATTGTAAAATTACAAAAAAAAAAGAAAAAAACTCACAATCATCTAAATAACCAAATTCAGACTTTTATTGTTGAAAATTATTAAATATTAATAAATAATATATAAAAATACACATTAAAAAGATTTTTTTTTTATTTCCTTGCAGCTTTGAAAACCGCTTTAGCAGTTAAACACAAAATGGCTTTAAGTTAATTTCCAGCAGCTACAAACAGAAATCCCAAAACATATCATTTTAATAGTCCATACTCTAAAACCTTTTAGAGCAGGACTTTCATAACACAACGTACAATATTTTGTTAAACGACGTATCTAACTAGAATTAACAACTGCAATATGGTTAAGGGTATTTTGGTAAATCGCAAAACGGATGAGTCCTTTAAAGCACAACTTAAAATGGAACACTCTGACCTTGTGGCCGAAATGCAAACAGTGGAAAATTTGCCCACACATGAACGCCTACAACTAGCAAGACTGTAAGTTTTAACAAACTCTCACTCTCTTTCTCTCTCTCTCTCTCTCTCTCTCACACTCCTATACATTTATGAACACTGTTATAAAAACAAATGTTGCGTACGAAGTTATGTAGTATTCAGTTGTAATCCAATCCAACAAAACACACTCCGAAAAGCTGCTAAAAGAAATTTATTTTGCCAATATTCAGCCTTATTATGATTGTCGTTTTCTTTTCACGACAACGACTATTTCGTAATAGATTAAAGAAACAAATTTAATTTTACCTTTAATCTATTACGAAAGAGTCGTTGTCGTAAAAAGAAAACGACACTCATAATAAGGCTGATAATTTGTACTTTTAGTAGCGGAAATGTAAAATTTAAATCTGTTATTTTGGAAAATAACAAACATAAAAACTAGAGCACCCAACAACAACAACTGAAAATGAAAACATTCAAATAAATTGCCAACCATTTAAAAAGCAATTGCTGCAAAAAAAAAAATAGAAAGCAAAAAGCTTTGCATACTCGTACACAAAATAACTTTAGTTTTAGAAAACAACAAACAACTGGTTCTTTACAAATTACTAAAGTTTAAATTGTTTTAAATAAATAAAAAGTTTTGCTTTTATTGAAAATTGCAAAACTGCAAAACACACAATTATTTAAGAAAAGGAACTGCTCTAATGATAAAGAGTGATTTTTTGGGAGCGTTCGTTTGTGTTTGAAAAAAACACACATAAAATTTGGGACAATGTATGAAATCTTTATTTTAGTCGATAGATCAATCTACAGTCAGAGTCAAAATTTAGTATACAGCAAACAATAATTTCTATGAAAAATAATATCTTTAAAAGAAGTCTACTACAGGGTGTTTTTTTACAAGTAGAAAACTTTGAAAATAAATAAAACAAAGATGATTTTTTTAAATAGATATGTATAGTGCCGGCAAAAATAGTAGCACCTTTGCACAAGAACATTTAAACTGGCCCGCTAGTAAATGGCGAAATATTTCATGGACGGACGAGAGTAAAATCATTTTATTGGATGGAAAAGGTTCTCGTTCATATGTTAAGGTACGATCACGCTTGGCAAATATATGCCGAAAAAGACGTAACCACTTAATAAAATATTTTTAAACTCGTTTATTTATTTAAAAAAAACTTCGTTTATTTAGTTTTATTTTATTTGATGCTGTTTGAAATATTTGCCAAGTGTGACCGTACCTTTAGATGGAAGCTAATATTGAAGAATTTACTTGAACAGCCCAAAACGTGAAATTAACTTTTCACTAAAGTCTTCTCGCAATGCTATGTAGCATGTGGCATTTTCTTGTTCTTTTATTTTGGTCAAATAAAAAATTTAAATAAACGCACGCCATACACAGTAACCTTCCAATACGTTCCAATGATGCCACCAGCCATTTTTCGGGAATGCATTGGTAGTTCTTGCAGTGCTTCTATCTGCTCTTTACACCAAATACGACAATTTTGCTTGTTTAGTTATCCATTCAAACCGAAATGAGTTTTGCCGCTGAACACAATTTTCAAATAAAAAAGTGGATCTTCATCTAACTTTGCCAGCGCCCATTCACCAAAAGTTAACCGTTGTGGCAGAACGTCTTTACATTCCATTCTTGCACCAACTGTATTTTTAAAGGTTTTACACTCAAATCCTTTTGCAAAAATTTCTACGTTGTGGAGGAACAGACCAACAGATCAATCGATAATTCCCGGTCATCAAAAATACTGGCGGATACAGCTACAATATTTTCCTTTGTCCGCACTCTACGAATGCGTGTTGGTGGTTTAATGTCCAATAATGTAAATTTTGTGTGAAATTTTGTCACAAAATTGCGAATAGCCGCCTAAGACCATAAAATGAAAATTAAATTCAATAAGCTGCAAGTGTTGTTGGTTTGTAAATCGATTCATGGTTAAATTAGAGACCAAACTGAACATGTTTAACAGTAACATGTTACACGAAAACGTCTGAAAGCAGCTGCCAAAAAATCACTCTTTATTAAACAAGAACCTTTAGCAAATTAAAATCTGATAAATTAATAATATTTAAAAAAACTTGTATTAATTTTTGCAATTACGTACAAGGGAATAATCTTAAAAAAAAAAATTTAAAAACTTTGCCAAGCTTTAAAATATTTTCTTTTTTTTTAAATTCTTACTTCCTTATAAATTTAAATAAAAACATTTCAAATTAAACTAATTATTCGAAATATAAAAATTTAATATTTTACCAGACCAAAAGAAAAACTCACTATACTCTATTACATTATTTATACACTTGTAAGTTAATTTACATACATACATATTTATTAAATGGTCTTTTCTGTTTTCTCTTCCATTCACCACCTGCAACAGGCGACGAGCTCAACAGCTAAAAGTAGCCCGTCAGAAAGAAAAGGAATGGCTAAAACTACAGCGAGCCAAAGGTGTCAATCTGTCTACCCTGAATGGCATGAATACAACACATCACTTTCGCAACGGCTCCAATACGTCATCATCATCGAAACGTCACATATCGTTTGAAAACAGTGTTGTCCTGCTGGAGGCTGCCTCACGCAATGACATGCACGAAGTGGCCGAACTGCTGGAACACGGCATTACACCGGATGCGGCCAATGAAGATGGTCTGACGGCATTGCATCAGTGTTGCATTGACAACAATGTGGAAATGCTTAAACTGCTCTTAGAATATGGTGCTAATGTTGATGCTCAGGACAGTGATAAATGGACGCCATTACATGCTGCCGCCACCTGCGGCCACTTAGAGTTGGTGCGTATATTAATCGATCATGGTGCTAATTTGTTGGCCGTCAATACCGATGGCAATATGCCGTACGATTTGTGTGACGATGAGAATACCTTGGATTACATAGAAGCTGAGATGTCGAAGCGTGGCGTGACCCAGGAACTGATCGATGAAACGCGTTCGGCCACGGAGAGGCTAATGTTGAGGGACTTAATGGAGCTATCGAAAAATGGTGGTGATTTAGAGCAGCCGGATGAGTATGGTGCAACACCGGTGGGTATTGCAGGGAATGTGGTTTTTGAGATTAGAATTTTGTTTAATTTTTTGGGTGATTTTAATCATTAACAGCTGCATATAGCCTCGGCCAATGGTTATATTAAGGTGGTGGAGTTTCTTTTGGAACAACATGTCAATGTGGATGCTTTAGATAGAGACATGTGGTCTCCGGTGCATGCGGCAGCCTGTTGGGGTCATGTAGGTTGAAGTTTTTGTTATAACAGGTTTCAAAGAAAGCTTTTACTTAAGAAAAATTGAGCGAAGAAAATTGAGAATTTATATTTAAAAATAAAATTTTGTTGAGAAACTTTGATGTTTAACTTTCTTTAGTGAAAAAGCTTGTTATTATTTAAAGTTTGTAAAAAAGCTCTTCCAAGTTATTTGTGTGAAGAAGGCTGTTTTCGTAAAAAAAAACTCGTTTTATTAGTCATGTTTCACATGCCTCAGTTATTGTTCAATTCTCTTTTGAACTTGACATTTCGTTCACACGCGTATCTTCAATTTTCCTGTTCTTTACCATCGAGTTGCAACTTTTTCATGCAAATCATCAGCAAATAATTTTGCATAGAATAAGGCGGAGAACATAACAGAATTCAACAAAAGGAAATAAGAAAGGGTCAAGTTTGCACCTTATTCTCTTTTCCGTTGTTAGCCAAAAATACTTTCCCTGAAGATTCAGTATTGAAACGTGTGAAAGCGGACTAATAAATGTTGATTTTCTGAAAAAAGCTTTTTCATTCAAAGCTATATTGGTTAAGAAAGCTTTGTGAAATGGTTATATTTATTATAAAAGCTGTTTTTGTTTGTTCTTTTCTCAATATAATTAAAAAAAGTGTAATTCCATAGTTTTTAAGCATTCTTCTGGTTTTATTAAAATTTTACTTTTTAAATATAGCTGGAGGTTTTGGAAATGCTGGCTCAGTGTGGTGCTGATTTAAATATCAAAAACAAAGATAATGAAACGCCCTCAGGTAGGTGAAAAACTATAATTTAGTACAAAATATGTAAGTTGATGCAAATAAAAGTGTTGTTATCAAGTTCTTCTCAGGAACTTATTCTCTCTTAAAGACAGTGCCATCTTAGAGTTCGTTCATTCAGCTTGCTTATCATTAATATGTTCTAAATGGCATTTGATCTCATTACATCCATTTCATTCAAACATTTATATATAATTTTGTCTGTTAAAACTATATTATACTGTTAAATTTAAAAATCTGGAATTTATTTTAAAAGATTTTAACACTTATGTTAAAAGATCAATTTGTTTAACGAAAAAACAATTTTTGAGAATTTTTTGTGTTTATACTTTATTTGTTATACATTTCCGCATAAACTCTATTTAGATATTTGTGAGGATCCCGAAATACGCGAACGTATAGAACAATTGAAAACCGAACAGGAAAGTAAACGTTTGGCAGAGGCTCAAAGACGTCGTGTAAGAAGATCTCAAAGTAATAATACCAGGTGAGAAGGCATTAAATTACAATTTAAAACAAAATATATATATATATTTTTTTGTATTCTACACCCGGCCCTCTTTTACAGAGCACAATCGGTACGTCGTACATCCTTGCGCGATAAAACACTAACAACCAAAAAAGATGCCGTCGAAGAGGCTCGTTTGCGTTTGCAGGCTCAGGAAGTATTCATAGCAGCAACACCCGACATCACAAACCTCGATCCGAACGGTGTAACGGACCATCATCATCAGACGCAGATGGAGACAACGGCCGCCGATTGGCTATCGAAGAACTCAACAGCGTCCTCACAGCATACACATCACAACAATAACAACAATAATACCTTAAAAACCAATAATAATCATAGAAATTCCTACGATCCTAGTCTTAAAGATATGGTAGATTCCAATAGCATTTCCAGCATGAGTTTACTGCAACAGCAGCAGCAACAACAGCAACATTCCTATCAGCCACGGCGACCACCAGAAGGTCGTGAAAATGATGAATTACAAATGCATGCATTTAAAACTAATGGTGAACATTCCACAGGGGGCGCAGGCCACATAAACGGTTTGAATGGAGGCGCAGGAGGCGGAAGTGTTGGTGTTGATGGTACATCATCCACAGCGACAACAGCCGCTGCTGTGATTGCAGCCACCACAACAACAACCACTGGTCATGGCACGGAAGCTGTACAAATACAGTCCAGTAAAGAGGCCACAAATGGCAAAATAAATGTACAAGTCACTGTGTTAGTGGGTAAGTGTAATAAACCATACAACAACAACTGCAATAATAATAATAAAAATAACAACAACAACAACAACAATGAAAAACAAACACACACACTGCATGCTTTTGTACACATTTAAACATACTGCATACATTTTTTTATAATCATACATACATACAACATTTACCCAGACATAAATTATTTATATTGTACTTGCAATATGTAGCACAGTTTTTTTGTTTATAGGGGGAGTTTCATATAGCAAATTCTTTGGGAAGTGTAGGCTCTCTTCTATTGAAAAGTATCTGGTGTAGACACTATTCTTTAGAAAAGTGTCTGGTGTCGATACTATTGTTTGGAATGGTGTCTGGTGTCGGTACTATTCTTTGGAAAAGTGACTGGTGTCGATACTATTCTTTGGAAAAGTGTCTTGTTTAGACAATATTCTTTAGAAAAGTGTCTGGTGTAGACACTGTTCTTTAGAAAAGTGTTTTGTTCAGACATTATTCTATAGAAAAGTGTCGATAGCAAAGTGTCTAGTGTAGACACTATTCTATAGAGAAGTGTCTTGTGTAGACACTATTTTATTGTCTTTTGTAGAACTATTCTATAGAAGAGTGTCTAGTATAGACACTATTCTGTAGACATGATTTTACTTTGAAATATGAAACTCCCTCTGTGAATGTGTGGCTGGCATGATTACATATGTATGTATATCCATATCCTTGTATAAACACACACAAATGTAGTGTATGCGGTCATATATAATGGTATATTTGAGGTTTTTGTTTTGGACTTTATATTCTGTGTGTGTTTAGTTTTTTTATATAAAAAAAATTTCCATTAAAAAGATCGTTTTTTACAGAAATTTCACAATTTTTACATGCATGAAAATATTGTTTTGTTTAAACCATTTTTCGCTTTGTTTTTTGTTTGTTTCTATTTTCATATGTCCTTTTGTTGTGTTAAACCTCAACCCCAACTGTACACAATCCATACAAAAAATAAACCAAAATCCGACTTGCATCATCATTTTGCTCATAATGCACTTGTTTTGTTTTTGTAATGCCCATGGCTTAAATGTAAATGTTCTTTGCCCTGGCTGGCTGTTGTTTGATTGATAATGATTCGACTGCTACTGTTGCTGCTACTACTGACCAAACAATACTACTAACATTGCTACTACTGCCACCACTACCCCCTTAATGCCGATTAGACACATCCAATACCCATAAACTCCAGCAACAAACGCAACAACAATCACAGCCACCGCATTTGCTTCATAATCAGCAACAGCATCAGACGCAACAGCAACAACAACAACATATGCATATGCATCTACATGGTCATGGTCATTATAATAATTTGACAGGCTCAACAACAGCTACATTTCATAATCAGCTTCCACATCATAATCCGCCACAGCAGCAACAACAACAACAACACCACCATCCTCTACAACAATTACAACATCACCCACAATTGTTGGACACCTCATCACAATGTCTGGCCAATGCCACCACATTGGCCAATTTGAAAAAGCAACGCTCTATGTCGCGTTCTAATGTTCTAAACGGTAGTAGTAATTGTGAAAACGGTTCTGTTTTAGGAGCCGCCAATTCAACAAATCTTAACCATAATCACATCTCCCACAACAACCACAACAATAATAACAACAACAACACCTTAGAGGGCCAAGTTAATACCCAGCAGCCAGTCTTAAGCAATGGCCTGCAGCATCCCGCACTAATGGACTATAATGGTTTAATAAATGATCCATCATCTAAGCAGCACTTAGCAGGTGTTGGCGTCGGTGGTGGAGGAGGTGCTGAAGGCCTAGGATCAGCAGCAGCAGCTGGAGGTATAAATAAATTTAGTGGTGTTACCGGTGATGTGGTAAGTGATAGTACAAGTTCGAGAAAATGTTGTATAATGATGTAAAACGAAACGAAAATGACGATAAAAAAATAACAGAAATATGAAAACTTTGTAAATGTAAGTAGTGTCCCTTCAAACGATATTTAACCCTTTACAGGAATAACTATATTTAAAGAATTGTGTTATGTGTAGACACTATTCTATAGAGAATTATCTTGTGCAAACACTACTCTTTAGGGAAGTGTCTGGTATAAATACAATTCTTAAGAAAAGTGTCTGATGAACACACTATTTTATAGAAAGGTGTCTTGTGTAGACACTATTCTATACACAATTGTCTTATATAGACACTTTATGAAAAATTAATTTATAAAATTAAAATATTATTTTAGTCATCATTTTTGTAATTTCTGTCAAAACTCCTTAAATTCCTTTAAAGGGTTAATATGAATTATGGCTTTAATGACAAGATATAACGAGTTTTTTATTTCAACTTGAATAAAAAATACAACGTAAAACACAGGGTATAAAGTTTTTGTTTCAGTTTCTTTCTATTTAGATAGAATTTTCTTTATGAAATAATATAACAAGAGTCAAGGGAAAGAAATATAATTTATAGTTTTTTTAAGTTAATAAAGCATACTTAAAAGCAGAATAAAATTTCATAATAAAGCATACTTTAAGGACTTTTGAGTGCGGGCAACAGAAAAAGGAAAACACTTGTGCAACACACTTTTGCTAAGCAACTGCATATACAACAAAATGTACTTAAACTAGTTTTAATTTCTATAATTTGTATACACTTTAAGAATAACAAACGCACTCACACAAAGAAAACTTTACAAGAACTAATAAATCTTTAGATAAGAGCCTACTTTTAGGCTTAGCAAACAGTCTTCCTCTTTTTTACACTTAAAAATAAACATAGCACTTTATTTAAAATTCTTGTTTTCAGTTCTAACAAATTAATAAGTTAAAATTAAAAACTTTTTCTGCGACAACCAAAAAAAAAACCCCCACTCATTAGTGTTCATTTATCACGCTTAAACACAGCTAAACAATGACTAAAACTTTGCTGTAATTAATACAGATGCCTTTTTTTTATCTATATTTTTTAGTTTTTGTAAACAAATCCTATAGTATAAATTTGTAAATATATGAATGCGTAGTATTAAGTTTATATGTATGTATTTAACCTCTAATAAATTGCATTTAAACTGGCACACACACACACTAACAATTCGTTCTGTGTGAAAGAAGTTTTAAACAACAGAGAATCCAGAAAAACTAAAAAAAAACACGAATTGAAAAAAAGTTCTAGACATGAATACAAAATAGCTGTGCACATTAGTAAAACTGCCTTTAAAACACAATTTGAATACCATGACATCTGACACAACACCTCCCTCATAAGTATGCTGCATACAACTTAGGCACTTGAGTTTTTCAGCAAAACACCAGCATAGAGAAAAACAAATTGTGTCGGCAGAGGATGTAGAGAGTGTCAGAGTAAAATTAGCATAAGCTAAAATATAAACCAGCAAAAAACAAGTCAGCCAACAAACAATCAAACAAAAGTTGCCCGTATTAATTTACATAATACTCGAAAATGTCATTATTGTAACGTAAATTTTCTGATTGATAAGAAATCGCAAAAAAGCTGACATACATACATGTATTTGTCTAATGTTTGTTGAATATAGGATTTAATTCTTTTTTTTTATTTTCGCATTGTTTTGAGTGACAAATTTGATGGTTTAAAAGGGAAACTTCTCTATTATCACCAGAGAAGTGGTTATTCAAAGTGTAATATTTTCGGAATTAGCATAAATATTGAATATATGTATATGTACATATGTATATAGTTTTTCCCATAATTATTTGTTTAGCAGAATTTTGTGTATAACAGTTTCTTTCAATATATGTATGTAACTGTTTGTTTAGTATTATTTTTTTTATAGAAACTTTAGTATTTGCTATGGAAAAATTTGTGTATAGAAGTTTTTCTATAGACAAATTTATGTATAATAGATTTTTTTTTTTGGAAAATTTGTGTTAACAGTTTTTTTAGAAAAAAATTTTGTATTACAAAAAACAGTTTTTTCTACAGAAAAATTCATGCATAACAAATTTTTTATAGAAAAATTTTCGTATAACAGTTTTTTATAGAGAAATATTTTTATAACATGTATAACAGTTTTTTCTTTAGAACATTTTGCGTATAAAAGTTTTTCTACAGAAAAATGCATGTATAACAGATTTTTTTTATAGATAAATTTGTGTATAACAGTTTTTTCTAGAGAAACATTTGTGTATAACAGATATAGAAAAATTGTTGTAAAAATGTTTTTCTAGAAAAAAATTCATGTATAACAGATTTTCTTATAGAAAAATTTGTGTATAACAGATTTTTTTTTTAATTTGTGTATAACAGTTTTTTTTCTAGAGAAACATTTGTGTATTACAGTTTTTCCATAGAAAAAATCGCGTAGAACAGTTTTTTTCCCCTCAGATAAACCTTCCTTCTCCTAGAGAAAAGTGAACTTGCTGATGCTTGTACTTATTTTTTGTAACTCAAATCTTAAGATGAAATAAAAAAATTTTAATTTATTATTGGGGGAGGGTGGGCATTCTGACTTTGCAAGTCTTAAGTACTCGTGCTTGTTTTTTTGCCCAAAAAATTAATGTTCTCTTAATTTGAACCCTTTTTATTGCCTTTTCTATTCGGCTGTGAAGCTGAAAATGAAAAATACGTTTCATTTAATTTTAATGAGAAGAAAAATTTTATTTAATGACTTTTTTAGTCAACACTTCAAATTTCAATACTTTCGCTACAAGAATGTGTATTTGTTAAATATCTTACGCAAAATAAAGTTTTATTATTCTAAATAAATATAAATTAATGTAAAACTTGTTGAAAAACAAGGGATCATTATAAGGGTAAGCAAGCAGTACATTAACACTAGGATAACCACCTGTGGCTGATAGACAAAGTCGGTATTTATGTCATGTGTGTGCTTTAATAGGTTAACAAACTGATTTGAAAATAATTTTAAGGGCACAAAACAAATGAAGTTTCCTAAAGCTAAAATTGCTTAAATATTTTGTTTAATATTTGATTTTGCTTAAATCTAATACTGTTAATGTTTGTTTTTACTTTTACTCTGTATAAAAAACGGGTCCCAGAATTTGTTGCAAATTTGTTTTTTTTTTGCACACATTGCTTCATGGTAATTAAATTCATATGGTTTTTTTAGCAAACATTTTAAGGGTCCCTTTTTTGATTTGAAAACCAAAAAGCTATTTTTTAAGTGCTGCTGGGAAATGCAGCTACAACCGCAAATCTTAGGGAAATTGCTTGTTTATATGCATATTTGTTACATAAACTGAAAACATAAAAAACGAAATTTTACAATTTTCTTTATATACGTTTTAATTAAAGAATAACATCAAGGATATTTATGCTGTATTATGAAGTTGTTGCGTTTTGTCTTTGTTTTTCTTAAAAATACTATAGAGACTGTTAAAAAGTATGCTTTAGAAAATAAAAATATTTCTGTATCCTTGCTTTATACTATACTATATATACAAATACAAATTGTTTAGTTTTTGTTTTCTTTCTTTAATGTAAAATAAATTTTTGCCACAATTCCTACACCAATTACATACACACAGCAGAACATCATCACACACACACACACACACACACACTTACATACATATAAAACACACACAAAATGAAATTAAGAAATTAGTGCTTTAATTTAGTTCAAATATATTTGTAAAAAGGGGGTTATATGGTTTATTTATGGCCGCGACTTTAGGTGGTAATTTGTATAATAAAAAAAAACGTTATAGGGTTTCTATATAAGATATTTTTAGTTAACTAAATCATTATACAAATTTAAGTTAATTCCTCCAAATTTGTTTACAGAAATCATTAAAATAATAACCAAAATTAGTTTCAATTTAACCATTTATTTATACACCTATAAGTATGTCATATTCGTTATTGCAAATACCTTTTTTTATAGTAAAACAAAAAAAAAACTAATACAAAAAAGTGTCTTTTTCTAATAGTTAATTACTATTTTGCTAAAAAAAAATCAATTAAAAATTGTTAAAAATCTTAAGTAAATATTGCAAAAACTAAAACAACTAAAAGTTGTTTTCAACTAAAAAACAAGAATTCCTTACACAAGTAAAAAAAACAAGCATTATCAGCAAATAAATCTAAAAGTAGAGCAATATTTTTTTTTATTAAACAAAATAATATCAAAGATAAACTATAAAAACTAAATCAGCCAAGTATTTTTGCAAGTAATTTTTTATCTTGTTTTTTTTGTTTATATAAAAAAGTATTATTATTAAAAAAAAAAAAACAGAAAAGATTTAAATTGTTTTATATACATTTTTTTTTATTATTTTTGTAAGTAACTAGCAACTAACTAACTATATGTATGTACATTTATGTTTATATATAAAAATACTAGTTTAAAACTTTAAATATAGTTTCCTTTAAACAATGTGGCCTTTATTCCCAAAGAAAAATAAAACCTTAAATTTTTCTTATAAAAAAAAAAATCGCATTATTTGTTTAAATTTATTTTATTAAAATGTATTATATTTATATTTCTCTCGAGCCAACAATTTGTGTTTCGTCCTTAAGCTAATCTTTATTGTGTATTTAGCCATTATCTAATTTTAATATTATTAAAAATAAAAGAAAATCGTGTTTTCTTTAAAAAAGAATTTTAAAAAGCGCTAAACACTACAAAATTAAGTTATATATAATATAATGATAATGTCGAAAAACTTTAAATCAAATCAAACTATAAGTCTATTAAAATCATACATACATACATATATTATTAAAAAATTTTAAAATATTATTAAAAAAATTGTCTAATTAAACACAAGAAAATCATAAAAAATAAATTGTTAAACAACAAATAAAAATATATAAAATTGTAATATTCAAAATTAAGGAAAATGGAAATATATATAAAATATAGCAAGCATTTTACAAAATATTAACAAAAAATTTCAAAAATATTTTTATTAAAAACGGGTTATAATAAAAAAACAAAGGTTTGTAAACAAAAACTGTTTTGTTTATTATCAGCGTTGTCAAAAAAAGCGCACCGCACACCAACTAAGAAATTTTTTGCACCAAAAACTTAAAAAAGCACCAAAAATGGTGCGAAACACACCAAGTTGACAATGCTGGTAACAAGCATATAATATTACATAATACAGTGGTTTCCCGGTTTAACGAATTATATATTGTCAGGCTCATTCGTTATATCGAAAAATTCGTTAAATCCGGCAGTTTTTTAAATATGTTCTATTAAATAAAAAATCATGTTTATTTATTCTAATTCATAACAAACCCAAAAAAAAAAAATAATTAGTTCATATCACATTCAATTAAATAATTAGTTCAAACAAAACTAAAAAATGACTGGAACGTATAAATTTTGAAGACAAAATATTTTTGGTAAACAAAACTAAAAAATTACTTTGTAACGTATAAATTTTGATTTTGGTGAACCTTAAATTTCTTTATATACAAATAAATTTTTCTCTTAATCCATTTTTTTTCGTAAAGCGAAAATGTACAAATGTAACAGTGTTGCCAGAAAATAAATTTCAAAAAATGCTAAAACTTGAAAAACTAAGTGCTAAAATGTTCTACAGAAGAACAAATAAGTGCTACATTTTTTCAATGTAACGATACAATTTTTATTTCAAATGTTACAAATATAAATTATAGTTTTTTCTAATTCTGTTCATAACAATTGTTGACTTGTTTTAATAGATTACATTTCATATATTAATTCAAAGATTTTCGTGTTCATTTACTTACCACACCGAAAGAAATTTAGTTGAAATATTAATAAAAGTTATTTTTTATTTCTCCAAAAGCATTTTTTGGAGTAAAACAGTAAAAATTTGTTTAAGAAAAAAATTGTTTTTCATCAAGCAAATTAGCATAATTTTTAAAAACTTCAATGCATTTTCGAGAAACAAAATTCTAAATCTAGCACCGAAAGTGCTAAAATGGCAACACTGGTATAGATGTTTAAAATGAATTTTCTATTAATAAAAGATTTTATGTTTTTTGCATTTTTCTCCTAAATTTGCCGTCCGATTGGGCTGGAAACACCTATTTACCGTGAACCCACATGCTGAATCCGAATATGGACTCAGAATTTTGATAGGACAAAATTTTTTCCGAAATCCCATACAGAATTTGAGTCCTGGGTAATTTCTATGTAATATACCTCCGTAAATTATGCTGTACAAATCACTCTCATTTAATTACAAATAAATGAGAGTCTGTGTATGTATAGATGTTTAAAATGAATTTTCTATTAATAAAAGATTTTATGTTTTTTGCATTTTTCTCCTAAATTTGCCGTCCGATTGAGCTGGAAACACCTATTTACCGTGAACCCACACGCTGAATTCGAATATGAACTCAGAATTTTGATAGGACAAAATTTTTTCCGAAATCCCATACAGAATTTGAGTCCTGGGTAATTTCTATGTAATATACCTCCGTAAATTATGCTGTACAAATCACTCTCATTTAATTACAAATAAATGAGAGTCTGTGTATGTATAGATGTTTAAAATGAATTTTCTATTAATAAAAGATTTTATGTTTTTTGCATTTTTCTCCTAAATTTGCCGTCCGATTGGGCTGGAAACACCTATTTACCGTGAACCCACACGCTGAATCCGAATATGGACTCAGAATTTTGATAGGACAAAATTTTTTCCGAAATCCCATACAAAATTTGAGTCCTGGGTAATTTCTATGTAATATACAACCGTAAGGTATGCTATACAAATCACTCTCATTTAATTACAAATAAATGAGAGTCTGTGTATGTATAGATGTTTAAAATTAATTTTCTATTAATAAAAGATTTTATGTTTTTTGCATTTTTCTCCTAAATTTGCCGTCCGATTGGGCTGGAAACACCTATTTACCGTGAACCCACACGCTGAATCCGAATATGGACTCAGAATTTTGATAGGACAAAATTTTTTCCGAAATCCCATACAAAATTTGAGTCCTAGGGAATTTCTATGTAATATACCTCCGTAAATTATGCTGTACAAATCACTCTCATTTAATTACAAATAAATGAGAGTCTGTGTATGTATAGATGTTTAAAATGAATTTTCTATTAATAAAAGATTTTATGTTTTTTGCATTTTTCTCCTAAATTTGCCGTCCGATTGGGCTGGAAACACCTATTTACCGTGAACCCACATGCTGAATCCGAATATGGACTCAGAATTTTGATAGGAAAAATTTTTTCCGAAATCCCATACAGAATTTGAGTCCTGGGTAATTTCTATGTAATATACCTCCGTAAATTATGCTGTACAAATCACTCTCATTTAATTACAAATAAATGAGAGTCTGTGTATGTATAGATGTTTAAAATGAATTTTCTATTAATAAAAGATTTTATGTTTTTTGCATTTTTCTCCTAAATTTGCCGTCCGATTGGGCTGGAAACACCTATTTACCGTGAACCCACACGCTGAATCCGAATATGGACTCAGAATTTTGATAGGACAAAATTTTTTCCGAAATCCCATACAAAATTTGAGTCCTGGGTAATTTCTATGTAATATACAACCGTAAGGTATGCTATACAAATCACTCTCATTTAATTACAAATAAATGAGAGTCTGTGTATGTATAGATGTTTAAAATGAATTTTCTATTAATAAAAGATTTTATGTTTTTTGCATTTTTCTCCTAAATTTGCCGTCCGATTGGGCTGGAAACACCTATTTACCGTGAACCCACACGCTGAATCCGAATATGGACTCAGAATTTTGATAGGACAAAATTTTTTCCGAAATCCCATACAAAATTTGAGTCCTGGGTAATTTCTATGTAATATACAACCGTACGGTATGCTATACAAATCACTCTCATTTAATTACAAATAAATGAGAGTCTGTGTATGTATAGATGTTTAAAATAAAATTTCTATTAATAAAAGATTTTATGTTTTTTGCATTTTTCTCCTAAATTTGCCGTCCGATTGGGCTGGAAACACCTATTTACCGTGAACCCACACGCTGAATCCGAATATGGACTCAGAATTTTGATAGGACAAAATTTTTTCCGAAATCCCATACAAAATTTGAGTCCTGGGTAATTTCTACCAAAAATGGTGCGAAATGTACCAAGTTGACAACGCTGTTTATTAAGCTATTAAAGAACTTCAAATAAGTCATAAGTAACGGTTCCAATATAAATACTATTAAATACAACTCTGTCTACATACAACTAACAAGTTTATATATAACTCAGAAAAATCAGATGTCGTTTATTTACATTTGATATGAAACTAGAACAAGAAGAAGCACATGAAAGAAATCCTTAATTTCTTTTTAGTTTTTTTGTTAAAAATGTCAATTTTAAAGCAATTAAATTTAAATTTATCACATTAATTTAATAACTATAGTTTAATAGCAATAAGAATTTAATATAATGAATGCTTGGCAGAAATATCGTTATTGCTTTCTAGCCGGCTTGTGTGCAGCCGGTGGTAGTTTCTTTGGTAAAATGCCAATTTTTCTTAAAGAAAGTAAACTTTACATAGAGTATATAGCCTTGTTACCAGCTTCCTGGCAAACATATGCTGGTAGGTTTAATAATTTATCAAATTGTGGGGCCTTAAATAGTGAAAAGTTGCCTAATATCTTGTAACTTATAAACTTTAAGTATAGTTGATTATATGGACAAGTAACTCGTTATTTTATAATTATGTATTTTGGTTGTTTATGTCAAATTGTAATTGCATTTTTATTTAAAAATTGTTTAAATTTGTTAGTGCCTTTATTATATATATATATGTATGTAGCTAATTTATTAATTTTACTTTAAGATTCTGTTTTATATCAAGGCATGCCTATAGTTTTAATGATTTTAAGTAATGTAATGAATTGGCGTTACTTTTTAAAAGCCTTACAATTGTCCGAACAAACTTTGACCGCCACAGTTTTAACGGCAGCAAGCAATTATGTGGTATCGGTGAGTATAAAACCAATATGAATTGTCTATCAACTACTTTTTGCTTGTACATATATGTATAAACATTGTTTTTAAGTTCCTTCTAGGTTCATTGGTGTTTAAGGAACCCCTTACCTTACTCTCCATATTGGGTTCAACATTTATAGTCTTAGGTTTATGGTTTCTATGTGCTGAAAACCAAGGACAAACAGTGAAAGAAAAGAAAAAATAATACATACCTATGTAAGTATTTAAATGTGTATGAAAGTAAGTTTGAAATGAAAATATTTAAATTTTTAACTCTACAGTTAATTCTACTAAAAAAGTACACACAAGACGAAGTCATAGACATGGCTAGAGGAAAACAAAGACATTCCTCAATATTTATGTAGACAATTAATGGAAAAGCATTATATAAATTTATGTAATATGTTTTATAAATGTTACATTAAAAAATATAAAATAATAAAAAAAATTTGGTTATTTTTATAAAATAGCTAATTAATTAATCAATTTGAAACTTGGTTTTCTTCTGCTCATAAAACAATTTTCATTTAGTTTCTTTGCCTTACAACTAACATTTTACGTTTCAGACAATGTTTTTGGCCTCAAAAAAAACAACTTAATAGCAATTTTGTGTTTTTTTTTTTGCATAATGGCCAGACTAGCACACATTTCACGCTGAATCCGAAAATGAACCTCAAATTTCATTTGGAGCAAGCTTTCTCAGCAAACAATTTTTTTTTTACAAAAAATGCAACTGGGCCTTTTTTCCCTGAAGTAAGCTGTAGAAAATTATTCGTAGTAAAAATTCACTGACTAGAACAGCGGTACTAATAACAATTTCTGTTAATTTTGCATGATTTGATGTTTTTTGCAGTCATTTTAAAAAAACTATTGGTCGGATCTGGGAGGTTACTCTCTATTGCGATGCGAAAGCAAATTCGATGCGATAAGCATACAAATTGATACTCTTACGCATCGAATTCGCATCGCAATAGAGAGTAACCCCCTTGGTTGTAAACCTTGTTGGACCATTTTCGCGCATACAGAATCCGAAAATGTTCACCAAATTTTAGCATGAGCAATATCTATATAAAACTCACGATTTTTTAACGTAAAACATAAGAGGTATCAGTGCTGTCGTGGCCTTCAAATTTAAACTACATATTTATTTTGACAACATATGTTATCAATCAAATTTAATATTAAAAAAAAAAAAAAAATTTCAATAAAAATAAACGAGTCATAAAACTAAAGAACATTTATAGTTGTACATACATATGTACATATTTATAAATATAATACCAATATCCTCATGACTAATATGATTTTTTGGGGCTTCGAAAATTTACTAAAACATCTATGTATAACGATCTTTGTTTTTCGGTTTTTTAGAACGCCTCCAGCATCTCTTAAGCCTCGAAATTTTCAAATAAATTGCCAACTTGTTTCCTTTGTTTTAATTTTCAATTTTTATGTAGATTTTTTAAATTTATTTAAAAATTATATTAATAAAATGAACATAAATAAGTATATTTCCTTGTTTTTTAGTTTTTCTTTCTTTTTTTTTTGTTTGTTTTTCATCTTCCTTTATTTTGCGTTGCTGTAATATAATGAAATTAATAATAATAATATATTTATTTTCATTCCATACATATTTTTTTGACTCTCTTCATCATCATTCATCTTGATTTTTGTATGATTATTTTCCTGTTGTTGTTTAAAGGTATGTTGCATTTATTTTAAATATTTGTATTTTTTGTTGTTTAAATATATAAGTATATCATTTGTTTTTGTTGTATGTTAAATAATAATAATAATATTCTTTATGTTTGTTTTTTGTTTAATTAAATAATTATTCATGTTCTCTTTTTTTTATATTAAGATTAAATACGTAAACTGTTGTTGTTGCTGTTGTGGATTTTGTTGTTATTAATAATAATCAAGTGTTGAAAAATAGAGGTTTTTCTGCCTTCTGCTTCAATAAGTATAATATTTCAAGTGTTTAATTTGCTGGGGAATATTTGAAAGATTCCTTTTTCCCTTGAAAGAGGTTTTCAAAAACATTTATCTTTTCTCGTAGAGTTGATGTGTAAAGAAAACTAGTTTAAAGTTCAGGGGGGTAAGGTAAATTGAGAGGAAAAGTTTTGTTGGTTTTTGGTTACACACTACTTGATTTTTGTGTTTGCTTTGTTTTGTTTTGCTCTAAATAATAATGAATTTTTTAAGTTTAAAAATTCTTTAGTTTTTTTTTTTAATTCTACATAATTTATACTTTGTAATGTATTTTTGTGGGGCTTTTTTAATATAATTTGTTGTTGTAGTTGGTAGAGGAGAGTGGTTTTGTTACGAGTTTATTTTGGGTTTTCTATACCCAGTGGCATACGATTTGATGACTGCCGTGAGTTCATATACGAATTCGAGTTTGTGTTGTTTGCATTGGAGTTGCCACCACCACTGGTACGATTGCCCATATGACGTGGAGGAGGGCCATTGTTGCGTGGGTTTGCAGAGTTGTCAGAGCCACGGGGTCCCCGATAATTACCACCACCGCCGCGAGAATCGTAACGTGAATCTTTATTGGAATACACATTACTGCCAGTGCCGCCACCACCACTGCCATTTTGGTAGTAAGAGTTGTTGCTGGTGTTTTCATTATTACGGAAGTAAATACCACTAGAATTGCCACCTCCACCCCCACGAGATTGGCCATTTTGTGGGGGATTGCCAGAGCCATAATTGGAGCGACCTCTGTAACTACCACCGGCCGGACGTCTATCATCCCGGCGATCATCGTTGCGTTGTCTTTGATAGCCGCCCGAGTTAGCGCCTCCTCCCTGACCGCGATTGCCACCCGACGAACCTCTGCCGTAACTGGCCGAATCTTGAGAATGCCAATGATTCGATTCTGTGCGATTATCATTGGCATAACCTCCACCGCTGGATTCCGCTGCATTTACAGTATTGACATTATTAGTGCCGCTGCTGTTGTTTGCCGTAGCAGTCCATTCATTTTTACGTGGCTGCGTATGCTGCTGTACGGTAATTGGTGAATTGGCATTTACTTCGGCACTCCATTTGGTAGCAGAAGAATCTACAACTACTGCAGAAGATTTAAAATCCTGCTGTTGGTTGGTGGCTGCAGACGAATTACTACCCTTTAAGACTGCTTCATCCCATTCATTTATCAAATCATTTTTGTGTAGATGGTGTGTGGCATTAGCATTGGCTTCTTGCAACGCATTCATTACTTTTTCGGCATTGAGTTTATTTTGCATTTGTTGTTCATAACTTAGCCCGGTCACAACGGGATTTTCGAAAGGAAAGCCGGAATTTTTGGGAGTTTGACTCATGTCTGCGTTGTTGGCGTTGGGTGGTAATTGTTGTTGTTGCATAGCTCCTACCAAATTTTGATTTTGTGGAGTTAATTGCTGCTGTTGCATGAGTCCTTGTTGCTGCTGTTGCATTAAAGGAGCAGAAGGTACACCGGCCGCAGCCAAACGGTTCATCATCATAAGTGAAGCAGGTTGCTGATGCTGCAGAGCTTCAGCCATTAACTGCTGCTGATGTTGAGGTGTGGCCATGTTTTGTGTTTGTACCGGCGAAAATAATTGCTGATTGTTACCATTTTGCTGTTGCTGTTGATGTGGTTGCTGCTGGAATAGAGGACTAGGTGTTTGACTCTGCATTAGGCTAGCATTTGGTGGAGCTTGTTGCTGCTGTGGTGGTGGCATTTGAGGGAATGATTGATTTGTGAATGTTTGAGTTTGTATGGGAGTTTGTGTAGATGTTTGTTGTTGTTGCTGCGTAGGAGGAAGTTGCTGGTTGATTTGCTGCTGACTTGGTGTGCCGGGATTTTGTTCTTGCATTAAATTTTGCGTATTTTTGTTTTGCTGAAGATTTTGTTGTTGAACAGGAGGCTGTTGCTGCTCGAATACTATAGTATTTTGGGGGACACCTTGTACGCCTTGATTATTTAGATCGGGAGAGTCTAGTTCACTGTCCTGCAGGAAATAGAAGTTACCACTGCCAATAACTTCGGCCAAGGGTCTCATTTGATGCAAATATTGCTGCTGCTGCTGTTGAGGCGGCTGTTGCTGGGGGTGAGGAGGTTGATGTTTAAAGAAATTCTGCTCTACAGTATGTACGGGCGTGGGATTGAAGTGTCCAGGTGGTGGTGGTTGTTGCTGGGGATTATTATGCATACCAATGGGTCCGGTAGCTACACCTGATTGTGCCGCTGTATTGTTGAGCAGTTGATGTTGTTGTTGCTGTTGTTGATTGGCCTGCACAGATGATTGTAGTGCTACATTTGGAACTCCCGTCTGCTGTTGAACTGCTAGACCTGTCATCATTTGAGCAGAAGCATTTGCGGGTACGCCTCCAATTAAAGCCGCTGCATTTGGCATCTGTTGTAGTTGCTGTGGCGTTGGCTGCTGCATAGAAGGATGATACATGGCCACATGAACTGGTGTAGTGGCTCCCGAATGTGCTGCTGGGGCAGTCGGTTGGAATGCAGGCACAGCAGTTGCGGGCGGTGCCATGGGAATATTCATAATGGGTTGTACCGTCTGCGGAGGCATATTCGCTAAAACTACTTGTTGCTGCTGCAAATCCAAATGCTCTTTAATAATACCTTGCTGTTGTTGGCCCATTATTGATGCATTCTCTGCTTGGGGTGTTTCATGAACTGCTTGAGTCATACTTCCAGCTTCAATATTCAATGTATCATGGCCCTCTTCAGCAGCATTTAGATCCTGCTCCGGATTATTCATTTCTGACCCAGATACTTCTTCATTATTAGCCACAGTATCTTGATCCAATTCATCATCTAAATTTTTCAACTCTGGTTCGGGTACATCGGTTAAATAGATTTTATCCAAATAGTCGGATTCTTGTATACGATGGAAAATGCGTTTAACATTTTCATACGTAGTCTCACCATACTGTTTGGGACGAGCATCAATGGTCATGGAAAAGATTTCGGCTGCCTTTTGAGCTGAGGTAGCAAAAGGAACATCCTCCGAAGTTTCAGGGCGTCTTGTTTGGACATCGAAACAGCTGTAAAAAGAACACAACACAAGCAATAAAAATTAAGTTCATTTTTAATATATGTATATAGCAAACTCACAATTTGTCTAAAATTTCTAATTCATTGGGTTCCATTTTGGCAGCACCATTTTCTCCTGAAGTAAAATCGGTGCGTACCGCTTCATCGGTAAAACATGACAAAATATTTTGTATAATCAAAACTTCACGTATTTTAATAGTCTCAGCTTGGGCTTTGGCAATTAATTCCTTAAAAAAATATGAATTATATTAAAAAATATTTTTTTATTTTTAAATAATTGACCTTTTTAAATACCTTGCGGGCCTGCTTCTTCTGTTCTTTTTCAGCATCCTTTGTAAATTGCTGCATTTGTTTAACCAAATCTCGAGCAAATTCTAAAGTTGCCATGACAGCATCATATTTGGCCACAGCAGACTTTTGGTCTGCACTTAATTCTTTGCCAGAAGCTTGTATGGCGCGATAGCCCTCCAATTTTGTCTGAAATTTAATTTTTTTTTAGTAATAATAATACTACTACCTTTTTTACATAAAACCACAAAAACTACTTAAACAAATAACCCTGTAAATTTGTTACAAAGAAAACTGCAAAAATCAGGTCAATAAGAAACAAAAAGAAAAGATGGGTTTCCCTATTTATAAACAAATATGTAATAAATCATAAGCAAACAAATAAATTTAAATTACTCATAAGAATTATAAATAAAAAAATGATTGCCAAGATAATTTGCACACATAAAACACAAAAATCTTAACACTCACAAATTAAATTAAACTAGAAGTAAAATAACAATCATAAAATATTTTAACTAAGGTAAATATTGTTCTCTGTGCTAAATATATTACAAAAACCATGTAAATAATGTACTACGAATTCTTTTTTGATTTCTCTTACTCCCCCTAATTCTTAAGGTAATCTGGCATCCCATCATTTTACTAAACATGGCGTCGCAAAAAACTAAGAAAAAAAATCTACAAAACGAATTACAACAAAACGCAATATATGAAAAAATGGTGGAAAATGGGACAAAGAAAAAAAAAAAAAAAAATCAAATCCTTTGTCCCAATTTTAATGAAAATTATATGCAAAAACCTTGACAGCTTCCAAAAATTGGATTTTTTTTAATTTAAAGCTTATTTTATTCATTAAATATACGAAATTGTATGCTAAAAATGCCGGTTAGACGCCATGAGACAGATACACTTTTCTTTTTTTCAATCAATGCTTTTGAATGTGGTTCAAAGGGGGGAGTTTATATAGAAGAAAAATGCTCATAAATCACTAAAATTTTTTGTATATTTTTTACATTTTCACTTAACAAATTAAGAATTTCCTTTACATTTGCAGTTTACCTTGAGTTTTAGTACTTTTTTCTACTTGGAAAAACTTCACTTTTTTTTCTCTTACTAGAATAATATAGACTCGTTTTCATTTCACGCACACACTCATTCTTACACATACCTTGCGTTTTTCCAAATTGCGTATTTTATGCTCAATTGTGGTAAAAGTCAATTTCATGGGATTCAAGGCATCATTGCTGGCATTGGCTGCTATTGAAGAAGTATTTCCAGCCGCGGAAGAAGTTTCCCAATTCTTGCTATTCTGCTGGGCAGCGGCAGCAGTCACCACATTGTTGGTATTTTCTTTAGCCGTTTTTATGCTTGATGTCTCAGTGTTATTGGTAGTAGTGGCATTCGTGTTGTTGGATTTTGTTGTACTTTCCGTTAATTTCTTGTTACTATTACCTTTATTACCACCACTAGTTCCACTTGCACCTCCAGAATTTACCGAATTCACGGAGGTTTGTTTCACTAGCTTAGTATTTGATTGGTTATTATTTGAAGCAGAAGGCATCCTCCACGGATAAAAACTGAAACAGGAATGAAGCACAGCACAGACAAAATGAGCGTGTATGTTGTTTTTTTTATTTGCACAATTTTTTTTCAGTTCTTCTATATGTTTTTTTCTTCCCAAAATTCGTTTTTTGTCATCAAGCGAACGAACGAAGAAAACTACTGAGAGAATGGATAAAAAGTGAATACAAAAAAAATCAAGGTTGTATTCCGAGCACAGTTATTTTCTTCTTATTAATTCGCCTTGTCAGCACGCAAAAATGCAACATTGTTGTCAGAAGCAACTCTGATTTTAGAAGAACGGTAACTGAACTCCAGCAGCCAGCCAATAGAGGGCGCCGCATCTTTTTTTTAAAAAACATTTTCTGCATAAAATTCCCGTATTGTTTTTTGAATGTTTGCATAAAAAATACAACAAAAAACACAGTGTTCTTTTCAATCACAATCTGGAAAGGGACTTAAGCCGAAAGTAAGGAAAAAAATTAAAAAAAGCGGAACGGCGAACGGAAAATGGAAGGGGTGGTGAAGAGGGGGAAAAGTCCTCCGTCTGGCCAAAATAAAATTGTTTTGCTCGTGTGGTAAATTTAAGAAAGTGGTGAAAAAATTTTGGCGAGTATAAAAAGATTGTGGTGAGTAAAAAGTCGTGGTGAGTTGCTTAGAAGTTCACCACAAATACCGTTAGTCGTTTTCAAGGTCATTGAAAATTTGTAATCCTAATTGTAACGAATGTGTTTTTCTTATAGTTTTGCGGGTGGTTGCCCGAATTTTTTAAATAACATAATAGCTGAAGAAAATTTTGTTGATTTTATAGAAGCTATTACTAAAATACAACAAAAAAGTAAATATAAATAAAAATAATATATCTTGAACAATAAAACACATGGTGTAACTATACAAGGTGAGTGAAAATCGGCAACAAATACAGCACAATACAGAAACAACAGGCATTTTGTTTGTGTAAAATAATGTACTACTGTCAAAAACACTTGAAAAAGTATTACTTTTGATATAAGTAAACTGTAAACAAAGGCAGTCAGCTGTGCTACCTTGAAAACTCACCTTGTATAGTTACACCATGAGAAAACACTTACAAACTTTAATCAAACAGAACAATGAAAATATAAACAGCTGTTGACGCATTTTATATATATATTTTAGTGGTACCACTTATTGTATTTTTTTAAAGTAGCGTGTTTTCATGAAACAGGTTCCTTGAAAATTTAAAAAAAAAACCATTAAATAAAGCCTGAAAGACTAAAGAAACTGTTAAATTTTATTTTTGTCGGTCACGTTTATAACATAATAGAAATATAATATAATAACATAGTAAATATTAAATATTTCTAAGCACTAATTTGCTATTGTTATATGGTAAACACTTTTTATGTTTTGTCGCCAACAAAAATAGAAATTAGTTCAATTTGACAGCGACGAAAAAATCAGCATGGACAACAACTTGCAGTCGTGTTGTCTGCTGTGGTCAATATAGTCACTCTCTGCTGTCTTGAATGTGTGCTTATGTCGAAAAATAGACATAACGGTTTATATGTTGGTGGTTGACTGCGATGTCAACGACGTTAACTATGTTGTTGACCAAGAGTTGCCAACATTACTGCTTTATCGTGTTTAGCAAAAAAAAAAAAAAAACAAAACCACAACCAATAGTGGCCAACCAAAGAAAGTAAAAAATTCTTCTTGTAAGCTGTCAAAAAAACTGCCTTAAGGGCCGTCATAGGCTGCGTTCAAATAACTTTCGAACACCGCCTTCACGAGTAGACTAAGGTTCTACCGGCCAAGGAGCACAACGTCAGGTTAACGCAGTAGTTCCTTCTGAGATGCCACCGGAAGAGTCATCCAAACTTTGACATCACATAGATGGAGACTGTCCCAATATATGCGGTATGTGCAGGATTCATACGGTCGTACAGCCTTAAACGACATTCATAGAGATCCCATCCAAATGGAGGTCGCTCAACGCCGATAGCAGACACCGAGAAGATTCAGCAGCGCAAAATAAGGTTTGTTCTTGCATACCTAGGGTCAGGATGGAGCCGTTCTCGCATAAAATGTTTTTAATGTCAAAAATATACGGCAACACACATAATTTTTGTACTCGTCTGATAACTCTTCTGCTTTCTTTACTTTTGACTACTCACCTGCAGCAAATAATTTTCATTGGCTGTTCTCAATAAAAAGTCTGATCTGTGATAAAAAAGACTGCGACTATTTTTGCAAAAAAACGTTAACGTTTTTATACTTTTTCAATAATTATTTTTATTAATTTTAGTTTCATTTTATTAAACTTTAATTCAGTTTAGTTTTTTAATTACATATATAATTTTTCAATGTCAACATGTTTTTTACGTAATATTTTTTTGGTTTATTTGTTTTTATGTATCTTAAAATTAAAAGTTGTTAATAGTTTTTCAATGATTTAAGTGCACTTTGTTGTTTTTTTGTATTTCAACTACAATTTAATGGGAGATTTTTTTTTTATACTATATTAAAATTTTATGTTTTAAATGGACATTTTGGTAAGTAAATTAATAGTTTAGTTTTTATTACGAAATAAATTTTAATAAATAATAATAAAACAAAATGATTAAAAAAATGGAATGTATAAAAATATGTTTATTTTGAGTGAATTGGTAGTTAGTAAAGTTAGGATTAAGTCCACCAGTGGCTTATAGTCTGTAAAGTAGGAGGAGGTCAAGAGAGAGAGAGAGAGTATAAGAGAAGACGTAAATTTTAACTAAAGAATAGCTAGAATTTGGAAGCCTCTTTATGTTAAGGATTTGATTTTAGGAAAATTAAAAGGAAGACCAATACAATAAAGAAAAAATCACATACGTATGTATGTATTTTGTGTAAAATTTCTATCCAAAATATATTTTATAAAGTGGAAGTTTGTTTTTTTATATTTTTTTCCCAAATTGTTTTTAGTATCAATTATGTTTTTAAACTACTTTTAAAAAGCTTTTGTTTTTTGTTAATTATATTGTTATAAACCAATTCAAAAAAATGCAATACGTCTAGGTCTTTACGTTTGGGGGGTTTTATCTTTTAAGTGGCTATTCATACTACTGGTATTCCAAAGAATCACTGTCCAAATTGGTGGAGGATTGTTTGGAGGTGCGACGACGCCAGTAGTCGGAATAGCGGGTCTCATACTGTACAGTTGTACGCCATGGTGGCCATTTCAGCTATTCTTCAACCAAATCCCAAACCATCAAAGAGGCATCATTGCCACCCACGGTAACAATAGTTTGGTCACCAAACAAAAAACGGGCACAGGCCACCATACCCGAATAAACTTTGGCCTCGTGGAATTCAGCACGAGGACTTATGCAAGGGTATCTGGAAATAAATTAAAACGTAAGATGTTATGTTAAAAAATTTTAATATTTTAAGGTTGTTAGCTACCTAAATAATCTAATATAACCATCGGCATCCCCGGACACCAACATATCTTGGGCCGCCGAACGACTACAGGTGGCTATTATAGTATTGTTATTGCTGTAGTAACGATTGCTCCATTGTCCCGCCACTAGGAATCCCACCGTACAATTGCTGGTCAACCATTTCACATCTTTCATAACTATCGGACTGCGTTCGGGACTAAGGGACTTGGCATCCCAGAAAAGTAAATCGAAATCTATGGTCACTGTTTGCACAAAATTGCCATCCATACTCCAATCTAAGTGTGTGAGCGGCTGAGAGCCTCGTATCTTGTTAACCTTTTTGTAAGAAAAACCATCTCGCGAAACACGGAATAAATAAATGCTACCATTTTGTGAGCCCATAGCAATCATATCGCCCACTGTAAACATACATAAAAATATTGAGATTAATTGAAACACTTTTAAAATAGGCTATAAAGTACCCTGATTAAAAGCCACACAATTAATCGGCGAGCCGCACACTCTCAGCGTCAACATAACGGCACCATTCTCACAATTTATTACCAACAAGTGGCCCTCAGTGCTGCCAGCAGCCAGGGCCGTGCCAAACGGATGGAAGGCCAAAGAGACACATTCATAGCCCGTCTGTATGGTCCAAATAAGTTTGCTCTTGCGCCACAAAGCAATATGTTTATCATGTCCAGCCGTAGCGAATAAATCATCTTCGGGATGAGCGGCTAAACCCCACAATTGGCGGCCATGCCCAAAAACTACTTGGGTAAAACGTCTTTGCAAAGAACCCTCCAAAATATTGTTGCGTGTAGTGCCCACATAAATATTGCCATCATTGCGGCCAGGACGTTGGGGATAAATGGTGCGTACTCCGCCAGCGGATTCGGGTAGCTGAAAAAAAATTATTTGCTTGATTATTCTAATAAAAATTTCAACAAACCTTCATTTTTACCTTAGTATCTGCTATTTTCTTATAGTTTTGCAAAGAGTCCCAGGCCGCTATTTTTCTATCCTTCTCACCACCCGACAACAAAGTGCCCTCGCCCAGCATTATCAGACAACCAATACCCTTGGTATGAGCCTCAAATTCCGTGCGCACAAAATAGGCACCATCCGAGTCCACCGAGTATATGGTTATAAAACCATCTGAATCCGCCGTTATAACATCACCATCCGGTTCAAATTGTACACTAGTGACATGAGAACGCGATGGCTGTTTCACAATGTCGGTGCGCTCAAAGAAACCATCTTTACGTCGATGCCAAAAGGCCAAATGACCGCGGCCATGTGTTATAATAAGATTATCATCCAAAGGATGAAAGGCAGCTCCAGAAAGACCCTCTTGCAGAGTCTAAAGCACAGAATTTATACAATTTATTATAACTAATAGAAATTGTTATACTTTTTCAAAAATTTACCGCTACTTTGCCTAACAAATGACCCCATTGCCACTGCCACACCGAGAGTATACTCTCACGCCCGCTATCTACCGCTAAAATATAACTGCCACCATTCTGTTTTGGGAAGATGAAGTATTAATTTTTAAATTACTAAACTTTTTTGCTTAAAAACTTACTAATTGGGAAAAGGCCACTGCTGTTACCCCGGTATCCAATTCCCCCATGCCAAATACATATAAAGTTTGCAAAGATTCTGTACTCCATATGCGTACATGAGCTTGCGATTTACGATCTCTGCCGGCCTTTTGACCCGAGGCCACTAGTTCTCTGGAAGGATGAACATCCATGCTAAAATTTTAATAAAACAAATTTTAATATTTTATTAAATTTTAAACTAAATACAGGTAGGGCCTTTTCGGGAATGCATCACTGTGCTGCATTTGTATAATGAAGTTGTATTTTATTTATGTTTCGAACTTACCACATAATATCTTCTGTATGTCCGGTGTAATGACGCTGAGCATCTTCATCGCGATCTAGTAAAACCGCCACGGCGGCCACATAATACAAAAGTTCACCTGAGGGTAAAACCCACAAATTGCGACGGGCATCTATGCCACGATAACCATGGCTACAAGGAATAGAATATTAAGAATTTAATTGATATTTTATTTTGAAACCATTAAGAACTTACACCCACTGCAATTGCAACTTCTTATCGGGTGGTGTATTATCGGCTGGTGCATGATGTGCTGGCGGATAAAATGTTCGGCGCAGACCCCTTATAGTCACTTTGGTGGGATCCTCTTTCATCATATCCAACATGGTGTATTCACCATTTGTACGTAAGATTTCACTTTCGGGAGCATATAAAATACGTGGACGACTTTTACTGCGTGGCCGGGCGCCACGCAAAGGAACCTTTGGAAGATCTTCTGTAGGTAGTATAGGAGCCGCAGCCATAACGGAGGGCCGGGAACGTGAACGTCTTATCGGAGAGCCGGCGATTAAAGCGGTGCCGGTGGCCAAATAAAAGGTATCCACATCGGCGAATTCATTGCGCAACTGGGAAAAACTGCGTACCTGTTTTAAAGTAATAATTTGTAATGAAAACTCTTTAACAAAATTCAATAAAATCATGGTGATTAATTTCTAGCACGTTTCATATTGGTAATTATATTTAAATTGTTGATGGGGTATGAGGGGTAGAAAGTTTTGAATTTACCTCTTGTCCTGTCCCCGTATACATTTTCTTAGCGCCATTAATTTTTAGTACTTGACCCAAATCTTCCAACACTTCTTCAAACGGTTGGGAAGTGCGTAGATTAAGTAAAACACGACACTGGAGCGAGTGAGAGAGTTGCCACAATTACCCAGGCACGTTTCAAATGTGGCACACACAAAAAGAATCAGCAAGCACCATGAAAATAACAAACACAAAACAATGCAAATTATAAGTTATTTTCCTCATACAATATAATACTTATTACTATTGTTATTATTATGGCAGACAGTTAGGGAAATCACGTGCTATAATAAATAAAATATTTGATTATATGTTTAAAAAATCTTTGACAACGCCTCGCGTTTTTTTTTACTCTACTCTACTCTACTCTACTTTACTCTGTGTTTAGGAAGCAAGAGCAAGTATTGGTACATCCTTTAACAGTTTGTTAAAGCTTCATTACTGTAATTGTAATTTATTTATAGGCCAAGGAGACGTGTCAGTTAAAAGTCTAAATCTTGTTACAATATTTTTTGTACATATTATGTTATTTCAAAGTAAGGGGAGATGGAGTTTATGGCAGTCAGGATATTAAAAGAATTTCCCTGAAATAAATCTAATATCAACAATATCTGTAACGGAAATTAAAATGGATGATAAAGTGTTGAGCCTTAAAAGTGATGAAACATATACATAGGATAATTTTTAATGCCATGAAAACGTTTATTTTTCTAAGACTTTACAACAGGGGGTTGCAAAAAGCAGTGTGTAATATAAATTATATACATATATGTACATACTATAAACTTAGTAGGTTTCACAAAAAATATTGAAAATAAATATGCAAACATTTGTTTTTGTATGCTTGCTTTCAAAGTGTCTGGGAAGTCTTCGGAAAAGATAGATAAATTATGGGGTTTTTCTAACTAATAATAAGAACAGTGTTAGGATTTCTATTGAATTTAAATATAAAGATTCGAATTTATTAATAAAAATAGTTTAAAGTTGGCAAACAAATGTTTTTAAACAATTTGAATAGTGGTCGAAATTCGTTTAATGTTTTTTCAGGAGTTTACGAAATACATATTTCCTCTTCCATTTTTTCTTTATACTTTTATATGTTTGTTTATTTAAGTGTAATTTATTACAAAATCTTAAAGTAATCATAAAATGTTCATTCCTTTTTTGGAGGTCATTGATTTAAACGCCTAAAAATTTAGCCTTAAGAAAAAATCAGTAAATGTTTTTTTTTTTTAAATACAAAAACAGAGCAATAAATAAAAACACGCAACTGCCAATTTTACGCTAGTGTTAACATCAACAATACCTACAAAGTCGGTATAATATTGGTAATTCAATTTATAAGAACAATCTGCAAAATTACCACTTCAACGCATGTTTTGCCATCCATTTAGTAGCCTTTTTTATACTTGTCCATCATTAAGTGAGTAGTAAGCAAGAGAGATGACTCATTAGGTTTTAATGCACACACATCATAAACATCATATTGAAGCACAAGGATCATAAACAATTAGAGTGTATTGAGAGTATTAAGAGGGTGAATTCATAATTATCTGGCAGTTTCTTTTCATTGATACACTTTGTCCTATATTGCTTTAAGTTTAAAATATTTATGTTTATTTAAATTTCTAAATAAAACTAATTTTTACTGTCTTATTTAAATTTGTTTTTAATCTTGCTTAAATTTGTTTAATATATTAAAATCTTGAATCTGTTTAATATTTACAGTACTCTTCTTGCTACCTTCGTTTTATTAACTAAATATGGGGTCATTTTGAACACTTACCGACCGACCACAAATAATGCTCTAATTTTCCACATCACTTAAATGTTTACAGAAACAACAACAACACCAGCAAAAACAAGGAGCATCCAAGCTGGTTGAAGATTATAGTCTACAATTTTCATGTTATGAGAGTTTTTTTTTCTAAGATTATTCTTTTTTGATAGAACAAATATTTAAAGTATTATTACTCATCTCACACACACTACATATTACACTTTACTGTTACACACAGTTTTCTACCGTTAGGTTCATTTACCCATTCTCTATTTGGTTGGCTTTTTTTGCTTTTAGGGAGAGGGGTTTTTATTAGAGTGTTTAAGTTTAAGTATTTATGGTTGCTGTAATTATGATGTCTCTGACCCAAATGTAACTGTATGTATAAAAGAGTGTTCGTGTTTTAGTATGTACTCGTATAAAATTTATAGTTCTTTTGTTGTTCAAGTGTTATTCTTGGTTTTCTAAAGTATTTTAAGCTTACGAACAGGGACTCACAAATATATACATACATACATACATACACTGTCGGATAAAATAAAGTGCGGTTTCAAATATGTCCTGTTTTCTGTTTAAAACGTGTATTTTTTTTTTTATTTATTATTATAAATTATAGTTTTATTTTTAATCCAGTTACTTTTTTATCTAATATTTCTGTACTTCTTTGTAAAGTCTAACCGCTTTTTATATTTGCAGCTCGTAGAAGAGCGGCTTAGAGAACGTACTTTTTAGACCGCTTCCGTTAAATCTTCTTTGAACAGTTCGAGTCGAAATATTTAATTCTAGTTCCTGTTTATATCTCTGGCTGTCGTAAAAGAATTTCTTTTTGCTAAAATTGCAATATGATCAACGTTTAAATTCGTGGTCTTACGTTTTCTGCCATATAAGTCCTTTAGGCTTTTGTTTGATTTTTTTTTTATTTTATACAAAGCAATTATTTTTCTGAGCGTAGATTCCGATGTCTTATACTTAGAACTCCAAGCTTTCTGTTTCATCTCATTTTTACGATCTAAATGAGCGAAAATTGCAATGTTTATGTATATAATTCCGATACTCCAACAAAGAACGGGACTGTGAATAAATAGTAAATAATACATGTAGAATAAAAATATCAAAAAGGAATTAAGAAGGCTACAAAACCGCACTTATTTTGCCCGAGAGTGTACTTACAAATATTTACTGTTATCCCCCTTAAACATAATGATTTTGATTTGTTATGTTACTACGCCCTCCCCCTCCCTCTTATATGTTTGTTATGGATTGTTAGTGTGTATGTATGTATGTGTATATGCGTGTTTTTGGGTAATTTTTCATACTCCGTTATTGTTTGTGTGATTTTACTTCCTTTTGTCATACTTAAAATTATACACAAAAACACTTAAGAAATTTTTTATTATTATATTGTTGATGTCCTTGAAGTTGTAGTTGTTGCTGCTGTTGTAAAATGTAAATCATGCATTACGACGGATGTTGAGTAATAAAAAAATTGTTCCAATTTTTTTTATCTGTTTTAGCTGTTTTATTAAGTTTATGCACTCTTAGCATGTTTTATTTTTTTTAAGTTGCTTGCGATTTTGGTAAGGAGTAAGGGAATATTCCGTCAAAAATTTGAGATCACTCATATATCCCACTCAATCTATGCGTTTAAATGAGAAAGTTTTATATTTTTGTTAAAACATTTCTCCAATTAATATAAATTAATTTTATAATAATCAGAAATATTTAAGCTATTTTTATTTTATTAAGGTAAATACAAATCTCTCGTGTTTTATAACCATTAAATTTATTATTTATGTTGTATTAAGCAAAATGTACTTAAGATTTTCGCTTGTTTACTGTAGCCCACAACTAGAGTTTTTTCTTAAACATATTTTAATATTTTAAGATAATGTGCTGAAAAAGTATAGTTTAATTACTTAATAAAGGCCAGATGTTGCTGTAAATGGTTATTTTTGTTGCTTTTTAAAACATTTATCTATGTATTTGTTAAACGCGGCCAAAAATTGGCCTTATGGTTTTTATGTTAGCCATTTTTTCAAGACTGGCCATTATTTTTGGTTAGGCAGTGAGAGAGAAAATAATAAATAATAATAATAAAGGAATCTATAATTTGTATGCTAATTAATGGTTAATGGTATAATGATAAAAGTAACATTAACGGCAGTTGTGTTTAAGGGGGAATACATTTATACTTATATTAAATAGAAAATAAACAATATAAAGAAACAGCTTACTTAAAATATTTTAAATTCCAGTAATTTTAATATTTTTCTTGCAGAAAACCTATTTAAAGCAGCTTTCCTTAACATTTTCAAAAAATTTTAAATTTTTTAAGAAAATTTCCAGGAAACAATTTTAAATTAATTAAAAACTCATATGATTTCAGTTTATTTTAACCTGATAATTTATTTGTAAATTGTTTATATTAAAATATTAAAAATAATAGCCTGCAAATATATATGTGTGTAGATTTTGTTTATATTTGTCAGAGTATAGGTACATATGTACATATGTATGTTTATGTATATATGTACATACATATGTAGGTGCATGTAAACTAACACAATATGCCCTTGGCCTTGGTCACTTTTCTACAGAAAATAACAAATAAAAATCCAACACACACACACACAAAATAACAACAAGTTTTAAACGAATTTCCTTAGTTTACTTTGTATTTTACTTTCCATTTTGTTGTTGTTATGTATGTATGTATTTCCAATTCAAATGCCTGCAGTTTGATTGTTTAGGACTATTATTTGTTTTTGTTGTATTACAATACATTTTTTCTAATTTTATATTCATTGTTTTCTGATTTACCGTTTTGTTTAACACTCTCTCTCGCACTTCCACTCTTAATCAAACTCCCCCATAAAGCAATAATAACAACAACAAAAACTACTAAAGCAGTAGCCAGCGTTGTCAACTTTGAAATTTCAAAACGCACCAAAATGGAGAAAAATCTCGCCATTTGAAAAAATCGCACCAAGTTTAGATTTTCTTTTTTATTTAAAATGTTTATTGAAATAATTTCACATAAAAAATATAATATTTTTGTATTATAAATACAACAACAGAACAGTCTTCAACAGTTCAGTGTTTTTAGAAGAAAATAAAACTTAACAAAAATATAAAATAAACTAAAAAAAATTGTTTGTATTCCTTTATACTATGTAATTAATTTCTTCTTTTTAATTTTTTAAAATGAGATCAACGATTTATAGTAAAAGTAATAATAGTAAAAATACTCACAATATGCTATTCGGAATTAATTAATAAAAAAGGGCTAATTTCAGTACATATATTTTAAATATTTTTGTTTTCTATTTTAAGTACTAGAAGTACTATATTCAATAAAATTTGTTAGGGCTTCACTGTGACTATAACTCTGGTTGTTTGTCTACAGTTCAGTATACCAATCAGGTTACACAAGAATTTTTATTTTCATGTTTAAAATATTAATTTTATTTTCAAACAAAAATTTTCATCCTATTCAGCTTTAGCAATATGTGACGAATGTTTGATTATCATACATTCGTATATAAAATGCATTCAGTGGGGTCTTTTTTATTCGTATAGATTTCATGATAATGAATTATTAAAAAACTGCAATTTAAAATTAGTAAAAATAAAGATTTCATCACATTTTTGGAAAAATTAAAACATGCACCGAAATTTAAAAAAAAGCGCACTGCGCACCATCTAAGAAATTTTTCGCACCAAAAATTTAAAAAAGCACCAAAAATGGTGCGAAACGCACCAACTTGACAACGCTGCCAGTAGCCATATTTTTTATAGAGCATTTTGTCTGTGAGTACCTTCTATATAATTTTGTTTTGATTTTTTTGTGTAGTTTTTTATTTTTACTATTGTGTTCGTGTGTGAATGCGAAATGCTACGTGTTGTATTTGTTGCAGAAGCAGTATAATCTATTGAAAAAAAAACAATTTCAATTAAATGGAAATTTGACTGATTGAGTTTTTTGTTGTTTTTGATGTTGTCAGACGTTTCTTTATCATTCTCACATACCAAAATCATTTATTTTATACATGTTTTCATACATCTACACATACATATAAACACTGCGATTTGTTCCTATTTTTTATAAAATCTCTAGTTTTTTTTTAGCTTTTATTGTATGAATTGAATTTATATTAGGAATGTACCAAGAATGGCTGCTCAGTTAAAGATAGTAATAGAAAATAAAGTACTTTTTGTATACTAAAGATAGGGGACTAAAAGTTAAATTTTGTTTAAATAAATTCTGGAATCTGGGAATTGGTTGCTTTTTTTAATTGATAAAAGGTCTATGAAAAAAGTAATTTTTTATTAAAACTTAAACAATATTAATTCTTTACCTCGTAAAAGAACTAAAAGGTAACACATTTAATAAAATTATGCCAATTGTTACTTCACTTTGCCTAGAAGATCTGTGGATTTACCCACTGGATTTGGCAGAATCCCCGGATTAAATTTTGAAAAATGTTTTTCTTGATACAACAACAAAACGATTCAATTGCTTAAAAGTTAAAAAATCTTTGCATTTGCTGGCTTTCTTATACCTCAAAATGCACCATTTTATGAAAAGAGATCAAAAAAGTACTACATATTTTGAATAAAAATTAAAAAAATATTAATTCGAAAAATAACCAAAAAGGTCAAAATTTACTAAAATAATTTACTAAAATAACAACAAAAGATTTAACATGTGAAAAAATCTTCTCTATATAGGTACATACCTGAAAAAATTTACTTTTAGTACAAATTTTTTTAAATAGAAAGAAAAAAGTGCCAAATTTATTGAGAAGACAAAGTACTAATTTTATAAAAAAAAAACAACAACAAAAAAGTATCAATTACTTTAAAATTTAAACTGATAGTACTTTTGTTCAGAGAAAATAATTAGCAAATTTATTAAAATGCCAACAAAAAAGTACCAAAACAGCCACCAAAAAGTAAGAAATTACCAACAAGTCCCTCACTTATATGCGAAAAAACAAAAGTTTTCTTAAATCTCTAAAAAATTTTACGGAAAACTATAATTTTCATAAAAAGCCAATGAAAAAGTACTATATTTACAAAAAGGGATAAAAAGAAAGTTAAACAACAGCAAAAAACTAACAAATACAAATTTTTTTTTAAAATAAACTTCTTTTAAAAGGAAAAGATAGCTTTAAGTTTTTTAAAACTGTAACTGATACAATAAAAAAGTACCCTCCCTGTAAGACTATGGACAAAATGTAAGACTATGGCTTTTTTCTACAAATACAGTGGGGTAGAAACGATTGCGCTGTGGTGGCTCAAAGTTGGGTAATTTTGACAAGTAATCTTTTAATCATTTTTGATATACATAGTTTTATTTTTCATTCAATTTCAAAGATTTCTCAGATCTCTTTCCTTTCGATTTTGTCCCACTATGCATAAATACATACATTTATACGAGTATATGATATGCACATCTGTATCTATTTCTAGTATTTATGTTTTGTGGTTTCGTTTAAGCGGTCAATTGATAGACAAGTGTTGTGTTTTTTCAAAAGTCATTGCAATGCTAGGCCGGCATGTTTGTATAGGATTTTGATTTATTTTTTTTTCTCTGTCTTAATATTAAATCATACAACAACAACGACAATAATCGTCTTAAAACACAAAAAAGGACAACCAACCACACTTCATACAAACAAAAAAAAAAAACTTGAGTTTTTCTAATAAAATACGTACATATATACATATATGTATATATGCACATATGGCTTTGAGACTAAAAGTGTGTATTTATTTTGATTTGCTATCTTTTGTTTGTTATTAAAGTCATATCATTGTCGTTTTACTTTTTGGGAAGAGCAAATAAATGTCAATCCTTTTTTTGTTTTACTTAATACTCTACTCAGCAGGATAAATGTTATATTAAGTTTAATAAAGTGTTGGTACAATAAGCTGCTTATATAGAAATTGAAAACAAACGAAAACATGTATAAAAAATATTAGTTAGATGTATTATAAATATGGTTATTAACATAAATGTTTAAGTTGTATAATTTTTGAAATGTCATTGCTTTATAGCGCTTAAAAGCAGACTTGACTCTTCATTGTTACTTGAAATTTGCTTTGGATAGTAAACCTACAAGTCTCCTTTACTGTCTACTTTTTTTTTGTTTTTTTTATTTATATTTTCCAAACTTATCGTTTAAGTAATGGTTTCGATATTTTGTATCTTGTTATCATTTTTGAGGTTTTATGATTAAATCTCTAATACACACACACATAATTTGTACACAAACCCACATGTTCTTACATACATTCAAAAATACATTCATACAAATAAACAAAATCCTATATATATACGTACGTAATAGCTACAATTTCTCAGGAAACTCTTAAGGCTATTTATCTGTTAATTTAATAAAAGCAAGAAGATTAATTTGATGACTCAATTTAAGGTCATAAATTTAAATAATGATTCAATCAATTGGCTCCCTCTCGTCCTCTTGTATTTATACCACATAAAAGTCTTAGAATATCTTTATACTAGTATCTAATTTTCATAGATTCATAGATTTGTTTAGATAAGGCATTTGAAGGCAATTAATGAAGTGTTATAGAAATTAACTTTGAGGCTTTTTTAAATTGGTTTATGAACTAATTGAAAATATGAATTGTGGTTTTTTAAAATGGCATGAGTTGGCAAATTTATCAGTTAATTAATTGCTAGCTAAACATATTTGTTACAACGTATTTATTGCTTAAAAGCCTTAAAGTAATTAGTCGTTTCTTGGTTAAATTTAAATATAAGTATATACTCGTATATATAATATAATTTTAATATATGATAAATTATGTAAAAGCGTAAGAATTTCAACTGTAATTATAATAAATAAATGCTTTAAAATATATAAATTTATTCCATAAATGTTAAAAATAGTAATATATTATTCCATTACATTTATCTTCAATTAATTTTGCAATAAAATAAAACTATTAAACCTGCTACATTTACACCTGTATTTAGTCTTCTCAGCACCTGGAACATAATTATTTTCGTAAATTAGTTTTCTTAGTCTCAATAATTTGTAAGTCAATAGAATGCTAAATTTAAGCCCTTACCCACTTCAATTTGCAACAATTTACTATTTAAACGCCACTAATTAGTTGATCAAGTTAAATGTATGTTTTCTACTAAACCTTCGATTACATCAGTTTATTGTATCGTTGTTAGTAAGAGGAATTTTATAGGGAATTTTTGTAAAATTGTTAAATGCCTATGAATACGATAAATGCAGAGAAATTCATTTGGAAATACATGCCAGAGATACATGTATTGTATTTGTATCTATTTACTTAAACAAAACCACCCACATTCTTAATAAACAACAACAACAACAACAAAAACTAATAAGGCAGGTATTGAAAGGCAACTTATAGGTAAGTAGGAAAAAGGTATTAAGAACCAAAATCAGAAATTGATTTGTAAATTGTTTATATATAGAAATCTAGCCTATGACTAGACTATGACACGGCTATGAGTAGGCTATGACTAGACTATGACTAGACTATGACTAGACTATGACTAGACTATGACTAGACTATGACTAGACTATGACTAGACTATGACTAGACTATGACTAGACTATGACTAGACTATGACTAGACTATGACTAGACTATGACTAGACTATGACTAGACTATGACTAGACTATGACTAGACTATGACTAGACTATGACTAGACTATGACTAGACTATGACTAGACTATGACTAGACTATGACTAGACTATGACTAGACTATGACTAGACTATGACTAGACTATGACTAGACTATGACTAGACTATGACTAGACTATGACTAGACTATGACTAGACTATGACTAGACTATGACTAAACTATGACTAGACTATGACTAGACTATGACTAGACTATGACTAGACTATGACTAGACTATGACTAGACTATGACTAGACTATGACTAGACTATGACTAGACTATGACTAGACTATGACTAGACTATGACTAGACTATGACTAGACTATGACTAGACTATGACTAGACTATGACTAGACTATGACTAGACTATGACTAGACTATGACTAGACTATGACTAGACTATGACTAGACTATGACTAGACTATGACTAGACTATGACTAGACTATGACTAGACTATGACTAGACTATGACTAGACTATGACTAGACTATGACTAGACTATGACTAGACTATGACTAGACTATGACTAGACTATGACTAGACTATGACTAGACTATGACTAGACTATGACTAGACTATGACTAGACTATGACTAGACTATGACTACACTATGACTACACTATGACTGGTGTACGAGTATGTTTATTGTTCAAAATAAAAATGTTATTTACCTTTTTCACTTTATCGTTAACGTTGGGCTAGTTTTCTTTAGTGCTCTCATATGCCTTAAGTTATGCAAAACATAAGGTAAATTATGCATAAATCGCATAATTAACGTCTAAAGCTATATAAATCCTAAGAACTATGTGCATGTGTATATAATAACAAATACAACTACATATGTATTTAAAGATTACATTCATGCATTTATTTAACATTTAAATAGAATTGACTAAAGTAAATAACTACAGTTTACATTTGCTAAATTGTAGTAGCTACTAGCTACTAAGGGTGAGTAAAAGTAGTGTTTAAAGGCGCTAGAACTAGTACAAGTTGTGGAGAAAATAACTAGAGCAATGCAGCAGTTTGTATGGAAAGAAAACATTAAAGATATGGAAGTTAGAAGTGCTTGAAATATTAATGGTTTTGAGAGCTGTAGCGTTGGTACGAGTGGAATTAGTGCAGTTAAAGTCGGGCTATTATATGAATGCTTTAGTGTTTTACTTCTTTTTCCTTTACTTGTTTTTTTGCTTTTTTCTTTTTTTTGAAAATTTGTATTATATTGTATTATAAAAGCCAAGCACGTGCCGTTGGCAAGAAATGCTTTTAACCATACACCTGCAATTATTTATAAAGGAAAAAAGAAGGAAAATAACGATAATATAGCAACAACAACAACACTATATTGTAATAAAATTATTACTAAACAATTTTCATACAGAGATAGCGTAGTAACAATATATAGTATAATGACGTCAATAATAAATTTGTGGTAGGAAACGTTAGCATACTTTTTGGGGTGTTTGAGAAAGACAAAGAATAATTGACGTGTTGTCTTTTGTAGTATTTTTGCAACCAATCA
Organism: Bellardia bayeri; assembly: GCA_950370525.1. Classification (NCBI taxonomy): domain Eukaryota; kingdom Metazoa; phylum Arthropoda; class Insecta; order Diptera; family Calliphoridae; genus Bellardia; species Bellardia bayeri. The sequence goes on from OX493267.1 coordinate 3,819,249, forward strand.
ATTAATTGTGGTATTTTAAATAAAATCCTTTTTATTATACTTTACGATTTTTGTCAAAATACTTTCGAGCCTTTCCTTGTTTCAGAGACTGTTTGTTTTTCCTTCTTTTGCATAGTAAACTGTAATGGTGGTTTATTTGTGATACAGCTATCATCATCAACAATGGTTATACCAACACTTGAGTTGAGGAGTCAAGATCTACCAGGTGTGACAATCAAGGTGTTAAGCTTTTGCTTGATATTCATGACTTCTGTGTTTCGGTTTTTTGTATTTTCGTTTTTCAACAAGATTTCCTTATAGCATACAACAAAGAGGAGCAGAGATTCTCAAACGCTTGAGGAAAAACTTAAAAAACTAGAGACAAGTGTAGAAAAAATATTAAAAATTATTTGAGAACCTCTGCCAAAAACTTGCTTGTTTACTAATATATGCGTTTATCTGTTTGTGTGTAGCGCTCTCTCTTTGTAATACTGTTTGTTCATGCAATTTTTATGACAAATAACGTCACGTATATCTGTGGGGTCATATGGTAAAAAAAAAACACAAAATTATACTATACAATTTACACAAAAAGAAAACGGAAGCACAATTTAACCACGAAAATCTGCATTATTGCCAAAAAGTAAAGGATGAAATACATATAAAGAATAGTCTTTGTATTTTTAAACAAATGTGGATGTGGTTACGGAATAAATATGCTTTGCAAATTGCTAGATAATATTATATATTTATTTATCTGGTTCAAACATGAAGAGAAATAAATTTAAAAAGAAACTTTATTGATTTAAGTTACAAACTTGATCTTCTCGTTTAAAAAAATGTGTTTCTAAGCATTTTAGTCATGTTACTTTTGTACAAATGGTGCCACTGTATGTTTTATATGAACATTTTAGAGCAGGACTTAAGCTTTCTTAATATGGTACCTATGACTGTCTGGAATTTATACAAGTTAAGTTACAGATAATCAAAATTGACTTTTTCCTGTGAAAAATATTTTTTTTGACTCATTTAGTAATTTTAAGAAAGTTTATATTAAATCTCTAGAGCAGGAAGCTTTGGTTTTTTTTTACAAATTAAGTTCCAGAGAGTCAAATAACTTTTAAACAAATTTTCCCACTGTAAAATGTTTTATATGAAATATCTAGAGCAGGTCTCAAGCTTGCATAAAATGAGAATTTTAACTACCTGGGTATTATTTGCATTTCAGTAATGTTACTTTTGTACGAATGGTTACACTGTAAAATTTTGTATATAAAGTTTCTAGAGGAAAACTTAAGCTTTAATAATAGGAGACTTTTAACTGTCTGTGTTTTATTTAAATTAAGTTTAAGCTAATCAAGTTTGATCACCTAGTGTGTCAAACTAATTTTAAACAAATTTTTTGACATCTCAACATTTTTGAAACCTGTTTTAAATCTATGATTTCTTTTATTATTTTGTTTCTGCTTTCAAAATTTTTCAATTATAAAAATTAGCTTTATTTAAAAAGCTATTTAATTTTATTTCAATTAGCCAATTACTTATTTTTTCTTATAATTAAATTTTTATTAGTTTCTGTAGTTTATATGTGCAAAAAGTTAATCAGTAAATTGCTAAATTTCATTGAATTTAATTTTAAACAAATATTATTTCTATGTACATGGATATTTGTTTACAAAATGGCAGTTATTTTTTTTTTCGAAAATTAAAATATATTTATTTTGTTTTAATAAAAAACTTTGTTTAGTTAAATTGTTTTTCTAGCATCGCTACCCCTTCTACAAATAACAACGCACAAGCATAATAACATATTTAGACAAATATTGTAGCATGCTTTTAGGTGTAATGCATAGTAAGAGTAAATAAACAGTGGCTTTTATGGAAAAATGTGTAAATGGTAATAAAATTCTGGCAATTGAATCTTATGTGCTGTGTAAGAGTTTAGGTATTCTATTATTGACATGTTGACTATTTTCATATTTACTTTAAATATTTTCTAAATAGTCCACGGTAACCGCTAGAGGGAACTAAAAATTTAAAACATAATGTTGTGCTAAATTTTTTTCCGAGATTTTTTTTGGTCTTTTTGATTTTATTTGTTGTTTATTTTATATTTTTTATCTGAAATAAAATAAACAAACATTAATACAACACCAGAGGATTAAGTATTAAGCTTTTCACAACATACATATAAAATGTATGAAAAAACAAAATTTAAATGGAGATGGTAATAAAAAAACAGACAACAAAAGCCATTTTAAACAATATTGATTTTATTTAAATCCCCAAAAGATAATAAAATATATTTGTGGTTGGATATGTGTATATGTGTGCGAAAAAATAATAACAAATTCCAAAGTAAGAAAGTCAAAACAATCATCATTTTTTTTTTTAGCAATTTTCACACCTCTTTTAAACGTCAATTGAAAAACGAAATTGAAAAGTACGAGCTATAAAATTGAGCAAAACCATAGCAAAACAAAATGCCAATGTTAACAATTACCCTTTACCTACTTTCAGGCTTTCGACAAAGAGATAACAAAACCCGTTCTTGGGAAAACTAAATAGACAAACAAATATTTACAAATTTAAAACAGCACGCGATTTTTTTTTACAAAAAATCAATTGTCTGCAATTTGTTGTTACCAAAAGTGTTAAAAATTGAAGTCATGGTCAATATAAAAGTGGTTTTTTACCTTTATATTTAATATGCTTATAAAACTTTTCAACGAAATTTGTTTGATTTTCCTTTAAATCTGCGAAAAATCAAAAAAATTTTTCTTTTACCCACAAAACTGGTAGTTAGTATTGGGCGGCAATTACAGCAACAATTGCAAATAAACAAAAAATACACAAACACTGACCAACACACATGTAAAGGCATATGTAAATAATAACCAAAAAAAAGAGGTGCTAACGGATGCCACAAAATACTAAACACGATTTTAGCCCGCACATAACATTGGCCTTAGCCATCAATTCATGTAAGTTATTGCAATTGGCTTTGAACTAACCAATTCCTACCCCCCTCCACACAACAAAAATTGTCCTAAACAAAAGCTCTGCCAAAACTGATGATGACTATGATGATGATGTTCGATTTCTAGCGTGTTTGTAATAGGCCTTTTTACACATTTCATCATACAAAAACAAAAGACCAAAAAAATCTTATGGAAATTTTTCAAATTTTGTTTTACATATATTTTGGGGTATAGCTTTAGGGGTAATTATACATCAATCAAGAGCGTAGGCGTTAAATTTCCAGTTGCCGGCTAATAACGAAAGAAAAGGGAAAAGCACAAACTGCTTAAAATAAGCAAATAGCCAGAGTGTTTCAATATTTTATTTTAGAATTGTGCAATATTTCATAGGTATTTAAAAGCATACTTTTAGGTGGGGGAAAAATGCAAACAAAATGCCATATGCACTTTAATTAAAGGTATGGAGTTAAAATGTTCATTATACAAGGAGTTAAAGAAATTTGTAAGGTTTTTTTTTGTCATAGTTTAAGGTGAAACTAATTTGGCAAAAAATTAAATTAGAAATGAGAAAAATACGAAAAGGTTGAAAATTATCACTGCGTTTCTTAAACTTAGTTAATATTGTATATACTAGTTTAAGCTATAAACGGAGTTTATTGTAGAGAGTCAGCTCTAAACGTGGTTTATTGAAGAGACTAAATTTAGCTTTAAAACGTGGGTTATTGTAGAGACTAAATTCAGATTTTAACGCAGTTTATTGGAGAGACTAAATTAAGTTATAACCGTGGTTCGTGGTTAAACGTGGTTTATTTTAGAGACTAAATTTAGCTTTAAACGTGGTTTATTGCAGAGACTAAATTCAGCTATAAACGTGGTTCATTGAAGATACTAAATTTAGCTTTAAACGTGGTTTATTGAAGAGACTAAATTCGGCCTTTAACGTGGTTTAATGTAGATACTAAATTTAGCTTTAAACGTGGTTTATTATAGAGACTAAACACAGCTATAAACGTGGTTTATTGTAGAGTTTATGTAGGGTCGTCTATATTTTATAAACGTGGTTTATTATAGATTCTATTCTAGTTTAAGATCTAAACGTGGTTTATTATAGATTCTACTCCAGTTTAAGATCTAAACGTGGTTTATTATACATTCCAGTTTATGTATAGTCAAATGTAAGTTCTAAAAGTTGTCTATTGTAAAATAAAATTCTGTACAGTCTAGTTTAAGTTCTACACGTTGTTTGTTATACAGTCCTGTTTACCTAGAGTTTAGTTAAAGTTATAAACGTGGTCCAGTCCAGTTTATGTAGAGTCTAGTTTAGGTTCTAAACGTGGAAGTTAATTTCATTGGACGTTCATTATAGAGTAAGTTTAACCTTCATTGGACACTAATTACTGAGTCTTGTTTAATCTTCATTGTAAGTTAATTTTTGCGTCTATTTTTTTTATCTTTGATAGGTTATTATAAAGTTTGTTTAACCTTCTTTAAAAGTTCATTATAGAATCTAGTTTAACCTTTTTCGGACACTCATTACTGTCTTGAGTTTATCCTTCATTTGAAGTTTATTATAGAGTGTAGTTTGATCTTCTTTAAAAAGTTATTATAAAGTTTAGACTAGTTTAAGTTCAGCTTAATCTTAATTGAATAGAGTCTAGTTTAACTTAATTGGATATTCGTTGTATAGTCTAATGTAACCTTCATGAGAAGTTTAAGCTTTAAAACAAGTTTAACTTTTCTTTAGCTGAAATGTAATAAATGCTTAAGTTATCATAAGGTCTAGCAGTTGTTTTAAACTCTTTAAAAAACTTTAATAAATCATAAAATTATTTTCTAACTTTTACTTTTAATTTAAATTCAAACCAATCTGCATGTCGTTCCACTAATTTAATTAATATTGCACAAGGTTTTTACAATTGTGTTGATTTTCTTTTTTTTTTGCAATTTTTTTCACAACTTCCTAATTTAACCCAGAAATAGTAATAAAAATCTGAACTTAATTAAATTTACAAAAACGTTTTGTATTTAACGACAGTTTTTTTATGCTTATTTTATAAATTTTGCAATAGTTTTTTGTACAGCACACACAAATTCCCCTGACAATATGCCAACACATATTTTCATCACACGCATACATAAACAACACGACAAAGAGGACATTCACACACATAGAAATGTATGTGTAGATATGTATATGGAAATTCCTTTATAAAAAAAGAACCAGGGGACTTTGCATAAATTTTAAGCACATTCTGTTGGATGCAATCATTTCCCATGAACAATTTTTCACTCTGTCGCTTTTTTGTAGCTGTTGCATTTATTATGTTCGGTTTTTATTGCATTTTTAAAGGTTGTTTTTTCCTCTCGTTCACTGTTGTTATTTTAAAATCTTCGTATTTTTGTTTTGTTTTATTCCCAATTGTACACTTACCTGAACGGAATGATCCAAATTATTGATAATACGTATCACACGTCCGGCACTACGTTTTATCGAACCCGATGTGGTTGATAATATACCCAAATCCGCTTCCATTATTGATGGCTTACGACTGGCAGGTTTTGAGCCCCAGCCTTGATTGCCCGGCGAAGCATACCACATGCCGTTCTTTTTACCGTAACTCGCTGGCTGTGTTATGTAGCAGAAAAATGCAAAAAATCATTGCAGTTTCAAAAGGTTAGCACGAAATTTATAGATAGGCGATTGGCGTTGCAGGTAGCAGCAGCAAGGGGAGAAAAGAGCAGTAAGAGAAAAATAGGTTGTTATTTGTTAGTAGATAAAAACTGTTACTCAATCAGTAGACGGAATTTAACTGATGCTGATATACATACATACATATGTATATGTATTTATATTTGAATGTGGCTACATATGCATACATATGTATGTTTGTATGAGTTAACATATTCATATACTTAAGTGTTGCTTTTAAAAAACGAATCATAAAAACATATGTAAAATTGTTTTAAAAACATTTATATAAAAAAAATGCAGTAAATAGAATATTGCCTACCAAAAAATGTTTCAACTCTTAACAGTTTATACAGTGGCAGGCAAAAATATTTAATTGTAGAATTTACAGAGCGAAACTTTATTTTCGCTATGAAATTTTTTAAATATAAATTTTACTAATTGGTGTAATTGTAAACTTAAATATAAATCTGGAACAAATTTTAATTTTTCACAATTTTAAAAACTTAACGAAACTTTATTTTCATAACGAAAAGTTTTAAATTAAAAATTTTGAAGTGTTTATTTATTATATGTATGTTAATTTTATAATAAAAATTTAAAAAAATTTAAAATTTTGGAGAATTTCAAAAATTTAACGAATTTCATTTTTTTAAACAAAACAAAAAATTCTAATACCTATAAATACATATTTATTTAGTCTAATTCAGAAACTCCTTAATACTAAAAAATGGAATAGGTATTGTGTATAAAAAAAACTTAACGTAACTTTATATTATTTAAATTCTTAACATAACATTGCAGAATAATATTAAAAAAAATTATATACCTACCTATTTGTATTTTGGTATGTATATTAAAAACTAAGATAATTGTAAGTGTAAGTGAAAAATACACATTTTAGTTCAATTTAAAAAAGTATATTTTTATGAAAAGTACAGAAAAATATAATAAAAATATTATATCTGACACACAAAATTTTAAAAACCTAAGGTAAAAATAACCTTAACTCCCATTTATAAACGTTACTTACGTTCTCTAAAAACATTATTTTATCTCTATCATTTATAAATATTACACAGAAAAACGAAACATTTAAAATCCTTTTATAATACTAAATAGCGTTTTAAAATAAACACTTTTACTATTTCATAAGTCATCTAACCAACAATAACAGCGCAATATAATATTAAATTCCATTCCATTGTAATTCTATTCTTCTTTACCTACATACTACTTTAGAAATGTAAACAATGCAAATAATAAACACAACAACAACATAATCCTTCTCATAAAACTACGAAAACAATACACAAGCATACACACCTCCCGCAATGACGTCACATGCAAATAAAAATGTTAACAAAGCAATTATACTCAGAGAATTGCACTCTTTAGAGTACCATAAACACACTCCCTACAAACTGCATACAAAAAGCATATGTACATACACACTTCTCAGAAACATAAACAAAACCGGTTTTGTAACTCTTCTTCTTACTTATTTTAGTTTGTAAGTGATTGTCGAATTGTTTAACACGTTTTTGTATAGGAATTGTTTCGTATTAAACTAAATTAGCATTTTAATTATTAAATAATCCGGTAAATTTAATAAATTTGATATTAAAATAAAGCTAATTGAATGAGGAATATAATTAAATGTTAAAATAGTGCTAAAGTGTTAAATATAAATGTGCAAATTGCAGGGAAACATAAATGCTAAGGCAAGATGGCGTCTACTAAAAATTAAGTTGAAGATATTACAAGTAAAGTAAATGAAATTATATGTATGTGAAATTGAAAAAAAAAAATATAAATACGAGTGCAAATGTAATGTGAAAAAAATTATGTGTGAAAATATATAGATTCTGTGGCATAGTAAACCACAGTGGCTTAAATGTCAGCAAAGTCCATTCTTTATCTGTTTGTTTATCTATAACCGCGTCGTTTTAAAAAACAATAAAAAATTGCAATATTTAAAAAAAAAAAATAAAAAAGTGTTAACCAATATAAATGTTTAGTAATCGTGAAACCCTGCTTAGAATAAAGGGGTTATGGATGTTTACAAAGAGGTTTGGTACTGATGGGCAAAGGCAATAAATGTGAAACAAACGTTGATTTACATATTAATATCATACCATACATCATTAAATATTGGTAAATATTTTTTTATTCAGTTTTATTTCAACAAAATGATAATTAATGTTAATTAAAAAAAAGAGAATTTTAATTGCAAAGTGACTTTTTATTATCGTACACCCGGTTAAATACCTCACTAAAAACACCAACATTTTTGGTTACTTGTCCGGGGAAGTTATTTAAGCGTTCACGGTTATTTACCTTATAAAGGAAATTAAACAAATTTGCTTAAATGCATTTAAGAAGATAATTATCAGAATACCTATTTTAGGGGCCATGACACATTACAATTAAATTCTGCAGCTATTTGGTGTTTGGTTTTTCCCTTTTTTTGCAATAGAGATCAATAAAAGTTTTTGTTTTATAGATAAAGATGTTTTCTTGGGAGCCATTTCATTAAAAATGTAGGTAACACTTTAAATTTGATAAAAAATGTATGTAACACTTTAAATTTGAATAAATTCACCACTACTTTGAAAACTTATGTTTCTATAATTTTACCACTAACGATAACAAGCACGAAGTTAACAGGTGCCTGAATGAAATTCTTACAAAATTATATAAAAAGGTACTTTGGGTAAATAAACGAAGTTATACTAACGAAAATGTCAGTGATAAAAAAATTTTATGTAGGTAATTATCCGAATTGGGCATTTAAGCGAAAGTTATTAAAACGTGTTGTTTTCTTTAAAAAATTTTCAAAACTAAACGGTGATTTACAAGCCGAGGTAAATAAACGAAATAGGCAATTAAGCGTGAAGTATTTAACCGGGGTATACTGTAACATGTCAAAACAGCGTAAAGGTAATAAAAACATTAAATAATATTTCAGGATCAGTTTAAATGATTTTTATACTTGGCTATTAATTGTTTCAATTTTTTAAAACACTAGAAGAAAAATTTATTTCTTAAACGAAAACTCAAGAAATAGCATTTTAATATACCTATTTTATTATTATAGATATCTATATAAATATAGAATTTTTTTTATGATTTTATTGTTTTTTTTTAACTTTAAAATTTTTGTCACTATTTGTTAAACTAAGCAAAGATTTATGTGCAATTTGAAGATATTTCTATGATAATAAAAAACCAAACCAAATTTTTATTTCATTTAATAATTCATATAATAATGTAAGCTTTCATATTAATTAAAATTTTGTAAAATTTTTACAAAATCCTAGATGTAGGCAATACAGTTAAAAATTTGTATATTATATCAGTTTTAAATTGGTATATACATATGTATAAATAAATACATATATTATTCTTTATTATTTTTCCATATTGGAATTCTATTTATTTTAAAACTTTTCATTAACAGATCCTACAAGTGGGATTTAATTTTTACGCTAAAAGTTTGAAAATAAAAAATGTTTTTGACGATTCTAAAAGTATTTTTTGATTTTGGTTTAATAAGTTCTTATTTTCTAGGAAATCTTTAAAGTATGCTTTAATTTTTATGAACAACTATAATTTTTGAATATTGAAATTCTTTTAATATTTAACTTTTGTTAAAATAGCCTAGAAGTATGCTCTGATTTTTTTGCGCATTAAATTTTTAATTTTTGTGTTCTTAAAAGTATATTTTGATATTTCTATAATAAAAATCACTTGTCTTGGTATACATGCATATGTGTTATTTGTATTTTCACTAATTTTAATTTGCTTTGGAATTTTTAAACATTTTGAAACATTTTCTTACATTTAAAATTTTAAAACATTAAAAATAAACTGAAAGAAGCTTAACATTTTTAAACGAAAACGGTAACTACAAACTTTACAACTTTAAGTAATTGAAAACATTATAAAAAAAACTAAAATTGTCTTAGTCAGCCTCAAAATGATTACAATGTCGGTTTTATATTACTCACTGTATAAATAGCAGCCTGAAAGTATGCAGTATGTGTCTGGCCAGCTGCATGAATGTGTTTGTTTGCATGTGTGAACCTTTCCGTATAATTTTATTTGTATAAATCTGATTTTAATTAAATTCTTTGTAACAATTTTCTCTCTCTACACTCAGCAAGTGTTTGGTTGGGCATTACCATTTGTTTATATAAATATATTTTTGTGTGTAAATGAATGAATGTTGGTGTGTGCATCGTGTGCCATCGTGTACTGTTGTTGTTTATTTGATTTAATATCAAAAATTTTGATCATGATTTTTTTATACATATTTATTTTTTGTTTGTGAGTTTTTTTGTATTATTGAATCTATTTAATTATTTTGAATGGATGTTACTAGCTAGCATTTGCAGAATTGTTATTGTTATTATTATTATATTTGTGAATTTGTTTGTGTGTGTGAGTATTTATCATACTGTGTTTGTTTGAGTATTTTGAGGTGATATAGTGATTGATTAATAAATCACTATATAATTGAAAATGCAATCATTTATTTAGATTATTTTTTGTTCAAAGTTTATTATTATTATTTCTATATTTTTTGGTTTGTTTGTGTAATGCCTATAGTTAACTAGTGCGTTTTTTGTTTTTTAAGTATGCTTTCAAATAAATTGAATAATTTCAGCAATTTGTGTTAGTGAACTTTTAATTTTCCCGAAATTTGACAAAAAAAAGTTAGAAAATTTAATTTGTAATTACAGCCGTTTTTTGTGGGCTTTAGTTAATTAAATAAAATCAATTATCAAATAGTAATAATAATTGTTGGCACTTATTTGGAAGAATATTAAAACAAAATTTTATAATATTTAAATCTAAACATAATTAAAGGGATTTAAAATTAGCTTATAAAGCAAAAACTGCCAATTTAAACTTAAATTTAGTTACACAAACCCTACGTCAAAAATAGCAGTAGCTGAAATATGTCAATCTTTAAGCCGTCTAATTAATAAAACATTTTTCTTTTAGAGTTACATAAATTAATTATTATTTTGGTAATTGTTCAAGCTTAAGATCTTAGTATTATCAATGAACAATTACTAAAATATGATTAAAAAAAGGTCAAATAAACTATAATAACAAATATATAAATTAATTATTTATACTATTTTTATAGTGTTCTTTAAAAAAAGCCCTTAAATTGTTCTGATTTGGTGCAGTTTTGTTTAAGTAACAGGCAATTTCATTACTTTTTACTTGAGTGCTTAAGTCTGTGAGCTTATTAAGCTCTTGCCAACTGTATCTGCAGCCAACTCTCTTCATCAATCCTGAAATTCCTGAACAAAGTAACAAAATTTAATCAACGATTTTATTTTCATGATAATAACAAACAATTACATTTCAACAAACCCAAGCGCTATCACATTTATTCCTTTAAAATCTTTAAACTACAAACACTGTAACACAATCTGTGGATATTAAACAGAAAGAAGAAACAAAAAGAAAACCAAAACAATATAAAAATTTACTGAAATTAAAAAAATATATATAAAAATGTTTCAGAGTATAAGAGCTACACACACATATTTATATGTGTTTGTATGTCAACACTCAATATATGTGCAATATATATTCGCAATTATGTGACATACGTGTCACACAAATTTGTGTTGCTGTATGTATAGATACAGCTAAAAATAATACAATATGTTATTGTGTGCCTATAATGGAAAGCGAAAACGTGTGTGTATTTGTATGTATGTGTGTTGGTTTGAGCAAAAATAATTATTAGTTTAATGAGTGAATTATACAAAAAAAAAAAATGGCGTAGAAATAAAATAAAATTTCGTATTATTCACCCAATGTCGCTCGGTTAAAAAGGGGGAGACTAACAAATAAATTTTAGCAAACTTATGGCTATTTTTTGGAAAAACTTATGTATGTATGTTATGCCATGATTTGTATTTGAAAATTTCTTTTAAATCTAAACCAGTATTTTTGTGAAATTTGGGAAATATTAAAGTTTTATAAATCCTTAAAGTAGGCAATACATTTTATATGTTTATTTAATCTTGAAACTTAAAAGGAGGCTTTGATTTTTATAAAACACATTTATTTTATTGCAATATTGGCTTCCAAAAGTATGCTGTGATCTGCTTAAATGTATGCAATCAAATTTATGAAATTGTCAACATATTTTACTGTCAAATTTGCATAAAACACTAATAGTAGCCAAAGACTTTAACACTTTTAACTTTGTTTGAGGCTGTAACAGTATGCTCTGATTTTTCTTTTAACCTTGTAACATTAAGAAGCTTTCAATAAAAAACAATGCACATTTTTGAAAAAAAAGGCTAGAATTATCTTGAAAGTAGTGATTTTATTCTACGATCTTTGTTTGAAATTGTAAATCTGGTCTTCATTCATTTTATGACGTCTTTGTTCAATTTATAAAAATCTTGTTATATTGATTTCCTATAACTATCTTAGTCTTCCTCTTCCCTAAGACCACCACTGTAAAAAATATTCTGCACAGTTTGTTTTGAAACTGAAATTGAAAAATGTATGTTGTATATACATATGTACATAAAAAAGAGGAAAAACGTATGTGGGTTATAAAAAAAATAATAAAATATAAATAAGTAGAGAAACTAAAACAAAGTAACAACAGTAATGCCCTACTTTAAATTAAAAAAAATATTTTATAATTCATTATTAGATATACATTTACAATTTATAGAAATCTTTAAAAAATAAGTTTTAATTTACACACATTTTTAAACGTTTAATATACATAATTTAACAAAAATAACTGAATTTGAATTTTAAAACTGATGAAATTAGCAAACCATATAAAATATTGCTGGTTTTAAGGCGTAGGGTATTAACAAATCAAAAAAGAAACCAGCAATAACAAAAAACAAACTGGTTTTCAAATGACAATGAAATTTTAAGCTATGTACTCATGCTCTGGGAAAAAATGAAAAATTACAGTGGGTATAATAACTAAATTAATTTTTTTAGATAATATAACTGCTAGCAAATTTTTTAACAAATTTAAGTTAAAAATATGGAAAAAGAAAAGTTTTTATGAATTTGTTTTTAATATATTTTTTTGCCCACTGTTTATTGTGCTATATTTTTTTTAGTATTTTATTATATGAAAAACAAAACTTTTATTTTATAGCCCGTATTTAATAAGTAAGTAGTACTAAATTCACTACATGTTTTTAACCCACGTACGTATATAAAAATAAATTTAATTTGTAATTTGATTTTATAGAAATTACTTTAAAATTAAATTCTTCATGTTCATGTAATTCAATTAAAGTATATACATATGTACATATGTATATCGGTGAATGTTTTCTGTTATATAAAAAGCAAACATAAAAAATATTATCTTTTTTTTATTATTATTTTCAATACCATATGAGAAATCTGAGTTGAATTATATAAAAACACAGTATTCAATTCAATTTGATGTAATAAATTGTATTAAAATTGTTGGGGTTACACAACCAAATTGTGTATGTTTGTGTGCGTTAGTATGTCGCCAAACTGTGCAAATTATTTAAATTATTTTATAAATGGTTTGTTGTAAATAATATTTTTCATGTTTGTATGTTGAAAATATAAAAAATACATTGAAATTGAAATTCATTTGTGAAAATCAAATATAAAGTTAATTAATGTTTTGTTTTAAACACAACACAATTATGATGATAATGATGATTATTTGTAACTAATGAATTTTAATTGATACAAACATTTTAAATAGGTTTAATAATTTTAAATAGCGAATTTTAATAATTGAAACTTTTGGTAATTAATATTGAAATAACAACAAACATATATAAAAAAGTAATCATAATTCAATTATAATTATTTTTTAATATAAAAATAGGAAACAAATTTAATTTTGTTGAGCTTCTAAAAGTACTTATTGGTTTTTTAGATTCACCTGAACTTTGATTTTTATAAAAGAAAATCAATTTTCCTCAATATTGGTTATTAAAATTACTAAAATCTCAAAAGTAAGCAACAAATTTTAAAAATTTAATTGATTTAACGTCTTAAAAGTATACTTTAGTTTTTACTAAATAAATAAATACATCTACATCTAAAATCCTACAAATATGCCCGATATTTAAAAAAAAACCTTTTTTGGAAAATTTTTTTAAGCTTGTAATTTAAAATTTAAAAATCTTTACAGAAATTTGGGAGCTTTTGATGAAAACTATTAAAAAATGTAATATTTATAATAATAGTCCTATTATTAGTTATACACAAAATTTACAAAATTTTAAGACCTTAAGTCCCATTTTCACCAAGTTATTCCATTTGTTAAAATGTTTTTTCATAAAATAATTATTTTAACTGTCAGTATAACTTCAAGTTAAAAATAACTAGACTTTGTGAAAATGGGGGTAAGTCACATTTTATAACATAATTAGTTTTTAAACTCCATCTTTTAAACATCAGTTTAAAAATTAGTGTTCATTTCTCATAAATATTAAATAAATATTTAAATTAAACTAAAAAAATCATTTAATTAACTTGGTAATTCTCAGTAATAAAAACAACATAATATTACAGCACATTCCCCCACAACTCTCCTTAAGAAATGTAAACAATGCAAATAATACACACAACAACAACATAAACCTACTCATCAATCATTGCAAACCATACACAAGCACACACATCATTTTCGATGACGTAGAATAGCACTCTTTAGTGCACTCTCTAAGAAAGTAAATAAACCAACAACACCCTCAGGGCTGCCAGATGAATTTCGGAAAAATCGCGATAAAGAAGAAAAAAATCGTCATTTCGAATTTTTAAAATCGTCAAAAAATCGGAAAAATAAAAAGTCACTATTTGAAATTTTTATTTAAACGAAAACATAAAAATTCAAGTCTCTTGTGCAATACATATCAAAATACATAACTTTTAACTTTTTAAATAAGAAATCGCAAAAAATATAATGTTAAACACAACTTGTGTAATATTTTTATATCTTAGTCCGCTTTCACACTTTTAAATTCGATCTCTTCAAGGCAAGTATTTTTTGTTGAGAAGGGAAATGGGTATAAAAGGGGTACAAACTTAATTGTACTAGTCAATTTTCTTCTTTTTCATGCATGTTGATTTGCATTAAAAAGCACGAAAGTTGAATTGACGTGTGCAAATGAAATGGCAAGTTTAAAAGAGAATTGAACAAAAACTGGTCAGCTAAAACCGAAGAGAGTGAAACAAGACTTATAGCGTAGACAGACGACAGCGTTAATGTGCATTAAAATCTCACTAATGCGAATTAAGATTTTAGCGTGACAGACGACAGTTTCTGCATTTAGTAAAAAGCTGTCTGTTTGTAAGCAACTGTTTAATTATGAAAAAAATTTGTTTGGCATTTGGTGAAAAATTAGTATTTATTTGAAAAAAAGCTGAAATTACTTTTGCTGAAACTGCTCCATAATGCAAAAATTGTTCATGCACTAGCAACCATCAACCTGAACGTGTTGCTACAAGTGGGGTCCGTAGTAGGGCACTCTGAAATAAGTGAAAGGCAATTGTGGAAACCTATTTTTATTATTTTATTTTTACAATTGTCTTATTCTTCTTTGAGAATAGTAAACAATTTGATGACATATGATTGATTTTCGACGATGTTGCCATATTGAAATAGCTAAATGCAGTATAAATTCACTCTGATTTTGTGCATTTACGTCTAACCTATTGCGCATTAGGATGAGGATAATTCACGAGTTAATTTGAATTAAGACTACTAATGCAAATTAACTGTGTCGTCTGTCTACGCTATTACAGTTTTTATAAATAAATATCTGAATTTAGCATATTTTATTGATTCAGTTTAAACTACAATGCCAAAACAATTTAGTTTATTAAGTTTTAAATAACATTTTGAGTATATGTAGAATCCAATTCATTCATCATAACTATACAGGTACTTTTTTTTTTTTTTTTTATTTATCAAAAATTTTTATTTCCAAGTTTTTTATACTTATTTTCAAAGATTTCCTAATTTTTGTAATTTAAATTTATTCGGCTGAATATTCTTTTGACATTTTGTTAAAATATTAGAATTTCCCCGTTTAAATTCAGAAATTGTTTCCTCTAAAACTTTTAGTTCGTGGAATTCAGCATTTAAAATTGCTTTCTATGTTTATAGATAAATAAGTAATTTCTACTATCCTAACTCAATATTATTTGGAATTATTATACTTAAAAAATTAACAATTGTCAATAATTAAGAAAACCACTACTATTACTTAGTTTTGTTTTTGAAATAGGTATGTCATGTTTTTCCTAATATTAATGATATCAAATGATAAAAATAGTTATTGTCTCAAAAAAAGAGAGAATTTGGTAACAAAAATTCAGAAAATCGTCACTTTCAATGAAACAAAAAATCGTCAAATCTGGCAGCTACACACTCATTCATAACATAAACAAAACCAATTTTTCTAACTCTTCTTCTTACTTATTTTAGTTTGTAAAATGTAAAAATGTTAACAAAGCAATTATACTCAGAGAATTGCACTCTTTAGAGTACCATAAACACACTCCCTACAAACTGCATACAAAAAGCATATGTACATACACACTTCTCAGAAACATAAACAAAACCGGTTTTGTAACTCTTCTTCTTACTTATTTTAGTTTGTATGTGATTGTCGAATTGTTTAACACGTTTTTGTATAGGAATTGTTTCGTATTAAACTAAATTAGCATTTTAATTATTAAATAATCCGGTAAATTTAATAAATTTGGTATTAAAATAAAGCTAATTGAATGAGGAATATAATTAAGTGATAGAATAGTGGTAAAGTGTTAAATTTAAAAGTGAAAATTGCGGGGGAAACATATGTAAGTAGATACTAAGGCAAGATGGCGTCTTCAAAAAATGAAGTTGTAGATGTTTAGTAAATTTCGTTTTTACGTAAAATTCTTTGTTTTTGTAAAGCAAGTTGTTTTAAATTAACAAATTTTGTATTGTTGTTAACAAATCATATTTAGAAGTAAAATAATTGAAAAGAAATATTAAATAGGAAAAAATAAGCATAAATAAGTGGAGCGCATATAATTTTTGTCGCATAGAAAAGCTTTTTAAAAAGATTTAAATAAATATGACAAAAATTTAATAAAAATAAGAATTTAATTATTTAAGAGAAATTGCAATACATATTTAATTGTAAAATAAAAAAAATTTTACCTGTGGGCTAATTCTGGCAGTCGTGATCGAAATTGTTTTCGAATTGAAATTTATTTCGAAAGTGCAAAATTTTCTAATGATGGTACTCGATACGAATCGATACGAATCGAGTACCATCATAAGACTTGCTCAACTTCAACACAGCAAACGTTCGCAGTTTTTAGCTCAGCAAAAGCATAAAAGAAAAATTCAAAAACTGTAAGTTTTAAGCAGTAGCAAATTTTTTAAAGTTAATTGCTGTGTCTGACTGTGTCAGCAAATAACATCACATAGTAGAGCTACAGTCAATAGTTTTATTTTTGTTTTTTGACTTTGTGCTCTGCTTTTGCTTGTGTATTTTCTTCTAGTTAAAGTTAAGCACATACATACGTAGTGCTTAAAAATAGTTACGCATTTTTAAACCCTGGTTTAAATCCATGTTGGAAAGCTCATCTTTCAGATTTAGAAAAAAGTCTGTGTTTTTTTTTTTGTAAAAAGTACTTTTGGTAATTACAAAAGTACTTTTTTTAAGAATAACCAAGTAAAAAAATCAATAACTTTTTTTAAAAAAAAAAACAAGTATGTAGTTTCAATGTTCAAAAGCTTATTCTTCAGTTTTCTTAAAATTTATATAATTTTCTTTATAAAGTACTTTTTGTTCTAAAAATGTACTTTTTTAAAATGGATCATAAAAAATCTTACAAATTATTTTAAATTGCTATTTTAAAGTTTTTTCGGTTTTTATTTAATTTTCTAAAAAAGTACTAGTACTATAAAAAGTACTTTTTTAAAATAGTACCAAGATTATACAATTTTTTTTTCAAATTTCAAATTATTTTACATTACTATTTATAAAATTTTTTCGGGTTTTCTTTTCTTTTGCTTAAAAAGCACTTCTTGTTTTATTAAAAGTATTTGTTGAAAAAATCATCAAGATCTTGAAAAATTCTAAAAAATATTTTAAATTGCTAACAATAAAGTTATTTCAAGGCTTCTTTATTTTCTTAAAAATACATTATGTTTTATAAAAAGTACTTTTCAAAAAAGTTCCTAGTCTTGAAAAAAAATGTATATAACCTATGGAAGTGCATTTTAAGTGTATGATACTTTATTTTTCCAAAAAATTGACGTTTCTGTTGAAAATCAAACGATTTTCTTTACCAACCCTAAATTAAAAACAATTGTGTTTTAAATTTCTAAATGTTTTCGAAAAAATTTTAATGTTTGATAGTTCTATTTGTTTAAATCATTTATGCTGACAAATTTTGCATATTTTTGCTTATTCTCCATTAAAATTAAACTCTCAAATACCGAACAATTTAGAGACATCATCCAAAGTTTTCATATGTATTATATATATAAAAATGAATGCTTTAAATATCATTACCTTAAATAAGCCTTAAAATATGCAGTGATATTCTACTTAGAGCAAATATTTGTTTGGACATTCACAAATGGTGACTGTTAGCGACTGCATGCAAATATTAAAATTTTAATGCCAACATATCGATAGTTTAGAAAATATTTTTATTATCTGTGTCAGTGATTATAGAGAATGTAATGCCATTCATTATAGATTATGGAAGTTTTACAAAGCATATTTTAAGGGGAGGATTGTTGTATTAAATAAAGGAGAGATTTATAATGAACTATTTTAAATGGAATGTGCCTAATGAAAGGGATAGTTTTTAAAGTTATTGTTCAAATGATTTGATTCCATTTCAAAAAAAAATTTTTTTTTTTAATGTTATATCTATATATAATTGAGGTTATTTGTAAAATGAAGAGTTTTTGATTTATATAGTTGTTGGTTGCTAAATAACAAATTTATTTATTTTTATTCATTTATGGTGAGCAATTTTTATGGTTTAAAATTTGTTGCAGTTCCGGCCACTTGACTCTAATACAGTTGCTGCAGTTTTTATTTTTCAATGAGTTTGTTATGTATTACAAGGTTAAATTTGTTTATTTTTTTTTTTGATAATTTTTTTGTTTATTTATATCTGTTTTTCTCCAGTGGGCTTTAGCCATAAATTATGTTGACAATAATAACTTTAGCAAAAAACTTTCATAAAGGCTTATTAGAGTACCAGCCTCAGGCTATTCATTATGCTTATTTTTTTTACAGAATGCAAAATATTTTTAATAATTTATTGTTTATTATTTTGACAGAGAACAAATATTTACATACAAGCAAGTATTTAGGAGTGTTTGTTACAGATGTATTTTTTTTATTTGAGAAAAGGTCATTTGAAAATGAGTAAAATTAATTAGGTTTATTGTGTAAATGCCCTATGGTAGACCTTAAATTTTTAAAAGAATTTTAAGAGAATAAAAACCAAAATATAAAGATTTTGGCAGACAAACATAAATAAAACATAAAAAAAAACTGAAAACTTAATTTAAATAAAGACTGTTTAGGTTTGTGTCTGTGCTAAAAATGAGGATAGTGACGTAAATTTTATTCCTGACCATTTTTTGCTAGTTTTGTATAAAGCGCTATTGTAAGTGTTTTAAAATAAACACAGGAATGACAATCAACATTGTATGTGTGAATAAACAAATATAATTTAACACACAATACTATATTTAATTTAATTATTAAAAATATACTGAATATGATAGCAACAACAGTTCAGGCCAAGTAAAATTAACCAATTTTTCTTAATTTGGTTCATTGTTAAAACCATTCATGCGCATGCCATCTAATGATGACTGGTAGTCACTATGGATTTACAAGGTTGCTTTAATAAAATTACCAACTTCATCCTTTAACTATAAATTCCTTCCTCATACGAAATTTTCTTTAACTTTAGTTCGTTTTAATTTTACTTTACTGTATTCTGCAACAATATAATATTATAATAGTAATTAATTTAATACGTCTAAAGCATAATTTTAGGAGTTTGTGTTTGTTTAGGTATGTTTCATAATTGTTTTGTAAATAAACTCAATTATTTTGTTGCCTGTTTATTTGTTGAATTTAAAACCAAATTAAAATCAGTATTTAGAGGTTTTTAATATTAATTATAACAATTTTTTTTAAATAGTTTCAAACCCAACAAAAGCACGAATGTTAATTGTCAGACAAAAGCCTGAAATTGGGCAACACATTAGTGAATTATATATATTAAACAAATAGGGATGTAATGGTATGGAGGGGAATAGTGCGAACCCGGAAATATGTATAAAAATTAGATAGAATCCCAGATTATTTAAGGAATTTAATATTTATAGAAAATTGGTTTTAAATAATATTAAAAAAATTTATGTAATACATATTTTGCATTTATCTTAAATTTAATAAGAATTTAATATTTATTTATAAATTTTTAATTCCTTTTTATAAAACAAATTAAATTTTTATTTCCTGAAATTATGACAAATATTTTAATTTTTAACCTTATAGACCTTATTTATTATAATTTATTAACCATAAATTATTTTTACAATAATTGTATGTTTTTTTTTAATTTTTGCTTTATTTATTTTAATGATTTATTTATTTATAAAAAATAAGCTCTTGTTTATTTGTTTATTAATTCTTATAAAACATACATATGTGTGCGTTTAATAAATAATTTATAGAAATATTATGCTATGTTTAACAACTGCTGCGCAGGGGAGTGAGTCAAGTACATGATTTCTTTTGCATTAAAAATATGTGAAAATATAGCATGACAAGTTTATGCAACAGAGGGAAATTTAATAGTTTTTATTAAATATAGATCTTGTTTAGCAAACAGTGTTTGTTGTTTTTGTACAATATAAGAACAATCCTTGTTAAAAGACAATTTTTCCGCATAGAAACTCGTCTTTGCTAAAGACCGTTTTTCGCATAGAGAACCGTCTTTGCTAAAGACCGTTTACCGCATAGGAAATCGTCTTTGTTAAAAACCGTTTTCCGCATAAGAAAAACAATCTTTGTTCAAAGGTTGTTTCCAATAAAGCAGTTTATTTTCTTAAACATTTTTTGATATTAAATTATTTTAATTAAGTTTGTTAAAAACTTAAGAAAGTTTCATGGATAGACAACATCCACTAATTTTTGTCATTTTACTAATTAACACCACTACAATTTCCATTATCACCTCATTAATATTGCAAGTGAAAATATCCTTGCATATTTATAGGCTAATAAATTTTATTTGTCATATACCATAAATAAATAATGCACATAATATTCCTTCTCTTAATTGCTCAACGTTAACAACAAATAGTTTTGCTAATTAAAGACAATATTAAATATTCAGTGAAATCTCACATAAAACACAGTTGGACCAGCAAATAAAGAAGAGCCACACAAAAAGTAAAAGAAAATTTGAGTCCTTTAGAAATGTATCATTTAACAATTCTGTTCGACTTCTTTGTTGCTAAATAAACGTAATTAAACATTAGTATTCCTTAACATTAGGCTAAAATTCGATACAATCAATACAAGTAGTGCTGGTGGTATTGAAACATTAAGTGTTAAAAATAAAGCAATTTCAAACCAAACTTTCTACTTTATTCTTGTGCTTTAGTTCCATTCTCCTGCCATTTGTTTTCGATACAATTTTTTTAGATGAAGTTCTGGTTCATTAAGCAAACATTTTAAAGTATACTTTATATTTTAGTTAGAAAATTTACAATAGAGACTCAGCAACACGTTCAACTAAACACGTACATTAGTAGAGGAAGACTCAGACAAACATGCTGTGAAGGCTCGCTCGTACAGAAAGAGAGAGTGTTTAATTAGGCAAAACACTATGCAGCGAGCGTTTTAATTGAACTGTTTTATACATTACAGTGGCTATTGGCAAGGCTTTAATAGATTCTAGTTTTTTTTCGAAACTAAATAGTAGTTGAAAAAACAGTGGCATAGATTAAAGTTTGGCTAAAAAAAATTAAAATTTATTTTAGGATTTTTTCACAACTAATTATGTAATTTTAAATAAACTGTTCTCGAAATTCTTTACAAAGCCTTTAACATTTGTATTAATTATTATATATTTCTCTTGCGGTTGTATTAATTGATCTCCCACTGTTGCATTACCCATATCGTGCTAATGATACAAACTCTGTTTTGCTACAAAAATTCGGTGAATTGGTCAATAAAGTTTTTATTGTCAAGTTTTGCAGCATTTCAGGGGGCAGAAATTAATTCATAGTATTACTGAAAACAGAAAAAGACTAAAGAAAATTACTTTTAAATAGCCAAAGTTTGTGGCAGAACAAAGAAATGCTATGGAAATGATGACTATAATAATAAGCTCGATATTTTAAATGTAATATTTAAGTTTTGAAACATTTAAGAACAGAACTCTAGCATACTTTAAGGAGCAATATTTGCAGAAATTTAAATAGCAATTGAAGACTTCAAGTAAAGTGAAAAACAAATGGAAATAGAATTTCATATTTATTGGAAAATTCGCCAGAATTGTTTACTTATCGTGAATATAGCTGAGAATTAAATATTTATTTCCCTATTGAAGAATAAACGACCAAAATCTGTATAATTTATTTCAAATAAAACTTTATTCACATATTTAAATTAAACATTTCAACAGCATTTTCTTTCCCCTATCTATTCATATTAAACAAATAAATCGTATTAAAATTATAGAATTCTGCTATGGTATTATTTTATATTATATTTATTTTAAGCACAATTAAGCTGCTGTTATTAAGAGCATTGCACATATTTTCTTTTATGTAAATGCTTTGCTTGTTTTTTTTTTATAGTCGACTCCTAAAAATATGCCCACATTTTATACAACAAATAAATTAATTATTTATAAACAGAATATAGCCATTTTTTGTTTAATTTTCTTTTTTAAACCTATTTTTAAATAAAAGATAATTTAATACTCTACTAAACATGAATACCATTCATTTATGTAGTTTTATTATACATATTGTACATATTTGTTAATTTTGTTTTGTTGAAACATTTATGTTTACAATTACTTTCATATATATGTATATATATATTTTTTTTTGTAAAATTGTATGTATAAACTAAGATAGTTGTTGACAATGGAGAAACACAAGAGAGACAACTTAAATAAAATACAAAAAAAAAAATCTTTTCTAAAATGATTATTTGTGTTTTTTTTTCTAAATCATTATAAAAATCTAATGAACTAGAATAAATAATACAAAAATTATACTTTTACAAAAGCATTTTTGTGAAAAAGAAACAATAAAATAACTAACACTATTATATGCTTTATGTGCCGGCGGTTTTAAGTATGTGATTTAGAAAAGGAGACATTCACAGTTTTCAATCATTTAAATTCTAAAAGAATTTGTGATAAGTATCTAATTCTTAATTTACTATGGGCTACCAAATTTACAATAGGTTAGCAACTTTACCATAAGCTAACAATTTTACTATCGGCTAGCAAATTTACTATAGGCTAGAAAATTTACTATCTAATAGCAAACCTATAGTCTAGCAAATTTTTTCTACTGTAGGATAGCAATTTTACTATGGACCAAATAATTACTATAGGCAAGCAATTTTATTACAATCTTTTAAATTTACTATAGGCTAATAAATTTACTTACGGATAGCAAACTTACTATAGGCTAGCAGATTTACTATAGACCAGCAAATTTAACTCTAGGCTAGTAAATTTTACTCTAGGCTAGCAAATTTACTATTGGCTAGCAATATTTACTATGAGAAAGCAAATTTTTCAAAAATCTACTATAAATAGGAAGTTGCTTGAATTTTTCGAAAATTTCTTGGTTTGTTTTTAGCAAACTGTGAATGACCCTTATTAAAACTTAAGTTAATTTATTAACTAAAACTTTATATATATTTCATGACAAAGAGAGATAGAGAGTCACATAGAGAGATACACTTACTGACCCAAGACTTAGTTGGCGATGTAAGCATAACAAACGGTGAACTTTCGTCACTATCGTCGTACATTTAGTCTGTAAATGGACACGAGACAATGATAGACACAGCAGCAGTAACAGCAACGGCAACAAGAATAAATTGTTGGAAAGCAAAAAAAAAAAAAAAAATTATTACACTTTGTTAAAGATCTTATGATTTGAATTACTTTTTCCCTGTTTACTTAAATTTCTTCTTATTTGTTTTCTTTTGACATTTACTACAAATGAAGTAGAAATGTTACAGAAACGAAGGCAGCATTAGAAATAAGCAAAAAAGAAATAAATGAAAATAATACTCTTAGAGAAAACTTATGTTTTTACTTTGGACTGCATGTAGTATTTGTTGTTATTTTTTGCTTTATAATGGTATAAAGCAGAAAAGCAAGTACCACGTTTTCTCTATTACTTGCAGTGGCAGGGTTTGTAGTTTTTTCTATTTTCAACAGAATTTTCTTTGCTGTGTTTTTGTTGGTGTTTGGTTTGTATTTAAGCTAAAATCGTTAAAATATGGTTGGTTGTACTTAAGCGACACTTGTGTCTTGACTATTAAGTGGAAATCGTAGTACTTTTACCCCTACTATACAGGGTAATAACTTTAAACTGAATGCTGGTAGGTAGGTAGGTAGGTGTTGTATGATGTAGTAAGTAATAAATAAATGAATGTCTGCAATTTTGTGGTAGTGGCTGGCTGTTGCTAGATGCTGGCTGTATTTTCTTATATTTTATTTAAGTAGCATTTGCCATAGTAAAATTTATTTTCTGACTCTTTTTTTTGATTAGTATTTATTTTATGTTCTTGCTGTTGCGAGCCAGAAAATTTAGTATTGCGTTTGCTGTTCCTTGTATTTGACTTGTTATTTTTCCTAGTGTTTTTCGTATGCTTTTTTCGTCTTCTACATTCAGTTGCCTTTAACTTAAGCATCGTTGGGTAATTACTATTTTATGTGTGAATTACATTAATTGACACTATTTAGAATTTTAATTATATTTAGAAAAAACAAAAACTATAGAGAGAGACAGTGTGAATAGGAAATAGAAGTAAAGTAAAGTGGTTAGTTTTATATTACAATTATAAAGTTATATTAGTTGCTTGAAATGTTAAAAGCCTTTAAAAAGAAAACAGTCTGCGAAAGAAAGTTTGCTTAAAGAAAACAAAAAGCGAAATACAGTTTTCTTAAAGAACACAGTCTGTATAAGACAGTTTTCATATAGAATGCAGTCTGCCAAAGAAAGTTTTCTTAGAGAAAACAAACTGCGAAAGACAATTTTCTTAAAGAAAACAGTCTGAGTAAGATAGTTTTTATATAGAACAGTTTTCTTAAAGAAAACAGTCTGAGTTTAAAATTTTTTTTAAAGAAAATAGTCTAATTCTTAAAGTTTTATTAAAGAAATCGCCTATGGAAAATTGCTTTCATATAGAAAACAGTCTATGGAGAAGTATTTTCATGTCTCTGACAATTGGAAACGTATGCTGAATATTTTAAAAGAAGCTTTATCGCCTAGTAGGCTTTAACATTTGCTATGAAAAAAATATCTAAAGCTTAATTTCTTTGAAAGAAAATATAAAATTTGTAAAATTGTTTATGATTACGTATGATTGATATAAATTTAAACTAATTTTATTAAAACACAATTTTCACTATGATGTAAATTACCTAGAGCAATGGAAATTTCTACAAATATGTTAATAACAAATCAAGAAATATTTTAAGTAAATTTGTTGGAGTAATTTTAAAAATTTATGTTGGATTTTTGCAACATTTTCTATATTTCAAAAATAATTTAAAATTAAAAAGTTTTTTTCTGAACTCAAAACATCATATATATTACTGCAAGTATTTAGATTATTTTTACATATGCTGCCCGTTGTTGTCTGTAATGCAAAAGTTTAATTACAAATCATTGTTCACATAAAATCCGGTCTCATAAGGGTTTTCATATTTATGTAAAAAAACAATAACAATTAAATGTCTGCTGTTACTTTGTACGAGTTTTGAGTTCCAAACTAAAGTTTTAAATGAAATTTGCAGTTTTACAGTTTAACTTTATCGAATTTAAAAAATATGTTTTAAAATCTTTTACATTTTTGGCATATTTTTGATTGCTTTTGTAAATTTATAATGTGTAAGCTTGTGAAGAACATTTTCTGCCGTATTTATAAAAAATAAAGTATGCTTGAAGTGTGATTTAAGACCAAATTTTCATACAAAATTTTCTTAAAGTACACTTGAAGTCTACTTTAATTTTTTATAAATACGGCAGTTTATGTTTAATTTAATTAAAGTTCTTATTATTTATTTTTTCTTCAGAATTGTTAAATTGTCCATCACTTAATACAATGTTCAGG
Source organism: Bellardia bayeri (assembly GCA_950370525.1). Classification (NCBI taxonomy): domain Eukaryota; kingdom Metazoa; phylum Arthropoda; class Insecta; order Diptera; family Calliphoridae; genus Bellardia; species Bellardia bayeri. The sequence goes on from OX493267.1 coordinate 3,845,339, forward strand.
GCGTATGATTAATATATGAAAACAAATTTTAGTCAATAACACCCATACGTCAGTAAATTTCCTTAAATCATTTAACTATTTAAAGCAAAATTTTGGAAATTTGTTTAAGTTTCCAAAAATCTAGTTGAGGCCTCAATGATGTTAGCATATTTTTGTTTGCCTTTGTAAACTTTCCGGGAAAAAGTAATTTGAAATCTTTTGTTTTAAAGCTTTAACGTTGCTTACATTTTTAAAATGTTTTCTTAAATATATAATTTAAACAAGTTTTAACTTTCCCTGTTTATTTTTTAAATATAAAATTCGTTTTATTAAACACTACACCAAAACTTTTCTTTAAAAACAAAAGAAATACCAAACAACAGACTTGCACGTGCTTTTCTTTGGAAAACCTTCGAACTTTTCTTACGCTGCCTTTAAACAATATAAATTTTAAATTACTTTAACTCTTTTTTTTTTGCGTGTGTATATGAAAACCCGCTAAGCTAATAAAAAACTGTGTTTCAACCCGCTGAAGGCTTTGCCACGACTAAATGTATTTAATGCAAAAAAAAACTTTAAATGAACAATAATATTTGGTTACGTGCGGAAAGTGTGAGTTAGAGTAAATATTTGTATTATATGTATGTATGTGTTTAAGTTTTGCCATAAATAAAATAAATTAAAATAAATGAAAAGAAATGAAATGAAAGTATCGCTTACGTGTTGTGGTGATTTACTTTGGTTGGTTTCTTTCCATAAAATTTAATTTTATGTGATTTGCATGTTTTCTTGTTTGACCAAAAACGAAGAACGTCTTAAGGAGTCTTTACAAAAAAACACGTAAACGAAAATTTAGGTTGTTTTACAACGCCAGAGCAGAATTGTGTCAGTAAAATGGAACAAATTACTACAAAACATGTAAGTTTTTTTCACACACATCCACATAAATTTACCTATATCAACTAATAAAGTGTAAGCTCTGGCTAACTTCTCTGTTGGTTTGTTGGTTTGAGTAAGAATAAGTTTTTTTATTTGTTTTTTTTTTGTTTAACAAACAAAAAAACACCAAATTGTTTTAATGTTATTTGTTATTATTGTTGCTGTTTTTTGCTGAACTATTTACCACTTGAGGGCTTTTTTTGTGTGTATATAAGTAAAGCAGTTTTCAATTTGTTATATTTTCTTCAGAACATCATTTTACTTTCAGTTAACTTGTTTTAACATGTTCCTATTTGTAAGCAAAAAATCCTTAAGTTTTTCATTATTTAGAATCTTTTTAGAAATTGTTATTTCCCCACTGGAAAGTGAAACAAACTTAAACAAAAACACATTTATGTTTTAGATTTTTCATTACATTTTAGAAGTTAAGTGAAAAAAATGAAGTGAAAACCCCATCAAGGTGTGATTAAAGTCAAATTTATGAAAATTCTTGAAAATTTGAAATTTTTCAAGATAAACAAACTATAGAATATGTAAAAATATTGTAAAATTTATGATATAATATTCATAGTAATATAAACAATGTTTTAAGTTTAGCAGCAACCTGTTAAACCTGATTTATTTTGTATATATTATAGAAAATTTGGAAAAAATCCCACATAAGTTCTTAAAATTGTTTCGCCACTAACAAACGTAAGTTTTAAATATATTCCTTGATTTGTTGTTAGCAAATTTGTAAAACATTGCATTAATCTACAAAACCTAATTGAAAGTAAAAATTGCGTTTTTATAAAATTACTCCAAATTAATATCAATCATACGCAACCAAGTAACATTTTACAAATTTCTTATTTTGTTTAAAATTAATGGCGATCATATAGAGTTTTCAATAGCAACTAGTAGACTATACTAGTCTTTTATATTATAGTCTGAAAAAAAACATTAAATCAATTTCAGTTAATAATCTCAAAACTAATTTTCTAACCTTAACATTTTTTTTTTGGAAAATTAGCAAAGTTTAAAAGTAATTTAAAAAATATACATTAAAATACTTTTAAAGTGTTTATATGTTCAAGAAGCGAATGTTAAGGTATCTTTAATATAAGAAAAAAGTTTACGTTTATAATGAAAATAACTTTTTTTTAAACCCGGAAAATTTTAGACTTAAGTAAAAAAATATCTATTTGAAGATTTAAAATAATTTGATTGGTATGAAAACTTATATGGAGGTCTATTCAATCGCACAAAATAAGTTTATGATTATGAAGAGTATGAAAAAAACGTTTATACTGAAAATAAAAATATTTTTTTTTGGAACCCAGAAAGTTTCAGACATAAGTATAAAAAAAAATGTATTAAAAGATTTTAAAAGTTCTAATAGTTTTTGAAATAACATCTTTCAAATAACCTAAAATAAATTAATATTTTGTATCACATGTGAAAATTTATGAAAATATTTTTTTTTGGAAACTAAGAAGTTTGTAGCTTAAGAAAAAAATAATACATATTAAACGTTTGAAAACTTTTATTAGTTTTTAGAAGATAATGTTGTGGTCTTACAAAAAACAAAATATAAGTCGTGTTTCACACTCTTCAGTTTTAGCTGACCAGTTTTTGTTCAATTCTCTTTTGAGCTTGTCATTTCATTCACACACGTCAATTCAAAATCCATACTTTTTAATACAAATCCACATGCATGAAAGAAAAAAATAAAGGAATTATTTTTTTCCTTTTTATCCAAAAATACTTGCCTTGACGAATCAGAATTGAAAAGTGTGAAAGCGGACAAAGTTTCAGATTTTGTTTTAAAAATAAATTTCTTAGCAAATGTAAAATTTTTCAAAAATTAGTTTTACATTGTTTTTTTAAAAGCTTGTGTTAAGATATTTTAAATAAAATAAAATAAAATTTAAATTTTTTTGTAACCTAAAATAACAGAAATTATAACAACGCTCAGTAAATCATTTAATATATTCATTTTTTTCAACTTTTTTAACTCAACTGCTTTTTAAAATTAGGACAAATATATTTAACTAAAAATATTAGGCTTAATGTTAATAACAACTAAGAAAATACAATTTTATTTCATAACATTAAATATATTATACTATTTGCCATCAAAAAAATATAAATCCCCCATTTTTTTAAAAGAAGATAAAAAAAAACAATTGTAAAATTGTTCATGGTTGCGTATGATTGATATTAATTTGGACAAATTCTACAAAAATGCAATTTTCTTTGAGAGCTGAGTTACCTAGAGCCATGGAATGTTCTACAAATATATTAAGAATGATTTAGCAAATATAATCAGCAGTTTTCTTCGATATTTGCAAAACAATTTTAAAAACTTATGAAAGATTTGTTCAATAAAACTTAAAACATATTTTTCAAATAACAAAATTTTATGAGATGTTTCCTGAACTTAAAACAACATTTATATGTTAAATTTACTCTGTTAAATTTTTAATAAATTTAAATATCAGCTACTTTACTTTACACCCTTAAAAATGTGTTTAAAAACAATTTGATATTGGGTGAGCTAAAGTTAATACGTATTAATAGTTATAAACGTTTTACCAACAATTGATACAAGTTAAAACAAAAAAATTCACTAAAACAAATTATTTTGTAATTTATTCTTATTCTGATGCAAATTATTTAAAAAACTTTGTTATACCTAAACTTTACATTTTGCGCATTTGTTTTTAAGAAAATAAAAAATTTGTAAAATTTTCCATGGTTGCGTATGATTGATATTAATTTAAAATAATTTTATAAAAATGCAATTTTCCCTGAAAGTTGAACTTCAAAAAACAATGGAATGTTCTACAAATATGTTAAGAACAAATCAATATATATCAACAAAAGATTTGTGTACAGTTGCGAAAGAATTTAAAACAACTTATGAACAATTTTGTCTAAATGTTTATAAAACCTTAAACATATTTTTAACATAAACGTATTTTCAATATTTTAGTAATTGTTCAAGCTTAAGGTCTCTTTTGAAAAAAATTAATAATTACTAAGCTATTGATATTAATAAAAAAAGGTCAACTAAACTATTTTAAGAAATATAAATGTATTTTAATTAGATTCATCAGAACTTAAAACAGAATTTATATTACTGGGAGTATTGTCGTACTTTTCTACATATATGTACTTTTTTGTTGTATTTATAAAAGTTTAATTAGATATATATTTTTCAAAACAGCAGACGTATACTTAATATTTAATTATTTAGTAAATAAATATCAATCATACGCCTTATTACGCTGATAGGTTTAAATAAACTTAGTTCTATCACATAAATAAAATTCCCTTTAACAATTATTTTAGTAACAGTCCTTATAAATATATATTGCAATAACTGGCCCTAAGTTTTCTACTTTTCAAAAGCCACATGGCTTAAGTGTTAAGCAGTTATATGCAACTATATTTTAACTCATATATAAACATATTCTCACACACAAACATCAACTTACGTAAAAGTTTTCAAACATTTTCGCCACATTCCTTTACATTTATATACCCAAACACACAATACTACATTTTTTTTTGGTGCTGTTACAATTTTCATTCACATTTTGACTCTTACTTTTCACTTGTTTCATATTATTGCTTGTGAATAGTTAAAGCTTTGCATGTGTTTGTTTGTACATGCCCATTCATTCATACTTTTCTTTTGCAAAAAGAAAAAAATGCAGAAAATTGTAGGAAAAACCCTTAAAAAGTAGTTACTATTACCAATACTATTACTGCAAGATATCTCTAGGTTTTTTTTTATTATTTTTTTGTTGGTTGGTCTTTTCTGAATGACTTATGGTTTATTTATTTTATCGTGTGTGTAAGTATATATTTGAAATCTTCTGCTTTCATTCATATAACTGGAGTAAAATGAAGACAGTGGAAATTAGATACAGAAAATGGTAATAAAACGAATTTAGGTTGAAAATATTTTCTAGGTTTTAAATAAACTTATTGAAAAATCGTTAAAAATTTTTAAAACTGTTTTGTAACTATTAAACAAATCTACTAATGATATTTCTTAATTTGTGCTTAACATATTTGTAGAACATTCTATTACCTACCATGTGAGAATTGAGTTTTTATGGAATTAATACAAATCAATATCAATCATACGCACCCATGAAATTTAAATTTTTTTTTTGCAAACAAAAGGAGATTTAAAATTTTTAATTAAAGTATAATGAAAGTTTTTTAAATCATTAATAATTGAAAATAAAATTGTAATTTATTTACTAACAGAGCTAAGAGCGTAAGAGAAAATTACAAAATTAGTTTAAAGAATCTTTGTGTTAAGCACTGCTAATCAGGAAGACATTTTGAAATTTAATAAAAATACATATTGTTGGTTAGGTCATAATTCATAGCTAGCTGTGTTCGTATTTGTTTTACACTAAGATATCAAACATTTCTTAATATTTAAATATTAGTTGCTTTTAAATATAAATTACAATATAATTAAACTGTCTTAAAGTGTACAGTTTGTTTTTACAAGGGACAGTAGAATAATAATTCTAGCAGCAATATAATTAATGTTTTAGACTTGTTAAAATTAATTAATTTTTTAATATATTAGACAATTTTGAAAAAGCCGTTTATAAGTTTTTAAAATTGTTGTATAACTTTTAAACAAATTTATTAATAATATTCCATAATTTGTTTTTAATATATTTATAAAACATTTGCTTGTTCTCTAAATCTTAACTCCTAGTGGAAATTACGTTTTTATAAATTTATTTCAAATTAATATTAATCATACGCATGATGAAATTTTTTACAAATTTTAAATTTTCTTTAAAACAAAAAAGGATTTATATAATTTTCTGACAGCAAATGTTAAAGACTATTAAACGTGCTAAAATAAATGTGCCTTTTCTTAGTTATTATAAGTATTAAGCTTAATATCTTTGTTTTCATAGATTTTTCTTAGTTTTGAAATTTTGCAAAGTTTAAAAAAGTGTTAAAAAAATAATATATTAAATGTTTCATTAATAAATGGAATTGTTTGATTTAATGAAAAATCAAGATTTTTTATACGTTTGAATTTATAATTGTTCAATTTCCGCTGGAACCACTGTCCTTTGTTTTTTCTTACATTTTCTTCCATTTATTTGTTCTCTTTACTCACATGTACTTTTAGTAATTTATAACATTTCTGTGCATGTGTGTGCTTGTGTGTATTTATCTGTTGTGTATGGTTTCTTTCAATGGCTTATTGCTGTTACCGTTATGATTTTTGCTGGCTTTTTGCTAACTTGCTAGTGCTTTTCCTAATACTAGCATAGTTTTTTTTTTTATATTTATTGCTGTTGTATTGACTTTTTGCTTTACAATTTCTTTAGCTTTAGCTACAAGACTGAAAAGTTGCAAAGTGGCTTATGTATGGGCAGTATTTATTACTATTTCTTCTATATGACTTGTTATGACTTTAGTTGTTTTTTTGTTTCATATTTATGCGGACTTTGTTTAGCCTGGTCTTTTTGTTACTTGTGGCCATTTGTGCTTAAATATATAAACAAAAAAAGTTCACGTTTTTCCTGGTTTTACTTTTAGAGGGAGTTTTAAGGAGGTAGTGGTAACAGCATACAATCTAAAGTTATTGTTTCTTAAAATTTCAAATATTTGTTTGTTTGGTTTTACCCATTTTTGTATTTATGAGTCTATGTGCTTTTGTTCTAAATATCTTTTTCTTTTTTAAGCATTTCAATGGTGTTTGCTTTTTTGTTTATTTTTTTTTAAATTTTTTTTGTTGTTTTCTCTAATTTTGAAATGTATGGTTTGAAATGGTTGCTTTGTAAAACCATTTTTATTTATTAAATTAGGGATTTTGTTAGCTAGCAACAAACACTGAGAAAAATTAGAAAATTTAAAATAATTTTTTTAAAATGTGTTGAGTTTCTATTTCTATTAAGAAATATATGTATATATAAAACATTGTAAGACTGTGTTTATAGCTTTTTAATAGCTTTAATTATATCCCCTATACAACATTATATGAATCTGTTTTCTTTAAAACTAATTGAGATTTAAAATGATTACGATGTATGGTTTTTATTTACAATAAAGCTTTGATACAGTATTTAGTTTATTATGTATTTCTTGATGGATTAAATATTACTCATACGTTTCCTGAGTTTTAAATTTATTAAAAAGTTTAGGTTAGTTTTTAATACGAATATATTACGTTTTTATAATATTCAATAACTTAAATAATGGTGTATTAAATAAGCAAAAATAAGTTTCCTTTTTACTTATTCTAAAAAATGTTAAATAATTTTTTAAAAAAAATCCAATTTTTTTTTGAATATATTTTTTTAAGTGTGTTTAAACATTGCTCCATAATTTTTACTACATTTGCTGAAAACTATTGTTTTTATGCAATTTATATTTTGCTATTGTTGGTGTAAAAAATACTAGTTTGTGTTTATTGCTGTTATCTACCATTAGCATATAGACATTCATACATATAAACTAAAATGCAATATACATACATTTAACCATAGGGCTGTTTAAGTGTTTCTTTTGTAAATTAAATGGGTTTTAAACCAGCAGTTTTAACTGGGTAACTGTTGTACTTGAAAAATTCAGTAAATCAAGTTTTAAAATCAGTTAAAATCTGATCAAATTCTTTAATGTGGAAAATATGTTTAAGTTTTATTGAAATTTGTTAAATTTTTTTTCATAAATACTTTAAATTGTTTTGGCAATATTGAACAAATCTACTAGTGATATACCTTAATTTGTTGTTAACATGTTTATGGAACATTGCAGTACTCTAACTAACTTAAAACCTAGAGAAAATTGCGTTTTAATAAAATTAGTCTAAATTAATATCAATCATACGCAACAATGGGAAATTTTACAAATTTAAAATTTTCTTTAAAACAAGTGCACATTTCAAAACTTTGAATAAAGTTTAAGTATAATTAAAGTCTTTTAAATGAATTGCATCAGAAAATAAGATTGTTGTTTTTAAACTAACAAAGCTGGTAAAGCAAAAATAAATTAACAAAAAAATTATTTATGGAATTTTTGCTTTACTTTTAAATTATTAATTGTTCGTAAGAGATCTACAGGCATATGTATTTATTAACATTGAAAGGACAATATGGAAATTGAGTTCTCTAAATAATAAGTCTTAACATGATCGACTTGACTTCAGCTTGGTTAACTAGGGGCAGTCAATTGTTAATACACATATTTGTATAAATGTTTTATTTAAAGTTCATGTTAAACCAGTTGAAACTAAATAATCTAAAGTTATTATTTTAGGTTTTACTGAAAATATTTTAAAAACTAATTCATATTTTTTTTAAAATTACTTTGAAAATGTTAAACAAATCTACTGCTGATATAACTTAATTTGTTACTTTCTAGTGAAAACTGCATTTTTATAAATTTAGACCAAATTAATAACAATCATACGCAACCATAAATAATTTAACAAATTTTAAATTTTCTTTAAAACAAAAGGAGATTTAAAATTTTTTCAAATTTCAAGTATAACTTAAGTCTTTTAAATGTGTTACAACTGAAAACAAAATTTGAATTTACTTGCTAACAGAGCTAGGAGTGCAAAAACAATTATAACAAATTAGTTTTTACCGAAATTTCTAAAATAAAAGGTACACACAAAACTGCCGGGATATATCTGTGTCCATGTTGCTGTTATGTCTGTTACTAGTAGTTTTTAACATGACATATAAGAACTATTTTGTTTTTTCAATTTACAATTATAACTTTTGGTTTTGTAATACAACTTGAGTTATTTAATGTTTTGAAAAACTTTAAGGAGTTTTTTCTGCATTTTGTTATGGTTTCACTTTAATTTATGAAATAGTTGAAAGTTTTGGGAAATAAAATGTAGAATTATTGGGGTTTTTGAAAAAGAATTTATTAAGGGGTTTGTAAAGTGTCTGCATAAAGTAGTACATGAGCAGAGTTTAATGCGATTAAGGTTGTTAGATTGTTATTTTATAAGTAAACTATGTAATTTAAATTGAGGTTAATATAGTTTTAATTAATTTTTAAATATATTAGAATATACATCTAAGGTTGTATAAGAGAAAATTTATATAGTGGAGGCAGTATTTAAAAACTTAGTGTTGAATTTAAGCTCTACTTTTTCTAATAACTCACAGCTGCTGTTATCATATTGAACGATATTGAGCCCCAGTAATAAAATTGTTATTTTATTTATCTAAATAATTTTAATTTCCCTTACAATTTCCTTTTTACAAATTTAATTATTAGCTTTTAAACTTTATTTACTTGAAAGATTTTATAGCACTCTTTGCAGCAGCTCTTAATGTTTGAATAATAATAATTAAGTAAAGACACAATTAAATCATAAATAATTTTAAGAAATATTTCTTAGTATCTTTCAATTGCTTTAGAAATATTTAATTAAATATTTTAACATAAAATAAAATCCAAATTTCCTTGAAATAATGACAAGCTTGAAAACAAATTTACATATTTTAAAACAAACATTTTATAGATTTTCTAAATAATTTCTAAGAAATAAAAAAATATGTGAAATATTGACATAAAACAAGAATTAGCACTTACAAAAAAACTAAATTAAATTAAAATAATAAAACCTTGAGAACTTTTTAGAAAAAATTGTGAAGCAATACAATTGAATTGTAAATAAGCACAATTCTGTAGGAAAAGTTATCCACAATAGTTTGTAAATTTGTTGAAAATTTACCTTATATAACTAAGAATTGAGCACATAAATCATTTAAGAAATATATGTATGTACATATGTATAAATACATGAAATCTATGACTTGTATGGTATTGTAGATGTATGCTTACTTACGCATTGCCCTGTTGTTCTGGCTGGCTGCTTTTTAGAGAACCACAGGTAGTAAGTATTTGAAATGTATGTAACATGCTCTAGCAATATAAAATGTTGTTTTAAGTTCAATAGAAAATTGTTAAAATTACTAACAATTAACTTGCAAAAGTTTTTACAATTGTTCTATAAATATTGAACTAATCTACTGGTGATCTGCCTTAATCTGTTGTTAAAATATTTCTAGAAAACTCCGTTGCTGTCTGTCACTTCAATCTTAGTAAAAAGTGGGTTTTTTGAAAATAAGTGCAAATTAATATTAATCATACGTACACATGAACATTTTTAAAAATTCTAAGTTTTCTTTAAAACAAATAAAGAGTTAAAAATACTAAATAAAGTTAAAGTATAACTTACGTATTTTCAATGATTTACTGAGAATAAAATTGAAATATACTTGCTAACAGAGCTGGCAGTGCAATTAAAAAAACGACAACATTTTTTTTATTTTGTTTTATGAACAAAAGAATTATGTTTTTTAGTAAAACGTTAATTTAGTGTATATCAAAGTTGACTTTTACGGAAATATCAATTTTTTAGAACCAATTAAATATCAAATTTTTTTCAAACACATTTTAAAGGGAGTAATGTCTACTTGTTCTGATAATACTAGTGTTGGCTAATGTTGGTAATATTTAAAATGCAAACTAAAAAAAATTAAACACAGTACTCAAAAGCTCATCATCCAGTTATAATTAGGTACAGCAATAAAAATTATATTTTAAGTTCTAGAAAAATCTGCTTGTTTTTTAAAATAATTTTTATAGGTTTTATAGAAATTTAAAAAACTAAAAGTTTGTGAAATTGTTTTGTAACTGTCAAACACTTCCATAAATGATATTTCTCATTATGTTCCCAACATATTTTTAGTACCATGTTAATGTTCAATAATTTTTAAAAAGTTTTTTTGGTATTATGAAACATTTTAAAAAAATTGTTCATAAATTTGTAAAAAAATCTTTTGCTTACATTACCTAATTTGTTCTTAACATATTTGCAGAACATTTCATTGCTCTATGTAACTTGCATTCCGATATAATTTAAGTTTTTATAAAATTAATCCAAATTAATATCAATCATACGCAAGCAAGGACAAATTTTACAAATTTTAAATTTTCTTTAAAACTGTTAAAGATTTAAAAATGTTTAACATAGTTCAAGTATGACTAAAGTCTTTTAAATGATTTGCAACTCGAACTAAAATTGAAATGTATATACTAACAGAGCTGGAAGTGCAAGATTGAAGTTTTTTGTTTAACATTAGAATTAGAAATTTACTTATCATCTGATGCTAAAGTGACATATGACTTTATGATAGTTTATCTGAGATCTATAAAGTAACCAATCAATATATAATTGGGGGATCAGCCAAGTAATTACTTTTCATAGAAAATCACTGCTATAAATACTGCTGGGTATAGAGAGTACTTATAAATACGTAGATATGTTGCATAGAAATTTGTATTCATATTTTTAAGCCGTATATTGGGAGTTGTAACATCTCCAACATGTCATTTAAATTGTACTTTATATCATTTTAATAAAATTGTGTGAGCATTATAAATTGGCTTAACAAATTAATGGGTGAGGAAAGAAATTCTGTATAAGAAAGCATACCAGCAGGTAATGAACAAGCGAAGGAAAAACATCAAGAAATAGCAGACAAAAGCTCAAAAAGAACTACCTCGAATGCAAAAGGAAATTCTGGGAATACAGCAAGAGAGTGGCGCTGGAAAACGTTGAGCGAAATATAAAATAAAAACTGTCTATGTACAGAATTACCGTTTCCCTTAGACAACAATTTCAACTTATGGTTACACATAACACCTCAGAAATTTTATGTATGTAAACTTTCTGCAGGACTATGGGAGAGCATTGTATATATAAATGCTTCCATAATTATCGTATTATAAGTCCATGTTTGTTTCCCTGTGAATTGTGAAAGTATTCATGTGGTAACTAGGCTCTTAAGTCTGTTGTATTGCTCTACATACACATGCTGATCTGTACAATATGTGTAATACACATGTATAGTTGCACTGTTGAAATGTATTTTTGTCTAAAGATTCCTTTGGCATTGTGTCAATTAATTAACACTTAAAATGTGACAGCAAAATTTACCTTAAAATAGAGAATAACACGAGTTGAACATACGCACATTCATACAAACATACACTAGTCTGTCTTACTACTCATTATAACGTCTTTTTTGTGTGGGGAGGGGGAGGGGGGAGAGGTATAATTTAACTGTTTGCTACCTTTAAAGTTTTCCAGTAACCAGACAAACTGGCAGGAAGGATACAGGATGCTTAATGTTAAATGGAAAATTGTATGTAAATTATTGTTATTAAAAAGAAGATGATTTCCTTTTTATCTTTTTCAGGCTTTTGTTTCACAGTTTTCATGTGAGAGCAAAGGAATTAACACAACAAGTGCAAAAGCAGAAATTGCTGGCATAAAAACATAAATTATTGTTTCATTTAAGATGGAAATTTGCATATCTTTTGTTGGTTGTGAGGAAAACATAATATAATACTTAGTAAAGACTTAAATAAGACAAATTAATAAACAAAGAAAGCTGTAAGAAATTTCTGTTTTCTAGAGGCTCTTTCTTTTTGAAATCGTGAAATCGTTTGAAAAGTTTAAAAAATCTTCCATACATTTTTTAAATTGTTTTATACTTGCTCAATAATTTAACTTATAAAATTCCTTATTTTGTTCATGACATATTTTAAAAACCTGTTAAAATTAATGAATTAAAAAAAAAAAATTCAGAAAAAATCCTAAAAAAGTCGTTCAAAACTTTTTAAAATTGTTTTGTACATATTGATTACAATTATGTTTTTAAGACTTAATTGTAAAACATTCTATTGCTCTACGTACCATAACTTCCAGTGAAAATTGCGTTTTTAAAAATTTAGAACAAATTAATATCAATCATACGCATCCTTCAACAATTTTAAAAATTTCTAATTTTTTGAAATCTGCAAAAGTTTTTAAAATGTTTAATAAAGTTCAAGTATAACTGAGGTCTTTTAAATAGTTTGCAACTACAAATGTAGTGGTATTTTGCAAAGCCTGCAAAATTTTGAAAAACATTATAAAATTGTTTTGTAAATATTACGCAATTTAACTAACGATCGATACTCCCTATTTTGTTCTTTACAAATTTGTAGAACATTGTACTTTAAAACCATTTGAAATTAATGTTTTTTTGTAAATATTTTTCCAGTTTTTTTTTTTAAATTTTTAAAATACATTCGAAATTGTTTTGTATGTGTTGAACAAATCTAGTGATGATATGCCTTAATTTGTGCTTAACATATTTGTAGAACATTCTGTTGCTCTTTGCAACTTAACTTCCACTGAAAATTGTGTTTTTAATAAAATTAGTACAAATTAATATTAATCATACGCAACCATAAACATTTTACAAAAGTTTTAAATTTTCTTTAAATCTGCGGGAGATTTTAAAATATTAAGTATAACTAAAAACTGCTGAATGATTTACAACTGAAAATATTTGTGGTTTCTTGTTATTTTTGCTTTTAAATATTAAATAAAAATTTGTTGTCAAAATGTAAAACTTTTGTTTTGAATATTATTTATGTTTTTTAAACAATTTGTTGAACAGCTTAATCAAACAATGTCACACAGCCTTATTTAAAAGCAATACCAAACCAAAAAAATCCCCTTTGGATTTCAAACAGATTTTAACTAAACCCTTCCAAAAATTAAACCACAACAACAAACAAAGCAAATATGACACAAACAAAATCAAGACATTTGATTTATGAGAAAAATATAAAATAAATTCTTTTAACTACAAACATGTTGGTTTTATTTTATAATAATAAATCTTCAAGGTAAAAAAATAAGAATTCTAGACATTCTAAATAAAAGAAAAAAAAAATAATTGTCACCCTTATAACTGTTGACAATTTAGGACGTGTTTGAGTAAACTGAAATATAAAAATCATTATTTTTCTAAACTCTGGCACAAAAAAAAAAAAAAAAAAACTAAAATTACTTTCAACACTTTTGCGTTTGTGTGTTGTTAAATAGAAATGTGGTTTGTGTTGGAGATTGATAAAAATGAAATCATTTTTCATTTTATACATTTTGTGTTTTTTAGTTTTTGTGAAAAATATAATCAAAATATGAATTTTAGTTTTTTTTTCTAAAAACGGATGGGAAATATCATGTGTAATAGTAATTAAAACTAAATAACCTCGACCGATTTTTTTTCTAATTTACCAGCAGTATAAATAAAATTGTTTGCAAGCTGCTGTTTCTTACTTTGCTTTGTAATACAAAGTCCAACAATTTTATGATTATTTCGTATTTATTTTTATTAGACTTTTTCTTGCGTTTTTTTTATTGTTATATTTGTTTTTCTGTTGTTAATTCATTCATTCATATGTGTTTTTTGCTACAAATGTAAATATATTATAATGCTACTTCTTGGTTTTTATTACTGGTTTTAAAAAACTCTCGATATAATTTCCGTTTCCGTTTGGCTTGTATGCTAAAGAATGATATGTACATCTAGCTTTATATAAAATAAACAACAAAATATGCAAAAGAACTGGGAATCTGGTTAAATAATAAAATATACATACATATGTGTGAAATAGAAAACGTCAACATAAAGAAATTTCTGACCTCACTAACCTCCCCTACTCAAGCTGTATGCTTTCTTATTCATTACTTGTTTCCATTTTTTTGTATGGGATTTTTTTATCGTTACTATTATTTCATTTGAAAACTAGCTGGCCCCAAAAAGTATTCTTTAACCAACAAACAAAAAACGTGCTTCAGCTTGTTTTGATCATACACACACACAAATATTCATTTAGCACAGCATTAACAAAGCCAGCAATTGTTGTTAAGGCAAACAAAAAAGAAAACAACAAACTCGCCAAAAAGGAAATTGTTGGCATTTTATGACTTTTATTAATATTTTTTTCGGCTTAACTTTGGGCTTTTTTTCCACTTACAGTTTCTAGCCTTTGGTCAAATATGCCAAACAGCAACTGGCAACAACAATACGCTACAAAAATGTATAAAAAGAAACTCTCACGCATGTGAAATACACAGAAAGACAATATTTTTAAAAAGGATATTGAATGCTCATGAATATATTAAAGAAAAAAATCTTTTGATTTACAAAAACCCCAGCAGATCTTAAGTCTTTGAAATATTAATTGCTAATCGCCTAAAATTAGACTTCTATTGTAAATTTAGTTCTAGTTCAGGTTCTAATTCAGGGGCCAAATTACCGCACTCGATATCGAGTAAAATTGATCGTAATTTTTATATTATCATAATTTCGATATCGAAATTATTTTTCCATACGATAGCTCATTCGATCACGAAAGCGGTAATTTGTCCCCTGATTCTAGTTCAGGTCTACTTCATATTTTACTCATACAATTTTAGCAAAAAATAAGAAAAAACTCTCAGTGTATTACTGGCTAAAAAGCTCATGATGCCAGAATCTTCCCTTCTATACTGGCACACATTTGCCTCTTTTTTTTTTGGCTGCCTGCGACCCAGACACTGTTGCTACTGATGACTGATACTGCTAAAATTCGTATTGTTGCAGCTGCTGCCAAAGAGTATTGCTGCTACTTTTTCGTTTGCTGTTGTACAACATTGTTGTAGTATATAGTTGTTGTAACACAAGAAGTCATCTTTTTTTTTTTATTGTTGCTGTTGCTGTTGTAGTAGTTCATGAATTTTTGATCACATTTGATTGTGGGTTTCTTTTTTTTATTATTATAGCTGTGTATGTTTTTCTTTAGTTGTTGCTATTATTAAGTTTTGTTGCTTTCCTGCACCACTGCCATACACATTACTTTGAAGTCTTAAATATTTTATTGGATTTAAATATTTATAATAAAAGAAGCAACAACAGCAACAACAACAAAACCTGAAGTTTGAAAAGAAAATAATAAACGCTTCTGCTTTTATATTGAAAAGAAAATTAAAAGCAACACAAGGAAATATGTATGAAAATGTAACATACATTCAATTATCTACAGACATAAATATGTAGGGATATTCGTTTTTTAACAAAGATATAGAAGAAGCTAAAGATTATTTCTTCATAAAAATACAAATTTTCCTCTGCTTTACAAGCTTAAAATGCTAGTGTTTCCTTTTTTTGGTTGTTATTTTTGTTTTTCTTTATAAATTTTGTTACAATAAATAACTTAATAAGGTGTTGATAACCTAAGTCTACTTTAATTTTTTTTTGTATTTGTATTTAGGAAATTGTTTTTCAAGGATTTACATCAGTGAAATTCAAAAATAATTATGCAGATGTATTGGTGAGATATTTTGCCCAGCAAACATAATAACAAACGCTTAAAATAAGAAAAAAGGCAGAGTTTTTGCCAGAAAGAAACAACTTATTAAATGTATATATGTTATTTAAATTTTAAGAAAAAGAAAAAATAGTTCTCAATATCAAAAATTATTTTTAGAGCAGTTGTTTTCAGAAAAAAGACAAAATAAAGCCATCTAAAGCAGTTTTTTATTTTTCGTGTGCAATTGTAACTGCATCGCTTGTGTTCACTATACTGCCTACAACGAAAAGCAACAACAATGCTTAATAAATTTCTAAAAAAATGCCAATAACCAGCCACATGTGTTCTCATCATTTTGCTCAACAACGACAGAATGAAAGTTTTGAAAAGAGCCGTACAAATGTGTGAACTAATTTTTTTACAAAATTGTTCTACAGGCTGAACAAAACTGATTTACATATATTTTTTTAAATAAAGAAATAGTTAACAAATGAATTTTAGTTTTTTTTAAATAGCATCTTTATTAAAAATTTTAAAGCAATTGTTTTCAAGGAGTTGAAAGAATTTTAATATTTAATTATTTATTATTTAAATTACTCATACGCTTGCTAATCTAAGGATTATTGTTAAAACTTAAAAATTTTATTTACTTATTTGCAAGAAAATTCCATTTGTTTAAAGTTAAATTGTTTAAACCAGAGACTGAAAATAACTCGTCCATTTAATCAAAAATCTAAATTGTGATTTATATTTTGTTTTCTAAAAATAAATGATTTTAGTTTACATGGTTTGCTTTTTGTTGTTTTTTATGCTTTTGGTGAGAGACAAACTATTTCAATTGTGGTTGATCTTAATAAATGTTTTTTTTTTTAATTTTTTTTGAATATGAACTAAAGCAGTGCCGATATTGGGCAAGAAGTAAAAAAAAGCGAATTTCATATTCAAGTTTCATTACATGAACTTTAAATATTTATTTTAAAAGTTCGAAAATAAAAGTTATAGCCTGGCCTTTACGTAACAACTTTAATTATAAATCACTCTTCTTGATTATATCCGTTATTATCTTTTCTGTTTCTCTCAACCACAAACCCGAAATGAAAAACAAAGAACTAATTTTAAATGGTAAATGGTGCCAATTAACCACTAAAATTAAAGTCGGCCCGTTGTTTTCGGTCTGTGGTTTAAACTTTAAAATTAATTGTTATTTAAGATGTGCAAAATTAACATTGTGGTACGTTATTAAAAAAACGTTTGGCAAAAGTCTTAGTTTGGTAGTTTATTAAAAGTACAAGTTAACTAAAAGTAAAGTACCATTTGGTTACTTTTAATAGAGTTACACTTGGGTACCATTTCGATACTTGTAATAAAGTTTTATTGGGTACTTTTAATAAAGTACCAAAATGGTACTTTTAATATGTTACCATTTGGGTACTTTTAATAAAGTACCATTTGGTTGCCGTTTAGGTACTTTTAATAAATTATCATTTAGGTCCTCTTAATAAAGTTTTATTTGGGTATTTTTAATAAATTACCATTTGGGTACTTATAAAAAAGTTACTATTAGTAAAGTACAAAAGTGGTACTTTCAATAAAGTAAATTATAGGGTATTTTTTAGATGTATTAAGCTTTAAGTTGGCAATATTTTTTAACTGGCGGCCATTTTGTCAGCTGTCATGGAATTTATGTTTAGTTCGGTTTGGCATTTCAGCATAAATAGACTGACGCCAAAACAACGCCTCGAAATTGTGCAAATTTATTTGGAAAATAATGGTTCTGTGTTTTTTTAGATGTATAGAACTTTGAAATGGAATGAAAGATGATTTTTTAAAGTGTCCAGAAATGTACTTTATTCGAAAGATAATCTTCTGGCATTATAATTTAAATATGACTTTTGAAATATGACTGGCTCGAACGTAGTTTAATCTGGAGGTTATATTTTCGATGACTTTTTCCAACATTTGTGGCCATAATGCGGCAATTGTTGTCCTCCAAGTGGTCAATCGTTTGGGGCTTATAGGCGTACATTAGTGTCTTCAAACATAAATTACCTGCCACCTGACAAAATGGCCGCCAGTTAAAAAAAAATTTCCCAACTTAAAGTTCTATACATCTAAAAGAACAGCATATATAATTTAGGTTCCCTACTATTATTTAGACTTCAATTAAATATTTTTTCTTCTTAAATCTTTTGACTCGTTAATATTCTATAATTTATTTTAATTGGTTTACTGAATTGAGTTAATGAGTTTCTATAGTGTCTAAAAAGCGTATTTATTGTTTGTTTTATGCTTAAATAATTTGCTTATTAAATACAAGTCCTTTTATAGTTAATTCTTAAGCTAATTGATTTACCCAGAGTCTTATTTAAGGAATTTTATTATTAAATTTCTATTAATTATTCACCTATAATTTTAATTAGAGTCTCATGATTTTGTGAATGTGTGTGTGTATGTGTAATTGAAAATGCTCATTAATAGCATATTTAAACTAAAATTACATGAAATTTGAATCTTAATAAGTGTGTATGTTTTACTAAAACAGTATTAAAATCAATGAGTATATATACATACATTATATTGCTGTATATATATACATAGATAACTATTAATATCAATCATACGCTTCACATACTTTAATAACAATTAGTTACGGTCACTCAATACTCAATAAAACAATCATTTAGGTAGGATAAGTATTAGTGGGTGTAGAGATACAGAGACCTTTTCTAAAAGCCTACAATCGGATACATAATATTAAACTCATCGTCGGCCTCATCATCATGTGATGAGTCATCATTAACTAGCATTACAGTTAATTTTATCTATCTATGTGTATGAAACAAATCTCTTACCCTTGTTTACTATATATTTTGAAATGTTTGTATGTATTTATGTCTAGCTGATATTTAACAGCAACTTTAACAATTTACAATTTCGGATTTTACTCCCTTTTTATGAAATAGATTTTGTCGTAAAGGCTTTAGAAAACAACCAATTTTGTTTTTAGTGTCCATGTTTGTAAAATGGCCAAGAGGGTTTTAGTTTGTCTTCCTCCTGTTTGTTAGTTTTTTTTTTGTTTTATTGTTGGATATTACTTTCCAGTTTGTTTATGAATATAAATTTATTATGTTGTATTAAGCTTAAAACCCGGTCATAAAATGGTTTGTTAGCTCTGTGTGTTTGTTGGGCTAGTAAAAAGACTAAAAAGGATTTGCTTTTCACTTTTTTTTTATTAATTTTTTTTGTTTAGCTGAAACTGACTTTCATTTAAGGCTGTATGTTCCTTCATCTGTGTCCTATTTTCTTTTATTGATTTTGAGGTTTTTATAGATTATTTAACATTTTATGGAGTTATAAATAGTAAACAATTTTGAAGGGTTTTTCTAAAATTTATTTCCTATTTTATTATTATTGTGGTGGTTGCAGGCAGTCATGGAATTAAGGAGGCACTGCTTGGCTTATGTTAAGAAGCTGTAAATAATAATTGGGACATTAATGGAAAATTAGGTCTTAGGAAGGCAATTAAGGGTTGTTGTAATAAATGTTGGTGTTTAAAATAGTTTTTGCATAAATACTTTAGGTACTTTTTAGAAAGTACCATAAAGCTCCCAAGTGGTACTTTATCGATAGTACCCAAATGGAATTATTAAAAGTACACAAATGGTACTTTATTAAAAGTAACCAAAATGCCACTTTTACTAATGTGCCCAAATGGTACTTTCTGAATGGTATTTATAGAAAGTATCGAAATGATGCTTTATTAAAAGTATCAAAAAGTACTTTATTAAAAATACCCAACTTGTATTTTATTAAAAGTATCTAAATAGTATTCTACTAAAGGTACCCAAATTGTACTTTATTGAAAGTACACAAATAGTATCTTATTAAAAGTACCCAAATGGTGCTTTTACTAAAGTGCCCCAATAGAACTTTCTAAATGGTACTTATTGAAAGTACCCAAGTACACAAAAGATAATTTAATAAAAGTTTCCAAATGGAGTTTTATTAAAAGTAGCCAAGTGAAACTTTATTAAAAGTACACAAATGGTACTTTATTAAAAATATCCAAATGATACTTGGTTAAAAGTACCCATATGACACTTTTAAGTACCACTTATAGAAAGTATCCAAATGCTACTTTATTAAAAGTACCCAAATAACAGGTTTTCTAAAGTACCCAAATGGTATTTTTACTAAAGTTACGAAGTTGCACTTAACCAACAAAAACGTACTAACTGTTCAGAAAAGGTGCCAAAATATATTTTTGGAAAAGTTTCAAAAATATTCCAATATGCTACTTTAGGTTGTATTTGGTACTTCTATTATAAGCACTACTTTCGGCAAAGTAGCAAAATTTTACTTTTACCAAAAGTACCTTCCCTTAAATTGCCAAAAAGTACTGTCAATTAATGTTTTAGATTGCGTCTTTCACTTAAGCTACCAAGATAAACTAAAAGTACCAAAATTGTAATTTAATATACATTTCATTAAATATTTTTTATTTGTTTAATTTTAGTATCCAAAGCAACTTAATTTGATTTAAAATCATTGAAATATTAAATTGCTTTGCAATTTCAACTGTTATCTCTCTGACATTTGCTGATCAAAAGAATTTTAAATATACTTGTGTCCTGTTGCAAATATATAAAGCTGTCATTAATTTTATTTAATTACCATTTAAATGGAAATAAAATTAAATCACATAAACGAAAACGAGCAAAACAAAACATTTATCTATGTTTCCAAACAAAAAAATTTTCATGCTATTTTAGATTCTTAGTGTGCTTTTTTTTTTGTGTTCATCAAATAGACTGTACAAAGGTTTGGTTGGATTTCATTTCATTTTGTTTAAATATTAATGAATGTTTTTCTGTTTCAACATTATAGAGGGAATGACGACGGTGTTTTATGTTTGTGGTAAAAATTAAGATTCATGTAATGTTTTGTGATTTTGCAGCCATAAAAATTAATGCTTCAAATTTCATTAAAAACCTTAGGAAAACAAAAGGAGCAACAATCAAATCATATAAACAAAGACATGAAAAAGCAAGACTAAGACGTGTTTTCCAAATGCCTTAATGTCTATAGATTTATGT
Source organism: Bellardia bayeri (assembly GCA_950370525.1). Taxonomy (NCBI): domain Eukaryota; kingdom Metazoa; phylum Arthropoda; class Insecta; order Diptera; family Calliphoridae; genus Bellardia; species Bellardia bayeri. Next base: position 3,866,554 of record OX493267.1, read on the forward strand.
ATATTTGTAAGCATGAGTGTATGTGTTAAGGTTGTTATTGTTAAAGAAAATAATAAATTATAATATCTTTTTTATTTTTATTTGAGTTTTTTTCTTGTTTTATAAATTGATTTTTATGCTAATGCCATTACCATAACATTACAGTTCCTTTCATTCGTTTTTGTTTTTCTTGGCATTTACATTGGTGGGGTATTGTTTTTATTTTGACTATATAGCTGTGTGTAGATTTTTTTTTTGGAAATCTATAGCATTTCCGCCTTTAAAAATTTCATTTTATACATTTATTCCAAACACCCACATTCGTACATTTGGAGCCGAAGCTTTAGACATAATGTCAAGAGATGTGTCTAAAGATAAAACTGCAGGTAAATGTGCTTGAAATATTTATGAAATTTGTGGCATTTTATTGTTTAACTCATCAGCAGAAAAAATCTCATATAGAAAACTAAAGGAAAATAAAATAGGGTGTAACAAAAAATGATAATTTTGTGAAAATTTCTGCCCAGAGAAGTATCTTAAGATATTTGACTGTTTTCTGTATAGAAAAGCATGTGGACTGTCTAAGATAAGTGTCTGGACAGTTTTATGTCTAGAAACACATCTAAACTGTTTTCTGTCTAAGTAAAAGACAAAGGTTTAAAGTGTAGAGAAGTGTCTGGACCGTTTTCTGTCTATGAAAAACGTCTGGAGAGTTTTCTGTCTAAGAAAAGTGACTAACCAGATTTCTGTCTAAGAAAAGTGTCTGGACATTTTTCTGTCTAAGAGAATTATCTGGACTGTTTTCTGTCTAAGTAATAAACCTTTGTTTAAAGTGTAGAGAAGTGTCGGGCCAGTTTTCTGTCTAGAGAAGTGTCTGGAGAGTTTTCTGACTAAAACAATTGTGTCTGAACATTTTAATGTCTTAGAGAATTGTTTGCACAGTTTTCTATCTTAGAAAAGTGACTGGACAGTTTTCTGTCTAAAAAAGTGTCTGGAGAGTTTTCTGTCTAAAAAAATTGTGTCTGAACATTTTTCTGTTAAAGAAAAATGTCTGGAGAGTTTTCTATCTAACAAAAGTGACTGGCCAGATTTCTGTCTAAGAAAAGAGTCTGAAGAGTTTTCTAGCTAAGAAAAGTGTCTAAACAGTTTTCTGTCTAAAAAAGTGTCTGGACAGTTTTCTGTCCAAGAAAATTGGCTGGACAGTTTTCTGTCTAAAAAAGTGTCTGCACAGCTTTCTATCTAAGAAAATTGCCTGAACAGTTTTTTTACTAAAAAGTGTCTGAACAGTTTTCTGTCTAAGAAAAGTGTCTGGATAATTTTCTGTCTAAGAAAAGTAACTGGACAGTATTCTATCTAACAAAAGTGACTGGCCAGTTTTCTGTCCAAGAAAAGTTTTGTCTAAGAAAAGACACAATTTTTTTCTAAGAAAAGTGTCTTGTGGAGACACTGTATAAAAAACACCTTTTGCCTTAAAATCCTAAATGTATGTTACAATTGACACACATTATTAGGAGTTCGAGTGTTAAAATACAAGCTCTCACACATACAAAACACATTTAATATAATAACAAAGATAAGATTGAATGGCAACGAGCAATGATTGTTCAGTATTGTATTTTCTAATATTTTTCATCATTTCTAACATTCAAACATGTTCTTACGGAATACGTACAGCAACATACAACAATCAACATAAAATTTATAGCCCTCATTCATGTTACATTTATATATGTATGTATATGTAGTGTGTAAGTTAGATATTATTGTATGTGTGATGATTTTGTGTGCGCATTAAAATGTTTTGTGGCATGTCATATTCTCATAAGATAAATGCATGATATTTAAAATACCATCTTGTTGGTTTTTTTTCGGCTGTTGTGTTGCCTCTCATCTGATTACATTTAATAAAAATGCGTGTGTTGTTTAGCTTCTGCTGCTGTCTAATCTCTTATTCACCCCAGCCTAAACAGTTTGAACTTTGATATCTCCAGCCCCATCTAGAGTTCATTTTGAATGAAATACTCTCATTATTTATACATAGGTATAAATGTGAAACTCGTACGAGTTAAAGATAAATGAGAAATGTATTCTAACTTTTAAAGTTGAGTTCCTGTTGTTTGTTGTATGTGATTTTGATTTTTCGGTGATTTTGTGATTGTTTCTGACTTGTCGTGTCGTGACATACTGGCAGCTTGCGAGTGTTTTTGAGCATGTCTTGTCTATTTTTAAAGAAAAATTATGTTCTTTAACAGGAATTGATAACGTGTTTACTGCAAAACAAAGAAATTCTGTTTTATTTATTTAATTTTTCTTTATTAATGTTTAATATGCCTGGTAATGATGTTTTGCATAATGTATTTAAAAGTTGTTTGATAATTCTAAAGACATTAATAATTTAACTTGGAGAATTTGGATGTTTATTTCAAATTATATTGAAAAGGTTTTATGAATTGATAGATTTTAAATGATAACTAAGAAAGAAAGGCTAATTACTGTCTATTTACTATAGGAAAACTATAGTGAATACAAGAATCTTTTCTCTAGACAGAAAACTGTCCTGAACACATTTCAAAAAGGACAATTTCTATATAAAATTGTTTAAATTTCCCTTTTAATTATAAAATTAAACCTTTCATTTAACTATTTATTTATAAAATATTCCCTCTTAACCTCAATTAAAGATCAATTAAGCTTTTTTTGTTTTGTTTTAAACACTTCTCTATTAAAATGACACCGAATAATGAAATAATAATTTGTTACACAGATTTGTTAAACAAATTCCAAACAATAATTATAATATTTTTAATAGCTCACAGCGATAGCCAACACAAACACATACACAAAAATGTTAAGTGTTGAGGTGTCAATTTGTTAAAAGTTAAACAATATACGAAATAATACTGCTATCGTTGCCATATAAATAACAATAACAAACAAATAATCAACAACAATACAAATAGCTACAACAACAGGAACAAAAGTAACATTAAGACCAACAAATATTAAACAATGTGTTAATAATACTTCAACTGTAACATGAAATACACGAGAGAGGCAGAGAAGGGGGACAAAAAACTTTTTTCACAAACACCCATTACTACACTTTTAAATACAAATACACGCATATTAACACACACACACACACACACATACATGCACACTTATATTTTAATAATAATTTTCAACATATACTGAATTGCATGTCAACATGTTCATTAAGCGAGTAAGCTTGAGCAGTGGCAGGAGGGGTCATATAGTAAATGGTTGTGGGCGCACAATAAATATGAATTGTTGACAAAAAATATGGAACGACAAAAAGAGAAAAGCAAAAAAATTATATTGTATAAAAAAAAAATATTAATTACTTTTAATTACACTATACTTATGATATTTATTTAGTAAGTGTGATTATTATATAATAAACGATGCTGGTTTAAAAAGTTGGGGAAACATAAAATTCTCTGATGAAAAAGTGTCTGTAAAGAGAGAGTTTTCTTATAGAAAAACAAGCTTGGTTTCTGTCTAGAATAAAGTGTCTTTAAGAGAGTTTTCTGTCTACAATAAAGATTTTTAGCTTCAAGACATTTTTCTGTCCAGAGAAATGTGTCCTGTGTTCATGACAGTTTTCTGTCTGGAGAAAAGTGTTTTGTTTTCAAGACATTTATCTGTCTAGAGAAAAGTGTCTTGTGTTCAATACTGGAAAGTTTTTTGTCTAGAATAAAGTGTCTAATATTTAACAGAGTTTTCTGTCTACAATAAAGCTTCTTATATTTAACACATTTTTCTGTCCAGAGAAATGTGTCCTGTGTTTATGTCTAGAGAAAAGTATGTCGTGTTCAAGACTGGACAGCTTTCTGTCGAGAGAAAAATGTCCTGTGTTTAAGACTGGACATTTTTGTGACCAGAGAAAATTGTCTTGTGTTCAAGACTGGACAATTTTTCTGTCTAGAAAAGTATTTTGAATTCAAGAGACAGTTTTTTGTCTAGAGAAAAATGTCTTGTGTTCAAGACTGGACAGTTTTCTGTCTAGAGAAAAGTATTCAAAATTTGTATTCAAGACTGCACAGTTTTCTGGCTAGTGAAAAGTGTTTTGTTTTCAAGACATTTATCTGTCTAGAGAAAAGTGTCTTGTGTTCAAGACTGAACATTTTTGTGGCCAGAGAAAAATGTGTTCAAGACTAGACAGTTTTCTGTCTAGAAAAGTGTCTTGAATTCCAGGGACAGTTTTCTGTAAAAAAAGTATATTGTGTTCAAGACTTTTTATGCCTAGAAAATTGTCCGTGCTTGAGAGTTTTTTTTATAGAAAATTGTCTGTCTAAAGTGATATAGAACGGAGTGCTGTTTGAACAATTGCAGAAATTTATATAAAAAAAATTGACAGTTTACACGTTTGAACCACCCTCGTTGACGTTTTTATATAGTATCGCTGTGAATGTGCGTGATGTAATATACAATTATTCTCACATTAATATTTGTGCTTAGTAATATTAACGTGTGTATGTGTGTGTGTGTCTATTAGTATATAAAATGTACAACAGTTGTAAATGTAAAAGAGTGTGTTTTACAATATTTACACGTTACACATCCATTTATTTTATTTTCTCATGTTTTTTTTTTTTTGGGCAACATAAAGTAATATTTTTTGTAATTTCTATATTTGTTTAGTAGTTTTGTTGTTCAACAAAGCCTGTTTATGTTGTAGTTGTGGTTGTATGTAGTTGTTATTGTATTAGTTGTTGTTGATGTTGTATTAGTGTTAAAACAAATATGAAAAAAAAAAATCACATGAAAACGTGTTTTAATTAATATGCATAAAAATGTTCATGTATATTAAATATACAATATTTCTATGTGTTTGTTTAGTTACACACACATACACCTACACATATGTATGGCTGTGTGTGTGTGTGTGCCTGAGTAGTTGTTTGTTTATGAAAAGTTAATAGTGGAGATTAGTTTTTGTTGACATTGGTAAAAGTGAGAAAGAGAAAACATGTAAACGACAATGTATTTGTTTAGATGAGAAAAATGTTGCTGTAATTTTACATATTATACTTACATTTATTTCAATAAATTTATATATGTCTACATACATATATACACACATACATATATATGTTTGTATGTAAACAATAATATATATTTGTTTTTAAAGATAACCTTGCTTGGCTTGGTTTTATTTAATTTATTTATTGTTGTTGCTAGTTTTTGTCCTAAATTATTATTTATTTATGTTAAATAAAAATATTTATATGTTTGTACAACACTTGCACATATTTTTCCTTATTGTTATTTTCACTTTTTGTTTTTTTTTTAAATAATTCTGTTTTTTTGTTCTAATTTTCTTCTCATTTAGCTTGTTGTTTTTCTCAATGTGTTTCATTCATTCTTTTATTGTTATAGAGAGAATGAATTTTCATTATTATAAATAAAATTTAATTTATTAAAGTGCTCATAAATTTTAACATTGTTTTTTTTTCTGGTTTTGTTTATGTAATTTCATTTAAATAAAATGTTTAAGGAAATTAAGGTATTAAATTACAGTTCGGCATGTGGAATAAACTTCAGCCATGCCTTTTAGGTAACTAAAAGATTTCTTTGTTAAGATAATAAAGCTTTAAGGTTGATGGAAATTAGCAACATTTTTTGATAAGCAAAAGGTTAAGGGGTTGGTTACGAAAGTATTAATTAGGTTTCTGCGAATAAAAGGTTAAGCATAATTTGTTTTAAGTCATACGGAACATTTTTAATTTATTAATCAAATTTTAGAAGTTTAACCACTTCTAAAACTTAAAAGTCGGGGTAAAGTAGTTTATTTCCATAGAAAAGAGATTAGATTAGCAACTTAAGATACTTTCTCAAAAAAGAAAACACTTTTCTCTAGACAGAAAAGTATCTTATGTCAAGCCAGAAAACTTTCCAGTCTTAAACACAACACACTTTTCTCTGGACAGAAAACTGTTCACTCGTGAATGCAAGACACTTTTCTCCATATAGGAAATTTTACAGGCTTGAACATAAAACACTTTTCTCTAGATAAAAAACTTTCCATTCTTGAACACAAGACAGAAATATGTTTTAAACACAAGAAAACTTTCTATAGACAGAAATATGTCTTAAAATCAAAACACCTTTCTCTAGACAGAAAACTTCCCAGTCGTGAATACAAGACACTTTTCTCCATACAGAAAACTTTACAGTCTTGAACACAAAACACTTTTCTTTAGACAAAAATCTGTCCAGTCTTGAACAGAAGAGATTTTTCTCTAGACACAAAACAGTCCAGTCTTGAACACAAGACTTTTCTCTAGATAGAAATGTGTCTTAAACACAGGAAAGAAAACTATCTGGAACACAAGATACTTTTGTAGTCAGAAAACGAACTCGACAAGGTTCAGATTGGAGTTCAAGTTTGGTTTCGTTTCAGATTCGATTTTAGTTTCTAGTTCAAATTTGAGTTTAGTTTAGATTATAGTTCATTTTAAGCTTTTCACTTTTTTGTAGTTAAGTTTCTAGTTCAGCCTCCAGATCATCTTTTAGTCAAGGATCTAGTTCAGGTTTAGTTCTGGTTTATTTAAGGTTATATCTCAGTTTTTTGGTCAGGCACTAGTACAGGTTCTACTTCCAGTTCTAGTTCTGGTTGTAGTTCAGTTTCTAGTTTGGCATCTTGTTCAGTTCATGTCCTGTTTCTGTTTTTAGTTCTAGTTTATACTAATCTTTTGTTATTACAAACAATTTACATTCCACTTCTAATTAGTTGGTCCTTCTACAAAAATCTAAATAAATTTCAAAATACAATATAATAAGTATTATTTTTTTGTACAATGTCATTATTAGTATCATAATAACTCCTAAAACAATCAAGTCATAAAACACTTTATGATTTGACACTTTTTTCTTGTTATAAAGTCATGCTAAAATAACAAGTTTCTTGCACCAATAAGACCTGTCTGTCACTTGAAAATAACCGAGAACGTGTAAACAATTTCTGTTTCCCATACAAGATGCTTGAAAGTCCTTTTTTTTTTGGCATAAAAGCAAATGTTAATTTCTCACTTAAATTGCTTGTCTTGCCTTAAAATTTATTCCGAAATTAAAACTTTAATTGGTCTTTCCCAGTCGTTTGTTAGGTCTTCATAATATTTACCATATTTTTTTTTATATTTTTTTTTATATTTTTTTTATTTTTTTTTAATTGACACATCAATTTAACACACGCAACACAATACATACATACAATCTACTCGGTATACTTGAGTTACTTTATGTTGTTGCTTGTTTTGTTGTACATGTGTATACAAGTTGTAGTTCAACTATTTAATATGCTTGTTAAAAATATTTTTTAAATTTACATTTTTGTTTCTTTTGTTTTAATTTCACACATACAAACACACACACACACCCAAAAACAAGCACACGCATGCATGAAACAAAACAATTAAATAATATTATATTGCCATGTGTAAGAGAGAAGAAAACAAAAAAAAAACTGTAGCAAAAATACAGAAAAAAAGGAGAAAAAAATTTGCATATGAGAAATTTTTTTGACACTTTTACTTATTTGTTACCTGAAACGTGTCATAATTTACATACTAACAAACAATAGCAAAAACTACAACTACATATAACAATAGTAACAAGATTTAAAACATTCATAATGTGACATAATATGTATAATGGGCTGTTGCACTGTGGGCCACATGGACATAAAACTTAGGTCAGTGTTTAAAAGAATAAGCTAATGATGCTATGATGGAAGAAAATTTTAAACTTTTAAACAACAGATTCTGTAGGAACATAATCTTCAATGGAACTGATCCCTTTTTGTCTAGTCTTTCAGATTTTTATTTTATTAAATGAGAATTTTTTCTCTTGCGAGTATTGAACAATTTTTAAAAAAAATTTTATTCGAAGTTTTTACTTCAAGTTAAATATACAATTTGTTTGAAAACAATAATACACTATTATTTATATCACTATTTATTTATACTTCTGTTATATGTTTCACATAGCTTTCCGTTGGAAAAATAAATAATAGTATACAAAAATAAATAATAGTGTATATTTGTTTTCAAACAAATTGTATATTTAACTTGAAGTAAAAACTTCGAATAACAATTTTTTTTAAAGATTTTTATTTTAGCAGTTTATTTATATTCTCTTGATGTTTTCCTTTCAGAACCACTGTTCTTATTTGGTTTCCTTGCTATGACATGGCAAAAAAATAAATAAATTTCCATTTACCTTTTGTGCAGTATAAAATAAGGTTCCTTCCTGGTTGCAATAACATAAAATATTTATACAAACATATGCAGTGTGTACAAGTATGGATGGGTGTGTGTCTTTGTCTGTGTGTGTTAATAAGTTTATATCCTTTTTATTTATTTTTTTCCTGCATAAATACACAGGCATAAACACACAAACATGTATTCGGTTTATATATATTGACCCTAATGACATGTTATGTCTCTCTACATTTAAATGAAAATTTCACTCGGTCGTTTTCTTTCGTTACGTCTGTTTTTTTTTCTTTCTATTTTATATTTGATACTACGTTGTCAGTTGGCCTGGGTTTGTGTTTAAGTTGTTTCCCTAGTAAAGATGTATGTGTATTTGTATGTTTATATACATACATACATATGTGTGTAAATGTTTAAAGAAATGTTTGTGTTATTTGAAGATTTATAGCATTTGTGAGTCAGATTTCAAAAATGTAATTTGTAATGCTGCCCAAGTTCTGTATGGCTAGTACTTTGTAGTGCATATGTGTGTGTGTGTGTATAAATGTATTTGTGTGCATGTTTGTATGAATATTTACTCTATTGGCTTTTGCTTTTCTAACATGTGTCATTCTTGTTAGAGAATATAATACCTCTCATACTTATGCATTCACAGAAAATAAATACCTACACATATACTGAAACACAACAGCACAAACCTAAATACTGCCATAGATTGCACAGTGGACCAAATCATAATAAAAATTTTATAACAGAATTGTTTAGAAGTCACTTCTAGCTTGAGCTTCAAGTATAAACTGAACTAGAAAATTAATATGAAACTAAATTAGACACTGATATAGAAACCGAACAGCCTAAACTAGATTCTGAATTAGAAATAAAAGTGGAAACTGAATTAGAAACTGAACTAAGAAAATGAACTATAAACTGAACTAAAGGCTCAACTAGAATACTAAAATAGAAATTGAAATAAAAACTGAAATGGAAACTGAAATAGAAACTGAAACAGAAACTGATCTACAAACCGATCTACATAATAGAAACTAAAATATTGTTACGTTTTTACCTTTTAAAAGCGGTGGTTTATGTCCTTAAATACAATGGATTCGTTTTAATTGCAAAATAAAAGCGTATAGTGTTTTAAAGAAAATATAACGAGTCTTTATTTATTTAAATGTATACAAAAATTATTTAAATAAACACTCTTTCTTTTACTGCTCTTTTATAGTTTACTTTAACATACATTTAAATTACTAAATTACAGTTGGAGAACGCTTTGATATTCACTCAACGTCGATTCACAATAAATAGACTCTGAAATAGAAACAGAACTAAAATCTGCACCATTTTTTGCAGGCCGATACCGAACAGAGTCTACTGTTCGATCAAAATCTTTTATAACTCGGTTCTTTTTTCAAGAAAAAAACTTTAATCTTTCAATTTGGATCCAAAACTGATCTTTCATAGAAATTTAATTTAGTCTTTGACTTCTTGATAAATACTACATTTTTTGAGCAAACAAGTGCAATTTGTGTTCACTTTTATATTGAATCTAAAATAGTTATTTTTATAGAAATTTATATCAAAACTTTTTAGGTTCAATACAAAAAATAAATTTTTGTTTGAATATACAGTGATGACAGATTATCATCCTTTTTCAATTTCAACCATTATTTAGCGAATTATAGCCGGTTTCAATTAATTTTCATGTGAAGAACCCATTTTGCTTAGAAAATTTAAGTAAATATAGATTCTCCACCTTTTTTATTTTCAACACTCTGACAGTCACTTTTAGGTTTCAGTTAATTTTTTATGGGACATAAAATTTTGATTGAAAATCTGGGTGATGACAGATTATCAACGTTTTGCCATTTGAATTTATAAATTTACCGACTTATAGACAATAGTAAATAATATTATAAATGATCACAGATTAGCAGCCTTTTTTCACTTTTATGTGTTCATTAATATGAAAATCGATTTTTAATAAAGAATTTTTTTCGTTTGGCTTGAAATTATTAATTGAAAATTTCAAAGAATAGAATATTTTTAGCCAATTGGCCCTGCCAAGGGCGGCATCAGCAATGTTTGCTGTCCAAGATCTACTTGTAAACATCATCTATTTAATTAACCATTATTGAGAAATAAATTTCGGGAATTAATCGTATTTCAGGTGGGAAATTAAAAAAGGAATTTATTAAGTTTTTTACAAAATTTTTAACGCAAATGTTCTGTGCGACTTTTAAAAAAGTAGTAGCAATTCTTGTATTTGAAAGTAGTGTTATTTACAATGCATTTATTTCTTTATTAAAGTAAAGTAATAAATATTTTATGTAATTTTAGAAAAATTACTAAAAATACTGCTATTTTAAAAAAGTCTAGTTTTACTTCAAAAATAACATTATATACTTTTTAAAATTTTTTTTTGATACTTTTTTTACTACTATTTTTTTAAAAAGTCAATAAATTACCACCATATATGCAGATTTTTTTGATACTTTTTTTACTACTATTTTTTTAAAAAGTCAATAAATTACCACCATATATGCAGATTAAGATTTTTCCCTCATTAATGCATTTATCTTCTGTTTAAATGTGAAAACTACATATTTAGCATTTTTGACTTTTTAAGAAAGTAGTAAAAATACTACTTTTTTAAATATCAGTTTTTCATCCAATTAATAATATGAAATGTTAATTTTCTAAGAATGCAACATTATTCAATTTTTTTTGCTTACTTTTATATATGTATGTATCTTATTTTGGTACTTTTTAGCTACTTTATTTTAAAAAGTAATAAAATACTACTTTTTATGAAAAATTTATTTTATAATATAGAATTCTTTTATACTTTTATAAAAATTTATAAAACAAATGTTTTGTTTGAATTTAAAAAAAGTAGGAAAAATACTACTATTTTTAAATAACAATTTTTCACCCCATTTTTAATATTAAATACTAATTTTATTGTTAATTTCTCATAATAAATAATATTTAACATTTTTTAGTTACTTTTATATATTTTATTTGGGTATTTTTTTACTACTATTTTTTAAAAAGTAGTAAAAAATCAAATAGTATTTAAAAAAAATAGTTTTTTAATCGAGAATTTTCTTTTTACTTTTCTAAATATTTGTAAAACAAAGGTTTTGATTGATTTTCAAAAAAGTAGTAGAAATACTACTTTTTTCAAATAGCAGTTTTTCGTCCAATTAATAATATAAAGTAGTAAAATACTAATTAAAAAAAAATAGTTTAATAATCTAGAATTGTTTTATACTTTTATAAATATTTATAAAACAAATATTTGGTTTGACTTTTAAAAAAGTAGTAGAAATACTACTATTTTAAAAGGTAGTTTTTTTTTTTAAAAATTTATTTCTTTTAAATTCCTACACTGTGTTTTACAATTTTCTCTGTCATACATTAAATACAAATATTTATATGAAGATTTCTTTACCAAAAAATATGAGAAAATCTTTTACTCATCATACACATGTCATCATATATTAGCTACTCTGACAAAAATTGCTACAAACTCTAGAACGATAGTAAAAGAAAAAACTAGAAAAATTATCCATATTCAACATATACATTGACACTAGGTGTGGTGGGGTCGGTAGAATGTTTTCTTCTAGTTTTTTTTTTCATTTCATTTCATTACAAAAGACCTCAGCACAAATAGAATGAAGTGTATGTGTTTTGCTAACACATACAATATGATTCTGACAAGCAAACATATGTGGGAAAGAAAGAAATCATTAAAAAAAACACATGTTTTCTAGGTTTTGTGTTATTAAACTACATTTTCATCATACTCATGATGTGTTGATGATGATTATGATGATCATCATCATCAATATTTTAACTAAACTTAGTTTATACACATGTGTGTTAAACATACATATATATCTGCATAAATATTATCACAAATATGCACGTATTCGTTTAGTAACTATTTTGCTTTCATAACTTTATGTATGAATGACCATTTAGTTTTTGAACTCTGAATCCAAAGAATGCTTAATGGACAGACAGATGGACGGACAGTTTAATGGACAGACGGATGATTGTATATATATATAAAAATCTACTTGATGTCTTTATTATTTTAATATCATCTCATGTACGATATGTATGCATGTAGATTTATGTATTCATATGCATTGTTTTTGTCATTGTTGTTGAATGTATGGGCTTATGTCTTTGATATTATATTACATATTTCCGTATCCTCTAACATTTATTAGTAGTTTTATTATACTCAACTAAATGTTTCCTTGACTTTTTGCACTCTTTCTATCACTCTCTATCTAGCTGTGTGAATGTGGTAAATGTCACCAGCTTTCATTAAATTTTTCATATCGTCAACAACATCTCTAACACAGACATAAAGGTAAGGAAGGAGATCAGTTAAAGGGATTCTTTTTAGCTATATTTTAAAGTTAAATTTCAGACTCCTTTACGAAGTAATAGCAGAGTTAATGTCTTGGGCATTTTAGTTATGTATAAAATTTACCAAAACTCAGTCCTTGAAACTCTTTATACTTTCAAAAATTTCATACATGCTATAGAAATTATGATTATGTGCATTATTTTTCATCTTATCCTCTCAATTTCCTTGCTATTTTTTTAATATTTTAATTTCATATCAGATGTCAAAAAGTACATGTTAGTTTTGTTACACAAAGCAAAGTGACACACATTCAGGAATTCTCTAGCAAATGACCTTAATACAAAAGAACTTTAGTTTTAAATACACTAATTAAGTATGCTTTACGTTTTCTGCCAGACACATGTGAAATTCTAATCATGCACATGCACTAATGATGAAACTCTTACATTGTCAACTGACATCAACAGACAAATTCAAATTGCATAAATGACACATGCAGAGACTAAGTTTTTTTTTCAAACAAAAAAATTCTAGAAATTTTTCTGTCTACATAACAAACATATATGATTGTAATTTCCAGAAAAATTTAAATAAATACTCGTACATACACAAAAACAAAAATCTAATTGATAAATTAGGTAATGTCAGGTAAATGTCAATTTACTAGTAAAAGCAATTAAATTATACGTTTAAGATGTATTTAGTAATTTTATGCAAAATATTCTTAATTAAATCAAAGATTAAATAATAAAATAAATAAAATTTATTTAATTATAGACAAATGTTTGAAAATTAATTAAAAATTACATTTTGAAGGTCAAACATTTTACAATAAAACAAATGCTGTGAAGATGAACTGAAATATAAAAGTGTCGGTAAATAGTGGTGCTAATAACAATATGTGATGACTTATATTTTTAACCAAACATCGTGAAGCAAATGAAAAAAAGATGACAATTCATTAAAAAAACTATTTTTATATGAGAATTAGGAAACACATAAAAGTAGCTGTGAGTCCGTAAATGGAACAAGAACGATAATCTGTGATCATTGAGATTTGCAACATAGTGCAGATTCTACTTTTAGATTAGGTTCTAGTTCAGTTTCGAATTCAGGTTCTAGTTCTGTTCTAGTTCTGTTCTAGTTGTGTTCTAGTTCTGTTCTAGTTCTGTTTTAGTTCTGTTCTAGTTCTGTTCTAGTTATGTTCTAGTTCTGTTCTAGTTATGTTCTAGTTCTGTTCTAGTTCTGTTCTAGTTCTGTTCTAGTTCTGTTCTACTTCTGTTCTAGTTCTGTTCTAGTTCTGTTCTAGTTCTGTTCTAGTTATGTTCTACTTCTGTTCTAGTTCTGTTCTAGTTCTAGTTCTGTTCTAGTTGTGTTCTAGTGCTGTTCTAGTTCTGTTCTAGTTCTGTTCTAGTTCTGTTCTAGTTCTGTTCTAGTTCTGTTCTAGTTCTGTTCTAGTTCTGTTCTAGTTCTGTTTTAGTTCTGTTCTAGTTCTAGTTCTAGTTATGTTCTACTTCTGTTCTAGTTCTGTTCTAGTTCTAGTTCTGTTCTAGTTGTGTTCTAGTGCTGTTCTAGTTCTGTTCTAGTTCTGTTCTAGTTCTGTTCTAGTTCTGTTCTAGTTCTGTTTTAGTTCTGTTCTAGTTCTGTTCTAGTTCTGTTCTAATTTTTTTTTAGTTCTGTTCTAGTTCTTTTTTAGTTCTGTGTTAGTTCTATTCTAGTTTTGTTTTCGTTCTGTTTTAAATCAACTCCATATTAGATTATTGTATTATTTTAATTAATTCACATTAGATTTTATTTATTTAAAATTTTCTTTATTAAATAATACTTTTTTCATCGAATTTCTGTACTGAATTCCTCTACTTGTGCTAAAAATATTATTAATTGCTTTATTAACCAACCCCTTCTATTTTGCATATACTAAAAATAATCACTATTCATTGAAAACAAAAAATATTGAAAAGCGTTGCAAGAATTGTGTCATGGTGTTTTAGTGGAGGACAAAAAACATGCCACCGGATACATAAATATTTGTCTTTTTTATTGTTTCAAAATTCTAATTTTAATGTAAATATTTCTACCATAGCTGGTACGTTATAGAAGAATGAATTAAAAAGAAAACAAGTTTTTAAATATGCCTTTTTTTTTTATCTATTTGCAATGCAAACGAGGAGAACTACTCGGTAAATGAAGGTATTATAGATTTAGTAAAGAAAATACAGTACTAGCAGTAAGTGATTTTAATTAATAGAAAACGTTAGTATTGAAATTAATTTATAAAAAATATAGAGAGATTCATGTTTTGTTAATTACATATTTCAAACCCTTTTTGTTTGGCACAAAGTCTGTTTTTGGGTTTACTTTTTTCTAGCAATATGTTGACATAAATATGATTACATTATTATTTATTTTAGGAAATGTTAGTTTTCAACAGTTTTGTTGATATTTCTTTCTTTTTTTGTCCTAGTTTTTGTATGACTGTGCATTTATTACGTGAATCATTATGATTTTACGTTTTTTTTTATTTACAAAACTGTTCTTTCTTATTTTTGCCACTGAAAGTGTGAAAAAATTTGTTAAAAATGAGTAAAGTTGTAATTATGATAATATGCTTGTCACCAGCACCGAAAACTAAAATGGTTTGAAGTGTAATTAACACTATGTTGAAGTAAAAGTTTCAATTATTTGTTTTACAGGAATTTTTTTTAATTTTTTTTTTGGGAGAAATAAAAAATTTATGTTTAACAGTGTGTGCACATCATTTCACTGGAATTTCTGGAGAAAATGTAATTAAAATTTGAATAAATGTTTCCAATATATTTAAAACAATTTAACTGCCAGCATGAGGTATACGTTGTATTAATAGGACTATGTAAAATGTATATTAAGTATACGATGCGTTGTTTTAACAAAAGTTGGGTTTTTTGCTGGAGATTTATTGTTTGCTGAAATTTAAATTTTTCGAAAGTAGATTTTAATTTGTTGGCTTTTTGTTGTGAGATAAAATAAATTGTATTCTTTGGAATTATGGGAAAAATAATATTATTTTATAAATATTATATTTACATACGAGTACATACATACATATATTGATAGATAATTTAACAGGAAATTGTTCCTAGAAATTGCAAATTATTTTTATTTTTGTTTAAAGTTGTTTAATTAAAAGGAAAGCTTTGTCCACTTAAAATCCAGTTGCATAAATGTTTTAATATTTATGTAACAAAAAAAGGTAACAGTAAATTTGTATTCCAAATCTATACTAATTTATTAATATTTCAGAAGAGCAAATGGAATTTATTCTCTCCGATAAAAATCATTATTTTTATTTTGATTGATGGCATTATATCCTGCTTAACATTTCGATTCATGCGTGCTACAGACTTATTCCGAATCACTGACATTTTTCTATTGTGTCGGACTGACTTTGTAATTTTTTCTAGCACTCCCAGCTCTATTGGTTTATAATTTTTTTTATTTGCTGTTGTAAAGAATTTAAAAGACTTTAGTTATATTTAAGCATTATTAAATTTTTCTTTTTAAGTCTCCAGCCGTTTTAAAGAAAACTGCAAATTTGTTAATTTTTGGAAGCGTGCGTATGATTGATATTAATTCGGACGAATTTCTTAAAAACGCAATTTTCACTGCGGGTTAAGTTACTTACAGCAATTAAATGTTCTACAAATATTTTAAGAACAAATTAAGGAATATTGATAAATAACAGAAGATATATTTAACAGTTGCAAAGTAATTTAAAAAGCTTTTATACAATTTTATACATATTTTCTATAAAACTTAAAAAAAATTAATATTTTTTTAAATTTGAACAGGTTCTACATGAACTTTAAATAACCTTTATATAAATAGGCGTATTATAAATTTACTGTGCCTGGATAAATAAATAAAAAAATAAAAGCTGAAGTCAATTCGATTATGTTTAATTATGTTTCAATTTAAATATCAGTTACCTAACTCAACACTGCCGTTAATTGAATTAGCCAATTTCCATATCAATGTTCCTTAGAAGTGTATTTGAAAACAATTTGGTATTGAATTGGTTCAGTTAGTAGTTACTTTTGTCAACGTTTTACCAACAATAAGTAAGTTTAAAACTAGTTAACACAAAAATTCAACAAACAATTTTTTTCCAATTTATTCTGGCTTTCCCAGCTCTGTTAGTTTAAAAACATCAATTTTATTTTCCAATACAAATCATTTAAAAGACTTAAGTTTTACTTAAACTTTATTAAAAATTTTGAAATCTGCATTTGTTTTAAAGAAAATTAGAAATTTCTAAAATTGTTTATGGGTGCGTATGATTAATATTAATTTGCACTTAATTTATGAAAACGCAATTTCCACTGGTAGTTTAGTTTCTGAGGGCAATGAAATGTTCTACAAATATGTTTAAAAGAAATTAGGGAATACCTTCAGCCTATTTGCATCTTGTATATATGTGTATATTTGTAATAAATTAATGCAATATTTACTGTATTCTGTAGAAATGCATTGATGGCCGCTTCCTTGGCCCAAAAATCCCGGAATGTAGGATGATGAGCTGATTTGTCTATATAATCCATGTTGATAAAAGTTTTTACTTTAACATTAACTTTAGATGTTGTCACAAAATCTTTTATTTCTCTAAAATTTATGAATTTTATTTTTCGTTATTTCATAAAACTAATAAAACATTGCATTTACACATATATTAAATATTTACTTTCACTTTCCAGCCAAATTGAAAACACGGAAAAAAGTTGACGTTACACTGTCAATAGAACAACTAAACGAACGACTGAAGTGATTGTGTATGTAGACAACAATATTGTCTCAAAGTTGTTAACGCTTGACGTTTAACGAGTTTAAAGGTAAAACTGTTGCAATGCAGCCTAGAGGCAGACTAAACATTTGTCCCAGGAAAAAATAAAACAAGTCTCCGTTTAGTTTTCTTTGTAGGTAGCTAACGTTAGGTGTGTTCCTCTTCTCTTGCTGTTCAATATATGTATGTATTTATGTATATGACAGTTTTTTGAATGTTGAAAAACAGGAAAGTGAGTGTCTTTTTCTTTGTTATTGAAAATGTCGTTTGGTTTTGTTGTTCTTATTAGTGTAACTTTCGTTGTCAATTTCGTTGGCTGTTGTTGTCGATTTTTGTTGTTATTGGTGTTAAAGTTTGTCGTAATCGTGAAAGGCCGACAAATAATACATAAAGATGGCTGACAATATGGCGGAAATAGTAAACGATGCCAGCAAAGCATATAAACAAATGCCATAAACACACACATACATACATACACTTGCCAACAAGACTATCACAGACATTTCTTCAAAAATACTTTGAACAGAAAACTTGCACTTGCACATGCAGATAGAATGAATGTGTCGTTGACGTTTGTTAGATTGTGTTGCACGTACAAACACACACATAAACACACATGCATGTAAATATTTGCTTGCTTGTATGTTTCTAGCAAATCCTATAAAATGTCTGCCATAGTTATTGCTTTTGTTTAAACAGTCGTCGTTATTATTGGTGCTGTTGCTGGTGCTGCTACTGCTGCCATTTTCCTGCTGGTTTAAATGGCATTTGTGTGGAGTCATTTGGCTCGAAACGAGCTTCAACTTGAAGCATACGTTTTATGAAAAAATTCTTTTTTGATTCATAAAAAATCACAAATTCACATACACATATAAACGCATACACACTCAGCTAAAAAAATGCAATCGTGCATTGTATAGAACAGTGATTTGATGTCAAATCGATGTGTCAGTTTTGTTGTTAAACAAAAAGGATTTCATGATAAATCCTTCTGTAAAGGCATTTGGAGATAAGGAAACACTTAGCTTTTGTTAAAGTTACAATGATTTTTTTAGAAAATTCTAAATCATTTTTTTAGAAAAAGTACTTGTTCTTATAGAAAACAGTTTTCTGTGAAGAAAACAGTTTTCTGTATAGAAAACAGTCTAGGGAAGACAGTTTTCTGTATTGAAAACAGTCTAGAGAAGACAGTTTTCTGTATAAAAGATTGTCTAGAGAAGACAGTTTTCTGTATAGAAAACAGTCTAGAGAAAACGGGGTTCTGTATAGAAAACAGTCTACAGAAAACAGTTTTCTGTATAAAAGATTGTCTAGAGAATACAGTTTTCTGTATAGAAAACAGTCTATAGAAGACGGGTTTCTGTATAGAAAACAGTCTATGAAGACAGTTTTCTGTATAAAAGATTGTCTAGAAAAGACAGTTTTCTGTATAGAAAGTAGTCTAGAGAAGACAGTTTTCTGTATAGAAAACAGTCTATAGAAGACGGGTTTCTGTATAGAAAACAGTATATGAAGACAGTTTTCTGTATAAAAGATTGTCTAGAAAAGACAGTTTTCTGTATAGAAAGTAGTCTAGAGAAGACAGTTTTCTGTATAGAAAACAGTCTATAGAAGACGGGTTTCTGTATAGAAAACAGTATATGAAGACAGTTTTCTGTATAAAAGATTGTCTAGAGAATACAGTTTTCTGTATAGAAGGAAGTCTGGAGAAGACAATTTTCTGTATTGAAAACAGTCTATAGAAGACGGGTTTCTGTATAGAAAACAGTCTAGAGAAGACAGTTTTCTGTATAAAAGATTGTATAGAGAAGTCAGTTTTCTGTATAGAAGGAAGTCTCGAGAATATAGTTTTCTGTATAGAAAACAGTCTAGAGAAGACGGGGTTCTGTATAGAAAACAGTCTAGAGAAGACAATTTTTATATAGAAAATAGCCAAACAGTCTTCAGTATATAAATTAGTTCTTGGAAGTTTGTTTTACATGTAAAGAATGCAGTCGTGCGAAAAATGTTTTCGGTAAAGAAAGCTGTCTTTATTATAAAAACCAGTTTTGGCATAGAAAACAGTCTTGTGTAGAGAGTTTAATAAATTGGACATATTTTTTTTCTTCTGTAACAACTGTTCCTCGTTTTTTGTCCCCTAATCAAAATGGGTTAGAGGAATGCAAAACAACTACATACATCTTTCCTTTTGTTTTAAACAACTGGAAAAGAATTAAAAAAATTCAAGAGGAAAAAGCAAAAAAATAAAAACAAATGCATGTTTGAACAAGCAAACGGATTTTCCCTAACTAAAACATGTGTAGAATACATTCGATAGCGGAATGTCGATGTTCGGGTGAAATTCTAAGCGAAAAGAAAAAGTTAGTTTTTAAACAAACGATAAACTACAATTGGATTTTCTTGTTAATTTTTTCACATTCACAGTATGGCTTTCATTTTTTTTTGTTTTCCTCTAATATATTTGCTGTTGATTTTTCTTGTTAAAAAAAAGTACAAACTAAAAGTTAATATGGGGTAGACGTCAACACGAATTCAATTCAATTGCATTTCCGTTTGTGCCACATACGAGGCTGGCTATTAAGGTTTTGTATGTGTGTCTCGTTATTCCATTTCAGAATGTCTTCCATAGTCATTTATTTATGGTTTATTGCTAAAAAAATATTATGACGTCTGTTACTTGTTTTCGTATGACTGGGTTCTGGTGAAAGTTTTGTGTTTTGAAATTGTTGTCTTTGATAGGGTTTGATTATTGCCAGCTCCTTGTTTGTTGTCAGTTGTCATAAAATGTATATATTTATATTTTAAGGCTTAATCACACCATGTACTTTTATATAGATTAAACGTTACAATAAATGAAACCAACATTTCTATAAGAAACCTGTCTTAGAAGGACATCACACGTTTCTATAAGAAAGAAATAAGTGGCTTAAGATAGTAAAAACTGGTTTGTTTTAAACACCGTTCTGTTGGTCCTATTTACATTTTATAATTAAAAAATAAATAGTTTAAATAGTTACTTCTTCCTTTTCATGTAACTCCTAGATATTTCATTCATGTTTGGTTTGTTTTAAGGTTCTATGGATATTTAGCACAGCCAGTATATGTCGCTCTATATATTTATATACGTTTAATAACTAAGAATATGTTTGTGTCTAAAAGCGCCATGAAATCGTTAGTGTTGTTGTTGTTGTTGTTGTTGTTGTTGTTGTTGTTGTTGTTGTTATTTTAAAATTATTGCTAACAGGCTTTTTAACAAGAGTGTCAACAGCTTTTTTTCCTGCTCTTCCTTTTGCTGACTGCTTTTGTTCCAACTTTGTTGAAATACACTTTATGTCTTTTTTTTCCTTGTGGTTCATTGTGTAAAATTTCCTTGTTACTTGATTTTGTTAGAGAATTTTGCTACAACCGCATTGTTGTTGCTGTCTTTGCTGCTGTTGTTGTCATATATAACTTTTTAAAAGTATTTTGCTCGAGTAGTTGTATTAAATAAACTTTATTAGGTCGCTTAATGGTCACAAATATTGTTTTTCTTGCTGCTTTCCTGGGGGTTGTTCTTTCTAACACTGCCTATCATGATCTAACTGAGTTTCAGTTTGTTCGGAACAGAGATGTGTTTGAGAAAGCTAAATAGGCTTGTGAAAAGTATCAAATTTTCCTAAACAAAATCTATGTTATATACTAACTAATCATTGAAATTTTCTAATCTTTTAAAACTTTAACAAGTTTTTATTTTCAGTATAATTTAGTAGATTTTTAACCAAGTCAGAACTAACAGAATATTACATTTAGGTACTTTTTTATTGTTTAGTTTGGCCTATTAATTGTACCTTTTTCTCTATTGAGGAGTCACTCTATGCTATACTATATTGTGTTTGTAGTTGCTGTAGTTGTTATCGGTGTTTATATGTTTAACTAAATTAAAGTTTTGCTAAAGTTGAAGCATTTTGTATTTTTCTTTGGTAATTTTTCTATTATTTTATGATATTTTAGATTGCTGCCAGTACTGCTGCTGCTGTCTACAGTTTTAGGAACAAAAATGTTGAAATAAAAATAGATTTATATTATCTAATGTTGGAAAGATTTTACATGAGCAATAAAACAAGCAAAGATTGTTTTCTATATGAAGACTGTTTTACAGAGACGTCTTCACAACACTGTTTTTCATACGAAAACCGTCTTCCCAAGACTGTTTTTTGTATCAAAACCGTCTTCCGAAGGCCGTTTTCTATATAAAAATTGCTTTACAAAGATGTTTTCAAATACCGTTTTCTATATAAAATCCGTCTTCCCAAAACTGTTTTAAACATGAAAGCCGTCTTTCAAGACTGTTTTCTATATGAAAACTGTTTTCTAAAAACGTATTCCCAAGACTGTTTTCAACACGAAAGCCGTCTTTCAAAACAGTTTCTATATGAAACCCGTTTTATAACAACGTTTTCCCAAGACTATTTTCTATATGAAAACCGTCTTTCCAAGACTGCTTTTTATATGAAAACCGTCTTCCCAAAACCGTTTTAAACATGAAAGCCGTCTTTCAAGACTGTTTTCTATATGAAAACTGTTTTCTAAATACGTATTCTCCAAGACTACATGAAAGCCGTCTTTGAAAACAGTTTTTTTTATATAAAAACCATTTTATAAAAACGTTTTCCCAAGACTATTTTCTATATGAAAACCGTCTTCCCAAAACTGTTTTAAACATGAAAGCCGTCTTTCAAAACTGTTTTCTAAAAACGTATTCCTAAGACTGTTTTCGACATGAAAGCCGTTTTTCAAAACAGTTTTCTATATGAAAACCGTTTTATAATAACGTTTTCCCAAGACTACTTTCTATATGAAAATCGTCTTCCCAAAACTGTTTTAAACATGAAAGCCGTCTTTCAAAAGTGTTTTCCATATGAAAACTGTTCTATAAAAACTTAGAAGACTGTTTTTTGTATGAAAAGCCGTCTTCCCAAGACCGTTTTCTATATAAAAACTTCTTTACAAAGATGTTTTCTATATGGAAAACCGTCTACCCTACACTGTCCTTCTATACTGAAAACTGTCTGTTGTAAATACTATTTTTGACGTTTTTCTTTTGTTAATTACTTCTGTTTGAAATCTGCTGTAATAAGTCAACAATTTTAATTACAAATTGCGTAAATGTTTATACGAATAAATATTAGTTTTAATGTTTCGGCAAATCTGTGTTGTAAAAACTATTACTTAGGAACTTATTTACTTTATAAATTTGCCAAACGTGCACATTACAAACGAATTCTGCATTCCATTCTGCTGCAAGTTATTCCTTAATTTCATAATTTTTTTCTTATTGTCCATTTAAATGATACTAAATGCAGTAGGTAGTGGCCATTTGCATATAATTGCCTTTAATAATATTCAAAACTATGTTGTCCTCTTAAGCTGGTGTCCTTAACAGTTTTTACTTATTTTTTTTTTTTTGATTATTTTAACCCTAAACACGTGCCATTTAACAACAGCACGTAGAGAGCATCATCGTCATCATGATGATTATTATGATAACAGGAAGTACCCCTGCTAACACCAGCCACTAAGAAATGTATAAAATATTTTAAAACGAAAATGGGTTGGTGTTACAGTAAAACTTTGTTTTAACATATATTTTTCTTTTTAAAGTTTTTCGTGCAAATTTTAAACAAAAACTAACCAAAATTGCCAGGGAATAAGTTTGCACAGCAGAATTTAACAAAGTTAAATAAATATTTTGCTGCAGTGTCATCATCTATTATGCGAGTATTGCATCCTGTGGCACACAGTGAACAGTAAACTGTGAACAGGAATAGAGTACAGAGATTGAGGTGGTCAATAGAGCCAACCTTATAAATGAAAGTTAAAAAAGGGTCAATTTACCAGCATTATTATAAGCTTTTAATATTTACTTAACTAGGCAAGTGCATGCATACACAGGCGACTGCAAAATGTGGACATAAGTAAGTGACCGTATACTGAAGTACACACACAGACTAAGGCATACCTGTATCAAGTCTGCATTACCTGTTTGTTTATTTGATCATACACAGGAACATTCACGCGCACTTACATTGAACTCAATACTCCTGCATTGTTATTGTTGTTAGTTTGAATACAACCAAAGACATATTACTCGTGTGTTTACAGATACCCGTTTACCCCTTTGCTCTCTTGCTGCAAGTCTCAATTATTTTATTCCGTTTTGTAACTGTCGTTGCCTGTAACAAGAGGGTGCAGGTTTGGTTTTTCTCTTTCAGTTTTTCCACGTGTCTAGGGAGAGTGTGAGTACGAGAGTTTGTGTGTATGTTTACATTGCATGTAATTGACCTTCATTCATAATGGAGAGTATAATGTTGTTGGTAGTGTGTTGCTGTTATAGTTGTTGTTGCTATTGCTTTGGTTTGTTGTATTGCATTTAAAGTATAGATTTTCTTTGCATAATTTATGGTTTGAAACAATATTGAGGGTGCAGTAGCAGTTTTTCTAAAGCAATTTAAAGCAGACTCCATAGCATATTGTCGTATAATAATAACAATGCTAAAATATATGTACATATGTATGTATGTATGTGTATGAATTGAATGCAGTACTAAGAGCTTGGAATATTTTAAATGGAGATTACTTTATCTTAAATTCAAATACTATTAAATGCTTTTTTGTTTAACTTCAGGGGAGGTAAAAGAACAAATTTAAAAAGGTTCAGTATAAATAAATAGAAACTTTTAATGAGAATATGAATAAGAATCTTAAATATTAAAGCATTTTAGGAACAGTTTTTAATTTCATTTCTAAAACAGTGTGCAGAGAAAAATATAGTTGTGCATGTTTACCATAACCATTTCAAAATTTTTAATTTTTTTTTTAAATATTATGTTCATATTATTATTATTATTTATATGATTTCTGCCACCATGATATAGTTAAGTTACCTTCACATGATTACAGCAATCATATATATAGTGATAATGTAATGTTTATGGTTATTATGTTGTTCTCTATCATAATCAAAAGCAATAAATTATGATAAATTGATTCATTATAAACATGAACGCAACAAATATATACATAGTTACTACAATAATATATAAGATTGCAGTAATCATCTGAATCGTAACTTAACCATATTATGCTTACCGCAATCATATAAATAATTACAGTGAACATAACATTGTTGAAAAACTTCTAAAAATGTCGACATTGTTGTGCTAAACCTTTACAACTATATTTTTGCTCTGTATGCATAGAAAACGGTCTGTGTGTAAGACAGTTTTCAGTATAGAAAACACTTTTTTATAGAAAAATGTTGCATACGTAGCATAAGTTTCCTACATAATTTAAAAAGAACCAACTGAATATGCAAGCAAAAGTTTTTTCTATGTCAATATTTTTTATATAATTTTGTTTATGATAGTTATTCAATTGTCTGTCTTCTACTTTAACAGCTGAATATTAGAAGTCTGCCTTTCTCAAAAGAATTCTCTCTTCCCATATTTATCTTTATCATTACCAATTACAGCTGCTTAAGTTAAACAGGGCGTATAATTGCTATTGTAAATAGTGTAGAATTATTTATCTGTACTCGTATTACGTACAATTGCGTTTAAGAAAAGACGGAAGGTATTACCTACAAAATACCCACTTATCATCTGTCTTCAAAGTTAAATGGACTGTATAATATTCCTTTTAATTTTTTTTCCTGCAAGCATAAATTTATAATCCAATGTTTTGGCAAGCATACACCAAAAAAAAAAAAAAAACAACGTAGTTTATGAGTTTGGCCAGCATTAGCTAATTCAATAAAATGTTTTGTTAGTTGTTTCAGTACATCCCTAAAAAATACAATTTTATGACCAAAATTAAAAAACAGTTTTTTTGTTTGTTTTATATACAACAGCTATATATTTATTACAATTAATTTAACGGAAACATTTAACAGAAATGGACTCTTATCATTTAAACACTGTTTGGTTATTAAACAAATGACAAATTATAAAATCCTTGACAAAAGACACCAACAATAATAATAAATTGCTTCCCCCCTCCCCCGCCACGAAAAAGGAAGTGTAATAATACCACAGTGAGACAAAGAAAAATACAAGTAAAAATCCAATAAATCTGTTTCAAATTAATGGCTCCAACAAACCTCAACAAACTCCGCCTTAAAAATCCGACTGGCAATAAAACAATGAAAAAAAAAAATAAAAAATATTTTGTAATGGCCAGCAATCACTTAAGCTAATATGCAAATTAAGGTTAACACAATTGGTTTTAAACAAAAATATAAAAAAAAAAAAAACCAAATGGCAGCAACAAATTTTCCACAAAACAAAAAATGCACAATATGTTCTTGTAGTCGTGACACACTCACTTATTTTCATTTGCCCTCCTAAAAGTAGACCACACAGATTTTGTTCTCCATTTATTTTAAATGTGCAGGCGGGAACAGCAGCAGAAAATTTTTACAATTTCTTTCACATCATCATGTGGGGCTCGGCTCGGCTCGGCTCAAACACAAGTCACACGCAAATAATGATGAATTTACCATTAACAACAATACAAAACAAAAAAGAAAATGTATGGTGTTGTGTTGTGCTGTTACGAAATAAAAAACGCCAAATTGTTTTTTCCCTTCTTAATATCATGACATGTACGCGTTCACTCAGCCATGAACGCAATATTTAAACGGTATTCACTCATTTTATTCATTCGTCCGATCAATGCATTCGTTTTTACTTTTGAAATGTTAAAAGGGGTACGCAAAAGACGATATCTATGTTAATACTACAACAGGGCTGAAATATGAAAAATCTTTAAGTTTAAGAAAATTAATATATTGGTCCCATTATGTTGGAAAACTGTCTCACAGAGATACCTTTCTATAGGAAAAATGTCTCACAGAGATACTTTTCTATAGAAAACTGTCTCAATACAGTTTTGTTTTGTAGGAAAACTGTCTCAATATAGTTTTTTGTTGTAGCAATACACTCTTACAGAGACACTTTTCTATAGGAAAACTGTCTCACAGACAATTACAACAGTGATAGATTGTACATAATTTTTTTTCCAACACATGTGGGTAGTCTGATTAACAAAGGTGGAAATTTACTTTTGCTTTTACTCGAACTGTAGTCCAAACACAACCTCACAACTCTAACCGACAAAAAATCTCAAACATTTTTACAATATTAATATTCATTTACAATACAATAAATTAATAAAGCCACTTGTAATTACTAAAACATTCACTTTCTGCACTCAATTGAAATTGTCATTAAAGAAAAATTCTTTACGAAATAAATTACATTAAGCATAATTTAATATTTCATTGCTGACAATTTTAAACGACAAATTGGTCTCATCTGCATAGAATCCTTTTTAAATCCTATTTGTTTATTAACATGTATGTGTGTATGCGTGCATGTTTGTATATTGTCTGCAGAAAATGAGAATTTCTTTTTACACAAATATTTATATGTTTATTTATTATAGACGACAACATTAAGTAGTTTTACTTGATTTTATGCAGCAACTTTGATGCTGTTAACATTTGATCTGTCTCTGAGTAAAATTTAAATTGTATGTAAAATACACAAACTGTAAGTTCTTTTTTCATTCTACAACTTCTTTTTTTTTTGGCAAAATATACATACGTACAATTTAAATATTGTATAAATGGATATAAAAAGAAATGTGTAAGTATATGTGAAGGGAATAATTCTAATAAAATTGTGCATTTGTTAGAAAAACAAACATACACACAAACAAACCATACTTAGACTTAGACTCATATGCATGTTGCTACACAAACAAATATAGCAGAACTATTTCAGTGCAAGAATTGAAAAAAAAACAACACTAACAAATTTTCCATGTTTGGGATAATCTAGCAAGCAGACAGTAAAAATATATGCAAGCAAGATATTTGTGCAACATTGATATTGCATACTTTTAGTTGTTTGTAGATTCTTTATACATAAACACACATATAGATGTATCAGCATGTGTATGAGTGTTTGTTTGTAAACTCAATATTTGTCTTGTTATGTTTGTATATATTAGCATGAGTTTATGTGTGTGTGTTATGTTATTGTAAGCATCATCATCATCATCAGAGCTTTTGAATGCAGCCATTTGACTACAAAAAAAGCAGGAAAAATAAAAAGAAAGAAAAAAAATAAACATAAAAGAGGAACTAATATTATTTGAAAAAGCACATAGTACACACAATCAAAAATTTTAGTTAGACATTCATGGTAATTTGAAAATGTTTGCAAATTTAGAAAATTGGAAATAGAAGATTTTTATTTTTTTTTTGCTTTGCTACTACTACTACTATTGTACTTTATCTTTAGTCTGAGTTTAAATTGCTTTAACTGCAAAAAATCAGCTGCTTGTACAGTTTAGTTGTTGTTGTTGCTGCTATTGTTAAAGCCAATTATGTTATAAATAAGAAATGTTATCATGAGTCAAAAAGTATGCTATTAAATTGCAAAACATGTGTTAACAAAGGTTTAATCACCTGTAGCAAAAAAAATAAAACAATAAAATAAATAAAAACAAAGTGGCTGTAAGTTTTGAATTGGTTTTGGTTTTGTTAAGAATAAAATTAAAAAACTAAGACACTTCAAACTTCAATACTCCTCTGCAATTAATAATTAAATCAGTTCTGTGATATTAGCTTTAAGTTAAACTTGACTTCAGTTTTGTGGTCGTGTATTGTATATTATATTTTTTATTAATTATTTGATTATTTATACCAAAATTGTGTTCGTGATGTCTCGTTTTTTAGTATTTAAGTAACTAATTAATAATAAAAATTAATATTCAATTATAAAAAACATCAAAGCTGTAAGCAAAACTTAGTCCATAAGTTAAAGCTGTGTAATAGAACAATAAATTTTGTTACTAGATTATATAGGACGAGACCCCTGAAGAAGTTAGAATAAAACTAACGAAACGTTGGGTAAATAAAATAAAAATCGAACAAGTTTTTTATTTACGTTTGGAAACAAACATTTGACCAAATTAGCCTGAAGGAAACTCCTTAAAAATTAAAATAATTATAAACATTGGTCACAAAAACAAATTAATTAAGACACTTTTCTTTAGGTAAATTCTCTCAGACACACCCTATTCTATAGGAAAACTGTCACAGCGAGGCTAACTGTCTCAGACAGACACTTTTCTATAGGAAAAAGGTCTCAGATAGATACTTTTTTTATAGAAAAATAGTTTAGGCAAGACACTTTTTTTATAGGAAAGCTGTCTAAGACAGACACTTTTCTATAGGAAAACAGTAACTGTCTTAGACAGGCACTTTTCTATAGGAAAACTGTTTCAGCAATACTTTTCTGTCTCAGCCAGACACTTTTCTACATGATAGCTGTCTCAGACAGACATTTTTCTATAGCAAACCTGTCTCAGCCAGACTGCAAACAATAAATTCCCTTACACTACAGCATCTAAGAATTGCTTTCTTAGGAGAAAGCTGCAAAAAACTCATTTTTGTTTTTATCAAGAAATTTAATTTCCTACTGGCTACTCATTATACTTTATATTACCACAAATTATGTTTCCAATTTTGCTTTTATGTTTATCTGCTTCCCTTCTTCTCTTTAATGTCCTTTTTCAAATCATTAAGTTTGTGGTAATACAATACTCAGTAAATACACATCTACTCGTATTTATTAATATAAAAAAATAACAATAATACACCACTTTAGTTTATCAATTACACTAAATACACGAGTATAAAAGCATAAAACATTAAGTTCAAATGGTAACAATTGAAATAAAAATGAGCATATAATAAAAACAGAGTAATAACAAGCGTGAAACTACAGCAAACATAACATCAATTTTGTTGCAACAAAAACCAAAACAGCAAAACTATAAAAATTTTAGCAATTAATTAAACTGTCATTTTATATGAAAAATATGGTCACATTAACGTTGATGTAAACCGTGTTTTATAGCATGTCTCATTCCTTAAATGTATTTATGGAAATTAGATGGGCCCTTAAAAATTTTAATTGATTTCACAGATTAACTTATGTTAAATTTAAAGCCTGCATAAAGTTGCAATATTATGTCAAAAGTGCTACCTAAACAATTTAAATTTGTTTTAAACACATGTTGAAATTTTTGTAAAATATTTTTTTTTTGATTTTCTTAAAAAGTTCTTTTGTTTTTATTAAGAATTTTAATTTTTTTAAATTTTTAAAAAGAATACACAATTTTCTTTACAATGGTATATAAAAAGTCTATGTTATCTTTAGTACAAGTTTAATACAACGTTTTCAAGTGCTAAGATCAAAAACAGTAACCTGTAGCGTATGATTAATATTAATTATGTTGTTAATAAATTTAAATGTATATAACTTTTTTGTTACAAAAGATTTAAGCCTAAAACAAACCGGTATTAATAAAGCATAGTGTAGGGCTTATCAGCAATTATTAAAGTATTTAAAATTAAAGGTATTAAATATTTTTAATACTAAAATAAAAGAAATTAAAAAAATTAAGTAATGTTTTCTTTCCTCTGGCCATATATTGGAATGAAAGCATACCTATATTTTTTTTTTAAAGCCAGACTAATGTTTATACAATAAAAGTAATGTTAAATGGTAGAAATTGTAGGTGTAAAAAAATCATGCACATGTTAACATGACATACAATGTTACCTTGTCAGACATGACAACAGTGTAAAGAAATTGAATAAAACTACAATTTTAAAATGAAAACCTTAATAAGGATAGTAAAATTTACAAATATTTGTGATAACTTTGTACAACATTTTCTGCTTTATTAACATTTAAATAAAGTGTTACCTTGCCCTATTCATTTTAAGCTTAATGTCCTTTTTCCCAGTTGCATTATTTGCATGTGTATGTGGTCTAGAGCTTTACACGATTTTTAAATTATTATATAATTTATTTATTAAATATGACGATGATGATGATGTTATTTAGTGTTGCTACTGATGATGGTAATAATTATAATGATGATGATGATGGTGTTGATGATAAAAAACTTATGATGATTAAACATTTTTAAAACCTACTTTACATATCAATAAGTGCATAAATGAATAATTGTTAAATATACCAGCTATTGGCAGACCAAAAGCTACACTAAAGGGACCCACTCGAACATAAAGAGAGAGGACATAATAAAGAGAAAAAGGAAAAAAAAGAACTACTATAACAACTCAACCAAATCGAAATCCGTCAATTTATTTATTCAATTGGAAAATGTACATTAAATGGTAAAATAATTGATTACATGTATTTAAATTAAAAATGCAGATGATGAAAAAAACACCAACAACCTGCAAAATTATATTTAAATTGTTTACAAAATATTGTTATTTATTTAAAGAGGTTTATTTAAATATGCTGATATCTGCAATATAAACAATAATTTCAGCTCAATTAAAAAAGGGGTCAAAAGGAAATAAACAAAGTACACAGGATAAAGTCGATGAGTCACAAAGAAGGGTTATTAATGTATAACGCTGTTTAGTCATTAATACTAAAAAATTTAAAATGAAGTTCGTGCTCTTTAAAAATACATTTTTTAAAAGCAGTTATATAAGGTGTTGTTGGCAAACCAACAAAGGATATAACTAAAACAGAACAAACGACTAATAAACCTGCTTAGAAGCGGCAGCTCAGCCATACAAAGATCAGGGATAGAAAATTTTAAATTTTGCAAGGATATGGTTTGGCATAATGTTGGATCAAAACTGATAGCTTTTCCATTTCTAGAAATTGTTTTCTGTTATTTAAAAATCATATTGTTCTATTATTACTTAAAACTTGCTAAAATGATTAATCTCAAATATTTATTACTATCCTAGTCAAATTAATATTGAAACTCATAAGAATCTATACAATGTAATAGAAATGTTGAACCATAATCTAACAACCTCTAAAAAATGTGCTGCCATTC
Source organism: Bellardia bayeri (assembly GCA_950370525.1). NCBI lineage: Eukaryota > Metazoa > Arthropoda > Insecta > Diptera > Calliphoridae > Bellardia > Bellardia bayeri. The sequence continues at coordinate 3,897,932 of OX493267.1, forward strand.
GTGGTGTATTAAGTTTAATATTTAAGATTGTTGTTAGCAATATTTATTGTAAACAATGTAAGTCATTAAACTATATAAGTCTGATTCTGTGTGTGTTTAAATCAAGCTTACATTCAAAATACAAAACCGAAATGAATGAGATTTCTTAAAATTTGTTAACGATTGTCCTATGCTATTCGCTATTGAAAATCAGCCAAATCGACTCAATAGAAAACAAGTTATGAATAAAAATATAAGGCATGCTCAAACAAATTTTTGTTTTTATATTAAAGCTGTTATAAAGCGCGCATGGAAAGGAAAAAATAACTATCGTGTTGCAGGCATATATGAGCACGTTTAAGTGCGAGAGTTCTATCCTTAAGCTTACGCTAAGCTTTGGCGTTAAGCATGTTTTCAGACTTAAACAACCGTCTTAGCTGATCCATAAATATATCCCTTTATACAAACGAATAACAGTATGCAAGTAGAACATCAAACTAATTAGTAGATTTGCTCGTCTTGCGAACGATAACCAGTCTAATGCTGTAATTTTATTCAATTCACAACTGACGTTGTATGTTGTAGATTGTATGATACAACTGTCTGATTGTGAGCACAATTTTAACGCATGCTTATGTTGTCAAGCCTTCAAAACGCCAAGAGTGAAGTATCAACAAACATACAAAATTAATTATATAATCGAAAAATTGTTATAATCTTCGAAATGGAATAAAAAAAATTCTAAAATATTTAGATGACCATCGCTCAAATGGTACGAATCCAGTAAATAATTAAAGATGACAAAGTTTTTAATACTACATGCCTTCAGGCACAACTTCTTACTCAGTTGCAGTTAAAAATAGTCCTTTAAACCGCATAAGATCATCAGGCGATGACGCATAAGTTAATTTTGGTTTAATATACAGATATGAACGTTTGGCAAACATTTATAATTACATACAACTTTTGAAAAACATTGCAGAGAAATGTTGTAGGTGTTGTACAAATACTTCTCTAACATGTTCTAAGTAAATTTAGACGACTTACAAAATACAAATACAAATTTAAGCAGAACTTTACTGAGCTGTTCTTTAAGTAACCCTTGCTTCTAGTGAAACTTTATGAATTCCATTTTACTTTCAGTGTTTATATACCTTTGCTTAAAACTAATTATCTCTTCTACATAACTTTAGTCTAAACCATTTAGTTTGTTGCACTTTTTGATCTGAAAAGGAATATTTCTGCTACTGTTAACTAATGACTTTAAGTGAATCTATAGAAACGTGACTTTGCAAAATTTTTGTTCATTTTCAACACACTTGAAAGACTTTGCTGCTTAAAGTGTTTAGTGAATAGTGTGTTTTTTTTCTGCATAAAAGTTTACACAACTGGTGTAAAGTTAGATAGATAGATACATAATCGCCAATTGATTGGCCTTTTGACTGTAAAACAACATGCAACAGCTTAAAAACTTATGGAATATATTTCAAATATAACAAAATCAGGATGATAAGCATTTCATAGTTAACTTAAATCAAGAGTTAAACTTAAAGGCAGAAGCTGAAAAATTTAATGTCATTTCTCAACAAAAGCTAATCTATTAGATTTGTTTGCATTATTTATCTTCTTTTGCACATATAATAAATTTTGTCTAACTGTTTTAATCCTTAAACTTGCAGGCTAATCATTTGTGTGTTTCTTTTTTCTTTCCAAGCCAAAGTAATATTTTTTGTTGGACTTTTTAACTTAACCGTATTTTCAGTTTATGTTTCTTTACTTTGCTTTTTTTGTTTTGTTTTGCTAACTTCTTTCTCTGACAAATGAAAACCCATTAAAAGTGCAATTGGCCTTTTCATGTTTTACACACACGCCGGCCACGAACAACTTGCTTATGTGCTGCTGCATTCTCTGGCCGTTAACTTAACATTATTTGGTTAGCGTTGGCATGATAGGGATCAACATTAAAGTGGCAACGTTTGGTTTAAGTTTCAATACTGTAATGTATATGCTCAAACACACAACTATAAATATATCAATGCAGATAACTAACCAACTCCCCCTAAAACGTGCCGCAATGGAAACCAGTCAGTCAGGCTTCCATCGATTCATTCATTCACATTCGTTCATCCAGCTATTCATTCATTCATTTGTGCATACAGCCATCAAGTAAGCTATCAAGTAAATACGTGGACTCATTGCTACTCATGCCAAAGGGGTTATAAGTGTAAGTGCTGCTGGTTAAAATGCTTTTGCTCTTGTTGCAATTTTTTTTGTTTTTTTTTGTGTTGTGCAGCGCTGTTGGCTTTTATAAGCCAACAGCTTTTGTTTGAAGCACAAACTTTATATTGGGTGTTTAACTCAGCTGCAGGACATGTGCATTTGCTTATATTTTATGCGCTTTTGGTGTTTTTGGTTTGCTGGTATCTTTTTTATTCAACCCAAAGTTATTAAGCAAGTAATTATGTTTACTTTTCACACCTTTAAACACACAAACATACTTTTGATATATTAATTTTGTATATTTTTATACAACTTTAAAATGTAATAAATCATTTTAAGGGATTTTAACAAATTTAAGTTTAAATCATGAAAAAAAATCTAGTAAAAAGAAAAAATTAAAAAACTAATATTTTAATAAAATTCGTAATGAATTTTTTTTGTTATTTGATTTAATAAAATCAAAGTTTCATTGTTAAGTTATCGCTTAAATAAGCTTCAGTTTCAGTTACACACACAGTATTTCAACTCTTTAATACATTTTTAATTATTAAAACTCATGCTGATATTAGATCTCATAATTAAAGAAATAAATATAATTTTCAAATATAAATATGTTAGTTTCAATCAACTTCCTACAATTTCTACACAACTTACTGACTAATTAGTTATATTTCTATGTAAAATATACTTGTAAAAATGTTGGTATTGAAAATCATTAGCCACTAAAAAGAAGCAATCACTAAAATATGCAAAGTTCAACAAAAACCGCTAACAAAGCGACTTTGTGCGAAATTCTTCTAGAATTTTGTTTAGTTCTAATGTCTTTCTTATCTTTAGTGTGTGATTTGTATTTTCAACTGATTATATGTAAATAAAAGTTTTTTCTGTAGTTTAGAAAAAGGATATATGTAGAACATTTTTACAATTGCAGCGAGTAAACTGAATTTTGGTGTACAATATAGCTGCACATAGTTTCTCGTTCATATACATAATTTCCTGTTATTGCAACAATTATGTAAGTTTTTATTGAACATTAAATTCGAAAAATTAATGTTAATTTTTTTGTTTTTAAAATTTTTCTGTTAAACATAGTAATTGGTATTTTCTATTGTCTTTAATAATTTTGAAGCTCTAAAACTAAAGTTTTCTGTATATTTTCGAGAACGGATATATGCAGAAGTTCTATAAAGTTGTTTCCAGGAAACTGAATTTTATTGTACATTACGTCCATATAATACCTCATTCATATACATAATTTCTAGTTATTACAACAATTATGTAAGATTTTATTGAACAATCTATTTGAAAAATTAATGTTAATTTTTCTTGTTTGTAAAATTTTCCTGTTTTCCTTAATAATAAGTATTTTCTATAGCCTTAATTAATTTTAAGGTTATCTATATGAAGTTTTTTTGTGTAGTTTAGAAAAAAGGATATATGCAGGAATTTGAAAAGGTTAAAGCAATCCAATTGAATTTTGATTTGCAATAAGTCAACATAATTTCTCGTTTATATACAAAATTTCAAGTCATTACATGTGTAATTTAGAAAAAGGATATATGCAAATGTTGTATAAAGTTGGTGCCAGGAAGCTGAATTTTGGTGTACATTACGTCCATATAATTCATCGTTCATATACATAATATTTAGTTGTTACAACAATTATTAAATATTTTATTACAAACATTGTTTAAGAAATTAATGTTAATTTCAGCTGGTTTTAATATTTCTTTTCCATTATTTGGTAATTTGTGTTTTCCATTGATGTAATTAATTTCAAAGCTGTTAAAGTTTTTTGTGCACCTCAAAAAAAGGATATATGCAGAATTTCTAAAATGTTAAAGCGATCTAATTGAATTTTAGTGTGCTATAAGTCAACATTATTTCTCGTTCATATACAAAATTTCAAGTCATTTTTTTTAAACTCAGGCGTTACTTTCTTTGGAAAGGAGATAGTTGAAGAAGTAAAGGTGGTGAAAGAAGAAAGCTTTTTATATCACAACTCTGCAATTGCGCATTATGTTTTTTTTAGTGCAGAATTGCAGCGGCTCTGGTGGTGAGTAGGCGCATTAATGTTAAAGCTTCATTTTATAGTCTTTATTTAATTATTTTACTTGGGTAGCGTTTGAATGTATAGCACCGAAGGAGGGCACTGTGATAAATATTAGTTATGATAGATAGAAGAAGACTAATAATTATCAGAAACTGGTGTTGTTTGAGTAGCAGCGGCTGGGAATCGAACCCAGGCTACAAATACCAACTCATGCTTAATGATCTAATGCTCTATAGCACCCTCTAATAATTTAAGATTTTATTGTAAATATAAAATTATATAAATGAATTATGTGAAGATGTCTCATTTTTGAATATATTTCTTCTTTCTTCTAATTAATGCCTGTTTTTTTTTCTTTTATATAGTTTTTATTTTTGGCATATTAAATAAAGGATATATGCAGAACTTTTGTTGCATGAAACCGTTTGATTTGAAAGTTAGTGTACATTAAGTCGAAACTATTCCTCGTTCATTTGTGCAATTTGTTGTTGTTAGCTTAATTATTTAAGATTTTATTAAAATTTTTATATAGAAAATTTGTTTTTAATTTTTCTTGTTTAAATATTTTATAAGAGAATGTGGTGAAAGCTAATTTTTGGTTAGAAAACATTGCTTAAATTGTTTCGAGTGGTAAATTAGTGCTGATTAATCCGCACATATTGTTGTCATATTTATTTGTATTAGGACTTTTAGGAAATTATGAAAAACAAAAAAAAAAAAATTGTCTGTACAATTTACAGCCCGCAAATTTCTTTGAAACTTTTTCTTTAAAACTTAAACTCGAATTTTTTTGAGCCATGTAAAATTTTATTTAGATATATTTGCCTCACTGTGCTATAATGATTTAAATTTGTTCACAAATAATCTAAAATTACTTTATTACAAACGTAAGTTTTCACGTTTTAATACGATTAAGAAAATCTAAAAGTAGAAAATAAATTAATTCCCTGTTAATCCCCCGAGCCTTAAACTTTTGCCAACACCCAATAATTATTTTATGATATTCATTGCTTCTTTTTTCTTAACACGGTTCCTTTTACATTCTCCTTTGTTTCTAAAGTTGCTCAATTTGGTTTTTTGTTCTATACGCAGTAGTAGTTGTTGGCATTGTTCGGTTGTAGGTAATAAAAGCAAAAGGAGTCGGTCGTAACCCAAGTAATAGAGTATTTGTAATAAAATTACGTTACATGTTTTCGCTGCTGCTCTTTTGTTGGTGTGTGTGTGTTTTTTTACTACTGTAAAGTTGTTGTTCTAGTTTTTGGTTTTTTAAGGTGTTTTTATTGCAAATTCTGCCTTTTGCTTTGCTTTTGTATTCACTAATCATGTTAAGTAATGTATGTTGTTGTTGTTGCCTTATTATAGAGCAAGTAGTTGAGAAGTATTAACAGTTAAAAAGTGAAAATGAGCATTTAATATGAATTCACGCTCAAAGTTTTTGTTTGTGTTTTTTTTACAGTTTTTGTTTTGACTTTGAAACAATGTTTGTGTAAATAACGTTTTTGTTTTTTGTTTATTTTGATTTGTTTTTCAATTACTATAAATGTTTTTTGTAGAGCTTTTCTTTCACTTTACGTTGTAAAAAACAGTAGGTGAGTTTGTATTGAAAATATTTAAAATAAGACGGTGTTTGGAAGTACTTTTTATTTGTAGATTATTTACGATACAAAGTAAAGAGAAGTGTATTTTGTTTTGTAAAGTTATCGCTAGTGAAGGCAGTACTAAGATTAGGGGCATATAAACGTTTATGGAGAAATGTTGATAACATTTTAAGCTTAAATAGTAAAAGGGCCAGAGAAAGGAAAAATATTTTAAAAATATTTTTCAGTGTTTTCTTGTTAGCCATAAAATTGGTTTATAAAAAAAATATTAAATAGACATATTTTTTTTTTGAACTTTTAAGTCAAATTTTTTTGTTTGTTTAATGTTTATTTTAATATTAATTAATTTTTCTTTTGTTTTTCAGCTTTACTTAGTCAACATTTTGATTCATTAAAAAGTTGACAATGGCATTTTTAATTTAAAAAGTAAGTAAAGCAATTTTTCTTTAAATTTATGCAACAATTTGTGTAAAAAATTTATTATTTTTATTCAATAATCCAAAAAACTTTGCAATGACTCAGTTTTGTAACAATAAAATTTGGGCATTTTGTATCTTATTCGTTTTTAAATGATGATATTATTTATGATATACGATCACCTATTAATATAATAAGGCTAAATATACAATATAAACTTTAGTTTGTAATAATTAAATATATTAAAATTTTTAAAAATTTTTCTAAATATTTTTTGTTTTTTGTCAAACTATTGAGAACATTCGAAAACAATATTACAAGAACTTGTTGGCAATTGCTAAAATCTGCTGTACAGCCTTATTTTTGTAAGCACTTAATTGTTTACTGAAAACCAACATTTCATCATCAATTTTAATAAAATGGGCATAATTTGATTCGTTATATAAACAGCTCTATACAGTCTATTTATATATAGTATAAACTTTAAATTAATTTTTTGATTTTTAAGAATTTTAAAAATTTTAATTATTTTAAATTTTTTAAAATATTTTTCTTTTTTGTCAAAATTTACTATATAGTTACAAACTATTTTGAAAAGATTAAAAAGTAATATTTTAATAATTCGAAGCCAATTTAAAAATAACTCTAGACAAAGCGTTCTACAGTTATGCTAAAATCTCATGTACAATCTCTATTATTGAAAAAGTAACTTGCCTTCACTTAATTATTTATAAATTTTATATTTATGAAAATCATTTTGTTCGCTTACATTACATTCTTGGACCATATAAGAATGTAATATTTTTATTCGAGGTTTTTGATTTTTTAATGAATTTTTAACAATAAAAATGTTGCCTGAAAATATGCTAATTTTTTTGAATATATGATGAAAACTTCAAAAATTCCTTATATTCATTCAAATTTATTAAAAATAAATTTCAACATTTTTCAACATTTAATTATGGCTTCAAGAAGTCCTTAAGTAAAATTTTAAGCCTAGCTCCCTCACAAACCATTTACTACCGCCATCTTAGGGTTAATTCAATTACCACTTCACTATGCGTCATGCAACCATTGCTACCATCTCTAAACTACTCACACTATCACTTTCCTACGTAACTGTAGACCTACTTTTTGTTTTTATATTGCTGTTGTATTAAACACTACTCAATTGTATAATTATTAGATTTTGCGTGTTTAAAAACATAACAAATTATTAAGAATTTCTTGCTTTTGCAATGTGTTTTGCAGAAAAAAATCCAAATCAAAGGAAAACACAAATCAGTTTTACTTTCATTCAAGAAAAACTACAGAAACACACTTACAAATGGAACACATTTACGTAAATTGGAGCATTTGTTACAACCACAACAACGCACTATTGACATGCAAAACAGGTAGTGGAGATGCCACATATTTCTTTTTTTATTTTTGGTTCATTAGTATAATGAAAGATTCCCATAAATTCCACAAATATTTAAGATAAAGTACGAAAATGACTTGATAAAAGCCTAATAACCGGTAAATTCCTTAGAAGATTTTGATTTTGGTTTTTGAATATTAAAAATTAAACAAAATTAACCCTTTTTTGTAACTGGGGTCAACATAAGTGAGGTATTTATCTAATTCGTTTGTCTTGTATTCTTGTTTATATTACAAAGAAAATCCTATACTGCAGTTCTTTAAAGTTTTAATTTGGAGTTTTGAAAACGCTGTAAACAAATTTTACCTTTCAGACTGATGATATTTTAGTTAGACCTAAATTTACATGGAATGCTTTTACGGAACCTAGAATGATAAAAACTCACCCTATTACAAAAGTTGTCCATTAAAAAAAAAATCACGTAAATTTTACACCAAAATATAAAGTTTCTACTAAAAACTAAATTTTCCATAAAAATGTAAATTCTACACTAAAAAGCAATTTTTACATTAAAATGTATTTTAATAGAAAATTTTACACTATTTTACACTAAAATGCAAGTTTTACATAAAAATCGGTATTCTACATTAAAATGTAAATTTTTTTACATTAAAAAGTGAATTTTACTCTAAATAGTAAATGTTACATTAAAATGTAAATTTTACACAAAAAATAAATTCACATAAAAAAGTGTGTTTTAAATAATATATTTTACAACAACAACAAAATTAAAATTTTACACAAAAATTAAAAATTTGCACCAAAATTAAAATTTTACACAAAAATTATAATTTTACACCAAAATTATAATTTTACAACAAAATTATTATTTTACACTAAAATTAAAATTTGAATTTAAAATTTTACACTAAAATTAAAATTTTACACTAAAATTAAAATTTTACACTAAAATTAAAATTTTACACAAAAATTAAAAGTTTGCACCAAAATTAAAATTTTACACGAAAATTAAAATTTTACACAAAAATTACAATTTTACACTAAAATTAAAATTTTACAAAAAAATTCAAATTTTACACTGAAATGCAAATTTTACAGAAAAATTTAAATTTTACACTAAAATATATATAAATTTTACATAAAAATGTTAACTTTTTTAATTTTACATATCACACAAAAGTGTAAATTTTCTGTATAAACAATGCTGGTTATCATTTTATAAATTCCTACTATCTTTCTAATTTCCCCTTTAAATGGCCACTCGCTAAGTGGAGTGAGTGAAGTTAATTGTTGCTGTTGTGGGATGTAGAGGGGATTTTATTACAGTGGTAAATATAAAAGAAACTAGAGAAATTTTTGATGATGTTGGAGGTGTTTTCTAAGGTGTTGTTTGTATGTTGGTCAGCAAAGCCTGGCCAAACATTTGTTTACAATTACAGCAATAATTTTCAGCTGAAATACTTTAACGCTTTCTCTCTTTAGTTTCTATAAATCACATTTTATTTTACCAAAAAAAAAAAAACATTAAGAAAAAAAAAATAAAAAAACACCCAAATGAAATAAAAAGTGGAAAATAAATGGAAACCTTAATTTCGGTTTCACTTGCTGGTTTTTTGGGTCAAATATTCAAATTTTTATTGATTTCGCACGAACATTTGTATGTAGGTACATATAAAATAGAAACAACAAAAAAAAAAAAAAAAAAAAAAACAGCTGTGAAGGCTACTCTTCAAATTGTTTGCTGGTGTTGTTGGTTTGCTAAAGGAATATTTTTGGTTTTTAAACAAACAAACAAACAAACAAACACACAAGCTAGGTGCTAAAATGTTGGCACTTAACAATTTTTTCTAGAATTTCATAGAATTAAAAAAAAAACAACTTACCTTAAACGCTTTAAAGGAGGATACCACATACGAGGCACCATCTTCCAGCTCGTCCAGATGATACTTGCGATCACCGTCCATGGAGAAGACATAACGGGCACCACGTGGCAAATCAATTTTCGGTGAAATTTTATCCAGTAAATTCTCTAGTGAGGTTATATCGCGACCGGGGCGAAAACGCAATTCGACGCCCGGAAAGAAGGGATCGCCGTTGCGATAGAACACCACACGTCTGGCCTTCCAATACGAGAGATTCGAATAACGACTGGCCGCACTCATAACACTGTTTATATGGGCATTGGAGGACAATTCAGGTCTAGATTTAGAACGTTGTAGAGGTTGGACCGGTGGTTGTTCAGAATTCTCACTCATATTGTCCGGATATTGCAGCTGCTGCTGGTTGGGAGTGGCTGTGCCACTGGCACCGGTACGACTCTGGCGACCGGATTGATTAGCTAGACCACCGTTTCGCTGTGACCAATAATCATTTGCGCCAGCAGCGCCAACTAAAACTGCACCAGCACCACCGTTGCGCTGCAGTTCATAGTCATCCTCGTTATCGGAATAATTGGAATTGGTATGACGTTCGTTAAGGGCTTTCAAGGGACTCGAGCGATTACTGTTGCCAGCGTTATAGTTTCCCGTTTGATTATTATTATTATTATTGTTGTTGTTGCTGTCGTTGTTGTTGATTTTATTTTGTTGTATTATAAATGGTTGTTGTGGTGTCGCGTTTAAATTTTGCTCCTCATACGGTTGCGTTGGCGACGTATTTGGCGAAACGTCTTGGTCGAGTTGTAAGGCCGTACTAAGTTGTGGCGTTACTCTGCCGCCATCCATAAGTGATGAGGGCTCGTTAGCTAAGTTGCTGGTCGTACTGGCACCCTGTGCCTCGTTCTCCTCTAAGTTGGACATGCTTTATTACCAACGCTGCTAATTTTTCTGCTACTTTTACGCCTTACAAATAAAACAACGACAACAACTTGTTTCGTTTTCTTTTATTTATATTATTTGTTAATGTTGTTGTTGTTGTTGTTGCTGCTACTGCTGCTACTGTAGTTGTTAGTTTTCTTTGTTATTTGTTTATTTATTTGTATTTTCTGCTGGTTGTTGCTGGAGTAGCACAAAACTTAAAACTCAACTTAAAAGCTTTCTTGCTTACGTTTTTGACTTTGAACTTTTTTTTTTTTTTTTGTTGCTTCAAAAGTTTAGTTTAGTTTTTCTTATCTAGTTGCTTGCTGTACATTTCTAGTTGCTTAAGATTTTGTGTAGAGTTTTGTGTGCAGAGTCTACAAAGTTTTCGTGCAGACGTTTGATTTTTAGCTGTTAATTTGTTTTTTTTTTTCAAAATAAACTGCCAAAAAAGTAGTTAAAAAAAGAAGTAGTTGAACGTTATAATTATTTGGTTTTATTTAGTTGCTATAATTTTTTCTGTAAAAAGAAAGAAGTGTATGTGTTATTTACTGACTGTTTGAGGAATTTTAATGAATTTTAAGTTTTTGTAAGTATTTGCTAATTGAAATTAAGTTTTTTTGAGAAGGGGGGTTTTGAACATAGATAGATATTTGTTTTATTTAAGTATGTATGTTATGTAGTTCAATTCCATGAGGAGTAAAGATTGGTTCATTAGTTTTAAAAGAACTAATGAGTAAGCTTGACTATGTATCAACAGAATTTCCTTGAAATTAATATTAATCATGCGCTGTGTATGACCAAATTTAATATGTTGTTTATTATTTGTAGTTTTTTATACATTTTTCCCCAAGTTCTCTGCATTTTTATACATTAGTCAGTATTTATACCCAAAACTAAAATGTTTCACATGCTTAGAATAACTTAGCTTTTGTTTCATGTTTGTCAATGATTTAGTCGAATTTTTATGCAGAAAAGATTAAATAATAATAATTGTGTGGAAAAATTTGTTTGTCTAAGAAAAATTGTTATAAACAACAAAAACCGGTTTAGAAAGTATTAAACACAATTTTGAGCTGAAATTGTAGTATTTGCCGGTTTTACAAACCTTCAAATTGTTTAACTGTTTCTGTTATTGCCAATACTTTAGTTGCTTGAGTTTTAATAAACTACAGGGGTCTCATACAGCTGTTGACAACTAATTGGAAACGCTTTGCAAACCCATAAAAATCATGCCCCAATTATTTCTATTTATATTATTATATTTTTTAGGCATTGAACCTTATTTATAGTTTTCTAAACATTTAAATCAATTGTCTTTAATTTGACTGCGACAACTAATTGGAAACTAATACAATTCTGTTAATCAATGATAATGTTTAATCTATATTTTGTTGCACAACCTTTATCGAATAAACTTGATGATATGAGACGTCGTCGTCTTATATTTTGATTACTTAAACACATTTTCGTAAATTTGACTACGACACCTAATTGGTAGCGATTACACTTCTTGTTATCAATAATAATAATAATAATAATAATAATAATAATAATAATAATAATAATAATAATAATAATAATAATGTTTCATCTATCTTTTGTTGCACAATCTTTATCGAATGCGCCTAGATGATAGGAGACGTTGATATCTCTCAATCTCGAAGATAAGACTGCCTTTTCAACATCATCCTACAAATGTTCGATGGATGGTCAAGCAGTAATATAAAAAGAGCATATAATTATATTGAATTATAAAGGCTGTTAGTTTATTGCTGTTCGGCGTATTTAAGGTGCGATATAAGTGCAAATTTTCGTTTTTCTTAAGTTTAGGAAATTTTTTTTTTGGTTGTTCATAACTATTGTTCTACTGCAGTGATTGTGCTGAGTTTTAATACCGATTTAAGTAGCACACTGTTAAACATTTCGGGTGAATCTCATTAATATTGGTTTAGTATGTTGCACCTAATAGTGTTTTACACTAACACAAACATAGAAAATCATGATTGACTTATAATTTTTATCAATAAATTACTTTTTTCAATTTAGTAACAGCTTTAAAGTAAACATTTGAAAAAATCATACTTTCAAAATACTTTAACTTCATATGCATTTGGTGTGCCATAAAAAATAAAGAAGTTCCAATTCAGTGTTGTAATTATTTTTTCAAAGTGATAATCATAAACTATTGAAATTGTTTGTTGAAATTTCTTGTAAAACAATTGTTTAATAATATGTAAAAATCCTTTAAAAATAAGTAATAGTATTGGCTATAAAACTTCAAAATGCAGGCTTCATAAGTAGAATTTAAACAAAGCAATTTTTATAATTTTTTATTAAACAATTATTTTCCTTTAAATTTCTTCGGTGTTCATACAAAACAATTCTTATTGCTTAACGCTTATATTTTTATTTTTTTTTTCATTTGTATACACATATGTATGTAATACGAATAAGAGAGCAAAACAATCAAGTGTGTACTTGTCTTATCTTCCCCTAACCACGATGTCTAAAAGATAACAAGCTTAACTTAAAGAATTGCTTCGTGTAAATTGGGACTAACACAAGTTAATTGTCTTCAGTAACTTATATGCTCATATTAAAGGATACATATATGTATCTAACATTTATTCTCACTTAGTTATTTAATATTATAGCGTGACAACAAAATTTTTGTTATGCTTCAAAAATGTCGAAGTTTGTGACAACTAAGTGTCAGATACTGGAAGATTTGCTATACTTTAATTTAATTTAAAAAGAAGTAACCCTAAAGCATAACGATTGCTCAACGAAGCCTATGGTGAATCAGTTCCATTGGCTTCAACGTGTCAGAGATGGTTTGTGTGTTTCAGAAGTGTTGATTTTGATACGAACACTGATCAAAGACCACCCAGGTCACCCAAAAAAAAGTAAAAGCCAGGAATTGTAGACATTATGTATTCAAACATCAATTTAAAATCGTTTGCGACCAGGAGTATTCATCCAATAGCAGGGAAATTGGGTACCATATGAATTGAAGCCAAGATATACATACACAGAAAAAATTAAAATTGATTTTCAATTAAAATATTCGTATATTTAATTAATCATTTAATTGAAAGTGGACCGATGAAGGAATTTGTAGTATCAATTAAAATATTTGGTAAAAATTTAATTAAAAGTAGTTTTAATTAAAAAAATATTATATTATTTAATTGAAAATTGTTTTTCAATTAAAAATTTAATTGATATGATTAAAAGTTTAATTAAAAATCAATTAAGACTCAATTAAAAGTTTAATTAAAACTGGTCGGGCAATAATTTTTTCTGTGTAGGTGCCTTAAAAAACGAATTTGCATGATGGCCATGACAAATGAATCTATTACAATAACCCGAAGCAAAACCGGCCGAATCGACAACAAGGCCAAATATCCGAGGAGTTAAGGTAATGCTGTGTTTTTGGTTTTATTTATTATGAACTGCTGAAAATTGGCCAGACCATCACAGCGAACCTGTAGCAACTGCAACTAACACCTTTGAAGCCAACTTTGGCTGAAAAACGGTCAGAATATTCCACATGTTGCAAACTGCTGGTTTAAACTATTAAGAAAGAAGTGGTTGGGAAGTTTTGCCTCACCCAGATCATGCCCGGTCCGACAGCTATTTGTTTCGATTAATGCAGAACACTCTCTGGGTTAATATTCACTTCAGAACAGGGTATGATTAAATGGTTTGATTCGTTCTTGGACTCAAAATATGAGCAGTTATTTTGGCGCGGTAGCCATATATTGTCTGAAAGATGGCAAAATATCATAAATAGCAAAATGTACATGTACAAAATGTTTTAAAACAGAAACTACAAGTTTGAACAAAATCACAGATTTTTTAATTTTACAATGGTTTTTTGCTCAATTCTGGCAAAATATTTTATTTAAGCCCATTGTGCAGTACCAAAATATCCCTGTTGCTCAGAGTTTTATTAAGATGCTGCTAATTATAATTAATTTATTGATTTTTTTTTGAAAATTCTGCAAGAAAAAAAACACACGTCCCATGGTGCTTTGGCAAATTTTGAATTAAATGTGTTTTTTTCCTTTCCACAATCATTTTAATTTAAAGAAATTTACTGCATTTCACAAAAACATACAAACAAAAACCCCTATGAAGCTTATTGCTGGAAAACGCATGCAAGCAATAGTGCATTAACAAAATTTTGCAGTAAATGAATTTTTTCCTACTTTCAGCATCATTTTAATTTAAATTATTTATTGTGTTTTACTGAATCATTGTTCAAATGCTAATATTTTGAACATGCATGCGACCCATAGTGCATTAAAAAATATTTGCAGTAAATGAGTTTTTTTCTTACTTTCAGCATCATTCGAATTAAACATACAAAAGCACTAACTACCCATTGTGCAGTTGGTGATATTTTGAAATTAACTTTTTAACTTATTATTAAAGTTTGGTTGTTAAAATACTTTTTGAAATTACCTTAATTTTATGTTTAATCCTCTAAAGTAAAGTATTGGTCCCTTAAAACTTAACCTTAAGCTGGAGTTTTTAAAATTCGTTCAATTAATTTATTATTAGTTTTTAAAAATATTTAAAACATTTATAATTTTACATTACTTTTCAGAAATTTTAGTTTTCTTTTTATAACTTTTGCTAGCAGCCAAAAACTGTTTTGTGCTTTTGGTTAATAAAACACTTGGCTTTGCTGTTAAAGGAAGTTGAAGGGAGATGTGTAGATGTTTGGTTGTGGGCTTCCGTTTCTGGGCATTTGCTTTTACACACACTTACGCATTCCCTTATAAGCGTTTTTCTTTTTCAAAAAACTTTTCACATTCACAGACACAAACTTACATGTACTGGCGTAAAGCAAAGGAAACATTTAAAAGAAATTTATGGTTTTGTTGTAGTTGCTTTTCAGTTTTTTTTTTATATTTTTTAATAATTTTAAGGTTAATGACACTAAATGACAGTTTCAAAGTAAAGTTTTTTTTTGTTAGACAAATTAGATAAAGCGGTTTTAAAAATTAATTTAAATTAAGAACAAATTAATTTGAACTTTTTAAAAAGATTTCTTTAACTTTCATCAAAATTTAATTTTTTTGTTTTTTCCTAAACTTTCTTTAACATTATGTTAATTGTTTGTTATTTTACTTTAATTTAAAATGTAATTAATACGTTATTTTTTTTTATAATTGTTGAGTTTTCTTTTGTGTGTTTTTTAAATTGCCCCGTTAGGCAGGTTGTTTGGTCTTTAATGTTTGCCGGCTGAAATCTTTGTGATTCCGTTATTATACCTTTAAGTTGTCGTTCCTTGTTGCCCGTTTCGTTTGTTTTTTTTTTGCTTGTATTTCGTTCCTTTCTTTAGCTTACAATATGGTTTCTTGTTGATTATTTTTCTTGTAGTTTTAGTGTTTGTTTGTTTGTTTTGTGCTCTCGTTTATTTTCTAAAAACGCCATTACTTTGCTGCATATTGCGGCATAGTTTGTATGTGTTTGTTTATGTGTTTGTTTTCAAATTGTTGTTGCTGGCTTAGTTTGTTGTTAGAGTATTAGTGACCCATAATTATGATACTCTAGAAAACAAAAAGAAAAACAGAAAAACACACTTTAAATGAAAATAATTCTTAACGTTTCGTAGTTTATTGTTAAATAATGTTGTTTTGTTGCAGGTTAAAAATTTAACAATTTCAAACACCCTCCTATGCTGGCGTTATAGTTAGTGGTCTTCGCCCTTCACCCTCCACCCTCCAAACCTCTTCTCTGGCAATTGAAATTGCTTACATTTTGTTTCGTTTAAATTGCCAGCACTGTCGTTTGTTTGCTGCTGCTTTTTGTTTCTCTCCCCAGCGGAAGTCACAATTTTTTTTCTTCAGTATCGTGTTTATTGTTGTCGTCGTCTTTGTTGTTGTTGTTGTTGCTGTTTTAGTTGGTGTGTGTGTGTAAATGTAAACACGTTTCTATAAAGTGTAAGTGGTAGTGGTTGTAGTTGAAGTCTAGTATTGTTTGTTGATTCTTGCCGTGAGTTGTTATATACAATATTTTGTTGAAAACCACAGCACTATGGGTAGCAAAATCTTACAATTTTGTTATAAATAATTTCTTAAAAACAATTTTGTATTTCTCTTAAATTTTTTTGTTTTAATCTTTAGCTAAATACCTCCAACTCTGTCTGTTTTATTCTAAAGTTATGGTCACACTTGGCAAATACTTGTGGAAAAAGACGTAACTACTAAATAAAATATATTTGAACTTATTTATTTGTTTAAAAAAAAACTTCGTTTATTTAGTTTAGTTTTTTTTGTCGCTGTTTGATCTTGTAAAACTCTTGTAAGAATAAAAGAACGTCAAACAAATTTGTGCTCTGTGACCATATCTTTACACGTTTAATTATGCCCAAGTGTCATGTGCATGTTATATTTGTATATATACAAGCCCCCTTATTCATACAACTTGTCAAAGGTTTATAACAGGCTTATAAGGCAAATTTTTTATGGATATTTGCTTTATTAGCCTGTTATAAACCCTTGATAAGTTTTTATGATTTAGACTGAAGGTATTTAGTAATTCTGTATTTAGTGGAATCAATTTGTAGTCTCCAATTTCACTGAATTTGCCTTTTCGGCTAACGTTATGATAACGCAATTTTGACGTTGTAACAGCTCTATTATTGTTGCAAGCTCTTTTTTCTCGTGTGGTTCTGTAGCAGAGATTTATTAGTCGTGGAACCTCATCAGTTCACTTATTTGTAAGCAGCTACATGACTAAACTTTTAGTATTGTAGACAGCCTCTTCATGTTGTCAGTTTCTTTGGTAAGTGTGTGGCGAAATATTATCCAGACAAGCAGCATCGTTAAGCAATTTCACTTCAAGTGATTGTCTAAGATGTTGTATTGGATTTGTTGTTTTTACAACATAAATTTATTCTAAGTTGTGATCCTTATTAGCTATGACCTTTTTCCATCTTTCTGGTAACAAAAAGAACTGTTCATCTTTTGAGGGCAAGAATGAATCAAGTCAATTTCGCATACCCTGTTCCGAAGTGAAGCTTAACCCAGAAAGAAAGAGAGATAGCGTTCTACATCAATCGAAACAAATAGTAGACGTACAGGACAAAGTCTGCTGTGTAAGCCCGGTGAGGTAAAACTTTCCAACCACTTCTTTCTAAATGGTTTTTAAACAGTAGTTTGAAACATGTGGCCGAGCATGATCACTGCGTCTATATGCTTCTCTTTTCGCCTTCCCATCCAGCTGTGAACCAGAAAATCGTGTGTTATTCATAAAAGTTTCGTTAAGTTTAAACCGACAAATCGTCAGTTAATTATAATCAGTTGCTTACTTATTGATCTGGCTTTTTTATGAAGACATCACTGAATACATTCACTCCTCTCTTCGCTTTTACATAAAGATGTGAACCAAGTTATCTGCTGTTAAATATAAAGTGTTCAATTTCATTGCAAATGTTAGCGTCAGTTTATTGCCATGTGTGTTTCTATAATACTATAGATGGTGTTCGATTACCTCAGCATCCATTATATTTTCATAGCATTGGACAGCTTGGACTAATTACTACTAAGGTTTTTGGGTAATATCTTTGGCACCAATACAGTTTTCATTGAAAAACTAGTTATAAAGAAACACCTTACTTTACACAGTATTCATATACTATACATTTTTCATTGTTTCTTCCATTTCATTGTTCCATGTTCGTAAACCAATCTTTGGAGTCCCTAAATAAGTTTAAATTTTTCAGCTTGTTGTTGAAACAAAACCATAAAAATCTGAACAAAAAACAAAAGAGATCCACTAGTCCAACTTTATATTTTTTTTTGTGTATGAGTAATATTTAATTCGGTTCACCAAATTAATATTAATCATACGCGCTCCTGCTAACAAAATTCGTTCTTTTTCAAACATGATATTTTTGGTAAATTTTTTTAAATGCCAGCCATTGTAAAACACCGTCTTGCATGCAACTTGTGTGCAAAAAGTAAAAATTCACAAAAAAAAAGAAGAAAAACTGAAGCACAGTTGTGGTTTTGGTTTAAGGTTTATGTGTCACGTTGGTTTCTTAATTTCCCAGTGTTTTTGTTGTTGGTGTGTTTTCAGTAGTTTCTTTATGCCGGTTACCATATACGTGAAAGTGTGCGTATGTGTGTGTGTGTGTATGTAATTGTTGCAATAGTAGTAGTAGCAGCAGCGCATGGTAGTCATATTACACAATTGGGACAAATGATTTTTGTATTCGTAAGTGAGTGTCTGTGTGTGTGTTGTGTTTTTTGTTTCAGTTTTTTTTTTCCTGTAGTTTTTTTTTATTATTATTATTTTCATTTAACCGTGAGGAATTTTTTACAGGATGTCACTTACAGTGGGTCAAATTAACTGTTTAAAAAGAATATGTAGAAAAAAAACGTTGTCATAAAAATTGTAAATTTCGTTCTACTAGGGTGTGTAACTGTATGAAAAAAAAACCAACCAACAACCAAAAACCTTTATAACAAGATGCCAAATGATGTGAAAGCTATAAACATTTTTGTTGAATGGTTGTTTTTAAAAGAATTCTCCGAAAAAACTAGTTTAGTTTTCAATGATTAGGTTTGCAATAGCTGAAGGGGTTTAAAAAAAGTGCACGAAATGTTTGAAAGGTATTTTGCAATGAAATCTAAAAAATGAGTCATACAAAAAAATTGTTGAAGGAAAATTCCTTAAAATTACGCTAATTAGTTGTAGAGCATGCATCTAAAAATTCTCTTATTTTCCTTGTAAATAATGCTAATAAGAACAAATTTTCTTTTGAAAAGGAAACCATGAAATTCTTTCACAAAGAAAACCACTTGCCTTGAGTTTTAAAATGTTACTTAAATTTTACTTTAAAATAAACCAATTAACAAAATACCATTAAGTTGTCAAGTTGAGTTTTTTCACAAATTCTAATAAACTCCTCATCAATATTTAAAAAAAAACGATTTGAAAATGTCACTTTTTTCTAGACTTTTGAACTCCTTAGACTTATTTACTTACCCCACTGCTGGCTGCCAATAACCATAAATAACTTGCCACTGAACTCATAAACACCTCACTCAATTGCAGCACATGTCAGGAGACTTTTTCATTTACCTTATGTCCAGAACTTAAGAAACCACCAAACGAAAACCAACCAAACTTACAACAAAATACAAAAACAACTATAAACTTAAAACCTCCACCAACAAAGAGCATTTTTAAACACAGGGAGTCTTTTGCAACATAGTTAATAGTACCAAAGTTGTTTTTTTTACAAAAAAAAAAAAAAAATTCATAGTCATATATTACATATTGACGCAAAGTCCACAACATATGGAAATACAAAAATAAAAAACAGGTAGTGCAATATGGTGGTTCTTTTGTGAAAGCAAAGAAATAAAACAAACAATAAGAATAAATACAAAAATTTATAATAAATGAAAGCAGAATACACAAAATAAACATCAATTACTTTATAAATACAAAAATATACAAACATTAAACAGATACATGTTCATACAAACAATCACACACATTATTGTATGTATAGTTATCAAAAAGATACTTCAAGTTATTGCAGGCTGTCCTTTACATGCCACAGAAGTAAGAGTTTTTTTGAAAAAAAAGAACTTGTCTCTTTGTCCTATCAAAGTTAAAAAAAAACACCAATATGTACAAAGATTTATGTAAACATATATCTTCACAGGTGTATATAAACACGTGCAAATATAGTCTGGACAGTATAGACTAAATTCATTCAACAGAACTAGAACAGAACTAGAACAGAACTAGAACCTGAAAAGAACCTGAACAAAAATCTCAAAAAGAACCTGAACAAGAACCAAAACTAGAACTTGAACCTAAACTACAACCTGAACTAAAACCTGACCAATGATGAAGATTTAGAACCTGAACTAGTAACTGAACTGCAACCTGAACTAGAACAGAACATAACTATAACCTAAACTAAAAGTAATCTGGAACCTAAAGTAGAACCTGACCTAGAATCTGAGTTAGAGCAGACTTGATTTTGAGGCGAAACAGCCGACATTTCTAAGAAACGCATGAAACAGCTGCTGAGTACTTGCAAGTTCAGCAGCTAATTACTGGTTTGATTTTTTACAATCATTTTGGATATAGCAGACATATTCGTCTAAACCCCCTAAAAAAATCTATGTTTTTACTCATACAAACTAAATATTTTTTATTCTCAATTAAACTTATACCACAAGACTTGCAATGTACACATGCATACACTTAAATGCCTATTAACAGGTCCTTTATACTCGACTAATACATATACTTGCATACATACTCGTACTAATAGAAACTTTTCGTCAAACGAGTATATATGAGTAAACAGACAATAGGATACAGCAACTGTGTGAGTGAGTATGTGTGTATGTTGGCATAGAGCAAACTGCAATTACTCGTAGTAGTAGAAACATCACTTTGCTTTACCAAATGCATTGCTATGTATTTTTATGCTGCAGATTTAACTTCAGTTTGGGTCCTGTGCTATTGGCTGTAACTTTGTTTTCTAGTCTTTATCGTTGTCGTTCTTGTTGTGCTTCGTGTAAAGTACTCGAGTGAAGATGATAAAAAATAAACACTCACACCTTTGTCGATGCACATGTACATATGAACATAAAAAGTTGGAAAGTATTTCGCGTTTGAAAAAAAAGAAGATTTCAATAGACCTGAGTTAAGTTGGTGCTATTAGCATAGATTCAAACATACATACATACCTACATAGATACCTACCAATATTGACTTAGTACTATATGCAGACAGAAATATACATATCTACGTTTATGCATATAAGTATTTGTTTATCCAATGGTTTTGATGGTGTTAATGTAACGTTCGACTTCAACAGTTCCGCCAGTTTGAGCAAAAAGAAGTGGCTTAGCATTACCAGTCTCTGCCCAGTCGAACAGAGTTCGAAGGCCTTACAGTGGTTGAGGAGATTATTCTCCGTCTCCTTTCCTATTTGGATTTCATTTTCAATCTGTGGCTCTCCACTATACATTCAAGCACGAGCAGTCAGTGCTAGAAGTTTTACACTTTGGTAGATTCCATTTTCAATCTGTGGCACCCCACTCTATAGTAATTCACGAGCCGTCATAGAGTTTTCTATTTCAACATACCAATCTATAAAGATGATTAACCTTCTGATGTTTTCAGATCAACATCGACATTACCAACTTCTGGACACTCAGGATTCATAGGGCTGAAAAACTGCTTTATCGTCTTCTACTCAAATTTGGGAGAGATTATCAATGTTTCAATTTGATAACCGACAACACACTTAAATTCTCCTTCTCTCCTGCAGAGTTCCCTTTTCTCCTTTAGCATGACAACTCCTAAAGAAGCCATAATATTTGGACGATTCCAAATTCAACTTCTAAAGAAGTAATATTAATTGGGAGATTCCATTTTCATTCTGTAGCAACACATTCTGTATTTAATCACGTCGACTAATTCTCAAAGTTCTGTATGGTTAACAACTGTCATACTTACATAATATGACCTATAAACACGCACCAATTTCCTGTCAGCCAACTCCGGACTGTGAGTGTACTTCTTTATTTTAGCATTACAACTGTTGCAGAATTTATAATATTTGGTAGATTAAATCTCTAATAGCTGTCACCAAATTTTATATTCAATCGCAAAGAATGTTTATATGGAAGATTCCATAACCATTCACTGGCACCCATTCTTTAATCAATCAATTACGTGTGATCTTTATCAATGTTGCAGTTTTGTGCAATATAAAATCCCCGACACCCACATTTGTCTTACAAACTTCAGTACGTATCTTAAAAGGATTGCCCTGGAGGAATTGTATCTTTAAAGTCATTCTATTTAGCCCCTGTCGTTAAAAGATCTGAGAGTGCAATAGTCAATGTTGTCTGGGAGCTTATTTAAACAACCAATTATTTTTGCATGTTCTAGGTCTCTTCAGTTTCTTACTTTATTAAGTATTAAAGTGTTTTTTGGCAGCAACATACTTAACGGAAAGCCAGTAATGCTAATCTGTGTGCCATTATCAGAATTAGCCAAAACAGTTATTTTGGATTTAAAACTATCTTGGAATCTGAACACTCAGACGAGAGTACTTGAGATCCCAGGGGGTATATTAACCCAAACTCATATTGCTATACAAAACCTTACAACATAATGACTGTATGACTCTTTGAGTTCATGAATAGGTTTCCTATTTCAGTGGGACATGTTGGTTGGTGCTGATGTTGGCATGTTAACTATAAAAAAAACCCCAACAGTTAGCTTGTTGCATTATAAAGGAGAAAAGAAACCACAAGAAAAAAAACGAAAACACACAGCAACAAAAAAAAAAAAAAAAAAAAAACAGAGAGAGGAACCGGCAAAAAGCGGGTTGCATGTTGTTTATATTGCTGTAAAAGTAAAGGTGGTGGTACATATTTAGTAGTTCAGCAACATTTAGCATTCTAAGTAACACGCAAAGTTGTTGAAAACCTGTGATTTTAGTTTAGTGTGAAAATGGTGGCACTTTCGTAATTGTTGTACCTCTACTTACTAACTCTACCCCTAGCTAAGTTTTACCTTTGTAGGTGGTTACAAATAAATTTTACTTTTTATTATTTCATAGAGCGACTAGCTAACAGTTGTTGTAAAGGCTGCCTTTAAAGTCTCTTTATATTTTGTGTTGTTGAAAAAATGTCTGTCGCAGGTGTTCGTTTTGCCTTTCTAAAGCCTTTCTAAAGAAGGCTGTTTGAGCTGAGGAAAGAGTGCGTAAGGAAACTACGGACTCTTTTTTTTTTTTGAGGGAAGTCTAGTGTGGTCTGCCTAGCTTTAATGTCCTCTAGCTATTACTTTTAGTTTTTCTTTATTTTTTATTTTATTCAAGTTTTTTTATGGGTTTGTTTGCATTCTTTTTGTTGCTCTAATGAATTTGTAAAATATATGACCATTTGCAAGTTGTTTTTATTGTAGACAAAAAAAAAAAGAAACAGAAAATTGGCGCAAAAGTTTTGAAACTTCTTAAGCCTAATTTTTGCTGATTTTTTTTTTATTTTGTTTAAGGAAAAAGGAGTTGGTCGTTTACTTTCTTGGTTAAGAAAAATTATAAGAAATTAAAATGACAGTACAGGAAAGTCGCTAAAACTAAACAAAAGATGACCGTAAACAAAAGGCCTTGGCTATTTTTATTTTGATTTTTAAAGATAACTGAAGGCGAGTGATTTAGCTTATATATAGTTATAGATAATAACTTTTGTCTTTTTACTAATAGAGAATAAAGATCGAAAACAATAGCGTAATTCACAATCTTGTGCAAATGCTATTGCATTTGCAAAAAGGTTTAGCATATTCTTGCTCTTGACGTGTATTTTGTTACTGTAGAGCAAAAATATGCTAAACCGTTTTGCAAATTCAATGATGCAATACCGTTTGCACAATATCGTGCATTGCGCTAATATAAATATAATCCTTGGACATCATTATAGCATGTTTGATTAAGAAATTGTCATTTTTAAAATGTTAACTTGCAGTTATTAAATCATTGTCATCAACGGTGAAACTTAATTTCAAAATTTTTTAATAGTTTACACAAAAAATTTATTCCCGTAGAAAATTAACCTAGATTTTTCAATATAAAAAATTACGAAAAATTTTTCACCCAAAATTTTTTTTAAATTTTAAAATTTTGTCTATTTAAAATAAATTTGCATAAGAAAATGATTAAATAAATTTTTTTATAAACTTTTTTCTTCAAAAAATTAAAAGAATCAAGCACTATTTTTTACTAAATTTTTTTTTTTACAAAAATCTCAATAAATGTCAATATTATTTACAAAGAGTCTATATTTAATTTCTATAATTCTTCAAAAAAGCATAATAAATATTAAACGTTACTATTTACATCAAATAATACGTTATTTACTTAATATAAACAATTAAAGTGCAGACTAATTTGTTTAAGAATTTCTTAGTGTCATTTTGAAAGTATGAAACATAAAGACTCCGCTCCATTTTATATTGTTTACACACAATTATTTACACAAAGTAATATTTTAAAAGTAAAAAAACATGGAGGAACTAAACAATTTTATATTGTTTACATGAACAAATACATTGTTTACACAATGTAAACAATGACAATTTTTGTAAACTTTTTCGCAAATTATTTGATGACAATTTCTAGCTATGAAATACTGTATATTAATTAACTGTTTTATTGTTTACACATAATTTTACTTTATTTACACAATGTAAAAAAGTAAAATTTTTGATAATTTTTTCGACAAATTCTTGGCTGATATCTTAAAATGTATGAAACGTAGAAAGCCACACAATTTGATGTTATTTGCACAGTCAATTACATTATTTACACAATGTGAAAGAGGTGTTACTTAAATTGTTTGCGTAAAATTTTGTTTTATTTACATGATGTCAACAATTAAAATTGAGACAAAACTTGGAATATTTAAAAGTCAAGAGATTTGTAGATTTGTTTTTTTATTATTTTCTAATTTTTCCTTATTTACACAATGTTAATTATTAAAATTGTGGCAAAACTTTTTACAAAGTCCTTTAAGAATTTAAAAATATGGAGATTTAATTCATATTTTTGTACAGGCCCCCCCTGCGCCTAAAAGTATACTCTATCCTTCTTCAGCTAATGGTGTCAATTACAGCAACAACAATAGCGGAAAAAACCGACTAGTATAGCCAGCATGTTAACTAGTTAAACTTTTACAATGAGCTTCACTTTC
Organism: Bellardia bayeri; assembly: GCA_950370525.1. Taxonomy (NCBI): domain Eukaryota; kingdom Metazoa; phylum Arthropoda; class Insecta; order Diptera; family Calliphoridae; genus Bellardia; species Bellardia bayeri. The sequence continues at coordinate 3,923,134 of OX493267.1, forward strand.
GCCAATTTTGATAAACTTCCTTTCGACGTGGCTGTTGTCATCAACAAAGAACAAAAAAAAAAACATTGTCCTCGTCCTGTTAGTGTTTTAGTGCGATGAGGGAGGTTAAACAAATTCTATTGTATATATGCTTTTGAGAGTTTTTCGAGAAAAGTTGGTATAAGTAAAACTTTAAACCACATTGATATCCAAATATACAGACATTTTGCTGGTTGGCTATTTTGGTTGGAAAATGAAAAACTCCAGCAAACAAAAACAAAAAAAAAAATAATTCATTTTAGAATATGTCTAGCCTGTACAAACACTTTGTGAGAAATGTGTATGTTTGTTTGGGTATGATTCGGTTCTATTTTAATGTGATTGCAATTGCGATATTAATGTTGACGCCAAACGTTTTCCTAACCAAAAACGAGTTAAACTATTTTATATATATGTATGTATATATTTTTCTCTCTCCTTTTTTCAGTCTTTTTTGGGTTTCTCATTATTTCGACAAAACTCTAGCAGAGGCAAGTATTATGTAGAGAGAGGGGCGGGTGGGGGAGGTCATATAGAAAACTGGGTTTACAGCCAACCAAAGCAAAACTGGCCAGCATACTGGACGTGGTTGATTGTAATAGAAAGTTTGGTGTTTAGTTTAAAAACCTCATTCATGGCATGTGGCAAAAAAAAACCAAACACACAGACAAACAAATTCAAACACAAACACTTCTACACTCATAGAATACGAGTATGTAGTAGTTATACTTGTTAGTTTGAAGGTATTCGTGTCTCTGTTTTTCTATGAGTTTGAGGTTTTTGTGGTGGTTTTTGTCAAACACAAAAAACCAAACTGGTAGAAACTGGCAAAAACTTTAAAGTTTTGCAAGTTTTAATTTTTAGAGTTTTTAATTTGTTTGCTCTGACTTTACAACAATGCTAAGAACATTGTTAAACTTGTTTTTTTTACATTTTAGCTGCAAGTGTTGGAAGAATAAAAGACATTGCAGTTGCTTGCATTCTTCTTGTGCCTTCAAAATGTCTTTAACTCAAGGTAATTAATGTCTACAAATTCTCAAATGTAAAAACAACATAAGTCTATGTTTTCAAATTAAATGTAGTGTGTCTGTGTTTGTTTTGTATAAAAAGCACACAAACTCGAAATGTCTAAAAAGAGAATTGAGGGTTTGTTTCTTACATATTCAACAACAAAACAATTACAAGAGTTAACATGTTTACAAATTGCGGGTCACTCAGGCATGATTTTAGGGGAAGTTGTCTGAAATACGAGTATTTAACCATCAGAAAAATAAGGAAGTTTTTGAGGGTTGCTTAAACAGATTTTCTTCATTATGAGCTGATTTTCTAGCAAGTACGTTATATTTAGGAACTTAACTTATATAATACAAAGGAGTTAATTGTTTACATTGCGTACATTTAGGAAAATAATTTAACAAAAATTTTAAAGTGTTATTTACTTATAATTTTACATTATTTCCACAAATTTTAGAGAAATTTTGTAGAAATCAATTGCTGAACCTTTTAAAGAAATACAGAGAAACAATGAGATTTTTTATTGTTTACACACAATTTGACATTATTTACACGATGTTAACACATAAAGTTGTATCAACATTTTGAGTAAATTGTTTAGTAACATTTAAGAATTAAGAAATTCAAAAGAAGCAAACAATTTTATTTTGTTTACATGCATTTTGACATTATTTACACCATGTAAACAATTAATATTTTTAACAAACTTAGTGCAAATTATTTAAAAACATAAAATATTTTAAGATTTGAAATTTTTTACATAAATTACAAACGTATTTACATAATGTAAAGAATTGGAATTGTTACAAAATTATGTGTAAATTATTTAGACAGTTTTATAAATTACGAAATATAGCGAAACTACACAATTTTATATTTTTTACACACAATTTTACATTATTTACATCATGTAAACAATTAAAGAGAAATCCCTTAAGGAGTTTTATTGAAATTTCCTATAAAATGTCATATATTTACACCATGTTAATTATGTAAATAACATAAAATTTGCAGTTTTTATTTATTTTAAATTTCAAAAGCCTCTAAGTAAATTGTTCGTAATTAAGCAATCATTTTAATTGTTGCCATTGTGTAAATAATGTAAATGTGTGAAAACTATATCAAATTTACTATTTCCTAATAAATCTGATTAGTTAAGGAGAACTGAAATATTGTTTAAAACTTTGGAAAAATTTAAATTGTTTACATTATGTAAATATGTAATGTAAAATTAGAGTTAAATAATAGAAATATGAGTTGCACATATTAAAAACTGTTACTGGATTTCAAAGGTTTTTTTGTATTTTTTTTTATAATTTACATGGTGTAAAATATTGTGTAAACAGTCAAAAATCGTAACCTTAATTTCTATTTCTTGACTTTCAAAGGTACTTTATAAATTGTAAAAAAATTTGCCAGTATTTCAATTATTTTATAGATAGATTTTATAGATTCTTTATATTACTATAAATAATTTGAATGAGAATTTGTTCCTCTTGCGAGTAAAAATTGTTTTATAAAATTCAGTTATTCGAAGTTGCCTTCTAGTTAAATATAAAAAATTTAATTTGAAATTTATTTTTGTATATTTCCATCATATGTTCTACATTAGCTTTCCGTTGGAAAGCATAAATGTAAAATCATACAGAAATATACAAAGAGACACTAGCAAAATGTAACGTTTTCTGGCCTGCTAAAGCCGTCATCAGCGTTCTTTGTGTCTAATATTGTTTATTTTGAAAATCTTTATATTTAACTCTTTTTATATACTGAATGAGAATTTGTTCCTCTTGCGAGTAAAAATTGTTTTATAAAATTCTTTTATTCGAAGTTGCCTTCTAGTTAAATATAAAAAATTTAATTTGAAATTTATTTTTGTATATTTCCATCATATGTTCTACATTAGCTTTCCGTTGGAAAGCATAAATGTAAAATCATACAGAAATATACAAAGAGACACTAGCAAAATGTAACGTTTTCTGGCCTGCTAAAGCCGTCATCAGCGTTCTTTGTGTCTAATATTGTTTATTTTGAAAATCTTTATATTTAACTCTTTTTATATACTGAATGAGAATTTGTTCCTCTTGCGAGTAAAAATTGTTTTATAAAATTCTTTTATTCGAAGTTGCCTTCTAGTTAAATATAAAAAATTTAATTTGAAATTTATTTTTGTATATTTCCATCATATGTTCTACATTAGCTTTCCGTTGGAAAGCATAAATGTAAAATCATACAGAAATATACAAAGAGACACTAGCAAAACGTAACGTTTTCTGGCCTGCTAAAGACACAAAGAATGCTGATGACGGCTTTAGCAGGCCAGAAAACGTTACATTTTGCTAGTGTCTCTTTGTATATTTCTGTATGATTTTACATTTATGCTTTCCAACGGAAAGCTAATGTAGAACATATGATGGAAATATACAAAAATAAATTTCAAATTAAATTTTTTATATTTAACTAGAAGGCAACTTCGAATAAAAGAATTTTATAAATAATTTGCTTATGTAAATAATGTAATTTTCTGTGTAAACAATGTAAAATTAAAGAAATATTTCTATGTTTTTAGCTTTGTAATGCCGTAAATAATTTGTTCAGAATTCCAATTGTTTACATTTTGTAAATAGTGCAAAATCTAAAGTAAACAATACTTTGGTATATGGCATAACTAAAGGTTTTTTAATAATTGTGATCAAATTTTTATACTTTTATTACATTATTTACATTATGTAAATATAAAAAATTACTATTTTTGTTATATGTAAAAGTAAAATGATATAAATATCATCATATATATATACTAAGAATATTTCTTCCACAAAAACAAAAATCAAACAAAAACAAACAAATATAAATGTTTAGGTTAAATTTCCACAAATAATAGCAGTTGATTTAAGAGAAGAATGTTAAACACTAAATAAGTCATTAATATAGAATTCAGATCACTTAATTTTAATGAAAAGAAATTTCTTTTTATTTCTATTATTTCAATAAAACCATGTAATTTAATTCTTGTGCTTTTTTTAGTTGCTCTAAAAGTTGTCCGGCTAAAATTCCATGAAATTATTACATTTACAAAATCCTATGAAATTAATTAAACACATGCCTTTAATTACTATACATTCCTGCTACTTTTTGGTTCACAGAGTTCATAACATTAATGCAATATTTGAGGTTATAATTGATTCATGCACATTACTATATTTGTTCATTTCATTTAAATGTAGAAGTATGTATGTTGGTTTGTTCAATGTACATTGTATATAAGTGGGATTTAGTTAACATTTTAGTAGAAATATTTATTTAAATGTCATTGTTTTATTATGTTGTGAAATTAACATTTATTATTTAGTGAAAAGAAAATTATATACACATACTTGTGTATGTAGTAGTTGGAGTAGCCAGCCAACAGCCAACGCATACATACCATGACCACAGAGTTTTGCAAATTGTATTCATAAGGTTTGTTAAAGGATTTTGAGTTAAATTCTTTTTTTTTTTCTATTTTTTCATTATTATTATGATTTGTTGTAATCTGGCATGTAAAGTTCATTAGGGGAATCAGAAAGATGTAAAATTGTGCAGTAACGTGAAGCTAAAGAACTCCTTCAATTATGCAAATCACAGTGGGACAATTGTAAAACAAATAGTGTCTCAATAGGACTATTTTCTATAAAATAGTGCCTAATCAGAACAGTGTCTCAGCTGGACATTTTTTTTATAGAATAAAAAGTAATTAAGATTTAGAATTCTTCCTTAAATTTATTTTTTATGATTTCCTTAATTTTTGCCCATTTTACACTGCACTCCATTAGTATTTGCAGTTAATTAAAAATCTTGTTGAAATGTTAATTTATTCTTAGTTTCTGACCCGTTCGTCGTCTGTCTTATCTCTCAACACCTTTTTACCATAATTTTCTAATTATGTACGTAATTTATCTACGCAAGAGAAGACATGCAGACCCAACTTAATATTGAAGATAAAATAAAGATAAAAGGTGTTGACCATATTTTAACTAATTTTGAAAATATGCATTAGTTTTTTTTTTTACAAAGAGTTTTCAATTTTAGTACGAGTTTGTGTTTCTAAACTTTAGTTTTCAGTTTGTGTTTGTGTATTTTTTTTTCTTTTGCTAGCAGACCATTTTAGTTTTGCCCGAACCATAAATTTGCATTGAAAAGAAAATTTTCATAAATGATTATTTAATGTGGAGAGGTAAAGCAATTTGCATATTAAATGAATTTTACCTTTTTTGTGTAAACAGTACTGCATGTTAAGGGAAACTATGAAATATAAGCTGATCATTTAGTTTGGGCTTGAGTATCATACTTTAAAATAGAGGAAACTTGCTGGAAATGTTTGGAAAAATTATTTACTCTATGAAACACGTTTTAAGCTGTTTTAAGCAGTTTTAAGTACTAGCAAAAACAGTATAATTTACATCAAATATTACATTCTTTACTTAATGTCGAATTGGAAATATTTCCAAAATAAGTATAAAAAATCCCTAAACACTTACATTTCACTATAATAATATTTAAAATCTGACAGTTGTTAATATTAACTTAATAATTTACATTGTTACACAAAGTAAATAGTTCATAAAAATCGTGATATCATGAAGTGTAAGCATTATTATGTTTTAAAAGCTCCCAAATACCGTGAACAAGATTTATTTACTTCAAAAATTACATGCTTTACATAATGTAAACAATTGAAATGTTTGACAAAATGAAAAGAAATTCGAAAAAAATGTTAAAGTTCATTATAATGAATATTTCACTGCTTACAGGATAATTTACATTATTTACACAATGTCAACAATTGAAGTAAAGCTTAATAAATCATAGTTTACCTGTTGAAATTGTTTAAAAAAGCCGAAAAAGCATGAAAGATCATTGTTTACAACAAATATTATATTATTTACATGATGTAAAAAATTGCAATTTTTGGCAAACTAAACAAACATTTACCAACAAGCTGTATAACTCAGCAAAAAATGATATATTTTACTAAATATATGGGATTTTACTTTGGTTACATAATTTCAACAATTGAAGAAATGAATGGTGGTAGTCTAAATACAATTGTTAAAAATGTTTACAACAAAAAAAAAAAAGAATGAAAAACATTTTTTACATCAAATATTATATACTTTACATAATGTAAACAATTGGAATTCTCTAAATATTTTACCACAACTGGTAAATTTATTATTAAAAGTGACATTTTTTAAAATTTCAATGATAATTTACATTGTTTACACAATGTCAACAATTGACGACAAGCAATATAATAGAAAATACAATTGCTTAAATCTTTTAGAGGTCTTCAAAAAGCTTAAAAACTATTATTTACATCAAATATTAGATTCTTTACACAATGTAAACAACAGAAATTTTATCTCAAATAATAGGAAATCGTATAAAATTTGTCAACAAATTCATACATATTATTGGTAAACAAATATTATTTACATCAAATATTACACAATGTCAACAATTGGAATCTTTGCTCTAATAATAAAATTGGCTGTAAACGTTCAAGAAAAATTACATATTTTACTATTTACATGAAAATTTACTTTGTTTACACCCTGTCAAGTAAATGATGACACATCAAGGTATAAATGTTAAAATCTTGTCAAAGTCCACATAAAGAATAAAAATGTATTGTTTACTCAAAATATTACATTGTTTACATAATGTCAACAATAAATTTTTTTGATAAAATTACAAGAAATTGGCCAAATATAAAATGAAAATTTTTTATTTTACATGAAAATTTTCAATTGTTTACACAATGTAAACAATTGAATAAAAGCTAAAAACATAATTTAAAACTGACACAATATTACCAGAAATTAGTAATTTTCATAAGGCCAAGAATTGATATTGCTTGTAAAATATGTAAAGGGTGTTCCAAAATGTATGCAATTTAATTCAATAAAAAACTAAATTTTATAGAATGTAATTTGTTTATTGAAGCATAAAGTGTTTAGGAGAGGGTTATATGTATAAACGAAATATAAAAAATTGGAAATGTAAAAATTTCCTACAATTTTCTACATTTCTGGATTCAACTCCAATCAGAATCCAAAATCACAAAAGTTCTTAAAGGGTATTTACTATTCTTCACAGCCGACTATACTTATATACTCTTACTTATGTTTTTTTTCCCCATAAAACAAACAACTTTTCTATATAAAACACACTGCAAATAGATGAGGCCAGCAAAATAGGTTGAAAAAAGGATGCAGACAGTGTTAAAGCAAGTCTGTTGGAATAACTTAGTGTAACCATTTTCTTCTTAAACTAACCAATATTAAACTTTAAGGTTTGTACAAAACACCAACTATAAATATTAAATTTTCTTCTTATAACTTTCAAACTAGAAATTTAATATGTATTTAAAGTAATGTTTACTTTAAATATACCGCCCTTTCTCCTTACGGCAGCTTAAAATATTTAATGAAATTCCTTACTTATTTATATTCAATTATGCCTAAATACTTCCAAATAAGAGTAAGTTTCCATTAACGCTTGATTATTTTAATTAATTAGAGAGAAAAGAATTTATGCTCCCAACCAACCCTCAAAAAAAAAAAAAAAAAAAAAAAAAAAAAAAAAACTAATAGTTTTCATGATAAAACAAGAATTTTCTTCGCACTTGACTTGATAACAATTTCCTGTTGACTTCCTTTTGCTTATAAGATTTAATTGATTTTTCCGTTTTGTCTCTTAAACATATGCTGGGTGGTGTTTGGCTGGCTGGATGTCGGTTTTCTTTTTCTTATTAATTTCTCTTGCTATTATATTATTGTCAATAAATTAATTCAAACTAATTTATTATGAAATCTACCCAGCTACTCTGCTCTTCTGCTCTTCTACTCTACTACTTTCTATTTCATAAAAGCTGCAATCTAAAAAGAAAAATCAATTGATTTTATAAAGCTGTTTATGACACAACAAACCTTCAAGTAAAAATGATAAATTTTGTTTGAGCACCAGGCAAAATAGTCCTTTGTAAAGCTTTAATTAAGTTAAATTTCCTTATAAAATCTTTCTCTTTTGTGTTGTGTTTTCCTTTTCGGCTGTAGCCGTAAAACCAAAATAATACTGATGGAATTTTTTAACTTTTTTTCTTTATGTAATTTGTTTACCTTTCACAAAACATTTCTTTACTTTTAAACATACACAATTAAAAGAAATGTATGTACATATGTACATACTTGCTTTTATTTGATTATTTGTAGGCATATGTGTGTTTGTATATAAATACTCATTCGTTTACATAAAACTCATTATTATGTTGGCGATGAGAAAATTTTTTAATTAAGAAAAGCAAAAAAGATTGAAAAAAATTAATAATAAAGACATTTTTTATAAAAAAAACTTATGCTATGCTATAAAACAAAACTATACTTTGCAAATTAAAAGGGGAGTTTTATAAAGTTAAACAGAACAGAATATTTGAACATATTTGCATAATTTTGTCATGTTTATAATGTTTGGTTGAGTCCGACCGAGTATTCGGTTTCGGTCTGGTGTTAGGACAAAAAATGTGTCTAATATTTTACACCTCAACTAGTGAAATCTAGAATTTTAGAAATATAAAGAAACTAGCTAATTTTATAGAGTTTACCTAAAATTTTATATTATTTACATAATGTCAATAATCCAAATCAAAAGAAAAACTTTCAGGAAATTATAAATAGGTTTGGATATATGTTAAAATTATAAAAATTTGCACATTTTATTGTTTACCTGAAATTTTACATTATTTACATAATTTAAATAATTAAAATTTTGGGTTAATTTTTCACAAATCATCTAGTGACTTTTGCAAGTTTTAAAAGTAATAGAACAATTCACATTTTTCTTGTTTACCCACAATTTTACATTATTTACATAATGTAAAGAATTAAAATTTTTACCAAACTTTCTACAAATCATTTAGAGTTATTTTAATGTTACCAAATATAAGAAGTAGAAAAGTTTTCATGTCGTTTTTACGCAATTTTATATTGTTTACATTGTTTATTGCAAATAATCAAAATTGCACGAGATTTTTTTTAAATTCAAAAATATGTAAAATATATTAAAAGATTTACATTTCAATTGTTTGTTAAAAATTTTACGTTATTTATATCATGTAAACAATTAAATTTTTTCCTCTATCGCTCAAATCAATTTGTAGCATTTGTTTGCATTGTTTACGCACAACTTTTCTTTATTTACATGGAGTAAACAATTAAAAAAGCACTATAAAGTATATTAAAAAAGTATAAAATATATTAAAAAATTTTATATTTTAATTCTATACATTATTTACATGGAGTCAACAATGAACTTTTTTGTTTAAATTTAGTTATGTAATGCTATACAGGGATTGTACATTAGTATTATTACTTGGTGTAAAAATTAAAATTCTTGGAAAAGTTTTAATGAAATTCAAAGGGTTAAAAGGGGTTGATTTAATTGTTGACTTGAAATTTTACATTATTTACACAATGTTTCATTTTGCTGTATTTTCCAAAAATCATCATTTAACATTTATTTATATAAATTTGAAATTGTAAGGCTTAAGTAACAATGTTGAAATACATACAATTGGTTTGAGATTGTCTCATATTTTCGGGCATAACTTTTTAGTTATTAAACAGATTTTGCTTATTTTAAATACCAAACTACTAAGATAAATGGTAAATATTCTTATGTAGATCCTTTTGATTGCGTTTGTGTATTATGGATGTGAGAGGGTTTTACACTGACCTATAGAAAGATACAACAAAATTTAAATATCATTTCTAAAACTTTTCTGGGTCTTAGATTAATATTTCCTGACAACGATATGCAAGTTCTTCTGTGAAAAAGAGTTATAACAATGATATGAAACCCGCCTTAAATATTCCAAGTAACTTCTAACATGTTTAGCAGCATCCTTTATTACATCACTTTGACCTCACAAGGGAGAGTTTTATATGAAATTATTGCACAAAAAAAGAAAACTTCTCTAAATGTGTGAGTAAATGTGCCCAGCAGTTTTATAAGAGCTCAAAGTAACACAATTTAGACAGTTGTTTTCTAATAATGTATAATTAATTGCCTGACTAAAATTTATATATTTTAGGGTCATGCTTTCTGTGTAATGCAAAGAAAGTTAATTGGTGACTTGTCATTATACTGTAGTGTTATTTTACCCAACTGAAGTAGTTTTATTTAGAGCCCCTTCGCAATATAAAATGTTACCTGTTCAAATTATTGTATTCATGTGCTCTTTGTAGTACATCCCAAGTAATCTAGTGCCAAGTTAGTTGTTACTTTAGTAGCTCTTAAGTAAACTAGAGTATATACTTTTTAAACTTATTTTCTTTGTATTTCACTTTAGTAATTAGTTATTTTACCCACCAGATGTAATTTATAGGAAAGTCAGTTCTTGCTTACTGTCGTTTTGTTATCTAGATTGTGGACTGTTTGATTTAATTTCACTTTATTCTCTAAAAATATACATATACATATTGCCGGAATAATTGTTAATATAGTTTTGCACTTTTTTCTTGCACTCAGTCCCATGTCTGAGTATGTCCTTTATTTTCAATTGTATAATATTTAAAAGACTTTAGTTGTACTAAAACTTTAATAAAAAATTTCCAATTCTATATTTGTTTTAAAGAAAATTTAAAATTTGTAAAATGTTTCATGGTTGCGTATGATTGATATTAATTTCAACTAATTTTATAGAAATGCAATTTGCACTGAGAGTCCAATTACATAGAGCAATGGAATGTTTAACAAAAATATTAAGAACAAATTAAGGTTGCATGCAACACTAGGTAACAACTTTAAACGCTTTTTTCAAAATTAATTTATTTCAATTCATTAAATTCAATCGACAAAGAACTTAAAGCGTACTGTATATTATTGAGTGTATTAAAATTTTACTGGCCCTTGTTAGATCAAGCTGTATTCATTACGAAATAATCAAATCTTGTTCCTTTTAACTGTGTCTTAAATGTACCTATTTTCTCCAATATATGTATGTACTTGGGAGATGATGCCATGAAATCACTAGTTCTGTAACTAGTAGATGCTTTTATTAGAAATGTAAAATCATTGGACAAGTCCAGTCACACAGAACTGCTGGTCTATTTAAATATGCAGTATTCTGTGTATATAAAGCAGTATGTGTGCGTTATCGAGTGTATATGAATCTACATGTCCTTATGACTATGACTATATTTTAGTCCTTTGTAAAGTCTAATGCATCAAAACGCTTAAATGGAGACATTAAGACATTTATTACAAGTTCACAAAAGTGAAAAATTAAATTAAAATCTATGAGCAACAAAAAAAAAAATCTGTAAAAAAAATTCAATTATATGAATACGACAAGGAATACTCTAACTACAAGTACTTACTTATGTACATTAGAAGAGCCCAGCAAAAAAAAAAAAACACATTATGAAATGTTACCAAACAGAATTATTGTGCAAGCAACTGGAAAATGAACGAAAAAAAAACGAAAAATTAAATTTCCTTCAAATTTGAGCATTTCGTTAAAAGAAGACTTTTATTTTTACAGTTCCATTAAGATTTTTTGTTTGAGATTTAATTAGAAAACTCAGTTCTGATATTAAGCAAAAATAATTGAAATTTCAACTGAAATTCCTTTTCTATTTACATGCTACTTAGGATATTTGTGTGTGTGTGTGTAAATAAAAAACAAAGTACTTGGAAATTCTTAGTAGATTTAAAGGCATTTAACAAATTTTTAATTAAATTTTCTAACAAAAGAAAATATTTGTTTTAAAACAAATTAACCTCAAAAAATATAATGATTGAAATTAGTTTGTAAATAGAAAACATGTCAAAAATTATGGCTTTAGATTTATATATTAGAAAAACGCAACGCTTTGAAATATTCTTCTAAAACTTTAAAATTTGTCCAAACTTGTGCGTTTTAATCTTAATATTTAGTTAAAATATTCTTTCATTTCATTCCATAAATATTTAAATCTCAACTTGTTATTTTTCTCCTTAATCTATATGCTTTTTGGCCAATTAGAATTTGTCAGATTTTAAAAACTACTTCAGTTCGTAATATTTCTTATTTATAATAAAGCAGAACAAAAAAATAACCAACAAAACATCAACTGCCATAAAATAAAGACAAGTTGAAAGGAAAAACTTTAGCATTTTTATTCAATACAGTTGCGACTGAGTAGATAAAGTCAAATTATAAAAGAAAAAACACAAAAACACACAAGTACGAGGCTTAAAAGCTAAGTGTGCAAAACAAGAAGTTGTTCAACGTTTTCATTAAATACTCAGCTAGGATACAAAAAAGTTTTAGAAATAATATTTAATTTTTACTGTCACTTATATGTCAGTGTAAAACACTCTCACGTCCATAACACACAAGCGCAATTAAAAACATTCACATAAAAATACTTAGAATTTAACTAAGCAGTTTGGTATTTGAAATAAGTAAAATCGGTTTAATAACCAAAAAGTTATGCATTGACACTAAATGATTTATGGAGAATTAAATAATATTTTCAATTGCTTAGCTTGTGTAAATAAAGTAAATTATTTTGTACACAATTAAAATATAACCTTTGTTAATATATTTTGAATTTGCTTAATATTATTTTTCTAATTTTTTAAACTCTCGGATAAATTTTCTGTATTTACATCAAATAAATAATAACTGTATGTGTTTATATACCTAAACTTCAAAATGCTTTTAAATGATTTCTGAAAACAAGTTCATTGTTTACATGCTGTAAATAATGTAAAATTGCATGTATACAATTAAAATACAACATATTTTAATATCTTTCACATACTTTTATGGTAAAATAATGCTTTTTGAATTGTTTACGCCCTGTAAATAATGTAAAATGTTGAGTAAACAATATAAACTGACATAGTTTCTTTTTATTTTTTGTTTTAATGCTACAAATTGATTTGTCTCAAATAATTGAAAAATTTTACTTGTTTACATGATGTAAATAAGGTAAAATTTTATGTAAACGATTAAAATGTAACCTTTTTGATATATTTTGTTTAAAGGTTTGATATTGTTTTTGAACACCATTTAAAATTCTGGTGCTATTTTCATTATTTACATCATGCAAACAATGTAGCATTGCGTGTAAACAATATGAAAACTCCTAATCACTTTATATTTCGTAACTTTTAAATAAGTTTTTAAGTGATTAGTGTAAATAATGTAAAATTGAGTGTAAATTAAACAATTATATTTTATTTTCGAGATTAAGGTCTAATATTGTTTTTATTTTTATTTTTTATTTATTCCGATATTTCGCTACAACAAATATCATTATTATTAATTTTAAATTTTGTTATTGTTTCCCTGAAGATGTAGCGAAATTTCGGAATAAATAAAAATAAAAACAATATTAGACCTTAATCTCGAAAATAAAATATAATTGCCTAATAAATAAAAAAGTCGAACAATCAGTTAAATAATTGAGTGTAAATATAATATAAATTCGTATTAATTTTCTATTAATTTTTGAACATTCACAAGTAATTAGTTGATTTGTGAAAAATTCAGCCAACATTTTAATTGTTTACATTTTATATAATGCAAAATTTAAGGTAAACAATATAAAATTAGCTAGTTTCTTTATATTTTTAAACTTCTAAATGTCTTTTATTGATGTGTAAAAAATTAAGAAACTCAAAGTAAGTAATTTGGCAGAAATTAAGGAAAAATTTAATTTGTTTACATTGTGTAAATAATATGAAATTTCTGGTAAACAATGAAAATATTTGATTTTATTTATCAATTTCGTTTAAATTATTCCTGCAATCTTGATTTTTTACATCGTGTAAATAATGTAAAATTTTTCTATACAAAAATTTGGTGTCAAGAAAAATTTTAATAAAATTTTTTTTCCAAATTTATTTATAAAACATTCGTATTGTTTATGTTTTTTAGCTAAAACTTATCCTATAACCCTCTTATAATTGCACAGTCATGATAAAAGCATCACTTTAACCACAGTTTTTGAACTTTAGCAGATAATTTAATATTAAACAAGTTTCTTTATAAAATCACATAAATACATGCTAACCTAACATACTACAACCTGATAAACTCTTAGCATAACTAACACAAATATCAACAAAAACTAAAACAAATACTAAAGAAAACTTAAATAAAATATATAAAAATTTATAAACATATGAAGGTGTATATAGTACAATATTCTTGCAATAACAACTGATACTGACATTTGGTCTCTTCTACATTAAAAGTATCATACTACAGCTACAATCAACAAACAAACTCTCACATATTTCTACACACTAACACTACAACACATCTTTGAAGTATATAAAAGAAATACTCACAAAAATACAGTCAAATACTTAGATCTAAACAATTGTTCACAGCAAACTTGTGAAAGTGGCAGAGAATAGCAAAACAAGAGTAGAAAAATGATAGACGACTTGACATTAAGATAGACATAAAGACAGACATAAAATGAAGAAATAAATAGTAGTCAAACATAGAGATAGATGAGCAAATATACAGACGTTTAGAATATAAAAAAAAAAATTGAAATTATAACATAAATTTTTGTTTATAACCAAGACACATATAGAAATCAACAATCTTAAAAAGAATTTTTTATACCATAAACACAAAAAATATATGTATACATAAGTGTAAATTTATTTTTGTATATCACAACTATTAAAATAAAATAAGTTAAAACCAATCAAGTAAGCATACCTGTATACGGAAAAAAAACTAAAAAAAAACACCATGATTTGCTAAATATCAACCCAACAACATCAACAGCAATAAGACAAAAACTAAGCAGACAACTTTAACTTTATCAGCATTAGCAACTACAATCATCCACTAAGCAAATGCAAAAATCATATAACAGCCATAATTGTAACGCAGCTGAGGAAAAACACACACAAGTTGAAGAAGTTTTTTTATTTTTTATTCTTTTCAAGCAAGAACAACAACATACTAATTTTCATATCCAATAAAAATCATTCAACAAAATAGAGCAACAAAAACAACTCAAAAAACAACTGTATGTCTGCTTGCTTGCTTGCATGCATATGCATGTTTGTTTATGAAATAACAAATGAAAAAAAAAAACAAAAATTAAACAGGAAGTTAAAGAGAGTCATCATATCTACTGCAAGCATACAAACAGAGTCAAATAGAAATTACTCATGTGTTATGTCAGGTGTCGGGGTTGTGAAGTTTATTTGAAAGAGTAAGAGCAGGATTTTATTAAAAGTACTCGGCGAAAAAATTAATGATTAATGGAAGATTTTTAATATATTGTTTAAAAAAAAATTTAGCACAATCAAGTATCCTTTTAATAACTGTCACACTTAGACTTAATGGCGGCAAGGATGTTTAATCACGATATAAAATTTATTGCTGAAACATATTTATAGAGAAAATTTGTTGCTGGAAAAAATTTCTAGAGAAAACTTGCTGCTGAAACAATTTTCTAGAGAAAACTTGTTGCTGAACAATTTTATAAAGTAAATTTGTTGCTGGAAAAAATTTCTAGAGAAAACTTGCTGCTGAAACAATTTTCTAGAGAAAATTTGTTGCTGAAAGAAATTTCTGAAGAAAACTTATTCCTGGAATAGTTTTCTAAATTAAATTTGTTGCTGAAACAATTTTCTAGTGAAACTTTTTTGCTGCAACAATTTTCTGGTGAAACTTGGTTGCCGAAAGAATTTTCTACAAAAAACTTGTTGCTGAAACAAGTTTCTAAAAACAATTTGTTGCTGAAACAATTTTCTAGTGAATCTTTGTTGCTAAACAATTTTCTAAGGAAAACTTGTTGCTGAAATAATTTTCTAGATGAAATTTGTTGCTAAAAGTTGCTAAAACTCTTAATATAGAATAATTATTAATTTCATAATAATTTATCAAGAAGTAAAACTCTTAATTTTTCTTTGAATGTTTGTCATATACCTTTTCATACTAAACAAAAAACTAGTGCAATACTGATTACTTACAAGCACATACTAGTGCTACATTAAAGTTTTTATTCTCCTACTTTTATCCACACAACACACATCAACATTCACCGGCAATGGCAACAACTACTTAACAACAAGATAATTTCATATTATATATCTTCAACTACAACGACAACTACTCCTACTACAATTCTATGCCACTTGTATATAAATCGCTGTGCGTTGGTTTTTCTTTCCCATTTAGTGAAAAAATGTTTAAAAAAAACAGGAGAAAAAGTTCACATTTATTATGAAAACTACCTGAGATATTTATGTTTAATCGCGCTTGGAATAACTATAATCCATATAAACAGCTACTAACTACTTTAGTAAATAAAGTTAAATTGAGTTTATACAACAAGTTGTTGCAACTTGCTGAAGTTTGTTGAAAGAATAAGCGTATGAAACAGGATAAAAACTACACACATATTCGCTTACCCATACAACAAAACTATGCTATACATATAAAGATATTTAATACTGTTTTATATAGCATACATGTAGGCAAAACATATTAACGCACAAAAGTTATAAAAGATATTTAAATGTTCAAACTTAGTATGAGAGTATGAGTATATACGTGTCTTTAGGTCCTTATAGCAATGTGACGCATTAAGTGCTCATTAATATCAAATGTATATGTATGTATGTACAGTTTCACTTCAACATCTGCTTAAACACACACATTCTGTTGAATACCTACTATATATACAAATTATCATTCATAATTATATACACACTTGTTTATATAGAGATGTTAAAATATTTAAGTGTATGCGTTTGTGTTTTTTTTTTTTTGGAGTAGAATTATATACATATGCATAAGATGAAAGATATGGCAACGTTTTGTAGATTTAACTACTTAATCAGCAAAAGAAATTGTTATACACTTCTTTGTTGTATATGGATGTATTTACTCTATTATATATTTATAAAGTTTCGTTTGAAAAAAAGAACTTAATATCACTTTATAACTCTTATTAGACTTTTTGTAGTTTAAAACAAGTAAATAATGGTTTCTGGTTATTCACACACTTTTAAAGAGAATTTATGTGTTTCTGTTTGTATTAAGATTTTAAAGCAAATTAAAAAGAACTAAAAGGAAAGAGCCACATCGATGCTTTAAGTTGTATTGAAATTAGTTTCAGCAACAAATTTTCTCTTTAAATTCATTTCAGCAACAAATTTTCTAGAGAAATTTATGTCAGCAACATATTTTTAAAGGAATTTGTTTCAGCAACAAATTTTCTACAGAAATTTCTTTCAGCAACAATTTGTCTATAGAAACTTGTTTCGGCAAAAAAAATTTTAATAGAAATTTAAAAGTTGTCTATATATGTACTTGCCAAATATCGCTAAAATTTATATTGATTACAAATTACTTGAAAAACTATTTTTTAAAGAACAACTTTTTATTAAAGTTATTCTTGGGTTTTAGTAAAACAAAAAATATATATTTTTCTTAATTCTTAGTTTAAAATAGGTTATTTTTAAAAAAAGGACTAAAAATTTATAAAAAATTTAAGGCTACAATTTCTATCTAAAAATGCTTAATTGGATTTAATAAATTAATTTTTGATAGCTATGATTTTTAAGAAGCATGCCATATATCCTTTTCTTAAACAGAATATTTTTATACAAATTTTCTGTAATTTAAGTAGTAAATCTGCTGCCTGCGATTGATAAAAAATGTATACACACATATAGTTTAATTTTGGGTTAAAAAAAAATTATTATCCTTAACAAGGACAAAAAATTTATAAAATTTCAAGGCCACAATTTGTATTTCAAAAGGCTTAATTAGATTCAATAAATTAATTTTTTATAACTATGATATTTGAGAGGCATACCATATATCCTTTTTTGAAAATTAATATTTTTATTAAAATTTTTATGGATTTTCACTAATAAAGCTGATGTATTATGGTTACTAAACAAACCATATAAATAATTTTAAATTTCTTGCTCCAAACGTTTGATTATACTTAACAAGGATTAACAAATCTGCTATATTGTGGTTTCTAAGAATAACATATATATATTTATTAAATTTTTGGTCCAAAAAACTTGATTATCCTTAACAAGGACTCAAAATTTATACAAAATTTCAAGGCCACAAATTTTAAATAAAAAAGCTTAAGCATATATCCTTGTTTTTAATAATATTTTTATTAAAATTTTCTTTGGTTTTCTGTAAGAAAGTCGAAGCATTATGGCTACTAAACTAGATTTATACATATTTGTTAATTTTTAATACAAAAATATTATTATCCTTAACAAGTACTAAAAATTTCTAAAAAAAAAATTCTACAACAATTTGCATTTCAAATAGCTTAAACATAATTAGTAAACTTTATTTAAATAATTATTTTAAAAATTTGCCGTATGTCCTTTTTTGGAAAATTTAAATTTTATACAAAAAATTGTCGGTCATTAGTAAGAAAATTGTCGTTTTATGGTTACCAAACATATACATATATACATACATATATATTTTTTTAAATTTATGATGCAAACAATTTTATTATCCGTAAAAAGGATTCAGCATTTCTAAAATATCTTATGCCGCAACTTGTATGCTAAATAGCTAAAATATATCCTTTTTTGGAAAATAATTTTTCTATAGGAATTTATTTTAGCAATTTCACTATTTTCGTTTTACCTTAAATAAGCTATTCAGTTTACTTTACAGTTCGCTTATAGCCAGTTTTTCCTTTTTTATTTTCACAAAATATTTTCAATTATTTTTTTTCCCTTTAGTTTTGCATTTTTCAATTTCAGGTCTTTATCTGTGCATGAAGTCAAGTGTAATATACTTACATACATTGTAGGCGTAATATTTTTATTTAAATGTACACATACACAAGTCTGTATTTTAAAAAGGATTACTAAAGCAAAGGGATGGCATGTATGGTGTGCAAATGCAGCAATAAAAATTAATATTCATGCTTGAATGCGAGCATAAAATGCACTGATAAATCACATTAATTACAGTCATGCGTTAAAGTATTAAAATATTAAAAATCATCAAGAAGACGATGATGCTGATGATGACAACAATAACAGCAAAGATAAAAACTGAGGAAAAATTTGTATGGCATCAAAACCAGCAAATAATACAGAAATGCAATCGAAAAATTTTGTAATTTTACAATACAGAGTGGATATGTGTATGAGTATTGGCTTGTATTGCCTGGGTAATTTTCTTTAATATTTCTGAAATTTAAAAGTCAATTACAAGAAATATGATAAAGGATTTCAATTCTTTGCTACATGAAAAATAGTAAGAGCAGTAAGATGATATTATGATTGTTAAGTGTATATTTTTTTTTGTCTTAATTTCTTTACATACTTGTAAGATCCAACAGCAAATATAGCCTTGTACATACAGACGAACGAATTCGTAGGGTAATTAAAAATTAATTGAAGAAATCAAAAAATTAAAGTGTTTTGTATTCAGAAACAATTGTTTACAGGCAAAATATGAATAATGAAAAATAACATGGTTAAACAACATTCAATTTATGAATCGTTAAAAGTAAAAAGACAAATATTGCTTAAAAAGGATATATGACAAGCTTTTTTAATATTTTAATTATCAAATGAAATTCTACTAGTTATGTTTAAGCTTTTTTAAATACAACTTGTGGCCGAGACATTTCATAAAGATTTTAAATTCTTGTTAAGGACAAACACATTTTTCATACAAAAAATTATTAAAAAAAAATATATTTCATTTAGTCCTATTATTAAGTTTGCAAACGTTTTACTTTAAACAAAGAAAAATTATAATAAAATTTTATTTTCTCAAAAACAGCAGATTCTTAAAATATGGTTGCTTCTTAAATACAAATTGTGGTATATTTATATGTTTTTAAAAATTTTAAATCCTTGTCAAGGATAAAACAATTTTTTGTATGATTAACGTAAATGCTGCAAATTTTTTACTAAAACCCAAATAAAATTTTATTTTTCAAAAAAAAGGATATATGACAGGCTTTTAAAATGTTAACCTTTCAAAATTAGAATGTACTAATTCTGCTTTGGCTTTTTTTAATACAAGTTATGACAAAAACATTTTTTAAAAATGTTAATCCTTGTCAAGGATAATAATACATTTTGTAGAAAAAATTTTAAAAAATAATATATTTTGTTGTGCATCAACAATATAGCAAATTTCTTACAAAAATTAAGAAAAAAATGTGTATGATTTCTTAAAAAAAGGATATATGAAAAACTTTTAAAATATTACAGTCATGAAATAAAAATTTGCTAATTTAGTTTAGGCTTTAGAAAATACAACTTGTGGCTTATAACCTTTCTTAAAATTAATATCCTTGTTAAGGATAATACAAAATTTCATATTATAAATTTGAAAACAAATTTACATTGTTAAGTATGATTAATATAGAATATTTTCATACTGTAAACCAAGAAAATTGCTAGCAAAATTTTTTCAAAAAAGGATATATGACAGGCTTTTAAAATATTAAAGCTATTAATTAATATTTAATTAATTCTGTTTAGACTTTTCGAAATGCAAATTGTAGCACAGAAATGTTTTGGAAATTATAAATTCTTGCTAAGGATAATAACAATTTTTAAAAGAAATAAATTTTGTTTAATATCGGTAATATGTCCCATTTTTGAAAAAAGGATATATGGCAGGTTTTTAAATTATTAAAGTTATCTATAAAAAATGTGCTGATATTGGTTTAGTTTATTTAAATACAAATTGTGTTATTGAAAATTTTCAAGTCCTTACAAAGGATAATAAAGTTTTTTTGGTCAACATTTTTTATTTTTTAATTTTACAATACAATAATACAATAATGTTGTACTTTTAATAATATTACCAAGTAAATATTGCTAATATGTATTTAGTTTTTTTTATTTTGAAATAGTTTAAAATAAATTAAATTATTCTATAATTAAAACCTCTTAATTTTTTATTAACACACACATGGATAAAAAAATGCATACTTTCTTAATAAAAACTCAAGGCTTATTTAAGTGTAAATTTTAGCGTACATCATTTCAAGAAATAATTAGTTCTCATCAATCATAAGAAACTTGTTTTAACTAAAAATCATTTTAATAGAAACCTGCAAGCTTTGTATATTTACAATGATTAAGAAAATCTGAAGATTGAATAATTTATTTGCTTAATATTTCAGATTTATTTATTTGGCTATAAGGGTTTCTAAATTCTGTATTTTGTTCACAAATTCAACAGCTTCTCTTTCTTATTAATTTTAGAAAAAATTTTTCCCTCTTGCATAAATTAAATCCCTATACTCTCATCCAAAACGTGTCTATTAAGGTTTATGTATAGAAATTTTAAGTTTAAGGTTTTCCTCTTAATTTCTAACTTGTCATTATAATTAATGAGGTGACACCTTTTTGATGTATGTATAAATTTTAACTCTTTCAATTAACAGTATAATTATTTTTCCTTCTGCTTTTGAGTATTTACCTCATAAATACATGTATATACATACATATATGTATACGATATATAAATAATTTTATTTTAAGTCTTAGCACAAAAACGTACTTAATAATTTAATTATCATTTAATATACATACATTCATTCGTTTATAAAACTTTATAGTCAAAAAGATGAAAAACTTAAAAGCAGCTCTTTAAATATGTAACTTGACTCCTTAACTCACACTGTCTACTCAGGCGTCTGTTTCTTTCTTCATTCCATGTATGTATTTCTTACCGAGAAAAATGTTGAAAACAACATCAAACCCATCAACCATAAATCAGTTTTACTCTCTTAATGCAAATAAATTACGTTAATATGAGAGATGTTGTACCGTTATATTATATGTGGAAGTGTGCAGGTGATTTAACTTATACATACACACATATGTTGTATAACTGTATATGTATGTGTACATATATATATTAACAGTTATTCAACCATACATTTATGAATATTTCACATACACTCTTTCATTTAAATTCTTACTAGCCCAACTACATCCATACATACATATGTAGGTAATCTTAGTTGTATTTTTTGTGCTGGTATGTTAGCAATAATTTTACAGCTCTCATCATCATCATCTAATTGCAAAATATTTTCTTCTCTGTGTCTGTGATTTATGTTTATTGAAAGACAGTAAGACCGGGAAATTAAAATACAAATTTAAAAATATCAAGGATTCTTGCTTTAAGGAGGTACTTAAAATATTTGTACAATTAGCAACAAAACATTTCAACAAATTAAATCTATTTCTTAAAACCCAAATTTAGTTAATAAAAATGTCAGTTCTTATGTTTATTTTATATCAGTTCAGCATTTACGCTTAATTTTTGTCTTCAAAGCAAGTCAAATTTCAAAATTTATTTTACCAGCAAAAAAGGATATATGCCGGGTTTTTGAAATATTTATTTAAACAAGACATGAAGTGATAATTATAATAAGGCTCAATTTTTAACAAATTGTGACTTAAAAATATTTCAAATTACTATATGCTTTTTAAGGATAATTGCTATAAGATTTTAAATTTTGTTTTTATAAATAATTTGTTTTAATTATACTTAGTATTTTAAATAAATTTAAATATAATTATTATAAATTTTAAAGGGTTGCCAAAAAAACTTAAAAAAGGATATATGGCGAACTTTTAGAATATTAAAGTAAGCAGGTTAATATATACATTTAATACTAAAGCCACCTTTAATACAAATTGTGGCTTAAAATTTCTTCGAACTATGTGTCTTTTTTAATGAAATTTTTAAATTTTACTGTTATTAATAGTTTTTATCATATAGTTAATTTCTATTGTTTCTTAATAGTTTAAAATAAAACAAACAGTGAAAAATTTTCTTAATTTTGCAAAAACATGAAAAAGGGATTAATGGAAAAATTTTAAAATATTAATGTTAACAACTTAGTTTATAATAATTATAATAAAGCATATTTTATTATAAATTGTGGCTTATAAAGTTTTTAAATTAATATATCCTTTTTGGGGATAATTGCTTTGAATCAAGTTATTATATATGTAAATACGATAATAAAGCATATTTTAATATAAAACGTTATTTAATTTTTCTTTTTTTTTTTTAAAGTACATGTCATTTTCAAAGAGAAATGTAAAATTTTGTTAATATAAATATTTTATCTCCATTTATTATATTATTGCTTATAGATTAAAATAAAAAATAAAGCAAAATTTGTTAGTTTAAAAAAAATATATGAAAAGGATATATGGCCAGCTCTTAAAATATAAATGTAATAAATTTATTTTTTATTAAGTGTAGTAAAACAAATTTTAGTGCAATTTGTGGCTTACTTTTTTTCCAAATTATGTGTCCTTTTTAAGGATAATGACTATAAAATATTATGTTTCACTAGTATAAATATATTCTTTCTTTTATATTATTCCCAATAGCTTAAAATAAAGAAATACGTAATTTTTTTTAATTTTTATATAAAAATTAAAAAAAGGATATATGGCGAACTTTGAAAATATTTCTCATACGATATTGAAATTTTTGTACAATTTCCTTTTAACTAAACTATAAATTGTGGCAGTAAATTTTGTCTAAAATTGCATGTCCTTTGGCTGGATCTTTATAAAAATATATATTATGAATTACATATTTAGTTTGAATTTTTCTATATCAACCTGTTATGCTTCTACAAAGTATTTGTGTATTTTCTTTAACTATTGTTGCTGTGGATTTATCAGCAGCAGATTTTTCTTTATTTTATTTTTTCCTATTTAATTATTTTATAATATACAATTTAATATATGCCTTACAATTATATACATACATTATTACATACTTAAACACATACTATTACATAAATAAGTTATACAGCCAGTTTGAAACTTTATTACAAAAAGTAAAATAAAATAAAGAATTTTACCAAAAGCATGTTACCGTAGAGAAAACAAATAAAAAGGATGTTGTATTTATATTATACCTAATGCAATGTTGTGTGTGTTTGTGCATAGTTAAGTGTATATGTGTGTTTACGAGTATGTAAAAAAGTACTTAAACTTTTGACTTAATTATAATAAATGCCTGACAAGTATCCGCACCCTTTTTATATTGCTAAATACCCACGTAGAAATTTTCTGTGTATTAAAATACGACGGCAAATAAAATTTAATAAAAAAAATATAAGTACTCGTATGTAATAATAATTCGTATGAGCCAGTACAAGTAAATTATTATTATTTTTTCTCTTAGTTTTTTGTAATTTTTTTTTAATAAAATAAAGCATTAATTGCCAAAGTGATAATGAAGATTATAATGTGGATGATGATGGCAACGCAAAAGTAACAACAGTACAGATATAACAACATTTAAACAACACTGTTGTTAAGTTAGCAAGTGTGTGTCGGGGGTAATAATGATGACTCGTGTATAAGCTTTTAAAATTACACAAGTATTAAAGCTGGGTAACAAAGGGAACGAAATAAATAAATAAGAGATGAGTACAATATTGTTAAAGTTGTTAAATGTCTGATGTAAAGTAATAAAAGGACCAGCTATACTTTCAAAATGCTAAACAAATTTAAAATGTTAAACATTTTCTTGAATTTGAACAAAAATTTAAAAATTGCTTAAAACGTTTTTTAACAACTATTTTTGGAAAAAATTTGTAACCCACAATTTGTAGTTTTATTTACTTAATATACTTACCAAAAGCCAATACCATGAGTCAAGTATTTGAAAATCATTACATATATCCTTTTTTCAACATAAAATAAATTTAGAATTTTTTTTTCTAAAGCTTGTTAATATTAAACAAATTTATGCCAAGAAATTGGAATATTTTATAAAAATTATTCTTAAAAACAACTTTAAAAATTATTTATGAAAACAAATTTAGAAGCCACAATTTGTAGTTTTTCACACTGCACCGAAAAACAAAGACACAATATCATATCTTAAGCAGTTTAAAAGTATTACATATATCCTTTTGTTTAAATAAATTAAAATTTTTGCCTGCTATTAAACTATTTACTCATGTAAATTAATTTTGTTCAGGTATTGCTCTAACTGTTGGTTTTGGTAGTGAATATGCATTTTTTTTTTAATTTTATGACAATTTTATTATATCTGAGAAAGGACTAACAATTTCTAAAAAACTTTCTTGCTACAATTTGTAGTTCTGTTTAAACTTAATTGTCACGAAATTTCAATATTACAAGTTAAATATTTGCAGAGCTCGCCATATATCCTTTTGCGGAAAGAAACAAAATATTGCATATTTATAGCTGTAAACGGCAAAATGTAATAAAATAATGTAATTTGCAGTAACTAAAACAAAGTTTCCTTCACTTCTCCTTGAAAGGATACATAATTATACCAACATTTTGCGTCCACAATTTATAGTTTAATACACAAAGAAATTATACCAAAAATGCATTGTCTTAAATAAAATAATAAGAGAGCTTGTTGTATATTCTTTTTTCAGAACACACTTGTTTAATTTAATTTAATTAATTTTTAACTTTTCTGCAAATTTGTGCTTGTATTCTGTACTACAACTTGGAGTTTACCCTGGACCTAAATTAAAATAAAAGCTTTTTTTTTTTTTTTTTTTTTTTTGCTATTTTTAGCTATAAACAGTTAAATGAAGTGAATATTGGTAAATTGTACTAACTAAACATTTTTTCTAATAATCCAACAATTTTTAATTGAATTGTCCTTGAAAGGACACTTAATTTTTTTAAAATTTTGATGCTACAACTTATAGTTTTATGTGTAAAAAATTATACCTGTATTTTATAGTCTTGAATTAAATATTAAGAGAACTTTTTATACATCCTTTTTTAGGATTATACTATATTTTAAAATTGTTTTAAGGTATTGCTGTTATTCATAGTTTCAGAATTGTTATATATATTTTAAAATATCTTTTTTTTTATAATTTCTGAGTTCTTTTTCATACATTCTGGAAAGGACTAATAATTTTTAAAAAACTTTAATACTATAACTTATGGTTTTGTTAAGACCTAACTTAAATTTTCAATATCATAAGTTTTATATTTCAAAAGCTCTCCCTATATCCTTTTTTGAAATAAGTAAGATTTAAAGTTTTTTAGGCTTTAATTTTAATGTTTCTTAAATTTACACAAGTATAATGTTTCTATTTATTGTACATATTTCATGCTATCTTTAATATAAATACATCAAGTTGGTGCTGTTTTTAAAAAAAATCAGTCTGTCTATGATGTGTAAGCCAGTATAATGTCTAATCATTATGACTATGGTTGTGTGTGTGTGTGTGCGGATGTGTGTAGATGTCTCAGTTATGTTGGTTAAAAGATGTAAAATTTCATGCAGGATAATGTCTACATCATCATATAGATTAATGAGTCTGTTCTGTTGGTGGCAAATGTATTAAGATTCATAATGTAACCCTACTCAAGCATACATATACACAATACGTAGTATGTATGGGTATAACAACAAACATTATAAGACTTGGTGACATACAAATAGCATTAACATACATTTGTAAAATACATAATATCATACTACTACCCCAAAAAAAAAAAAATACTAAAAACTGAAAATAATAGCATGAAAAATAAGAGTAACTGAAGGACGTTTTGCAAAAATACCCCTTGATTTTTGTGCAAAAAAAAAATTCTTTCAAACACACATACATATATTCATAGCCGTGTACATATACGCGTATAACATTTACTCTGTTTAAATGTTGAATGCGAAAAAAGTAGAATACGACACCCGGTTTATACGTTTCCGTTGTATGTTATGAAAATGATGACAATATGGCTTAACTTCCTTTTTATGTATAGATATGTGTGTATTGTACAGCTGCAGAAACATCAACAGAGGCATATATGTACAATATTTAAACATTCAACCACACTTACGTATTAATACCTACAGTGAATGACAATGTTTTATGGAAATCATAAAAAAAGTGTTTGAGAAATAAACACATGCATAATTTCTGTAAAACTTTTCTATTACAATTTATAGTTTTATTCCAGGCATTTACTAATAAAATTTCAATAATATAAATCCAAGATTTAAAGAGTTCGCCATGTATCCTTATTTTAGGAAAATAAAAATTTGGATATTTTTATGTTTGTACTGACAAAAAGGTTATATTTTAAATTTCTATTATATTTCAAACTTTTAAGCGAATTATTCTTAAAAAGGATACAAAATTTCCTGAAATTTCAATGCCACAATTTTTAGTTTAGTTTGTGTGATATTATAACCCAATTTAATTTGTATAAGAGTACACAATTGCAAAGGTCGCCATATATCCTTTTTTTAGAATTAAATAGAATCTTAACTTTTACTATATTATTTAATTAATTGGATATTTTTTGGCTTATACAAACATTTAAAGAATTTTTTACAGCATATATTTTTTTTAACTCAATTATCCTTGCAAGAGTTTAAAATTTCAAAAAATATTAATGCCACAATTAGTGGTTTTATTAAATGAATTTAAACGCAACATTTTTATGTAATAAGTGTATAATTTCAAAAATTCTTAGAATGTCCTTTTTTAAATGAAAAAAAAATTTAAACATTTTCTTTCCAAAACAATTTTTAATAAATTTAAAATTTAATAAATATACTTTGTAAATTACAAAAAACAATTATTTTTTTCCCAAAACAAACTTGAGAACTCAAAGATCCTTTAAAACGAATATGCTTTTTAGGAAATTTTAATGATACAATTTTATTTAAATTATTCTATGAAAGATAATAAATTTTATTAAAATTGTTTGCTAGAACTTGTAATTTATTTTGTCAAACATTTTGCAAACAAATTCAACTTTAATACATAAATATTTTTAGATTTGGCCACATATCCTTTTTTGAAAAGAGTCTTTAAATTTTTTTACCTTACTACAATTAAATAAATAAAAATTTCAAAACTAAGCTGCCTTTTTCAAATTATTTCACAAATTTTTTATTTTCCAAGCAGTGTCCTGGCAAGCATAATAAATTTTACAAAAATTTCTATACTATAACTTGTAAATTGTTTTGTCAAAATTTTAACTTTAAGAGTTAAATATTTCCAAAATTGGCCATATATCATTTTATGAAAAAATAACATTTTTTTAAATTTTCTTGTCCAACTGCAATTACATCAATAACAATTTCAAAATTAAGCTGCCTTTTATAAATAATTTTACAAATTGTTTATTTTTTTTTAAGTGTTGCCTGGCATGGACAATGAATTTTACAAAAATTTCTATACTACAACTTGTAAATTGTTTTGTCAAACATTTTGCACAAAATTTCAACTTTAAAAATTAAATATTTCCAAAATTGCAATATATCCTTTTTGAATGAATAATAAAAATTTGGCAACTTTTTTTTGAGTTATATTAATTTTTATTATTTTTTAAACAATATCTTTGAAAGGATAATGAATTTTTTAAAATTTCTTGAATTTCAACGTAGGCTTTCTTTGCTACAAATTTTCAGAAAATTTCTAGTTTTTAAGCTTTTTTTTATCAAAGTTGGGCATATATCCCTTTTTGAGATAAAAAAAATAGAAAAATTAATTTTTCTTGCGTAAATTTGAACAAATGCAAAGAAAAAACGAACGTTTTTTTTAAGGATTACTAATTTTAAATAAGTTTTTATGCCACAAGTTGTAGTTTACTGTACTAAAGCTTTCTACAAAATCTACAGAATGAAAACTTAAATATTTCACAAGCTACCCATATATCCTTTTTTGGTCTTATAACAAATTTGAAAAATTTCTGATGTAAAATTTAAAAAATTTTAGTTTTTTTTTTTTTAAATTAAATTTTTTATTTATGTGAATTATACTTAAAAGTATTGGAAAATTAACGAAACTTTTTTTATGACACAACATGCGGTTTTATATTATTTAAAATTGAAGCAAATTTCCAGACATAAAATTTGTAAATTTCAAGAGTTGATTATATACTCGTATATCCTTTTTTTGCTTTCTACTGTTTCTCATAGAAATCCGTTTGAATGTTTATGCCTGCCTATGTAAGTTGTATGTTAACAGTAGATTTCCGTTTGATGCAAAAAAAAGTTCCACTTTTTTTGACATCTATGTATACAGACATACATACGAGAATGTATATGTGCACTGTTTTTTAACATGTGTGCTCACCATGTAGTTATAAATGTCATTTGTGTGTGTGTGTGTTTTTTTCTTTTATATAAAATAGTCTATTATGAAGAATCAAGGATTTTCAACAATGTGAAAATTTTAATTTAATTAAAATTTCATTTAATTTTAAAAGAGACTTTGTTAGAGTGTATGCCACAAAATAGCTTTAAAATTATTATGATCCTTAGCAGAGTTACACATTTATACACTTAAACACTTGTATGAAAGTATTTATTACATAAAGGAGCCTTTCTAGTTCTATATATACACATTATACACGTTTAGATTTCTTTCACTTCTCAAGGGTGTAGAAGTGTATGAGTATTTTTTTGTAGGTAGTATTTGAATTTTATCACTTTAACTTGTGAAAATAGTTTTTGAAAGGTTTCAAATAGTTTTTCGGCAAAGAAAGGCATATACACACACACACACACACACACACACACACACACACACACACTTAGTTGACATTATCAACTTATATTCATAAAGAGCAGAATAATAAATAGCTTTGGCTGTGTATTAGCAAGTACTCGTTTGTGTTTATGTTTGTTGTATGAAAAACTTGATAGTTTAATATCGTGCCAATATCAACCTTTTTAAGGATTAGTTAGATTCATTTTCTTCTTTTCATACAGCAACATTTCTTCTACTAATAAACTTATCAAAAACTTTTCATACAACAAACAAAACTATGCAAGAAACAACAAAATAACTAAACGAAAATCGAAAAGTTTCTTATATTGGACTTTGGATTTTTTTTTGCCAACTATAAGTAAGTGTACGAGAGATGAAAAAAAACCTTAAGAATCTTTATATACACCGAAAAATACAAAAAAAAAATAAAAACAACAAACTTTCTTAGTTAATTTTCTTATGGTTAATTGAAACTTTACTTGAGGGTATAAAAGTGTATGTGTGCAAACGTTGAGTTGTTTTTCTTATTGCTTGTTGAATTATTTATAAAATTTCCAAAGTGTGATGCATACTTTTTGGGGTTGATAAAATTAATAAGTGAAATTTATGGTTTGGCTTAGTTTTCTTTGTCTGGATTAAATAAATAAATTCGGTATAAGGACTTTAAGGCAATGAGCGGCTTTAGCTGTATAAAAAGTTTTCGTTTTATGTTTGGCATAAATGTCGTGTGAAAGTTTTTTTCTGTCAAAAGTAGTTTTGTTTAGAAAACGTACAAGTCCTTAATGAATATTAAAAATCTCAACAAGAGTTGAAAAGGTTTATTAAGAAGCAATAATACGTAGTTTTTAAAGAAATAATTTTGACTACTTTAATTAGAACAATTAGAACAGTGCATGATGAATTTAGTTAAACCACATTTTTATATGCTTTTGAAAAAGGATATAGGGTGCTCTCTTTTTGAAAACTCAAGTTAATTTACTCAAACTTCGTAGTTACGTTAAGTAAACTATTGCGCAAATATCTGGCAAAAATTAGTAGATTTTCACAACTAAAAATGATACAATATTAAATTTATATGCTTGTTAAATTGACTTTAAAACATAAGGAACTTAAAAATTTACAAAAAATTAAAATTTATTTATTTTCTAAAAAAAGGATATATGATGAACTTTTGAAAGGTAAATGTTACAAAACTCTAAATTACTGACAAAGTTGTCTCAATTAAGCTACAAATTGTGGCCATAAAAGTTTTTGCAAATTGTTAGTCTTAACAAGGTTAAATAAATTTTGAAAATTCTGTATGGTAAAATATAAAATTCGTATGCTCGTATAAAAAACGAAGTAATAAAAACAACTAAGGAAGCTTAAAAATTTACAAAAAAATAAATTCTATTTAATACATAAAAAAGGATATGTGGTGCACTTTTGAAAACCTCAAGTTACAGAACTCCAAGTTAATGTTAATATTGTCTTATTTCAGCTTCAAATTGTGGCAATAAAAGTTTTAGATAATTGTTGTTCTTTACAAATTTAAATATCCTTTAAAAATTATTGAAGTGAAAATAATTAAATCCAATGTTGACCTAATTAAACTTAATACATTGTCAGTATAAGAATTTGCAAAAAAAAAAATTATTCAATTTATTAAAAAGGATATATGAAGAACTTTAGAATTTTCAAAGTTAGAAAACTCAAAATTTATAATTAAATTGTCTTTACTGAGCTAAAATTTGTGGTAATTAAAATTTTTTAAAATATTTATTCTTTTTGTAAAGTAAACACATATTAAAAATTTTAAAAGTGCAATAATGAAGGTCTTAAATTTGTCTATGTTATTTTGCAATTAAAAAAAAATTCCTAATTTATTTCATTTATGAAAAATTATGTTTAAGAAAAACAATTTTAAATCTTAGTGTGTTTTAATATTTGTTTAATAATGATTTGTTACTTCTGTTTATATTTTTACGGATTTGGACTTGAATGTTTTATTCTGCATACAAAAAATCTAAGCAGACAAATACTTTTGGCACGTAACAACAGGCAAATCATTATGACATTTTATATACAAACCTATAGAAATGTGATTTTCATTTTCGGATTCAGCGGATGCAATTCGCATGAATAGGATTTTCTAGCCCTCTACGGCCGCTTGTTTCGGATATATGTAATTACAAAAAACCAAAATTCCAGGAAAATGTTTAACTTTGACTTTTTAGATTTCATGTTATTGTTTTAAGTCACAATTTATAAAGCATACTTTAGGGCTGTACATTAAAGTTGTTTGTTTATTGAGAAGACAGTGTTTAATTTACTAATAAAATGTATATATAATTTAAAATTTATAGTTTTTTTTAACATACTTACGTTAATTGTAAACTTCTTACTTACTTATTGCCTTAGTTAACGTTTTGTCTTTAATAGTTAATTAAAGGAAACAAAAACTTGTTTCAATTTAATTTCTTTTGGTTCAACAAATTAAACAATTACATTTAATTTTATCTTTGGCATTTATTTGTGATTGGCTGATTGGCCATAATTCCAAATAACTGTAACTTGCCAACTGTCTACGTGTTTATGTGCGTTTTAAGTTGTTTTAATTTGTATAAGAAATGTTGGTCTTCCTGCCATAAACATATTTAACCATTAATTAGTAACGGAAATAATCTAATTTAATTAGTTTCATGAGCTTTTTTCATTAGGTTGTATATTTGCATACATTTACTGCTTTATTTATTATTTTTATTTTGTTACATTTATTTAGATTTGTTGTCGTTTCGTTTCATTCCTTTCTTATTTATTTAAACATACTCGTAGACATATATAATATATGTACAAACATAAACTTTAATTAATGCTAGAATACTAAATACTATTTGGCAATTTTGGCCACGCACAAACAGAAAATAAGAATGTAATAAATATAAAGTAATATTTAGAAATAACTTGGTTATGTGTTGAAAAGTTCTCTTAACTAAACAAAAACTTTATGCAATTCTTTTATTTAGTAGATTTACTGTACTTTATTTATAGTGTCACCTCAAAAAAAAATCTTTCCTAGTTATTTCTTTTGAGTTTATTAATATTTTATACAAAAGTGTGCTTTTTTACTTTTACAACTATATAAATCATTATAAGATTTAATTGCCAAAAAACACGAATGTTTTAACATGTTTCTTAAATGTTATTTTGATGGCAATACAATCACATTGAAGTCCTTAAAATCAAGCTGCTGCTGACCTTCTGCTATTTAATTTTTGTTATAATTTTGTACAACCCACAAAAAAGGCATTCCATGTAGGTTAACTCTCAGTAAAAATTGTTGCTTATTAAAAAAAAAAAAACTACAAAGTTATTAGCTTCAGCCAAAGGAACAGCAATATGTCGTGCAAATTACTCATCTAAATAAATAATTGCTGGACTACGTCCGTCTCCTCCGCAGTGTCCTCGTTGACTTGAGACTCTTCTTGTATTGAGCGATAGACTTCTCGGGCAATTAAAATTCGTAGGCCTGTTAGAAAAAAAAGAGAACAACAAAAATCAAGGCAACTTTATAAGAAACTAAATTCTCAAAAAAAAAAAAAAAAAATACGCAGTTAATAAAATGTTTGTGTATTTTTTATACGTTTTTGATTTTAAATTTATGACTTAAATGCAAAATGTTATTGTACAATAAGATGTCTATTAATTATGAGTATAACACTGGGTTTGAGTGTTTTGTTGCAATAAATAACACTGCCATTAATTGTGACCTTTCCCCCAGCTTGAAAATATTTAAAACACGCACGTTTTTGAGGGTAAATGTGGCAGTTTAATTGCTTTTTTTTTTAATAGTTTTTTGATTTAATCAAAGCAATTTGATTTGTATGAGTTTTAAGTGAAATAAAATTAAATTAAAGATACAATTCTCAAAGCTCAAATTTATTTATGTTTTTATTTTTAAATACAGTAAAATTTGGAAAATTAATAAAATGTTAGTTTCTTAAAATTAAGTAAAATTATCAATTTTTTTAAAACCAATTAAAATACTACTCTTTTTAAAAAATTAAAAAGTAGTAGGAATATTACTTTTTAAAAAGTAGTAAAATACCACATATTCAAGAAACAAATACTACCACACTCCAAAACTATCTAAAAAAATAAGTTTTCAAAATAGTAGTAGAAATACAACTTTTTTGGAAAAGTTTAGAACTGCTATTTCTATAAAAGTGTAGTTGTATAAATATTTAAAAACGAAGTAAAATTCTTTTTTATATAAAAACAATCAATTTTGAAAAAACTTTAAAAAATAGTACAAATACTACTTTTTTAAAATGTGCAAAAACTCTACTTAAAGTCTCACTTTAAATTGCATTAAAATGTGATTTTTAAAAATATTACATAGTTGAAATACTACTTTCTTAAAATTTACTAAAATGCTATTATTATGGTAATTTAGTAAAAAAAATATTTGAAAAAAGTAGTAAAATATTGCATTTCAAAAAATAAAGTTAAAATTCCATATTTTGGAAAAATTTTAAAAAGTAGTAGAAATAGCACTTTTGAAAAAGTACTAAAATTTAATTTTTATGAAACTGTAGTAAAATATAAATAAAAAATAAGTAATAATATGTTACTCTCTAAAATTTAAACTACTTAAAAAAAATGAAAAAAGTAGCAGAAATACTACTATTTGAAAAAGTATAAAAAAACAGTTTTGGTCGGAGAAAAAAAGATATTTCGTTCAAACATTTTAAAAATGTATTAAAAGAGTATTTTTAAAATAGTAGTAGAAATACTACTTCTGCAAAAAAGTACTAAATTTCCATTTTTATCAAAATAGAGTACAGTATGTGTTCAAAAATAAGCTGTAAAATGTTGCTTTTTAAAAATTAAGCAAAAATACAACATTTTGAAAAAAAAGTAGTAGAAAAACTACCGGTTGAAAAAGGATTAAAATTTATTTATGGTTAAATTAAAAGTAATATTTCGTTCAAACATGTAAAAAAAATGTTTTAAAACTTTTTAAAATAGCAGTAGAAATACTAATTTTTCAAAAAAGTACTAAAATGCTATTTTTATTAAAATGTAAATATAAAAAATACAAATTTTTGAAACCAGTTTTCAAAAAAGTGGGTTCCAAATTGTCACAAAAATATGTTGCATACCTATATATACTCGTACATATGTTGTTTTCTTTTTAAAATATAAAATGTTCTTTTAAAGAATTTATTTATGCTTATACATGTATTTTACACTCGCTATAAAAAAAATGTCAAAATGCTTACAAGGACCTCCTTTGCTTTACACAAGAATTAAATGATTAATGACATTTTAATAATAAATAAGATGCGTATACGACTACGTGCTTTAATTTATATTTTTTTCTCTTAAGTACAAATAAATGAAATATAAATGAAAACATTGATTCCTTTCTGCTTAAACTGGCACACAATTGTTTGTAAGGCGTGTTCATTTTAATTGAAATTTATGGCTTTTCTTATTTATTATTTTTATTTTTTTAGTTAATACTCAAACATTTTATTTATGGTTCATTTTATAGTTAAATATTTCTATATAAACAAAATCAAATAAATAAACTTACCCAGTGTACTTTAACTCGCAAGGCTTCTGTATGTTATTGTTTTTATATTTTTTTATTTTTATAGTGTTAAAATTGTTGTAGTTATTATAGTTGTTGTTTGTTTGTATGCAAAAAAAAAAGTAAATAAAAATAAAAACTCACACAAAATAATTTATATTCCCACAAAAGCCGAAAAACAACAAACTATTTAATTTAGGTTAATTGCATTAACACAAAAAAGGAAAGCACAAAAAAACTGGAGGGGAAGAATATCAAAACAAAACGCAAACATTTCTATATAAAAATGAAAAAATTATATAAAAAAAGCAAGCAAATCTTGCCTCAGGAAAACAATAAAAATGTGGGAATAAACTTTCATTTCTACGAGTATAAAAAAATGTACCACAGCCAAGTAGTGGATTTATTTCCTGTAGTTTTGTTTGTTCAAGTAAATTTTTAACGCTTTGGTTCTTTGTTGGGTTTCGTATTCTTTTTTTTTTTGTAGCAAGAACTTTAGCAGCGTTCAAAATGTAAAAAAAATAAATAAATCAAATTTTAATATGCATTTGCATAATTTGCTAGTTTGTTTTTTTTTCTAAATTTTTAACCATCCCTGAAGGGAGGAAAGTGTTTAGTAAAATACTATAGATAATAAAATTTATTTATTTTGAATGAACAGAACTAGAACAGAACTAGAACAGAACCAGAACAGAACTAGAACAGAACTAGAACAGAACTAGAACAGAACCAGAACAGAAGTAGAACAGAACTAGAACTGAACTAGAACTGAACTAGAACAGAACTATAAAAGACCTAGAACAGAACTAGAACAGAACTAGAACAGAACTAGAACAGAACTAGAACATAACTAGAACAGAACTAGAACAGAACTAGAACAGAACCAGAACAGAACTAGAACTGAACTAGAACAGAACTATAAAAGAATTAGAACCTGAACTAAAACTAGTAATATTTAGTTAGTTATTTAAACAATCATTTAAATACCCTCAGTAAATTCCATTAGCTCTTACAATTAAACAGATTTAAACAATAAATATCCTCAAATCTAAAGATAAGTCCAGACGATGCACAGATCTTAAAAAATTCCTACCTTGCTACGTTTTTCAGAAAAAGCTTTGTCGGTGTTTTTGTAAGACAAAGATATTGTCAGATATTTAACAATGTCATAAGCCAGATTGTTGTCATATACACTTTTCATTGTTAGATGTGAAGATGAAGTTTATGCATCATTGTCAGAGAAATAGTATAATGAGTCTTTTTGTCCGTTATTTTATTTTGCCAGATTATTTTTTGACTTGCCAAACACACTGAAAGAGTGAGTAAAAAACATAAACAGACATATGATGAGAGAGTAAGAATATATTTAATGTTATTAAACCAAGCAAATAAACTGAGGCGTGTTGTTTGTTAACAGAGAAAATTGGTCAATGACCATATGTAAAAATATTAAATTTAATATAAACACACACAGTTCTGGCCAAGAAAGATAAAAATAAAGATCACACCATGCTCATCATTGATGTAGATAGTGCTTTTTCAAGGGTTGCCAAATGTAGAAATCCCTGCATTTGATGAGAGTGGGCAATAATTTTTTTTTTTATTTTCATTGTGCATGCAAGCAAAATACCATTTTAAAAACTCATGTGAGAAATTTTACTAAGAGAGAAAATGATTAATGTTTTTAAAAAAGTGTTGAAATATTTTTTAGCTGTTGAAAAATCTGTAACTCATTACAGTTTCCCCAAAGATGAAGCACAAGGGCAGCTTTGGGTAACGTGTTTATATCTAACCTGCCATCAAAGAAGACGTACTACTAAAAGAAAGTGACGAAATTGAGCTGGAAAATCTGCAGTATGACGGCTTGGAAAAGAATAAATACAAATCCTGGTATTGCTGTTAATCCTTTGGAGAACATGACCTGCTCATGGGTTAATCAACTAAGCAAAGGTGTTCTAAGTAAGCCTTCAAAATCGTTAATAGTTTAAGCGTTTCCATTATGCGATGCTTTTTCATAAAGTTAAATGGAATTACATAAGTTGTTGCTGACAAACGAATATTTCCGAACACATTTGATGGAAGCAAAATAAATCAAAGCAGCAGAAGAAATAAAAATAAAGTCACTTATCCCCTGGCCCACGGTGTCGAACGATAACGTTCGCTTAGATAAGACTTAAGACACAAACTTCTTATCGTATCTATTTTTTTTACTCAATCAAGTTTGTGTCTTAAGTCTTATCTAAGCGAACGTTATCGTTCGACATCGTGGGCCAGAGGGTTAATGTCGAAATTTCTCAAGAAAAAGGAATTTTAATAAATAATTGTATAAAGCAAAAAATTATTATTAAAAAATTTTAAATTGTTTCACTGTTATTTTACAACTTTTTATTTTTTTAAATTTAACAGCTTGAATTATTAGCTAATAGAATTACTTTTTGCTGGGCAGAAGTTTAAAATTTTGTGTTCGGGATGGCGTAATCTTTGTTTATATTATTTTTGTTTTTGTTTGGCCACGAATGTGTCAATTTTTATCATATACCACAATGTAACAACAGTATGAACTGACTATTTTCGTTGATAGCAAAATTAATTGTGTGACAATTGTCTGCCCATGAAATTGTAAGGTTTTCTTACACTCGTCTAAACTGACAATTTACTAATTGCTAACAATTTTTCATTGGCAGGAGTAGAGTTGGAGCACATTTACAGATATGACAACTTTGTAATATCTGACAAGCGTCTGTACATTGCTTAACTGAACAATTTTCAACCACATTCATTAAAACCACTACAGCTTGTTTTGTTTATATTGCCCATAAACAACTACTAACAAGTAAGAGTGGGGTATACTTTTAGGCTGGTATTCTTGACGGTCTGATTTGATGGCTGTGATTTTCTAAAACAAATAATAATCATAATAATAAAAAACTTAAATAATAAAAATATATACTAAAATACATAATTATATTACATTGCTCATGCTAAAATTAAACTAGCTTCTATTTTTTATAATTTTTTTTTTTATTTAGCTGGATTTTTTTAACTTTTTTTGTACAATTTTTACTAAGGGCTTTTTTTTGTTGGTTGGTTGGTTTGTTTGTTTTTTTTTTTTTTTATATGTATATATATTTTTCAAATGTTATTATTTGTTTTAGTTTAACTAAGTTTTTTTTATTTTGTTTTATTTAATTTAATTTTATTGTGTTTTGTATCATAATATTGTAATATACTTATTAGCCTAACAACAAAAAAAGGGTTGGTTATTAAGGTTTTTTGTTTACTTAAGTTAGTTAGTATTTTCTATTTATTATATTATTTATTATATTATGATTACATATTACAAACTATAGCTTTATTTACAAGTTACATTTTCAGTTGTCTTTTTTGTTCTTTATAAATTTTTACTTATTTACTAGCAAATTTCTATACACACTTCGTTTAAAGGGGGCACAGGTAGGAGAGGGAGGATTAGACTTGGAAATTTCTAAAACTAGAATGTTTAATATTCTTTTTACATATTTCTTTAATATTTATCTGTACTGAAATTATAAATTTCCAGTTTATGCTTTAATTTTCCATTTGTGTTAAACAAACTTAAGTGATTTAATTATAAATTTTATTTAAGGTTTATGTGTTTTCTTTCTTTTGCCTTTTATTAAGTTTTGTTATTGTTTCTGGTTTATTTAGTTTATTAAACATGCATAAGCAAGTTTTGGTTTTTTGTGTGTAAAAAAAAAACTCTAGAGACATTTATAGCTATTTAGATATTCCATCTAAAGGGAATTAATAACAAAATGAACTCAAACCTTGTAAAACAAGTGTGTGGTAGAAATAAATATTGTACACCTTAGACTATAGGAACGCCGAAAGCAGTTTGTTGTCTCCCCTAGAATTGAAACAAAGTTGTAAAGTTGTAAATTTTTCGTCTTTAATTTCACTGAAGTTTCACGCATATTTAAATTTTTAACAATTTCAAACTTTTTTAATATTTCTGTGCAAAAATACTTTTTAGAAAATTTTTTTTTAGTTTTTTTTTTTATATTATAAATAGTTTTGACAAAAAAAAAAATTCCAAATAAAAAAGTAGCAGAAATACTACTTTTTGAAAAGTTTAATTCTTTACACTAAAAAACTGAAATTAGTTAACTACTATCACTATTAACAGAAAACTGTAATGGTAACTGTATTTCAAAACACTATTTTAAACAAGTACTAAAAATACTAGTTATTTTAAAAGTTTTTCAATTGCTTAAAAATTATGCAGTTATTTAGCGAATTTTTAGATTATGCAACTAATTAACAGGATAGTGGCGTTTAAGCTTGTTTTAAAAAGTAGCAGGTAGTATTTCTACTACTTTATTTTAAGCTGTCTAAAAATTGCTATTTCTTTTATTATTTTGTAACATAATATAAAATTTTATCAACTTGTTTCAATATTTTACAACACAAACCAACTTTTTAAAATAGTAGTATTTTTACTACCTTTTCTAAAAGCCAAAAAAATTTAATTTCTTTGAATTTACATTAAAATTGAATATAGTTTCTTTATTTTAAGATAAACAACATGTTGTCTAAATAGTATCTAGCATTTTTACTACTTTTTCTAAACATAACTGAAATTATTGTTAAAACATTTGTATAAACTGCTTTAAAATTGTTAATAGAGTCTTAAGTGTACTAGAGATACTACTTAACCCAACACCACCTTAGGCATTTGTTTTTGGTTCGATGTATGGGTTGTTGCTTTGCCTGGTGGTGTTGTTTGATTTGTTTGGATTCATAAATTATTTAATCCTTTATGGACCATAAATATAAAGTTAACACAAAAAACAAAAACACACTAATACACTTATCCTGTTTTGTTTTTGCTTTTTGGTATTTATGTATGTATGTATATAGGAAAAATATTTTACATTATTTAGTTGATGTTTGCCCAAACATCTAACTGTAACCTATTGACCATCCTTTGTAACGTATTTGTTGTTTGTTTGTTTTATTTTTGGCTGAGTAATAAATTAATTTTGACAGCTAAAGTGGTCACTTTCTTTTATGTTTTTTGTTGGAAATAAAAATTCTAGTAAATTTGTTTTTGTCTACTTGCTGTGGTAGTTTGTTTTATTAATTTGTTTTAGTTATTTTTGTTTCACTCTCCTGATTTTTATTATTATAAATATTTTGAAACTGAATGTAGGGGGGGGGGGAGGGCTGCTGGTGGTTATTAATGTGTTTTCTTAAGTTTTTTTTTCCAGGAAGCTGGAAGATTTATACAATTATGGTTTATTTTTATATCTCTTACTGTGTATACACACAGAAAAAACTTGAAGACAAAAGCAGGAAGACATTAAACTTTTGTAATTTCTGCTCTACAGCTAACTATAACAAACATGATGCTGCTTTTTATTTCCTCCCCTGCCTGGTGTATTTTGAAGTATTTTGAAGAGTAAATGAGAGGAGTTACTACACAAAAGAATATGAGTTATATCCTGTTTAACAAAAAGTTGTACGTGGCATCAGTTGCTCTATTAGCTATTTATGAGATTAATGGCAATCATAATTTCTTTAATCAAATAAATAAAAACCTATAGCAAGTTTCTTTTCAAGCTGCCAAAAAGTTGTTAGTTTTTACGAGATTAGATACACAGAAAAAAAAGGTTTATTTTGAGAAAAATATTACTTTTTAGATAACCAAGAAAATAAGGTTTTTTTTTGAAATTTCAAAGTATATAACAGAATTTAATCAAGAGAAATGTGTCCATTAAACTAATAAGAAATATGGTCAGGACAAAATAAGAAACAGGAATTTTATTTAGACATTATTTTCTAAAATAAACATGATGACGTATGATTAATTTCCAACACAAAAAATATGACTCATACGACCAGCTGTATTAAACAGAATTAATATCAATTATACGTAGTGCATACATTGATAATAAGTTTGAAAATAAGATAAAATTAATTATCTTATTAAGAACGAATAAGAATAATAAAGCAAATTTCTTTAAATAATTATATTTCTTTGTTGTTAGAGTATTAAAGTTTTTTACTTTTGCTTTAAGCATTTAAATCGTTTTTTGTATTTCTTTAACTCCTTAAACATTACAAAAATCTTAAGTCTTTTTTAAATACTTTACAACCATAATCTAATGCCCGCATTATTATTTGAAGACCACTTTTAAATTAAATAATTCCCAAATTTGTAATAAATTACCAGGTAGTTGGAAATAAACAACAACAAACAGCCACAATGTATAAGTAGAGCATTATAAAACAATCTTAATACTCATTCTAACATTCTATTACTAAGGAATTAAAGCAAGTTTTTTTGTGTAAATTTTTTCGTTCAGGCTATTAAATCATTTTGTACTGATTTACGCACTGAACATGATGTTAAAACATTTAACAGCAACCAAACCCAATTTAGGGGAGGATTAAAGATTTTTGAGCAAGAAAATTAAAATGAAGACAAAATTATGAAATCAAAATGAAAAGTTTAAAGAAGGAGAACAAAATCAATTGTACAAAATTTGAAATTTTGACAAGGGGAAATGGAATTTTTTAAGGTAATTTAAATAAAATTTTTTCAATTATGATTTTTTTCTTTGGTTTAAAATATAAAAAAATATGATAATAAAGCAAACTTCGTTAATCATCAATTACTGTAATTAATATCTCTTAAAAAATATAATTTTTTATTATTTAAAATTCAGTTTTTTTTAAGTTTAGTAAAAATACACTACTATTTCCAAAAGTATTTTTTAACACTAAAATCTTTGAATTAAAAAGACAGTAAGCTACTAATTTTTTGGAAGTTTAAAAAAGTAGTAGAAATACTACTTTTTTAAAAAGTACTTTTTAACATTAAAATCTTTGAATTTGTTAGCAAAACTTTAAATAAAATAAAAAAGTAGTAAAAGAACTTAATTTTATTGAAGTTTAAAAAAGTAGCAGAAATACTACTATTTTAGAAACAACTTTAAAGTATAAATTTATTTAGATGATTCAATTAACTATAAGAATATGTTAACAAGTTGAAGACAAAATATTTATTTCGAATTTTTAAAATAGTAGTAAAAATACTACTTTTTTAAAAGTTTTTTTTTTGACTCTAAAATTGCACAAAATTCTATATAACATAAACGCTTAGTAGAAATAACAAGTTTCTTGCAATTTTAAAAAAGTAGTAGAAATACTACTATTTTAGAATTATTTTTAAATTATAGATTGTATTAAATTATTGAATAATATTTAAGCATATATAAAAAGGTTAAATAAATTTATTTCGGATTTTTAATATCGTAGTAAATCTACTACTTTTTTAACAAAAACATTTAGGCACTAAAAATTGCAATATGAATTGAAAAAAATTGTATTGTGTAAAAATGTAAGAAAAATAGTACTTTTTATTGTTAAATTGAAAAAAGTAATTAAAGAAAGTAGAAATATTGAAACACGTTTGTCTAATTTTAAGACAAGAGTAATTAATTAGAAAAAAGGAATTAACAGAAGTTTATTTCTTTAAACATTTTCTGAAAGACCTTGTTATTTGTTCTTCTCCTCTAAATAAAACACAGACATGAGATTAATATGGAGATTATTTAAAATATTTTTAGCCCTTCAGTCGGTTGGTGCAGGGGGCAGGGGTTGATTTAAAATATCAT
Source organism: Bellardia bayeri (assembly GCA_950370525.1). Lineage (NCBI taxonomy): Eukaryota > Metazoa > Arthropoda > Insecta > Diptera > Calliphoridae > Bellardia > Bellardia bayeri. The sequence continues at coordinate 3,966,000 of OX493267.1, forward strand.
TACCATTATTACCATTATTCATAAGTGTAATAAATATTCATTCATTCATTTGAGTATATGCTTATATGTCACACATGGCAAATATTTACTCAAAAAAGTGTAACCATGTTTTTTAGCACACATTTTTTTTGATGTTGTTTACTCCTACGAGAATTTTGCAAGATCAAGCAGCATCAAATAAAATAAAACTAAATATTTGTTGTGTATTGTCCTAAATAAACACAGCTCAAATACATTTTATTTAGTGGTTACGTATTTTTCGGCAAATATTTGCCAAGTGTGACAGTATATTTACTTTGCTGCTCATGATGATAATGACAGTGACGACCTACGTTTAAAATCATGTCATGTCGTGGTGTTTGTTGTCGTCTGTGTATTTGTTTACTTAGTCACACATTTACATTTATTTGCTCCTTGACATTTACTTCTACATTTATAAAATTTATTTCTATACATATGTATGAGTTTTTTCTCACTTGGCATTAGGGCATACGAAGTGTGTCATGAGAATGACAAAACAAAAAAAAAACACATAAACCTTATATATATTTGCGTTTTTGTGAGTGTTAATGTCTCAATAGTAAAGACATTAACATAGATTTAATAGGATTTCTGCCGAAATGTTATTGTTTTTTTTTTGCATTTTAAATACCCCACGCAAAGACTCATAGAACAGAATTAGAACAGATCTAAGTCGATCTAAAGCAGAACTAGAACAGAACTAGAACAGAACTAGAACAGAACCAGAACAGAACTAGAACAAAAGCAGTACTGCTTTTAATAAAACCTTGAGTAGGGTATTTAAAATTTCGTTTTTGTTAACCAATTGTAGTTGTATTAAAAAATATTGAACCGAAGCTGACGTGTAAAGAAAATAAAATAATATTTTTAGCATAATTTTTTGTTACACACATGTATAAACGTGTTGTGTTGTGTTGGGTGTATTAGCAAAGACGCCAACACTCACACAAATACCACAACATCTTCTGTCCTCTTAGTTGTATGTGTGTTTTTCTACACATGTTTTATTATTTTTACTGATTTTTTTTATAACTAAGTATTTGTGTATTTTACACATTTATACAATTTTTATACGTTTTTGCCTTTTTTATTTTTTTGTTTTTTTTTTGTTTTTGTTTTTGCTTTAACTATAAGAGAATATTTTCTAGATTTTTTCACAGATTTTGCGGTGTTCATATGATTTTCTTTACTTATACAATATTATATTATATTGTGTTGTTGTTGTTGTTGCAGTTTATTTTCTATTGTTATGTTCTGCCAACCAATACCTTTGCCAGGATATGAGGCAAATGGTTAGATTACAATAAAAGAAAATAAAAAATATTTTATATTTATATTTAACACTAATGCTAAGAAGGCATCATCATACACATACAAATGTTTAAATTATTATTATGGTTTTTTTTTTTGTTTTTTTTTTTATTTTCTTTACTTAAACCTTTTTTCTTTTTTTATATTTTTAAGATGAGTTCTAGCCAGAAAATTGTAAGAAATATCATAAAATATCAGATATTACAGAGAGCATACGAGCACAAAACAGATGAAATATTTAATACGGGTACAGGGCACGCTTGAATTTTTTCCTTGCTGTGTTCGTTCGTTCGTTCTTTTTAACAAACGGAAGTTGTTAGAGCTGTGACACAAATACTCACACACATACCCAGCATTTGCTGTTATACTACAGGACTTACACAGTTTCAACTTTTACACTACTACATATACAAATAGATATACATACATACATTTAGAGAGGAGTTGTTTGTTGGTTTGTTGTCATTGCAAAATGTTTTTGACATTTTCTTTAAGTTTAAGTCAATGATTTGTTCTTCAGTTTAGCTTTTTTTTTCCTCGTCATCATCAGTTTCAGGTTGGTAGGTAGTTAGCTGTATATCATATTTTTAAATAGGTATGAGTATGTGGCAATTTTGTTTAGAGCAAAGGAAGTGGCAGATAGCAAAAGGAGTTTAAGGAATTGTAGCTGTTTGTTTTAAAGGAGAGAAGACGTTATATGTAGCTTAGTTTGTTTTTTCTGTTTTTAGTTTTATTTAATATTTTGTATTTCTCTTTATGGCACAAGTTTTTTAAATCCCGCACCTTCTTGGCCAAGTTTGAGCTCTTCATAAATTGTGGGATTTATTTCGTTGCATTGTGTATGAGCATCGATGCCATCCAGGTTTGAGGTTTTAACTGTTGTTCCTTTAGGTTGCTGTTGCTGTTGTTGTGCTGCTTTGGCTGTCGTTGTTAAGGAATTGTTCCCCACTCTGGCTGTCATGGAGGGTCTTAGTGTCGTCGAGGCTGGCATTGCCGCTGAAGACACCGTAGTTGTGGCATGTGTTGAGGCGGGCGTTCTTGTTGTGAAATTTCCACCATTCATGTTGGTTGTATGCGTTAAGGCAGATGTCACAGTAGGCAACTAATCGGAAGTTTATTAAATTTCACACACACACACACACAAACATAAACAAAATAAATTTTTGCACAAAATACAAACACATACACAATTTATTACCCACACCAATAGACCAGCCAAATTACAACCATTCCATGCCAAGGAGATGTTTCACATGGTTGCCACAGTAGAATGGTGGTGCACAAAAAAAATATACAAAGAGAAGAATAAAAACAAACAAAATACAACAATGAAAATTATGACACACTCATCGAGACAAAAGAACATCAATATAGTTTTGTAAGTGTTTAATAGACAGTAAAAAATCTATGGCAATAATAAATGTGTGAAAGCCCTCCTGTTGGGGGGGTTTGTTGTTAGGAACATTCTATATTTTGTTTCATTTTAAAACAGTGGCTTATGAATTTATGTTACTTTTCTCAAAAAGACTTTAAATCAACGACCATAAATAAGTATTTTTTAAGTACCCATGGAAAACTGTAGCAAAAAAATTCTGTTAGATAAATTTAAGATTTTTGTTATTACTCAATAATGGTTTAAAGTGTTTTAAATAATCTTTAAATTTATTTGTAAATTTTTGAAAATATAACAAAATAAAGGGTTTCTTTTAAGCAATTTTATGAACATTATTTTGGAATTTCTCTTTAAAATTAGGAAAAAATTAATTTTTAAAAAAATTATTATTTTTAGCACTTCTTTGATTTTGTAAAAATTATTTGTTTTAAGCAATTTCATAATGATTATAATGATTTTTGTTACATAACAAAAGTGGTATTTTTACTACTTTTTTTATTTGATTAAAATTTTCAAGATTTTATGAAATTTCCACAAGATTTTACAAAATATTTAGATATTTTCATTAATATTACTAAAAATTAGGTTTTTTAAAAAAGTAGTATTTTTAGTACTTTTCTCAATATAGTTCAAAGTAATACTTTTCACCAGCTTTTATGCTTAATGTAGAAATTACACATTTTTGGTGGAGTTTTGAAATTATACCAAAAGTAATATTTTTTTCTACTTTTCGTATTTTATAAAAAATTTTACTTTTTACGAAATTTCATTACGAATGACAAGTACTATTTATGAATTTTCATTAAAATTACGAAAAATTAATTTTTTTAAAAAGTAGTATTATTATTACTTTTTGGATTTTGTAAAAATCTTATGATTTATGCAATTTCATAATGATTATAATGGTTTTTTTTTTAAATTTTCAGAGAAAAATATAAAAAACTTAAATTTGAAAATAGTAGTATTTTTACTACTTTTTTATTTGCTTAATTTTTTCTGATTTTATGGATTTTCTACAAGATTTTATACCATATTTAAGTATTTTCGTTAATATTAGTAAAAAGTAGGTTTTTTAAAAAAGTAGTAATTTTTAATTTTTTTTTTCAAAATGGGACTTTTCAACAGCTTTAATGCTAAACTAAGGAATTTTTAAGTATAAATTAAAATTTTTTGTTGTATAGAATAATTATTATTTCATTTGAACTGTTAATTTTACTTTCTTGATAATTTTTAGTCAGGCTTGAGTTTATTAAATTTAATGTTCATTAAATTATTTTTACTGAAGTTAGGAATTACAACTTGAAAAATTTTATTATTAAAAAATTTGATAATTTTTCTTGACTGGGATTAGAATCTGGGTTGTTGAATTTACATATGTTTCGAGAAATCCCACTTTCTCTCATCAGAATTCTTTGCGTTCTAACCACATACACCATTGCGGTGCCGGCCAGTCAACAGACAAACATCAATCCTTTAACCAGTGTTAGTTCCGGTAGTTCGAAGTTTTTGCTGTAATTAACATTTTTTTTTTTATTAATTTCTATTCATAGTTGTTTTTTTTCCTTTCCTTCTTCAGTTTTTTCGAAATTATAGCAAAATGAAACTTTTCTAAAAAAGTAGTATTTTTACTAATTTTTTAATTTTGTAAAAAATTTGTGTTTTTTAAGCAATTTTAAGAGCAATACTAGGCATTATTTTCAAATTTTAACTAAAATAAATAAAAAATTGATATTTTAAAAATGTGTCTAGCATGTTTAGAACAGTTTTAAATTTTGCCAACATTTTTTGTTTTAAGCAATTTCATAGTGATTGCAATCTATATTTGTTATAAAAACTATCGGCAAAATTGCAAAGTTTATAATTTTTAATAAAAGTAACTAGAACATTCAAAAAGTACTAGTATTTCTACTACCTTTTTTTAATTCAATAAAAACTAACAATTATTAATAATTTAAAGATTTTCTTAAAGTTTTTTGTCAATTGAATTTTTTCTTCAAAAGTTGGAATTTGCTAAATTTGAGATCTTTTTCAAAAAGTAGTATTTCTACTACTCCTTTATAAATCATTAAAATTTGTACTTTTTTAACAAAATTCAACAAAGAAATAACTTTCATTTTTATATTTTTGTGAAATTAGTATTTTTTAACTATTTAAGCGATGTTTTCGAAAAGTAGTATTTCTACTACTTTTTTTAAAAACATTAAAAATTAAAATTTAAAATTTTTACGAATAAAATTAAGTTGTCTTTTTTAATTTGTTAGCAAAAGTAAATTTTGTACTACTGTTTGTTGTGTGTTGATTTTTAAATAGTTTTTTTTTCAAGTTTGTTGTCTTTTAGAAAGAGTAACTTTCATGCATTTAAACCACTGTTTTAATTTGGTATGTGTTTAAATCTGGTTGTTAAATTAAATATTGTGTTTACATTATGTTCTTTTTTTAACTAAACTAAGGTGTAATAGATAGCTATAAGTTTCTATTTTTATTTGTTTTTTTCAAGTATAATATTCTGAACTTACCTGCACTTGTTCTAAACCTCTGGTATATGTGGGATTTTCAAATGCCACCCCTGTGGCTGCCTTACCATTTGCTCTATGGCGTCTATAGAATATAATGGCGGCAGCTGCTAGTAAAACAGCTAAAATACTTGCAACAATACCGCTTATCGTACCCACCGCATGTGAATACGTTGTTGTCGCCGATGTAACATGATGTTCGCCAAGTGTGAATTTTATCGGTTCAGTTAAAACACTGGCACCTAAACAGGGAATTACATAAAAAAAAAAGAAAAAAAAAACAAACATACATAGTTTTAAGGAAAAGAAATTTGCAGTAAAAAATGTGTGCAATGTGTAACACACACTCGTAACAACTACTATAAAGTAGAATTTTTGTGTTGTTAATGGGAAGGGTAGAGGGCGGGTTTAAACTTACCATATGTATTGCCCGCTTTGACTACCAACTCATACAAGACATCCTTTTTGAGACCATCTATATTTACACTGGTTTCCTTGACATCAATGCGTCTTACCTCACTGCTGCTTATTCCAGTGGAGGAGTTACCATTCATCTGCATGCTTGTTGCATTATTACTGCTATTGAACAGTGAAGAAGCTGTGGAGGCAGTGGGTGCTGATGATGCTTCTAGCCCACCTCCTGCTGCCAAAGCACCGCCAGTCATTGTTTCACTGGCTGATATTTCGTTGCCGATTATGGCAGCTTCATGGTAGAATATTCGATAGCCATCTACAACATTGGGATTTTTGGTTGGTGGGTCCCATCTGAAAAACACAAAAAAGGAAACAGTTAAGATTCGTATGTAAATGTAACGCTTTTATATTGAGATAAAAACACACACACACACATTTGTTACGAGAAAACTCTTGCATTTTCTAGCTCCCAAAGTGTTTTTAGTTTAACAATGTTCTCTTGCTTGAGTGCTTGTGGCTTTTAGATTCTCTTGTTACATTGTGCTAATGTGTTATTGTTGCCTTCTTTCGGTTGCCAGTTAAAATTTTCTCAAGGGCAATGTGGCTGTTTTGTTTTTTTTTCTTGTTACTTTTGTAGTGTTGTTGGAAATATTGCTGGTGTGCAAGGACCACTAATGTGTGTAAGTGTTAACAGCTTCTTTACACATGCATACCCTAGCACACACACACTTAGCCTTATACTGGCTGATTTTGTTTAGTTACCAACTACTAAATATCAAGTTTTTGCCAAGGATATGAAGGCAAAATGGTAGTTTAGAAAGCAAAAAAAAATTTCCATATCGGAAAAGACTCTAAAAACTTTAAGGAGCTACAGTCTCTGAACATTGTTATAACATGTACTCGTATGTATGTATGTATGTATGTATTAGTGCAGTGCTGCTGGTAAGTGCCAACAAATACATTAAGGACTCGTTATTTGTTTAAGTGTTTGTGTGTGAGTGTGTGTATGAGAGTTTATAACAGAGTGTTTGTGTCTATGAATATTCATGGCTATTTAATTATTATTTTGTATTCATATGTACGTATGTATATGTATAAAAGCCACTCATGCTTATAAAAAGCCTAAAGAAAAAAACAAACACACACACACACGCAAAAGATTGCATTTCGAATTTTAACCTCTATATATAATTTCCGTTTTATCTTATCATTTCCGGCTTAGAGAAAAAGTCTTTTGTTTTAACTTCGTGTTCAGGAAAGCCAAACAAAACATGAAGTAAGATTGTTTAAGCAAAAAAATTTTGTTAAAAAGTTAGAGAAAAACAGGAATTCAAATGTAAAATGATAAGATTTTAAAACTAAAATTATGGGAAAAAACTAAAACATTTCTAAATAAAGTAACTTAAATTTTAAAGAATAAATGAGAAAAAAACTTAGTTAAAAGTAGACTTTGTAATATTTTAATATTGTAATATTTTAATTTCTCAAAAAGTAGTATTTTTACTAATTTTTTCAAGTCCTTGAAAATATTAGTTTCTTTTATAATTATTCCACAAAACACTTAAAAAACTATTAAAGAAATACAATTTTTTTCAAATAGTAGTATTTCTACTACTTTTTTTAAATCCTAAGAAAACTTTTATTTCATAATTAAATTTCAATTAATTAAATAATTGTTCTTTTTTATATCTATACCCAGCAAACATAAACACAATTATATAAATTATACAAAACAACTTAGATAGAAAACATACACTCACAATATATTTTCCATAACATATAAGATATTAACAACGAGATTGATATACAAACGGAACTTCTAATACTTCATAAAATATTTTTCGTAATCATTATTAATTTGAAATGTTTGTTAGGAAGTATTTCTGAAAAAAATTTAAAAGCATCCGCCGCATGTGCACACATTTCTGTCTCAATGACGGTTGAATGAAAAAGATTAAGTGTATGAGTGAAGTGCTCTCTGCACAATTGTGCTATAGGATGCCGACCTATGATCTAAGCTATAAAAGAATTTCTTCAAAAAATACCGCAATTTTCAAATAGTAGTATTTCTACTACTTTTTAAAAAACTTAAAAAACATAAATTTTTAGTTAAATTTAACCAATTTTACTTGTACTTTAACATTTTATTAAAAATTAAGATTTTTTTCTTCTTGAAGAAATACTACTATTTAAAAAAGTAGTATTTCTTTTACTTTTTAAAAAACATGAATTTTTTAGTTTAATTCAATCAATCTAAAATATACTTTAATATTTTATTAAAACATTAAGATTGTTTTCTTAAAAAATGTCCCAAAAAGTCTGTTTTTAAAAAAGTAGTATTTTTACTACTATTTTTAAATTAAAAAAATTATACGCTTTGTATAAATACAAACTTTCTATAATACAGAAACCCATTTTTACACTTTTTAAAAATAGTAGAATTTCTACTACTTCTTTAAACTTGTCACAAAACTAATGAAAAACGATAATTTTGCAAATTATGCTTTAATTAAATATAGTTTAAAAAGAAAATGTAGTTTTTAGAAAAATGTCTACTATTTCTAATACTTTCTGAAAAAATTTGTTAAAACATTTTCAGTAATTCTAGTAAATTTATAAGATTTAATAACAAGCAGTTTTCTTAAAGCAACATTTAACCATTCTACTACTTTTTTTTTTAAATTAAAACTGGAATTTTTATTAAAATTCCATAGATAAATGTTTAATGATTAAATTATATTTTTTATTATTTTATATATAAAATCTGTGGGAAAAAAGGACTATTTTTAAATTATACTACTACTTTTTTTAAATTGCTGAAAGCTTAAAATTTTTTAATTGTTTTCACAAATGAATGAGTTTTTGACTACATTTTTAAAGAAGTTAAAATCTAAATTTTTAATAAAAATAAACTAATTTAAGGGAATAATTGAATTGAAACAATAACTTTATTCGACAAATAATTAATTCTATTTAAAAATGTACTTTACTCAAATAGTAGTATTTTTACTACTCTTTTTAAATTTAAGAAAACATATATTTTTAATGTATTTTTTTTTGAAAATAAATGCATTTTCTTTTGAAAAATGTTTATTTTTCATATAGTAGTATTTCTACTACTTTTTTTAATTAAAAAAAAACACATTTTTTACTTGTATTCAACAAATAATTGAAGTCTTAGTAAAAAATATACTTTTTTCGAAATAGTAGTATTTCTACTACTTTTTTCAATTCTCAAAAAACTTTTACTTTTATACAACAGATATATGTAGAACCTTTTAATTATTATACACTCACCTTATAACCACCTCACTATCCGATATCACACTGACTGCGATATTTTCCGGTGGTCCCGGCAAACGTTCACGATTCGACTCGAAACAACCCACTATAGTTCGGGCATATTGTAAGCTGCAGATCTCTTTCGATCTCACGGCCTCTCCTCTGCACCAGTTTAAACATTTACGCGGCACATGTGAATCAGCACAGCAAGTGCGATGATCCGAACCATCAGCAGCACATTTCATGAGCTTATCAAATTCTGTAATACACTCGGGCCTATCGGCTATAGCATCAATGTCCACATAATAACTGCATGCACTGCGGCAAGCCATGGTCACATTCATTTCGGCACAACATTCGGAGACATTTTGATTGAGAGTGGGCGTATTACGTATGCGCACTGACACGGGTATAGTGGCAGAACCGAAGGGGTTCTCAGCATGACAGAAGTAATCACCCACATCAGAGGCCTGCAGTTTGTTAATGCGCAAAGCCATGGTATAGAAAGTGGGCCGCGATTCATTGGTGCGCATGGCTATATCATAATTGCCGCCCTGTATGACGGGTACGCGGCCATCATGATCACGCCAAAAAATGGTTTTGGGGGCAGGTTTAGAGTCCACCATGCATCTAAGTTCTACTTCATCGCCTACTGCGGCCACAGTAATGCCAGCAGCCTGGATTTTTGGAGGGTCTTAGGATATAACATAAAATAGAAAATTAATGTAAGAAATGTTAAAACTAGTTTTAATTTTCTTAAGAAACAAACACATTTTCTAAACGTACAGCATATATTTACTCTCCTGGTAGCCTGCATGGGCACACCATAACCATTGTCGGCATAACATGAAACATGTTCCATATCGGCTGTCACATTATGTATCACCGTGACCATATGTCTGGAGGTGTCTTGACGCACTAAATGACCGCCCACATATAAAGAAATGGTGGGAGCAGGATTGCCCAAAGCCAAACACAGTATGGTCATAGAACCACCCTCGGGTATATTGTCAGCAGGATGAACAGTAGGTGGCTAAAAGAAGAAAAATATATTGAAACAAATTTCGTAATTTTGTATTTATAACATATTAAACTTACATCCACAAAGGCTGGCAGAGCAGGATCTGTCCAGGCCACCAATGTTTCGGAGGGTAAAGAGGTGGCTTTTTCTCCCATAGCCTCTACATAGAGAATGTGCTGGGAACTGGGTTTCAAATTGTTCATGCGCAACCATGCTACTTTAGTTTCGATTTTGTTAAATTTATCGGCTTTCATGGGTTTGTGATAGACTCTGTAAGAGAAGAAAAAATAATAAATATTCTTTAAAAAAACAATAACACAAATCTTGCTAAAATTATTGGGTTAAAACATTAAAAGGCAAATTTTTTAACAATTTAGGAGTTTGTACTACATTTTTTAAAACCTTTAAAAACTTATATATTTCAAATACTCATATTTAGAGAAATTTTAAAGTTTTAGTAAAAAAAAACTACTTTTTTAAAAACGTAGTATTTCTACTACTTTTTCCTAAAACCTAGAAAATTATTCAATGCATAATTACAGATTTTAGTTAAAAACAAATTTTTAAAACAGGACTACTACTTTTTGTAATTTTATAATAAAATCTTGTTAAACAACGAAAACTACAACTTTTTAAATGTATTCAACAAACAAATTAATTTAACAAAGAAAATATAACTTTCTGAAATAGTAGTGTTTTCAAAAATCAATAAAAACACTTATTTTCCCAATTTATTTAACAAATAAATAAATTTTTGAATGAAAAAATAAGTTTCCTAAATAGTAGTATTTCTACTACTTTTTTTAAATGGTAGTATTTTCACTCATTTTTGTCAATCGGTCTTAAATTTATTATCATTTATTCAACAAATAAATGAAATTTAAGTAGAATAATAAACTGATTGTTCGACCTTTTTATTTATTAAACAATTATATTTTATTTTCGAGATTAAGGTCTAATATTGTTTTTATTTTTATGATATATTTATTCCGATATCTCGCTACAACAATGTGTAGCATCTTCAGGGAAACAAAAACAACATTTAAAATTAACAACAATATTTTCACTACTTTTCGAAAATTTACCAAAATTATAAATTATAAATTTTCTAAATTATTCTACAAATAAGTAAAATTTAGGGTTTTAAAATAGTAGTATTTCTACTAATTTTTTTTTTTTATTTTTGACAAAAAATCTTAAATGATCTTATTTTTGAAATTTAGGCAGCAAATAAATGAAATTTAAGTGGAAAAATTTTATTTTTCAAATAGTAGTATTTGAACTACTTTTTTGAAAAAGGTAAAATTTTTACTACTTTTTGTAAATCAATAAAAAATTCATTTTTTTCAAATAAATTTCCAAAATAAATAAATTAAATCTAGGCAGAAAAAAACTTTTTGAAAAAGTAGTATTTCTATTAATATTTTAATTTTTAATTTTTTAATTTATGCTGAAATAGTAGTATTTCTACTACTATTTTCGAAAAGCAAATCGATACAGAATATATATTTTTTAAAAATTGCAAAGAATAAATAAATATTTGAAATAGTAGTATTTGTACTACTATTTTGTTAGTATTTCTGCTAGAATTTTTCAAATTGCCTTAAACTCTTATTTCTTAATTTTATGCAACAATTAAGGAGTTTTATATAGAAAAAAATAATCCTTTAAAACAATGCGAAAAACATCGAAATGATTTATTGCTGTTCATGATTGATTATCTGTAGACATTAAAAAGGAAATTAAGTTTTTGTGGTATAATATTAATGTCTACACAAAACTCTTCTAAAAATAACATTTAAATACATATATTTATCACTCCCTTGCCTACTGTAACTTTAGTCTCATAAAAATATCGATCACATTTTCTGTTTAAATTGTCCAATTAAAATTTCATTGTTTATTTCCCTGCATATTTTTTTTCCACCCAAACTCATCAATCATTCGAACTTCAGTAATTAACAGTTTGACTTGTATTTAAACTTACTATATGAAAAAAAAAACAGAATCGAAATAAAATTGTTTATCAAATTACACATCACGAAACTATGTATGTATAGGCCACCCCCGCTTGAGTAGTTTTTTGTTTGCATACCTAAAGGACATGAGAACGAACGAACGAACATTCAGCAGAATTTAACACTTATGCTCGTGGGGCCATCAGCATCATTAATATAATCCAACATCAACACTTAACAACTGATGATGAAAAAACCATGACAACTAAATCTTTCAGCTAGCAAGAGGTATTTGAACGCACAAATATAGTCGGAACCATAACAAGAGGATAATGATGAGAGTAACAACAATTTGTATGACATTTGAGTAGCAGAACTGTGTCACTGTGCCTGCTATGCCCCACAACCCAACAGTATAAAAATAATCATAGCATATTTTTCATAATTAAATGTAAAGAAAAAATCGTCAATAAAAATAATAATCACATCGATATATATTTTTATTTGAATATGTATGTATGTACTCGTATATTTGTACATGTTTTTGTGCATGCTAACATACCTGTAGGTAATTTTCTCATGGGGATGGGAATATTCTGGTGGTTGCCATGTCAATTGCATCCAAGTGGCACTGTGAGCAATAATGGCCAATGAATGCGGCGGTGAGGGAGCACCATAAATATGTTTTGGCTGTTGCTGATCTGGAAATAAATACAGGACATAACATCAACAATTTATAGATTTAATTATAATCAAATAACAATAATAGCAAAAACAGAAAAATTAAAGAACCAACAACTATTTGTATTATGCTGCACAGGTATATACGACATCCAACCTATAAAAAATTATTGTACAAATTAGTCAAGCATCAACCATAAAATGTTAATGGTTGATCGAATAAAGAATGTAAAAATAAACGAGTCTGTGTGGGATTTTGGTATGATAGGACCAGAATTTGTGAATGTGGAATTGAGTTTTTGAGTTGTGTTGGTGTCAAGAGATGTGCCTGATGATGATTTTAATGCTGTTGCTTTTTATACATTTGAAATGTACAGGATACACACTCGCACACTTTTCTACCTACATTAAATATATTGATGTAAATTACACAAATAGATACAGATTTTCAAATAAAACTGATTTTTACTGCATATTTTTAGAATTTGATTCAATAGAAATGAGTTTTTTTATAAATTCTTTTCTATAGCAAAGAGTTTACTTTAGAGACACCATTTTCTTCAAAAAAAAAAATCTTTAGAGGCACATTTTTTTTTATTCCTTTAAAATCACATTTTTCTATAAAAGCTACTTCTTTAGTGACACATTTCCTTTTTAGAAAAGTGTTTCTTTAAGAGTCACATTTTTCTATAGCAAATGAATTTTTTAAACCACAGTTTTTTATGGCAAAGGGACTCCGTTAGAGCCACATTTCTCTATAGCAAATGGTCCACAGAACCACATTTCTCTTTAGAAAAGAGTCCTTTAGTGCCAAATTTTTCTATAGAAAAGGGCCTTCCTAAGAGCCACATTTGTAATAAGAAAAGAGTCTCCTTTAGAGCCATATTTCTCTTTAGAGAAAAGTCTCTTTAAAACCATATTTCTCTATAAAAAAAAGGGACTCCTTTGAACCACATTTTTCTATAGCAAATATTTTATTTAGAGCCAAATTTCTTTATGGAATAGGGACTCCTTAAGTACCTCATTAGAAATAAGTTCCCTTTAAAACTACATTTCTCTATAGAAAAGCGACTTCTTTAAAAATACCTTTTGTTAGATAAAAAATCTCTTTTAGAGCCACCTTTTTATGTAGCAAATGCATTCCTTTAAAACCACACTTTCCTATGGAAAAGGTACTCCTTTAGACCCACATTTCTCTACAGCAAATGCACTTCCTTAGAACCACTTTTCTACATAAAAAAGGAACGCCTTTTCCACACATTTCTTTCTAGCAAAGCGACTAATTTAGAGCCACATTTCTTTATGGAAAAGGGACTCCTTTAAAACCTCATTAGAAAAAAGTCTCCTTTTGACAACATTTCTGTTTAGCAAATAATTTTCTTTAGAGACATTTTTCTGTAAAGAAATAGTGTCTTCCTTTAGAGACACTTTTATTATTTTTTTTAGAAAATATTAATTTTTTTATAGACATTTCTTTGTTCCTGCAAAGAAAATTGTGTTATTTTATAATTTTAAAAAGGCTTTAAAATTTAAAAAAATAAAATTTTAAAAAATTTTAAAATTTAAAAAAAAAATATTTTTGGTTAAATTTTTAAAAACCCTTAAAACTACTTTATTTTTATCAATTCAATCTACAGCAATAACTTTCACGGTCTAAAAGTTATTAAACTTTAAAGCAATTTACACAATAATTAATATTAATCATACGTACGTGGTTTATTAAAAGGAATTAAAAATGTTTTTTGCTTAATTTCTTTCTAACAAATACGATTGCTATCAAATTTGTATCACATGTAAAGAACTAATATAGCTTTTATGTTATAAAACTGAGACACGTCTATCTTTAATATAGAACAAATGACAGTGGGGCAAATATAAATTTTTCTACAGAAAAATGTAATATCACACAATTTTGTTTTCTAAAAAAATTAAGCGCATTTAAAATTCGTCTCCGCCTTCAAAACATCACTATTACTAGTTTTTTGTTGTTGTTTTTTAATTCTTTCGTTTGCTATTGACTGGTAATTAACAATTTGTCTATATTTTGGTCGATGTAGCTGCTGTAGTGGTTGGAGTTTTATTTTAGTCAATTTCATAGGCACGTATGTAGTGCGGCATATTCTCATAAAAAAAAAAATATGTATGTATGTATGTGTGTTTTTTTTAATTTCAGTTTTACCTTTTATAGTTTCAGTATTTCCATCACTGCTTCTGCTGTTGTTAATTTCAGTTGTATTGATCAACAACATGGATGATGGCAATGATGTGCCAAATTTACCGCGTGTCAATACCATGATGCGATACAAGACATGTGGCTCCAAATTTATCAAATCAATCGATGTTTCATTTGTTATTAATTCCTAAAAGAGTAATGAAAACAAGAATGAATACGGAGAACAATTTTAAAATGAGAATTTAAGCCTGTCGAAATATTAAATGTAAAATAGTGAACAAGTAATAAGGCTTTAATATGAGTTTTTGTGGGAAAAAATTCAAGATTTCAATATTTTATTTTGCATAGTTGTTAAATTAAAAGAATATTAGTAAACTATCTAAATTTTTAATAACTTTGGTAATTTCTCAAAAGAATATACATAAGTATAAATTTTTAATATATGTAATTTTTTCATCAAAACAAAAAAATCCAAATTCTATGCAAAATTACAACAGCAAGAAGAACTGCCCAAAATGGTGTTTTTTATTTCAATTTTACAAAATTTTGTTTAAAAAAAAAAATAAATTCTTTTTTGTTTTAATAAATAAACAAATATTTTTATATAAAAATGTTGTTTTTTGACAAAACTTTCAAATACTCTTAAATCTTCACCATTTTTAGCAGTTTATTCTATAGAAATATCATTAATAGTCTAAAAGTTATACAACTTTAAAGTAGTATAGTCAGTAATTAATATTAATCATACGCACAGTGGTTCGTTACATTTATTAAAATATATTTTTATACACAGATTTTTCTTATCAAATGCGATTGTTGCAAAATTTCTATCACATGTTAAGAACTAATTAAGCTTTAATAACATAAAGCAAAACCACTTCTATCTCAAATGCTAGACAAATGATAGTTGGGCTAAAATAAGAATTTTAAATCTCATTAATAAGTTGAAATTATTTTTTAATTTTTCTTAAGTTTTTAGCAATTCTAGTAAAATGGTTTAAACATGCTTTAAACATTATAGCTTTATTTATAAAAAAAATTCTCTTGCAACCAAAACCAGGCATAGCATTTGTTGTTTATTTAATACATTTTAAGTACTTTTGAGTAATTGCAATGTAACACTCAGTAATTTGTGGTATTTTTTTCTTTTTTTTTTTTGTATTCGAAAATTGTCAGCGTCACTTGTAGCTGATGTGATGCTAAAAGTTTCCATGTTTTTGGTTGATTGTCACAGTTTTTCCCATGGCACTAACATGACTAACTCTTACCCTAGTGCAAACTTTTAGTTATAATCAATGTCCAAATGCTACACATGTATAAATATGTATGTAAATATAGTATTTAAATCTGGTGGTAACTCTCGTTTAAGCTCGTTTAAGAGTATTATGTTGTCAGTTGTCGTTTTATTGCACATACATTGTCAATATTGTTCAAATAAATGTTGTTTATATACATATATATATATATATATATATATATATATTGTATATATATTTTGGGTGTGTTAAAATTTTTACATTATTTTTAGGATGAAAGCACCACCAACAAAAACAAAAGTATTGTTAAAGTTTTTTTTTTTTTTTGGTGAGATTTCTCGTTAAACTTGATAGGATTTTAGCGATTTATTTTAAAGGATTTTGTTGGCAATTTTTTTACACATTTAAAATGCAAAAACCAATGAAATGGTTTTACATTGCATGTTAAAATAAATGTACGAGCATTATAAATATTGGCCAGCTTCAGTATGCTTTAACAAAACGCTAAAAAAAAACTCGTTCATGTTCAAATTTTACACGGCATTAATTGTTTATTTTACTGACTGTAAAAATGCGTTTCGCATAGTGTCGTTATATGCCGCAAACTAAAACAAAAAAAAACAGCAGATTTACTTTAGTTTGTATTTATTTTAGCAATTTTTTTTGCGCTTTTGTCATTTCATTGTCTTTAGTAGTTTTATTTGTTAAAGTATTTTGCATGTTTGCATCTGTGCTATCTTTTATATGAATGCGGTATATATGTGTCAAAATGTTTTTAGACAAGCAGTGGTAAATGTAGCAATTTTTGTTGATTAAAACTATTGAATTTATAAATTTACTTGGTCAGAAACTCTTTGAAAACTTACGACAAACTATTTAATTGTGTGCTGTTTTATCACTCATTTACAGTTTATTTTATTAAAAAATATTTTATCTTTCAGAAGAAGATTTCAAAATATTTGCTTCAAAATAAATATTAATCATACGTCAGGCTGTCTCAATTTAAAGTAAACATTTTTTAATTTCTCTAATTCCTACAAATAAAGCGCAATTATTTTAAAAATTTCAGCATTCAAAGGAGAGAGGTTACAATTTGATAATATAACTGGTTGTTACAGTAAAACAAATTTCACTGTCAAATTAAGAACAATTTTTGGCAAAATTTTATGTCCGAAAAATCATTAAATTGCTGTACAGACAACTATATTCTTATACACTAGTCTATAGAGTGATGTTTTAAGATTATTTTTCTAGTTTGTTTCATTAAAAAATCGTTTATCTTTGCAAAGTTGTAAAGATTTTAAGAAATTTACTCAAAAATAAATATTACTCATACGTACAGGGTAGCTGAATTTAAAGTAAACATTGTTTAATTGTGTAATTCATACAAAATTTAGTGTGATCAGTCTAAAATTTTTAGCATATTAAGCAGAGAGTATAAGCTTCCGTCCTGCAGTTTGATAATATATCGGCTTAGTTACAGTGGGACAAATTTTATTGCCAATATAAGGAAAATGTGTTGGTTAAAAAAAATTTTTGTTTAGATTGAAAACTCAAATTTATTTCAGTTCCTTTTTCTATAATTTTAAATAGTGAAATATTATTTTGGTAGTTTTTATAACAGGTAACTATCTTTAAAGTCTGTGTTAACTAAAAAGTGCGATTTACTAGTTTGTTTGTTTAATTTATTTTGTTTTTCTTCTGTTTTTTTTTTTATTTTTGCATCAAAAACAATTTCGTTTGCAAAATACTAAACAAATATGAAAACAATTTTGTTGGAAATAAAAGTAAACAATTTTTTTACAACGCGTTTTTATATATTTGTTGTACAAATCCAAATATGAAGCTAAACAAAAAAGAACAATAAACAACATAAGAGTCAATACATGCGTTTAAGCTGTAAAATATATAAAAATGTAAACATACTCGTAATGTTTGTAAGTAGAGATGCACGTTTGTAGTTTAAAGTCTTAAAATTCATGTAGCTAAAAGTATGTAAGTCAATGGCACTTGGTCAACGAGTTTAACGTAAATGGACTTTTTTTTCTTTTTTTTTGTTGGCTGCCTTTTTTTATTTGATTTTTTTTATTATTGTTTTGCATTGCGTTGTGTTGTATTGCGTTGTGTTGTATCTGCAGTA
This sequence comes from Bellardia bayeri, assembly GCA_950370525.1. Taxonomy (NCBI): domain Eukaryota; kingdom Metazoa; phylum Arthropoda; class Insecta; order Diptera; family Calliphoridae; genus Bellardia; species Bellardia bayeri. Next base: position 3,984,163 of record OX493267.1, read on the forward strand.
GCGTTTATGATTTTATCTGTTTTAGTAACTGTTTCTTTTTTTTGTGCAGTTTTTTTAATCTCTATTTTTTAGTATGCTAGAGATTTTGTGTTGGTATGTAGCAGTATTTTAAATTTACAATGTTTTCAGTTACCAACATATATGGCGTTTTTTATTTATATTGTTTTTTTTTTTTTTTTTGTTTTTGCCTTTAGTGGCTGCTTTACTATTTAGTTTTTTTTATTATTGTTATTTCTACGTTTATGTAGCAGAGTTAAATCTGTATGACTAGTTAGTGTTTGTAAATCACTGGATTTTATTGGATTTATATTGTGTGAATTGTAGTACTGAATGTAGTAAAGTACGCACTACATTGGCCTTCCTTTGGAAAAAGGGGAGTATAAACTATTTATATACACAAGAGTATATTTGTTTGTTGGCTTTTTTCTCGTTGTACATATTTGTTTATAATGGATTTGTTAGTAAGATCATGATTTATATTAATTTCAATTTGTTTTAATACACCAATAACAAATTACATCGAAATAGTCCAGCCATAGTGAGTATGTATGTGTAACATATAAATTTATAAATAAATAAAACATTTTTATAGATGACACACTATTTAATTTAGAACACTGGCTATTTGCCATCTGCAACCTCAAATGTTATAGAGAGTAAAATATTTAAAGTTAAAGGATATTAATAGGGGAAATATTTGTATAAATCGCCAGCTTTGTAGTCAACACAAATTCAAATTAATTGCAGGTGTATTAAGCATAACTTACGTTACAAAGAAACGTGAAACTTGTTATAAGGGAATTGTTAGAACTAAATACAAAAGTACAGTTTTTACCCAGGCTCTTCAGGCATCTCTTTCAAAATGGAATCCAGCCTCGTTACCCATTCAGGCTCTTGCCTCCACAGTTTATCACATGTAATACAAACAGAATTAGTACTTTATGAAATCTTACTGAAATCTGCAACAATACTACAAAAGTCTTGCAAAAGTTTTTTTTTTAACTCATGACCAACTCAGAAAAACTTGTCTTAAATATTTAAAAATATAGAAGTTTTCTTACAGTTACATAAATGAAGTAAAACTTATCAACAGTGTGACTTCTTGGGATTATATTGCATTTTATTTCACAATAAACTCTTGCACTTTAACATAGTTATAGGATTATAGCAAATTTACTCGCAATTAAATACTAATCATACGCACAGTGGGTCTTGATTTTAAGGCAAAGCTTTTAGTGAATAATTTCTTAAATAATAAACCACAAGTAATAAGATTTTGAGCACATGATGAACAGAGATTGTAGAGTTTGCAGATGTCCTTTATTTAAACTAGTCACAATGGGCCAATAATAATTTTCAAAGTTAATGCTAAACAATTTTTAGGAAATTGTTTTTTTAATCATAACTAACTACATACTTTAAGCTGTAATATTTATAACGATCAGATATTATTGTAGTAAAATCTAGGGCAGTTTCAAATTCCTAGCAAAAGTTTTTTGAAGTTATTGTCAACTTAAAAAAAAACCTGTTTTATTTTATACATAGAAAAATCTAGAAATTTTTTTACATGTTGATATTTCTATTAAAATAAACTAAATGAAAATAGTTTGTTATCTTAAGCATGTTTTGCAATTTATTTCACAACAAAATCTTTTACCATAAAAATGTTGCAACGATTTTAGCAAATATACTCAAAATTAAATATTAATCATACGTATCGCATGCCTGGATTTTAAGACAAAGTTTTTTTTTAATATAATTTCTCAAATAATAAACTGTAAGTAATAAAATGTTAACTATAGGCAGAAGATAAATAAATAAATCAAATAGTAAACTGCAAGTAATAAAATGTTAACTATAGACAGAAGATAGGTTGGGATGTGAGCAGAAATCCGCAGTTTTTAACAGCTGGGTCATAGTGGGCAAATTCTCATTACCAAAGTTAAAGAACACAATTTTTTATGTTGTTTTTTAAATCAGAATATCAAAAATAACTACTTTCAAATGTAAAAATAAACAAAAATTTAAGTATTTTTATACTGATGATATAATATTGCAGTGAAAATTTTGGCAGTTTCAAATTCCTAGCAAAAGTTTTTTTTAAAGTTATTGCCAACTTAGAAAAAAAACTTGTATGTATATAAAATACATACAAAAATCGAGAAATTTCCTTACATGTAAATATATTTAGTCAATTTAGTAAATAGTGTGCTAACTTAGGCTTATTTTAAAATTTATTTTACAACAAAATCTTTAAGCATCGAAAAGTTATAAAGATTTTGGGAACTTGTACCCTATTTAATATTAATCATACGTACAATGGTGTTAAAATTTCAAAAAAGTTTCTTTATGACTAACTTCTAAAACCAAACACTTAGCAGTAAAAACATTTAAGCACAAATAGATTATGCCCTAAGATATTATGCTGCGATCTTAAAGGGTAGCCAAAATCATAAATTCTTTTACCAAAATTAACGATTTTTTTGAAATTTTAATTTTTCTTTGCAATTAAAATGAACTAGTTTTTTCCTGCCATTTTTTCTTGTCTTATTACATATTAAGAGTTATACAATTTATATTAATTTAGCTGAATTTCTGTAAGAAACTCGATTGCTATAAACAAGAAATTTGGCCTTAAACTTAAAAAAATATGTATAAATATCTATAGCATGAAATAAATTTTGACATCCTATTGAATGGAGTGGGGTTTCTAGAATCCATAACAGTTTACCGTTTTAGGAAATCGTATTTAACTAAAAAGTTATAAGGTTTTAAACAAACTTAGTTTCTAATAAATATTACTCATACGCACAGTGGTTTCATAATTTCAAATCAAAGCTTTTTAATATAACTTTTGAAGAACTTGAGCAATCGTTACCAAACTTTTCATTAATTACAGAGAAGAACTTAGACTTTCTAGACAATATAAAGACTCACAAACAAAAGTTCACTAGAGTTTTAGAATTGTCCTTGCAAATTTAATTTGTTTTTTTCTTGCATAATTTTCCTTTCAGTAAATTTCAACTAAAATAATTCCACCTTTTTATTAATTTTTGTTATTTTGTCTAGAAAATTTCAGCATTTGCTTTTAACAATTTCTTGAATTACCCTTAATAATTTCATTATATTTGCTGATTTTAATTTGATTTGGCCACTTTGTGTTTCGTCTACTACACTTTTGCCACAACAATAGAACAAAGTTATGTTGTAGGTTTTGCCCCTTCAACATAAGCACAGCCAGGCAAAGCAAATGAAAATTTTCGAAATTGAAAATTCTTACAGTCTAGTCATTAATTGCCTAAAGCTATCTTCACTTGTTTCCTTTGTGGGTCACAGTAAAAGCCAATCGAAAAAAAAACAAAACAAGAAAAAAGTAAAAACATAATTGCTAGAAATTTGTGAAATATTTTCAGCTCTGGCTCAATAAGCAAATCATGGCCACATGCAGAAGGGAATGAAACTATTATGGTTGTTTTAATATCGTCAAAGAATAGTTTCAACAACAATTCATTAAAATAGATTACTTAAATTGCCATGAAAACAAGCAAGATTTGGTTAGAATAAGTATTAAGTATCTTTGTTGAGTTCAGAATACCAAAAAGATAAAATTTAATCTTAAATTGCAATAAAACTCCCTCTATCTCTTGTTCTAACTCTTTAACTTTAGCCATCGTTGCTTTCTATGTAAATGTGTTTGAGTAAACATTTGGGAATTGCAGACTGGGGCCAAAAAGTTTTCAGCAAACAAACTTAAACAAACTGTTGCTTATTTTCTTGCTAAACTTTTCATTTATATTCTTTTTTTTATATAAGCAACTCTTCGCTTGCCTTGCTGAAAGCTTTACAATTAAACTGGAAATTGAAATTTGTGAAAGAATTTTTTACTAAACAAAAACAATGGTTAAACTTTATTATCTTTTTGGGATTCTTAAAATATTCCTTTAGCTACTTTAAAATTCATGTTGAGTGGCGCCCCTAAAGACTAAGAGTATGTATCTGTGTGTGTGGTCGTTAAGAAAAATCAGGCAAATTTACAACTCAAACTGAAATTCAAGCAGCAGCAGCAACAAAAGAAGTATTCGACCAACAGCCAACATGAGTGACATTGTTGTAAACGAGTTAAAACTGTTTGTGCCAGCTACCAATGTCTATAATAACACGTACTCCCTGATATTGAACCACTTGTACTCCAATTGTGATTGTATTCTCAGGCCACATATACATATTTATAAATGATACATTGAAAGCCACCAACACCACCAGCACTGACTGCCACTACCTCATTAAGCTTGAGTGTTGTTCAATAATTCAAAATGCAATTGCGTTTTAGGGTCCCGGCTTTATTGTATTGCCGGCAACATTGTACACATTGACAATGTGTACAACAATGAACAAGAGTTTTAAAAGAATGTGTTAGCAAGATTGTAAACATATTGTTAGTTTCTGTTGATATTCTACACTGAATACATTTCTATGGAGAAAATTTGTGCCGAAAGCACAATAATAATAGGAGATAGAAAAACATCGTGTTTGAATGTTGTTTCACAATGTAATGTCTTCCATGTATTGGACGCATATTAAAGGAATAGTGTGACAACAGTTGTGAGAAAAATGCTAAAAAAAAAGTTTTAAAATCAGTAAGTTTTCTATAAAGAAATGGAGAAATGACTGCAGTTGTAATAGCATAACAGGTCTTGTCTCGTATACGGTCTTATGTTTTGTCTTATGTCTTGTTCTATGGCTTGCCTTATGTCTTGTCTTGAGTTTAGCCTTCTGTCTAGTCTTTAGTTTAGCCTTCTGTCTTGTCTAATGTTTTGTCATATGTCTAGTCTAGTCTCATGTCTGGTCTTATATCTGGTCTTAGGTCTTGTCTAATGTCTTGTCTTATGTCTAGTCTAGTCTCATGTCTGCTCTTATATCTGGTCTTAGGTCTTGTCTAATGTCTTGTTTTATGTCTTGTCTTATGCCTTATCTTATGTCTTATGACTTGTCTCATGTCTTGTCTGATGTTTTGTCTTGTCCTATGTCTTGTCTTATTTATTCTCTCATGTCTTGTCTTATTTCTTGTCTTATGGCATCTCTTATGTCTTGTCTTGTCTTATATCTTTTATTAATTTATTTAACTTGAAAATTTATTCAAGTTATACTGCTCTTTATACTGCCTAAACTGTTTAGGAATTCCTTTACCAACGCTTACTTAATGATACACCAACTAGAATGACATTGTTGCTTATACTCATAAGTTTAGAAACAATAATAACCTAAAGGCGACTTAAAAACGCTTAAGTGACATATATTGTCAGGCCAATAGAATAGAATGAAATGATACTCTGGCAAATGTAATACAAAAAAAAAAAAGGAAAAACCTAAAATGAAATAAAATAATATTAACTGCCAAACACCAACACCAAAGTCACAGAAGAAAATGATACACTACATGCCAGAACAGGCAGGGCATTAGATTGAACAATAAGATAGCAAGGGGCACAAATACAAGAGGACCAGTAACACTAGAAGTACAGCTGTTCGTTTATTGAAAATGTAATTGATGTTCTTACAGGATACTTGAATAAGCACGCATACTTGAAAGCGAAGAACTCACTTTACTAAATGTAAACTGAAGAAAGAAAAAAACAGGAGTCATTCAAATTGTACAAGAAACATTAACAACAATACGATACGATATGGAGACTCAAAAAACACATATGAAATATTTGCCACATGACATGTATGTGAGGCTATAAAATGAAATGCTGTAAAAAGTAGCTGGTATTATCAAACAACGTAGACAATATTTTCGTTTCTTTTTTGACGATATGGCTGTTGCTGGCTGCAGACCATAAAACACGATCATTTTTTATTACCCGTGCCAGCATATGAAATATATATTCCTTTGGTGTCATACTCGTACATACATCTCTAAGTGTACAAACCTATTGTCAAAAAAAAAATGTGAAAAAGTGGAAAAACATTGCTAGAAAACGCAATAGAAATACAAAAATAATAAATTTTATACACCAAGGAATCAAGTGAAATGTTAGAGGTTGCTCTTTAGTCATCTTTCATTTGACTCTGACTCTGTTGTGGTGTTTTATTTATAGTGAAAACTGTGATTTGTTGAAACAACCTGATGGTTTTATGCTTGATGTTCATGTTGATGTGGCTATGGCTATGGCTGCTGCTCTATAACAAACCAAAACTAAGGACTTTTCCAGCAAAAAAAAAAATTAAGGAAATAAAGAAACACTATTACGTACATGTGTATTGTGTGTAGTTCATATGTCAAATACACCAACATATTATCCTTAAGCCAAAAAAAAAAAAAAAAAAACATACTCACACAAAAATCAAAAAAAAAATCTCGAAAAACACAAGACTGAAGTTTCAAAATAATAAAACAAAAAAATTATGTATGTGAACTTAGATAAACTGGGTAGGGGAGGAAGTAGCGTCAAAGGTTTACTACATCAGGGAATTTAACATTATATTTTTGAAAAAAAAAAAATAAAAAACGAAAACTTTTGTTACAAGAAATTGTTTGTGATGTCTAGTCTCAAACTAAATCTCATGCTTTATATAATCTTATGGCTTGTGTAGCCTGGTCTAGCCTCTTGTCAAGTCTGTTATTTAGTGGTATGTCTAGTCTCTTCAATTGTCTAGTATCATGTTTAGTCTCAAGTCTAGTCGCTTCTTTAATCTTGTTCAGTCCCAAGTCTATTCTCATGTCAAATCTCATGTGTTGTCTGCTCCCATGTCTAGTCTCAAGTCTATGCACATGTTCAGTATCTTGCTTAGTCTTATGTTAAGTTTATTTTGTAGTCTTATGGCTAGTTGCAAGTCTCCAAAATAGTTCCATGTCTAGCATTTATTCTCATTTCTAGTTGCATCTGTAGTTTCTAAAATAATTTCACATCAAGTCTTTTTTAGTTTATAATTTCTTCTCTAGTCACTTCTCTTATCTAGAGTCTAGTCTTTATTTTCATTCTAGTCTCTTCTCTAGTTTTATGCCTTGTCTAATTTACATTTTCAAAACTTGTTTCACGTTAAGTCTACTTTATGTCTTGTCTTATGTCTTAACTAATGTCTTGTGTTATGTCGTATCTTATGTCTAGCCTTATGTCTTGTGTTATGTCTTGTCTAATGTCTTGTCATATGTCTTGCCTTATGTCTTGTCCTATCTCTTATCTTATGTCTTATCTTATGTGTTGCCTTATTTTATGTTATGCTTAGTTTTATGTCTTGTCTTCTAGGAGGTATTTTTTTATGTCTTATCTCTGGTTTTGTATCTGCTTAGTTTAATGTTTAGTCTAGACATTTGGCCTATTTTGCTTTAGCAAAAGAAATTAGTTTTAAGCCTGTTTAATAAATTCAGCAAACACACTACGAAAAAAAGAATGTGCTGCATATATGTAATAATATTTGTAAATGTGTGTGTGTGTGTGTGTTCGTATGGATGACAATTGCAATCAACTTTTGCTGCACGTACACATGTGACATGTCAAGTGAATTTAAAACCATTCGTGATATCATGCAACCAAAAAAATAAAAATTATATACAAACACATGTGTAATTTTTTAAATTTATACATGTACATTGCTACAAGTCTATGTGTGTGTAAATTTGTAAAAATACATCCAGCTATATATGAATGTCTGTATGTCTGTGCATATTCATTCTTTTTCTTTATGAGACCATGAAACACAATAGTCACTTGTATTACGTGAGTGTATGTGAATAAATACGAGCACGAATGCGTATGTGAATTAGTATTGCCTGCTGCACATGCATTTAAGTAGGTTGCTGGTAGATGTGAGAGTGCGGCAAGAATGATGATGACGTTTAGGTTACTAGTTGTAGATGTTGTGCTGCCTGCCACACTAGCATCATCATTTCTATTAAAGTATCTGTGTGTGTGTGTGTGTATGTGTTTGTGTATACAATAATAAATGTTTAAATAGAAAATACGCCATCTGTGTATGACACCATTGGGGTGCCATTATTATTAAACCGTTTTTGAAACAACCAAAATTTCGTCCTTTTTTTGGGAGCAAGGAAAAAAACAAACTTCAGAAATGTGTGTCTGTTTGCTTTTGTGTTGATGCCGCTAAATGCATATAAATAAGCAGCACATTTGGCAAATATTTTTAAAATTAGTTAACTTTGCTAAATGCGGCATTAAACAAACAACAGCCAAGAAAAGTTTTTCATTTACAAAATAAGACATTAAATCAGCAGAATATTTAAGATTTTCTCAATTAAACTTTTTTTATTTTTTTTTATTTTATTTTTTATTTACACTAACTCTACCCAGAGGATTAATCAGCTGACATTACTCAATAATAACTAAATCCCACTAAATTTTAAGTGTCATAAAGCCGGAAGTAAGAGTTGCAAAAAGTGTGCTAGTACGACTATAATCCTAATAATACTAACATGTGTGGATGCGTCTATGTGTATTAGGGTTAAAAAAGCTGTTATTTTTTATTATCGCAGCAGTTAGGACTCTATATTCTACTCCACTACTACAATATCGACTGCTTTATATGTAATGAATTTATTTACATTGTTGTCGTTCCTGGGATTTTGATGTCTTTGCAAGTAATTTATACTGATGTTGGGATAGAGTATTTCAACGAAACTTTGTATAACAAATTTGCGGTACTAAAAAAATACTAGAAAATATTAAACTTTAGATAAATTATAACGAAAAATTTAAACAGCAAACACAACGACATTAATGTACCTTATAAAAATGTATTTGCGATCCAAACATGAACATAAATATACACAAAGACTAAGAATAGACAAACCATAAGACAGTACAGAATAACAAAAATAAGGCAAGACATAAGACAATACATAAGACCAAACATACGACAAGACAGAAAAGAAGACAAAGCATAAGATAAGAATTAAGACACGATATAAGAGAAGACACAAAACAAGATATAATACAAAACATAAAAAAGATAAGACAAGACAATAGAGAAGAAACACAAGACATAAGACACGACATAAGAGAAGACAAAACATGAAACAAGACAAAAGAAAAGTCATAAGACAAGACATAAGATAAGACATAAGACAAGACATAAAAGAACACATGAAATAGGCCATAATATAAGACATAAGACAACACATAAAACAAAACAGAATATAACACATAAAACAAGACATAGGCAAGACATAAGACCAGACATAAAACAAGACATAAGACAAGATATAAGACAATACATAAGACATATGACAAGACATAAGAAAAGAGAAGATAAAACGCAAAACAAGATATAAGACAAGATACAAAACAAGACATAATACGAGTAATAAAATATATTTACGTACAAGATATAAGTCATAACAGAAGAGAAGACAAGAAATAAGAGAGGACATAAGACCTGATATAAGACAAGACATAAAGTAGACTTAATGTTTCACAAGTTGTGAAAATGGATATTAGACAAGCCATAAAACTAGAAAAGAGACTAAAAAGAACAAAGAGACTAGACCAGATATAAAATAAAGACAAGATATAATATATACAACAGGAATTAATATAAGAGAACTGAGCAGAAAATAGACATCACATAATGCTGCAGTGGGTATTACTCTTGATATGGAAGCAAAGAAGCGATAACCAACTAGAGACTATTTATGAAACTGTATATGTAAGTAGTCATGAAACTAGAAATTAAATGAAAACTTAACACAAGATATGGTACTAGTCTTTAGAATACACATGCGACTACACATATATATAGATATATGTTCATGTACAGAGGCTACAGATACTGGACATATATAACGACTACATACTAGACATAAAACTAAAACAAGGTCCATGACTGGACATGCCAACATGTCACTAGAAATAAGACTAGACAAGAAACAAAAGGAGAGGCTAGACTGAGCGTACACATGAGATCTAAGAAGATACTAGACATGATAATAGACAATTGATGAGACTAAACAAACAACTAGTTTATAGACCAGACAAGAGACTAGACCAGGCTGCACAAAGCATGAGACTTGACTAGTCTAAATAAATCATTACAAACTAAACATGCCCAAGAAATATTAAATAGAAATAAGACTTTAGACATTAGATTCTACTCAAGAACAAATGTGAGAAATAAATAAATAAATAAATAAATATGTGTCAATTTACACGAAGAATATAAATTTCTTTGGCACAATTCGTATTGCTCAAATCGCTTGTATTTTTATTTAAGAGTATACACACATTTGTATACATGCATGTAATACAAATGAGAGAGTAACATGAATTGCTAGGTTATATTATTACCTAGCTTAAAGAATTGCTTTGTGTTAATTGGGACTATGATAATACACCCATCACATGTCCATAGATTACACATAAAACCAGACCAAAGCCTGGGCAAGCATCTATATATAAGACTACACCTAACAATGATTTATATCATGATATTATTATCATGATGATAAAGACATACTCGTATAGTGCTAATTATATGTAGGAGTAGACACTAGTGAGAATATATACAAATAGAATTTACACAAAACTTCTTAGAAGACATGAGACTAAAAGACTAGACATAAAAGTCGACTACTACTCATAGAGCTAATACTCTTAGAAAAAAGACACAGCAGAATGCCAAACATAAGTCAGATAGAGATATTTGCTGATGTTATGTTATAAAAAATACTAAATCAAGCCTTTAGCTTAATTCCATTACTTCTGCTGTAGGTGACTCACTGTTAGAGGGTAATAAAATAGATTTACGCGCCAAATATCAATTTATTTTTTCTCTTTTTTTTCTAAAACCAAAACACGTTTATCACCAAACAAATTTTGAGAAAAAATGCAGATTGTACGAAAAAATACAGTGAAAAAAAAAAGAAAACATAGAATGAGTTGCATGCAACCTAGCAAAGGGTAAAATTTAGTTACAGTGATACACACATTGATAAAGATGCTGCAGACAGACTCAGAGTGCCAGAGTTTAGATGGATGTTTACGGTTTAACTTTGTAATGATTCGGTATTAGTTTTGTTTTTTTTTTTGTTTGTTTTCGTGCAGTTTATCTATTGTTTTAGTTTGTATGTTTGATACTTTTTTTGTTCGATGTTGTTTTCTAGGTGTCTTGTTGTTGTTTTAACATGGTAACATAGTTATTGTCTTGTTGAATTATCATCATCAACCTCATCAACGAGTTGACTCGTTGGCTGACTGACTGACTGGCTGGTTGGTTGTTTAGCTGAAGGTTTTCCCTCTTACACCACCCTGGCTGGCTATTTTAGCTGGCATATCAGTGTAGCTAAGGTTGGTTTTTCGTTTGTGTGTCTGTCAGTATGAATGACTGAATGAATAAATGACTGCAACAGTTGACATTGATGGCAATGAAGATGAAGATGTGCAGCAGTTTTGCTGACTAAAAACCTGGCGATAATGTCAGTGTTGATAAAGTTGATTGTTGTAGTTGTAGTTGTATTTGTTGTTATTGTTATTGTTGCACATAACAGCAGTAATAGCAGTAGTAGTAGTTGGTTGTACACTTGTTGTAATCGTTGCAGTTACTGTTATTGTGATACACCCAACCTCAACCTCTTTTGATGACGACAGCCACTTGCATTAACTGGTTACAACAAATAGCTATAGATTTAGCATGTTGTTGTTGTTTGTTTTTTGTTTTGTTATTTCGAATTGTCAAACACAAAATTAATGCTGCAGATTACTTGTACTTGCAGTTGTTTTTTTTTAGTAGTTTGTCTTTTTTTTTTTTTTATTATTGTTGATTTAGTGTTGATATTCTTGATAATTCGTATGGCTAACAACCACAATATCTAACACATACTCAAATAAGGTGTATGTTATTGTAATTTTTTTCTCTACAAACACCCTACAATCTGCTGCGGTTTAAAAGGATTCTTAAAATTGAGTTTCAAAAATAGTGTTGTCTAACCTTTAATCGTTAATGTCTGGCTAAATTTTCTTCTTTTTGTTAAATAATGTTCTTAGGGTGTTTTCAAGTTTGTGTTGCCCGTTACATTTCCGTCTTAAACTTGTCCTTATTGTGGGTATTTTTTGTTTGCGCTGTCTAATACATCACTTAATGCACTTAATCTTTTCAACACCAGTTGTAAGTAAGAATTCATAAATTGATGCTATTGCGCATACTTATACATTTGTGAGTGAGCTGCATGCAACAAAATGTTGACATTAAAATATGGTAAATTTCGAAATTATTATTATGGTTTTTGCATTTTAATTATTTGTTGGTTAAACTACGTACGATAATTGCTTGGTAAATTTGTTGTGATGTGGTTTATTTAAATTTGTTTTGCCAACTCGATGTTTTCAGTATTTATTATAATTTTTGCAGTCTCTATGCCAATTATTCAAATATTACCCAGTTACTATGACCATCATAAAAATATTAACCAGAGAAAAAAAAAAACTACTGTATTGCTGTAATAAATGCAATGTATGTATGTAAATGCAAATGATAAAGGAAATGCACGAGAAAGATTTAACGACTATTGGGCTTAATAATAAATGTATTTCAAGTTCAATTATTATGTAAAATAAAATGACAAGTCTCTGCCGTTTTATGATTTTTACAACGAATGAAAGATATCAAGCTTTACATTATTGTTTCTTTTCCAGATCGTTGAATTATCTGTCTGCTCTTATGTCGAGTCTTAAATCTATCGCATGCCTGGTCTTTTTTCTAGTTCAGTCACTACTTCCTTATGTCTTATCTTATGTCGTGTCTTATGTCTAGTCTTATGTCTTGTCGTATGTCTTGTCTTATGCCTTATCGTATGTCTTGTGTAATGTGTTGTCTTATGTCTTGTATTATGTGTTGTCTTATGTCTTGTCTTATGTCTTGTCTTCTGTGTTGTCTTCTGTGTTGTCTTATGTCTTGTATTATGTGTTGTCTTATGTCTTGTCTTATGTCTTGTCTTCTGTGTTGTCTTCTGTGTTGTCTTATGTCTTGTCTTATGTCTTGTCTTATGTATTGTCTTATGTCTTGTCTTATGTCTTGTCTTATGTATTGTCTTATGTCTTGTCTTATGTCTTGTCTTATGTCTTGTATTATGTCTTGTCTTGTGTCTTGTCTTATGTCTTGTATTATGTCTTGTCTTATGTCTTGTCTTATGTCTTGTTTTATGTCTTGTCTTATGCCTTGTCATATGTCTAGTCCTATGTCTTGTCTTATGCCTTGTCGTATGTCTTGTCTTATGTCTTGTATTATGTCTCTTCTTATGTCTTGTCTTATGTCTTGTCTTATGTATTGTCTTATGTCTTGTCTTATGTCTTGTCTTATGTATTGTCTTATGTCTTGTCTTATGTCTTGTCTTATGTCTTGTCTTATGTCTTGTCTTATGTCTTGTCTTATGTATTGTCTTATGTCTTGTCTTATGTCTTGTCTTATGTCTTATCTTATGTCGTGTCTTATGTCTAGTCTTATGTCTTGTCGTATGTCTTGTCTTATGCCTTATCGTATGTCTTGTGTAATGTGTTGTCTTATGTCTTGTATTATGTGTTGTCTTATGTCTTGTCTTATGTCTTGTCTTCTGTGTTGTCTTCTGTGTTGTCTTATGTCTTGTATTATGTGTTGTCTTATGTCTTGTCTTATGTCTTGTCTTCTGTGTTGTCTTCTGTGTTGTCTTATGTCTTGTCTTATGTCTTGTCTTATGTATTGTCTTATGTCTTGTCTTCTGTGTTGTCTTCTGTGTTGTCTTATGTCTTGTCTTATGTCTTGTCTTATGTATTGTCTTATGTCTTGTCTTATGTCTTATCGTATGTCTTGTGTAATGTGTTGTCTTATGTCTTGTATTATGTGTTGTCTTATGTCTTGTCTTATGTCTTGTCTTCTGTGTTGTCTTCTGTGTTGTCTTATGTCTTGTATTATGTGTTGTCTTATGTCTTGTCTTATGTCTTGTCTTCTGTGTTGTCTTCTGTGTTGTCTTATGTCTTGTCTTATGTCTTGTCTTATGTATTGTCTTATGTCTTGTCTTATGTCTTGTCTTATGTATTGTCTTATGTCTTGTCTTATGTCTTGTCTTATGTCTTGTGTATTATGCCTTGTCTTGTGTCTTGTCTTATGTCTTGTATTATGTCTTGTCTTATGTCTTGTATTATGTCTTGTCTTATGTCTTGTCTTATGTCTTGTCTTATGTCTTGTTTTATGTCTTGTCTTATGCCTTGTCATATGTCTAGTCCTATGTCTTGTCTTATGCCTTGTCGTATGTCTTGTCTTATGTCTTGTCTTATGTCTTGTCTTCTGTGTTGTCTTATGTCTTGTATTATGTCTTGTATTATGTCTCTTCTTACGTCTTGTCATAAAGCTCTCTTGTTTCATTTCTACATTAATATCTTGTTTTCTGTCGAGTCCCATGGTCTCATGTCTGTTCTCATTTTTACACCTACGTCCTTTTAAACTTGCTCGATTTACTAAAATTTAACCTGTCCACATGTTTTTGTGCACACCCTTCCAATTTTGTTTGTATTTATGCTGTTAGTCTTTCGTTTATACCCCAGTTTATATTACATTGTCCATTGTTTTCTGCACATTTTTTTCGGTAACGTTTATTTTTTATTGCGAAAAAAAAATAAAGAGAATTCAACAGCTAACAGTTGCCAAGGTTATTTTACTGCAAAATGATGATTGACATTTTGGTTTGCTTTGCTAAATAACTGTGTTTACAAATATAAAAACTATTGCTGAGTTTCAGTTGAATTTTTATATTATACATACATTTTTGGATATTCATATTGGCGCATTTTAATTAAACACTACACATATTTGATTGGCAGTAACTAAACAACCACTTTCAGTAGAATCATAAATATAACTTTGATACATACAACAATTTTGAAGTTTTTAACAAACTTAAAGATAACTTGCTGGAATATGCTTTAAAAAAATAATTAATTTTAAATAGAAAATTAATGAAACGAAACTTTAACTTTTGAAATAAACAAAAAATTAAATGAAAATAATGGGAAAAGAAAATTCTTAAAAAAAGAAAAAAAAAAATTTTTAATAGCAGCAATTATCAAAAGACAAACCTGACACAGTGTGTAAATATTTATACTCAGCAGAAACATTTTCAAATGTTTTCTTATAAAATATTCATTACGAAAATAATTTATATATATTGCACTCATTTGCTTAAAAATTATGCAAAAATAAAACAAAAACTTTCATTTGTTTAAAGTTTAATTTATGAATGATAAGAACATAAATATGAACTTTTTCTGCTTGTGTAAAGATTTTTCCCCAAAGAAACATTTCAGTGAACCAGGATGAGGAAAAGGAGGTCCAGTTCTAATCAAAAGTAAGCAGACAGCAGACAGTAACAGTAACAATAACATAGACTTCGCATTACAGTCAACGAAACTTTATATTCTCCTCAGTCATAGAGTTTAACAGAAAAGACACTGATCATAAAATGTACATAAATATAAACTTCTATTACTGTTTGTTTTTGTTTATATATACGAGAACAAAATATAACTTTTTGTTAAAAAAGAAAAAAATAAGTAAGTAAACAAATAATGGACTCAGTATTTTAAGTCCTTCTTGCTTGTTGTGCGAACAAAATTATGAATGGGTGAGCAGAAATATTAGTAAAACAAGCTGTATTTAACTTGAACTAAAACCTAAACTAAAAGCCCGAACTAGAACTGAATTGGAACCTAAACTAGAACTAGAACAGAATCTGATCTGGACCTGAAGTAGAATCCCAAGTAGAACATGAACTGCAATTGAACTAGAACCTAAAGTAGATCTGAACAAAAAATGGTCCAAACTAGAACTGTAGCTTATTCTGGCCTTTCTTATGAAATTATTTCTGGTCCACCCTAATTTATCTATAGCCATGATGATAAAGTTGTCTGCCAATATTAATATTATTTTTTTTTATACCCACCATCAAACAGATATTTATATATTTAGTTTGTCATTCCGTTTGTAACACATCGATATATTGGTCGTAGAACCGAAAAGTCTATAAAATCATTTTTTTTCCAATTAAACCTTTAATTAATTTTAAAATAATTTTCAATTAAAATTTTAATTGATTAAATTACTTTTTCTGATTTTTCTGATATTTTTAATTAAATCTCAAATTTTTTTTAATTGATACTATCATTTTGTTTACACCGATTTCAATTAAATTTTTAATTGATTCCACAAATATTTTAATTGAAACTCATTTTTATTTTTTTCTGTGTATCAATTTCCATGTCCGTCTGTTGAAGACACCATAGAGTTTCAAAAAAAAGTCATAGAACAATGAAATTTTTACCGAACATTCTTTTTTTGTTTTGGTACTGATTTTACCAGTTTAGTGGGATCCGAGTTATAGACCAAAGTTTCAAACAATCTCGATATGGAATATGGCTTAATGGTACATAAATGTCTAAAGAAAACCAGTATCCATACAAAATTCTGCAAAAATAAATTTCATATAAAGGGATATGTTTAAATGATGATCTGTTTGCATGGGTACATATTTGACCATACCATCCATATAAAGTTGCAATCCAAATTTGTATGCAGATAGTCGTACCCAATTTCATGCTTATCGATCCATATTTGACTGTAGACCCCATATAAAGTCCACTTCCGAAATTATATTAAAATCTCATAAATCTCTTACCCACATCACTATCAAGTTTAAATCTGATTTACAGACATCATTGTACCGAATTTTATAGTGATCAGCCAATAATTGGTCATAATTTCGATAAGAGGACCACTTCAGAATTTACACTTTAACCTACGTAAATATCTTTTAAATATTTATATAGAATCGAAAATTTACACAGCTCAGTTATTTGTAGGAAAAAAATGTTACTATTGGATTGCAGTGAAGGTCAGTCCATAATGACTATCGGTCCACATTTTACCATATCCTGCATATAAAGTCCACTTTAGATCACCTAAATCTCTTGTAAACATCTTTATCGAGTTGAAATTCGACACATATGTATAATACACATACACCTGTAAATCATGGTCACGATCATTATTGTGATCGGTCCATTATTGGTTTTAGTTTCCATAAAGGGACGACTTTCAATAAAAACCCAATAATAACCAAAGTAAATATTTTATAAATATCGAAATCGAACTGAAATTTGACACATCGCAGTTATATGTATATGCATATAAATGCAAATAAAAATTTTGTTATTTAATTTTGTAAAGATCAGTCCATAATTGTAAAGTTCAGTGTTATAAAGATCAGTCCATAATTGGCAATTTCGGAAATAAGGAATATTTCCGAAAAGGATGCTAAAATATATATGTACATAACGTTATTGAGTAACTAAATTCACCATAAAACTTTGTATGGAAGACAGTTGTCAGATCTTACAACGTTGTCAGAAAAATGTTCAGAAAATGTTTAAAAACCGTGTGAACTTTAAATTTTTGTCTTGCAACGTTGTAAGAAAAAGCATTAACCATTTACCTTTTGCTAACAATTTGTCAATGTCAGTACATTGCTAGCACATTGCTAGATATGACAACATTGTATGATCTGACAACATAGCTTTAGACTCAAATGCAGTAAAATATTTTATGACTATTGTCTTGTAATATTTAATAGATCTCATATGAAGAATCCAAAAAATAAAGTAAGTCGTTTAAACATTGTTATCGATGCAAAATGTAAGACAAATTTATTTCAAGTGGTGGGTAAATAAGATTCGGCCCAGCCGAATAGAAACTCTTACTGGTTTTTTCTGTTTTGCTTCAAAATGTTAATGGATATCTTGTGTCATTTAATGACAGAAAGAAAAAACAAAAACAATAATAAAAACAAACATCAAGACTATAAAAAATAACAACGACAGCATTAGCAGCAGCAATACAACAACTACTACTACAAAAAAAAACAAACTATGAATTGATATTATAAGACTAAAATTTATTTATGTAGGTCCAAAGGCAGGAACGTACACAAGAAATAAAGACACTGTTATTTTTGATCTTTGGGTAAAATGAACAATGTTTAAAATAGATTTTACATATTTTAGTTGTTTTGGCAGCAGTCTAACAAATAATGACAAATACTTTTATATAAATTAAGCACGTCTCTGCTGTAAATAAATATTATACGCGTTCTAAATACAAAACAGTATGAAAAGTACTTTAGACACTTAAATGACTGGTCAATTGTTAAAATTTTAAATGTTCTTAAACAAAAAGACCCAACCAACCACACAGAATATCTATGCAGACATAATAAAACCAATAGACCAAATTGACAGACAGACAAATGAATTGACAGATGGATGGTTAAACACAAAGACAGACAGACAGCTAGACAATTTTATAACAATGTGTGTGAGAAAACTCTTATCATTATTATGTTTGCAAAATGCATAAAATATTTAGTAAACAATTTAAGTTTACATACAATATTATTGTATGCTCCTAAAAGTATACACACACTCGCCACAGCCCATAAGTATCCCTTATTACTTGTACAATATGAATATAAAGAAGTAAGTTTACATACATGCAAAATGTGTGTATAAAAGAGGTCTGTATATGAGTGTAAGTTTAGCAGTAAAATGTGTTTGTGTTGTGGGGGTACTTACATTTTCCAACTTGGCTACAGTCTCATACATGGTCATGTTATTGACTTTGCCATATTGTACAATAAAATCAATATCAGCATTTGTTGTGGCTTGTCCAGAAGTTGATAATGATGACAGTGTTGTTGTTTTATCAACTGTTGCTGTCGTCATTTCTGTCGTTGTAGTTGATGTTATTGGTGTTTCGGTTAAATTATTGCCGCCCTCAATGTCGGGTTGTGACCAAACTAAACTTATTGAATTATTTGTAACCAATGTGGCATGAAGATCTTCAGCAGGACCGGGTATACTGCCAGTACCTGAAAAAATATAAGACACAATTAGTGAGGAACAGAACTTTAAAAGAACTAGAACGAAACTAGAACAAAACTAAAAGAGATCCAGAACAGAACTAGAATTAACATTTTCAATGCAACATTATTTAAATTATTGATTTTTCCAACCCTTTTGTTCCCCTTAAATGAACTTCACTTTCAACTGTGTTGTCTTTTTCTAGCCTTAAATTGAGAATTCATTTTTCATTTAATTTACTGCAATTTGTTTATGTCACATGTCCAACATGTCTGCTCTAACAACCCCCTTTCGTTTCGTTCCTCTTTAACCTATTAAATATTAGCAACAAATTATATTAAATGAAATCCTGCTAAACTCACCTTCTTCGAAACATTGTAGAATGTTGCCGGCATACGATAAGCAATCAGTGGAAGAGTTAGAGGTGGTGCCAGTTGATAATGAGGTGGTGTGATGCACAGGCAGAACACCACGACACAGAGACATGCAGGCCGCTGTAACACCTCTACGAGCACAGCAGGGCGTATGGTCTCTGCCACCTGCAGCACAGCGGGCAATAACAGCTAAAGGGCAAGGCAACAGCAAAAGAAATCACAAAAATTTAATACTAAACTTTAAATGGAGAGCAGCAAAAAACCATAAATAAATTCAAGTGAGTGCAAAAAGTAAAATTGTAATTATTTTTATTGATAGCCAGCAAGTATGTTGCCAGTTAGCAAGCAACTCAGCTCTACAACTGGCTACAAAATTGAATATGTGGGTTATTTAGTTTTTGCAACATTTTTTTTAAACTCTACTCACATACATACATCTCTGCAACTTAATTCACATGCATATCGTGTTGCATATAAATCTTATTTAATGTCTTTTATTTTTTCTTTCATTATGTTTTTTTTTTCTACTGAGTAAAATATTGCGTACAAGTGTAGCAAACATTTTAAAACAAAAAGTAGTCGAAGTAGTAGTAGTACTAGTACTTTTTCTTGTAAATATACTTACACATTTGTGCCCGACACGCTGGTCCTAGTTTTTCAATGTCCGATAAACGTATGTTGTATGTACACAATGGTGCACACTGTGGCAGCAGTCCGGATGCTTGGCAGCATGTACTCATGTTATATTTTGTTTCGTACACATCCTCCAACTCAACGGGCTGGGTGCGTAATATGAGACGTGGTGAGGGTTCACTTTTACCGTATGCATTTATCGAAACCACATAAAACTCATAGTAGACATCTGGCTCTAAGCCTTCCAATATAAGTGGTGGATTTTTCTAGTTTTCATTTTTAGTTTTTTTTTTACATTTTTTTTTGTTTTGTTTCCAGTACCAGCAACAAGAAGCGAGCATTGGGTCATAGCCGGCACAAAAGTTATAAATTTTCAAAAATGTTAAAACGTGGGTGCACGGATAGGGAAGAGAACAAGAGAAATAAATGTTAAAATGTAGTTTAGTAGTTTATTATTAAGTATGTTAAAATTAGGGTTATAAATAAAGGAAACAGGAAGGCAGGCAACATTAGGAAATAAAACATCATGATAAAAATTTGAATTATAGTTTCAAGGGGCGGAAAAAAGCAAGAGTAATGGAAAAGGCAAATCCCAGTGAAGTGTCTTCAACATAATTTCGCACACTTAATTTAAGATATTGTGAAACATTCAGTTCTGTTCTTATTCTGTTCTAGTTCCGTTCTAGTTTAGGTTCCAGTTCTGTTCCCGTTCAGCTCCAATTCTGCTTCATATCTGTTCAAATTATGTTCTAGTTCTGTTCCAGTTCTGTTTTAGTTCTGTTCTAGTTCTGTTCTAGTTCTGTTCCAGTTCTGTCTAGTTCTAGTTCTGTTCTAGTTCTGTTTTAGTTCTGTTCTAGTTCTGTTCTAGTTCTGTTCTAGTTCTGTTCTAGTTCTGTTCAAGTTCTGTTCCAGTTCTGTTCTAGTTCAGTTCTAGTTTAGGTTCCAGTTCTAGTTTAGGTTTCAGTTCTGTTCTATTTCCAGTTCTGTTCCAGTTCAGCTCCAATTCTGCTCCATGTCTGTTCTAGTTCTGTTCTAGTTCTGTTCAGTTTACTTTACTAACCTTTTCAACTGTCAAGTAATCATCACCCACTCCTAAACGGCGAAATTTAACATGGAATGTACTTATGGTATCAGCCAATCTCTTTGGTTTGTTCCAATCCAATATCACAAATGAATCAGTTTTGGCCACAGTATGCAGTTTAGAAGGTGGATCCGCTAAAACACCATAACCCTGGAACAGACAACTGCTGAATTCAGACATAAAGCGCAGGCATCTAAGAATAAACATAAATAATATACAATATAAATAGATCCTTAAGGAGAGCGGTTATATATGCAACTCACTTAAACAAATTAAAATCCAGTGTGGATACTTTGCCCGAACACAAGGGGTAGCAAACAGTGGGTATGCCTCTGGCACGACAGCAAGGCGTATGATCGATGTTATTGGCCAAACAATTAAAGGTGATATTGGACCAGGGAGCACAAACCATGAAATCTGGCAGTGTAGCCAAGTCGGTCTTCTGGGGATCACACATTTTATCTAAACACATGCGATGTGTCATACCGTTCGTTTCACAGCACGAGCGTATGTCCGGTAAATCTGGCACATCCATTTTATTCGAGGGACCCGACTTCTCCTCTGTGGCCAAGGCACTGGTATGCGTAAAAATACGCAAACGTTCGCTGGGTAAACTACTGCCGTAGTCATTAACTGCCGTAACGAGAATGGCATACATTGTTAATGGTTTCAAGAAATTAATGGTTACTGACGTATCATTTGCTGATACCAAGCGCATAATAACATTCTCATCTTCTTTTCTAATGGCGCCAGCATCACCGTCATCATCATCATCACCAGCATCTTCCTCATCTTCGTCGAACGAATGCAAAGCTGTTAAATTGACATTGTAATGTTTGACCAAGTGGGCCAGCTTTTCAGGCGGCGACCAACTAATGACGACACGCGTTTCGCTAACCTCATCAGCAGCCACATTTAATGGACTACTGGGTATCTGTTGCACTCCCTGTAATATACACTGCAGACCACTCAGTGTATGATGGACACAGGAGACGCGCGTACGCAGCATATCGGTAAATGGTGTGTACTCACCGCGACACATATCCTGACACAAGTCAGGTATTTGTTTTTCTACACAACAGGGCACATGATTGCGGCCATCGGCCATGCAGCGTACGATTTGTGGAAAATCTTTTTCACATGCCTCCGGCTCAATGCCTGTCGTGCCATCCAAAATATTGTGAACATTACAGAAGCCCATGCAGCCTTGGCTGACGTTAGCACGTTCACAGCACTCGGTGAAGTCGTGTGTTATTTGCGGTGCCACTGAGCCAGTGCGCCAGAACGAACGATTATCGGTGGCATCCAGTGGGGGAGGTACTAAAAATACATCACTTGATTCGCTGGCTGCCGAATCTCTATTACTACTGCTGTCACTATATGTATTATTGTTGTTATTGTGCTTGAAAGGTAAAGGCTTAACTAAACGCACACACACACACGCCACATACACACACAGTTAGGCAGAGATTGTTAATATGAAATTAATATGCAAAATATTTAAGAATAAAAAAGAAAATAGAAATTTGATTTTAAAATCTTGTACCTGTTAAAATGTGTATACTACGTAGTACCGGCTCAGAGTTCAATTCGCATATATAGCTGCCTGAATCTGAGGGCTTTAGTTTCTTTATTAGCAACACCCATACTTCCCCGCCAGTCTCTATTCTGCCTTTGGGACCTTGGGTATAAAGAAATTTATGTATTTAATAGGGAACGAAATTTTGCATTTAAGCGGACTTACTTTCATCATGCAAAACACTTATACGTATATCACTGGTTACTCGCACTTTGCCAGCGGTGAGAATTTCATCTAACTTTTTCCATATCACAGTATTGTTACTACGATTCTCAGACACAACACAGGTTAATAAGGCATCCTTGCCTTCGTATATTAAAGAGGGACCACCAGTTCCTAGGAAGAAAATCATTTGCAATTAAAGTGCCAGAACTATAGGTTATTTTAGCATTAATTTAAATGTTAATTGTAGAACTTTTCAAAAATGTCACTATTATTAAAAAAATGCACTAATGTTGTCAAGAGTATATGTAGTAAGGATTTTTGAAATAATAGCGCAATTCACAATCTTGTGCAAATAGTATTGCATCATTGCATTTGCAAAATGGTTTAGAATATTTTCGCTCTTGCTGTGTATTTTGTTAATGTAGAGCAAAATTATGCTAAACCTTCTTGCAAATGCAATGAAGCAACATTATTTGCATAAGATGTGAAATGCCCTAATAATTTTTGAAAAATTGTAAGGTTTCAAAGATTTTAGAATATTCAAAAATATTATTTTTTTGAAACTCTACTATTTTTTAAAACACTACAATTATCAAAATATGTTCACAAATTGTGGTATTTACAAAATATTTGACCTGTTTTATTGCAAACTTTTTTAGAATAATACTATTTTCAAAAATACTAACTTTTTCAAAAAAAAAAAAATTACTAGTAAAACACTACTTTTTTAAAGCTAAAGTTTAGTATATTTTTAAGATTTAGAGCATCATATTAAATAAAAAAAAACTACTATGTATTTTTTAATATTTTGCAATTTTAGCGTAATTTAAAACCGAAAATTGGAGAAACTAATTTCTGTGATAACTAAATGGTAGTAAAAATACTACTTTTTTTATAAAAGTAATAATATTGTGAAAAAAAATTGTGTATAATAGATCAACATTTTTGTACTAAAAGAAAAACATAATTGTTTTGCAGAAATACTACTATTTGAAAAAAAGTACTAAAAATACTACTTTTTAAAAAAAATTGTTTAAATAAAATTGTTTTACTTTTTGTAAGTTAAACAAGATTTATAATTGAAAATTTGAAAAAAAAAATATTTTCGAGTTAATTTAATAGTAGTAAAAATCCTACCTTTTTTTATGAAAAGTAATAATTTTATGAATAAAGTATGTATAATAGGTCAACATTTTTGTACTAACAGAAAAGCACAATTGTTTTGCAAAAAAATACTAGTATTTGAAAAACGTGCTAAAAAAATACTACTTTTTTAAAAAATAAATTTTAACTAAAACTTTTTTAGTTTTTGCAAGTTCAGCCAGATTTATAACTGAAACTTTAAGAAAAATTCTTATTTTGTTATTTTAAAAAAAGGAACTAAAAATAGTACTTTTTTAAATGCATTTTTCTTAAAAAATTTTAAGTTTTTCTACTTTTATTTGAGAAAAATACATAATTTTGCTTCTTTAAAAAAAGTATTAGAAAAGTATTTTAACGAAATTATTTTATGTTCTTGCAATTTGATTTATTGATTAATAACAAAAAATTTCAATAAAAAACTTTTTTTTATAAATAAAAAAATAGTAGTAAATAAACTACTTTTTTAAATTAGTTTTAACTTTGCAAAAAAAGTGGATATTTGAGCTAATATTTTAAATATGCAAATAAATTCGACTTTTTCTATAAAAAAAAATAAAATATTTTCTATAGAAATATACTATTTGAAAAAGGTAGCAAAAATACTACTTTTTTAGAAATTAAATTTTTAGAAATCTTTTTATTTACATATTTCATTTTAACATCAACTTCCTTTATAGGACTTTTTCTGCCCCTTAATAGTCTTAGTTCAATTATTTAACACTACGCTTAATATTCATATCTACTCATCTGCTCATTAATTATAATATTATTTTCGAAACACGAAACAATCTCTTGCACAAATTTATTTTTGTGTTAAGTACAGCTGTTGTTGTTTTTTTTTATGTTTGGGAAAAAGATCATTCTCTACTTACCAATGGGTGTACCGGAATTAACTGTTGATAGTAAACATGTTGATGTTGTTAATACCAGCAGCAATTTTAACATTATGACATTCGTCACAAGCGCCTGTAATTAAAGACAAATAAAAAATGTTTAATTTTCAATAATTTCTTAATGCCACAACTTAAAAAAAAGGACTCTCATAGTATGTCCTTTTCAGGATTACTAAATGTAGTTAATAATTGTTAAGGCCCTGAAGGCACTCGTATTCTCATGCATGCATGTTTGAACGTTCACACTCGCATAGGCATAAATACTTATAAGCCATATTTAATAAGATTAACACATTATTTATGACGATGGGGAATAAAAATGAATGCTAAGCTGTTGAATAAGTGAGAGTGTGTGCGCGTGTGGCAACATGTGTTGGTACATTAATATATTAATTAATTAATTTAAAGGACATACACAAGCTAGTAAGACAATAATGGTGGGTCACTATTAAAAATAGTTGAGCTACAGTAGGTGTTTTAATTCAAGCTTTCGCTGTGACAAGTTAAAGTTTATGAACAGCGGTACAAATTTCGAAATTGTATTTTTAATTAATTGCAATTTCGCGGTTAATGACTAGTGTAGAGTATTTGTAATAATTTATATGTTTAAATTCCTCATATACACAATATTAATATTTTTCTTCTCTTTTAAAATTTATTTAAACAAACGAGTTCATAAAAGAAGGAAATCTGTATGAATTGTTCAATTACTTGTGTATATTTCGATATGTTTAAGTATGTATGGCTGTATTTATAGCAGAAAGCCAAATAAGATTTAATTTATAGTTTAAAAATAAAAGCTGAAATCCAGTATTTCTCAAAATGATAGTAAATTACAACTGTTTCAAATTAATAAACATTAATTAAATTTTGTGAAAAATTATTGAAAGGTACCAAATATTTGAATATTTTGTGCATTTTGAAGATTTTACAAAAAAAAAGTAGTAGAAATACTACCTTTTACATTATATATTAAAATTTTCAAAAGTTTGCTCAATATAATGAAAAATGCTAGAAATAGTAAATTATGTATGTCTTCTTTACATTTTACAAAAAGTAGTAAAAATACTACTATTTAAAATTGTGAAAAAAATCAACTAAAATGTTTTAAATAAAATAAAAAAATCCTAAATTTATTTAACTATTAAACAAAACAATTGCAAAAGTACTATTTTGACTTTTTAAAAAGTTTTACAAAAAGTAGTAGAAATGCTACTTTTTTAAATACATTGAAATTTTTATTTTATTTGTTTAACTATTGAAAAAACGTTTACAATAATATATTTTCACATTTTGATGATTTTACAAAAAAGTAGTAGAAATACTACTTTTTTAAATTACATTGAAAATATCCTAAACTTGTAACAATTAAGTAATGTAATGAACTCTGTAAAGATTTTACAATAATAATAGTAAAAATACTACGATTTCTATAAAAATACTACTTTTTGCAAAAAAAAAAAATATAAATTCTTGTTAATTTTTAAAAAGAAGTATTCAATTTTTATTCTTTAAAAATCTTTCAAAGTAGTAAAAAAAAGTAATTTTAAAATATTTTGCAGCATTAAAGAAACATATTAACGAAAAATTCAATAAAAGTCGAATTTATGAGTTATTAATGCAATAATTAAAAAATAGTAAATATAATATTTTTCTTAAAAATTAATACTACTATATCCAACAAGCATAAAGTTTTCAGAATCTTGCTAAAAATATTAAAAAAATAGGTTTAATTATAAAAAAAAACTACATTTTTCTAAAAAATTATAAAAATAACATAAAGTAGTATATATACTAGTTTTTTTAAGTATTATTTTAACACGTTTTTGAGTTTTAAATTATATCATTTTCAAGAAATCAATCAGAGATGCAATTTTTGTGTTAATAATGCAATAATTAAAAAGTAGTAGAAATACTACTTTTTCTAAAAAATACTACTACAACGTAAAAATTGTTCTAAAATCTTATTAGAAATGTCAAAAAATATGTTTTACTATAAAAATAAATTATGCTAAAAAATACCACTTTTTTGATGTATTTTCTTTCAATTAATTAATTTTGTAAGAATTGCTTAAAATATCCACGAAATTTTAACAAAAATTAATAGTAGTAAAAGTGCTACTTTTTAGAAAAAATAATACTATTTCTAAAAAGTATAAAATTGTATTCAGCATTTCTAAAACTAATAAAATAACGAATTTTCGAATGTTACATTTTAAAAAAAGTATTAAAAAATACTATTTGTTTAAACTTTAAATTTGTTAATTTTATTGCACACTGTCATGTGTGTGTCTATAAATATTTGGTACAAGATGACAAAGTGTTTTCATTATAAATAAATAAGTATAAAATATACTTTTTATGAACATTTTTTCGTATTAAAAAAAGGAAAACGGAAGCAATTGTGTAAAGTATTTGTCTGTACATATATAAATTATCATTTACGTTAGAAACTGTTTACGTACATGGGCATACATACATATGTGTACAAGTATTGTGCTTACTCTTGAGCATTTAATATAAATAAAAATATATCATTGTATGGGTATTTATTTGCAATAATATTTTTTGTATTGCATACTTTTGAGGGTACGAAATTACGATAAACGTTTAAATCGAATAAAACGTGTACAATTTTGCAAACAAACGGACAGGAGTAGCAGCAACAGCAATAAAGTACATAAATCAAAAAACCATTAAATACGTTTCAACACTTGTACATAAAGCGACACATATGTATAAACAAACACAAACAGAGACAGATATCTGGAGTAGGAATTTATAAAACGATCTCCTTCATTTTCAATGAAACTCTGACAGAAATGTTTGACAGTAGTTCCGTACGTCCGTCCGTCTGCCTGCAACTGTCTCCATGTTGAAATAAGTATTTATAAAATACTTTCCCAGCAAAAGTATTTTCTGCAATGTTTCAAAAGTATGTGTAGCTATGTAGCTGTGTATGCATGAGTATTTGTATTTGAGTGTCTATATTTGTATACAAATAAAACCAGATTAAGTGCAATTAATTTTCTGTCAGCAACAATTGTGTGAAAGTATCACTAACAGATAAAAAACATATGTACATATAAACTCTATTTTTCTTTCACACACAGCGACAGACGTTACTATAGCAGCAATATTTTGCCATAGTTGGTGACTTTTTCCTACAACAGTTTGTCTATGGCTAGAAATTGTTTATTTATTTATTTATTATATATATTTTTCTGTTTTTGTTGCTTATAGTTTTAGTCTGGCGAACAACAAAAACATCAAACAGCTCATAATAACAAAATAAACTAAATAAATAAACTAGAACTTAAAATACAATTTGAAAATCTCTTTTGTGACACCAGCAAAAACTAAAGCAAATATGCATATACACAAACGAAAACAACATTAAAAACTAATAAAAATCCCCAGGGTACAGAACAACCAAAAACAAAGATTTTAAATAAAATCACAAATTTAAAATGAATTGTTAAAACAAAATAAAAAAATATTTAATTTTCTTTCCGAAGTTCGTATTTAAAAAAAGTATTCAAAATACTACCATTTTTAAATAGACAATTACAAGCAATTCAAGCACTAAAGTTTAGTTAGTATTAATCAAAATTTCAAAAAAAAAACGTATTTTGGAGAAATAAAAAAATAGTAGTAGAAATACTACTTTTTATAAAACTGGTATTATTGCTAAAATAATAATAAATTATGGCTAGTTCGTAACTTAATATATAAAATTAATAGTTTTTCTTTTATAAATATACTACCAATTGAAAAAAGTATTTAAAATACTGCCTTTTTAAACTCCCTTTTTAAACTAAGTTTGTAAAAATTCGAGCATTGTATAATTATAAAATAAACAAAACAACATTTTTTAGTCTTAAAAAAGTAGTAGTGGAAATACTACGTTTTTATAAAACTAATATTATTACAAAAAATAATAATAAATTATTTTAAAATTATGAAGCCTAATAAAAATAATATTTTTTTTAATAAACTAACTTTTTGATAAAAAAAAAAACTACTACTAATTAGACAACTACATACTACCTTTTTTAAAAAAGTTTTGTAACAAAATTTTTAAGAATAAGAGCTTAATATTATTAAAAAAATAAACAAAAAACCTATGTTGAAGCAATAAAAAAATGGTAGTAGAAATACTACTTTTTTAAAAAACTTGTATTATTTCAAAAAATAATAATAAATTGTGTATAGTAAAGCTAAAATAAATATTTTTTGAAATATATACTACTTTTTTAACAAAATTTTAAACAATTGGAAAAAGTACTAATAATACTACTTTTTTAAAACAATATTTTCAAGAAGATTTATAAGCATAAGGCTTTAATGTAATGAAAAAAAACAAAATTAAAATTTTTTACATTATGATTGTTATAATTAAATATGTAGTAGTTAAAATACACTATTTTCAAAAAAGCCAAAAAAAGTTTTATTTTTTCTTAAAAAATTAATATTAAAAAATGTGTAATTTTTCAACACAAATTGCTTCTTTTTGAAGAAAGTAGTAAAAATACTACTTTATTAAAAGTCCAATTAAATTGTAATATACCAAAATAAATGCAATATTGAAAGAAAAATTGCAACAAAAAAAGTTTTTATGTAAATCTTGCCTTTATCAAATAGTAGTAAAAATACTACTATTTTCAAAATTCCCAAAATTGTATATACGAGTATATTCAATCAACAATTATTTTTTATTTTGATTATTGTATGAATAATGTTAATGTACAAACATTTGAAATTCAATTATATTAAGCTTTCATAATGGTTTTTAGTGTTTTCGTTTGCATATAGTATAATAAATGTTTTAAACATTAGTTTTTGTGTTTTTTCCAAATGAAATTATAATTATTTATTGAAATTATCAACAGCGACATCGTAATCGTAAACATCAGTATTATAATTATCATTAACATTATTGAAATCATCAACATCATTATAAGCAATGTTTTCAAATGTATTTTTGAGCAGCAACAGCAGGCACAACTTTATTTTAATGATTTCATGGTTTTCAAATGGCAAAACTCTTCCGCCTAAAGAAGAGGTGGCGTAGTAAGTTGTACAAAAATCATATTTGATATAAATAACATAAAGAATACCATAAAGTACTAAGATCTGTAGCAGGCTAGTACTGTTGTTAGTTTATTGTAAGAATTTATAAGTGTTTGCCTTTAGGCCTTCTTGTTGTCTTGGGCGGCTGTTAACAACAAACAGCAAGTATGAAACCCTTGTAGGCAGCTGTTGGTGTGGTAAGACATAATTTCAAACTTATGTATTCTTCAACATCTCTGCTACACAGTGTTAGTTTGATGGTTGTGGCGTTATTAAAACTGCCTTAAAAGATGCCTGTCAAACATTTGGCATTTTAAGGTTACTCAGCCATTTCTTTGCTAACAACAACAATTATAACAACAGCAACACAGCAACAGAATCATACAAAACCCAAAGTATTTTGAATGATTATAAGTGTTACTTTTTTTTAATTATACTTTATTAAAGGGGGAAGTTCTTTTTTTGTGTTGAGTTTGTAGCTGTTTTAATAAAAATTAATTATTTTATTTATAGCAGCGTTTGGTTGTCTATTTATTGTTTTTTTTTAGTTTTTTATGTTTGCTTTTAAAGGTTTAAATGGTTTTTATCATCTGGGGAATAAGCAGCAGAAAAAGTTGTATTTAAATATTTTAATACAAAAATCATTATATATTCATAATAGCAGTTGAAATTGTTATTAATGCGTTACTAATGAGTTTAAAAGAGATAAAAATTAAGTGTTTCATTGAGATTGGTTAAAGTTGGAAAAGGCTCTAGAGTATTCAAATGGGTTTAAAAAAAGATTAGTTATGTAAATATTAAAACAAAGAAGTTTTATAAAATTTAAATTTCTCACAGGAGGCAGTTCGAAGAAATTCATGAAATACAAAATGTTTAAAAGAACTTTCAAACAACTGCAAAAAGTACTAGAACAGAATTGGAACAGAACTAGAACTAAAACAGAACTAAAACAGAACTGGAACAGAACTAGAACAGAACTAGAACAGAAATAGAACAGAACTAGAACAAAACTAGAACATAACTAGAAAAGAACTAGAACAGACTGGAACAGAACTAGAACAGAACTGGAACAGAACTAGAACAGAACTAGAACAGAACTAGAACAGAACTAGAACAGAAATAGAACAGAACTAGAACAAAACCAGAACATAACTAGAAAAGAACTAGAACAGAACTAGAACAGAACTGGAACAGAACTAGAACAGAACTAGAACAGAACTAGAAAAGAACTAGAACAGAACTAGAACAGAAATAGAACAGAACTAGAACAGAACTAGAACAGAACTAGAAAAGAACTAGGAAAGAACTAGAACAGAAATAGAACAGAACTAGAACAGAACTAGAACCGAACTAGAACAAAACTAGAACAGAACTAGAAAAGAACTAGGAAAGAACTAGAACAGAACTGGAACAGAACTAGAACAGAAATGGAACAGAACTAGAACAGAACTGGAACAGAACTAGAACAGAATTGGAACAGAACTAGAACTAAAACAGAAGTGGAACAGAACTAGAACAGAACTAGAACAGAAATAGAACAGAACTAGAACAAAACTAGAACAAAACTAGAACATAACTAGAAAAGAACTAGAACAGAACTAGAACAGAACTAGAACAGAACTTGAACAGAACAGAACTAGGAAAGAACTAGAACAGAACTAGAAAAGAACTAGAACAGAACTAGAACAGAACTAGAACAGAACTGGAACAGAACTAAACAAAACTAGAAACTAATAAAGAACCTGGAATAAAACCTGAACTATATTCTCAACTAGAACCTGAAATAGAACTAGAACTTGAACTAAAGCCTAAGAAATATTGCAAGCTAGCTTAAAGCATTAACTATTACATGTGTTGTGTTGTTCATCACTGTAGCCTAGTTTCAACTTTAATGTAAATTTATATTAATTCCCAGCAAACTTTCAGTTTAGTGGGCTTAGGTTTGCATTACCGTCTATCAGCAGTACCACAGACATTAATTCAATTTATTACTAAATAAATAAAATCATTGCAAATAATTTGTGTTTAGTAGCATTAACATTAAAATATTATTCAGACACTAATCTCAGCAGTTCGTTTATTTTAAAATACAATGCAAATTCTATTTGTTAAACACACAAAAAAACAAAAGAATTTAAATGTGTTGGTGTTTAGATTTTTCTAAATTCAAATGGTAAATCCTTGTTTTATTTTTATAGGGGGTTTATGCAAATTTTTTGCGCTCTAACAGTTTGTATTTTATTTTACATTTTCTTTCATATATAATTTGGCTTTATACACAGGGAGGAATGTAAAAAATTCAATGTAGGTTTACATGACTGAAGGAGAGAGAGAGAGAGAGAGAAAGAATAAAGTGAAAAGTAATAACAAATGATTTGGTTGAGGCTTAACTTTTAAAGCCGTGTCGAACAAGTGCAAAAAAAAAGTACACAATACAATTCATATGGATTGTGCATATAAACATTTTGTTACCTACACACATATACAGATACACACACACACGCGCACACACGAGAATATTAAAAATCCATTTAAAATTTTGTTATTTTTATTTTTGTTGTTGTTGTTGTTTTTTTATTCATTTATATATTTTGCATTTTTACTAAAACATAAAATGGCTTAACAGTGTTTTATTATTGTATTAGTTAGTTGCTGTAGAAGGCTAAAGGATAAAAAGGGAGCCAAAGGCGGAGACGTCAAAGCTAAAGTTGAGGGAATAATATTAAATAAACATTAAAGTTAATTTAAAAATAATAAATAAACAAGCAAACAAAACTTTGGCAAATACCCACAAGTTGAAACCAGCTCTTATACACATAAAAATGAAATAAAATTAAAAACTTTCAACTAAACTCCCTGACACAAACATGCAGGCAAAAAGGAAAGAGACAGACAGATTGAGTAACTGACTGACAGATAGACGTGTACATATAAGCAACATTACAACACATCACTTGTTTTTTCAACGGAATAATACTCATACGCCATGTGGTTTATAATTTATGCAAATTAAGGAGTTTATTTTGTAGCCTCTTTTTTTCTGCTTTTACTGCATATATTTTTTATTATTATTATTTTATTATGTATTTGTTTGCCCGACTGTTTCCCTTAAATTATTAAATAAAGCTAGAAAAGAAACAAAACAAAAAATAAATAAAAACCTAGAATGACTGTTTGAAAAATTCGGAAATCAGTAACAAATATAATAAAAATTTGTTGGCTTTCTATTAAATTAAATTGTTGTTTTGCACGTTAGAGCTAAGCAACGTACAATAGTAAAAAAAACAAAAATAAACCTAAAGGGTGTTATCAGTATAATAAGGCTTAAGGTGGTAACAATTTTACAATAAAATTTAAATGTTCGCAAAGGTTTGTACTATAAAAATTTATGGTTTTTTAAGTAGGCTACATAAAATTAATGAGTGTATTTAAAAGAAATAGTCATAAAGTTTAATTTTGCAGCAATATAACGAGATTTTTTTTTTGAGATATACAGAAATTTTCAATACAATCAGGCTTAAAACGTTTCCATAGGACTTTGATCAAATGTTATTATGTTAAAAGCGAAATGTTAGTCCCATAATTGGTTATTTGCTTTTGGTACTTTTAATAAAAATATTGCTGGTAACAGTGCTTTTGTTATTCTTGAAGAAAGTATTTTTTTGGTACTTTTGGTTCGTCTAGTAATAATGTTCATACATTTGTGCAAAAGTACTTTTCGTACTTTTTATAATTTTATCAAAGGCTCCTTAGTGCGCAATTACTTTTAAGACCTTTGCCTTAAAGTTGTTGTTAAAAGGTATTTTTCATATTCTTTTTATAAAAGTACTTTTTGGATTTTTTTTTTTAAATAATTTTGTTACTTTTTGATAAATTCATTGATACTTTTCTATTAAGAAATTTTTTTTTACAAAAAGTACTTTTTCAATTAGAAAATTATATTTAGAGTTTAATGTAGCAGTGCCTTTGTTGCTTTCTGGGATAGTACGTTTGATGCTTTTTTAAAAGGCTCTATTTTTTTTTAATTTTTGGTACATTTAAAGAAAATACTTTTTAAAAAAGTATTTTTTTTTAAAGTAATTTTGGTAATTTTTGGTGCATTTTTGCAAAAGCACTTTTTGTACTTTTTATGTACTTAAAGTTGTTGTTATGAAAGTATTTTTCGTATTCTTTTTATAAAATTACTTTCTGGATTTTTTTTCAAATAATTTTGTTACTTTTTGCTAATTTATCACTTTTGCTAATGTATCACTTTTCTACTAAGAAATTTCTTTACAAAAAGTACTTTTGGTAGTTTGATAGTTTTTTGTAAATTTTACTTTTGTAAGCAAAGTATATTTAGAGTTTAATTTTCAAGTACTTTTATTGATTGCTGGGAAAGTTTGATGCTTTTATGGACAATTTAAAAGGCATTATTATTTAATTTTTGGTACTTTTGAAATAAATACTTTTGTTTTTGCTACCTTTGGGGATAGTATTAAACATTTAATTGGTACGTGTTTAAGTAATTTTTTAGTAAACACATTTCTTATATAATTGCAGTTCTTTTGGTTTCAATCAATTTTCGAATTAGTTTCAATCATGATATTTTATGTGGTACAAATTTAGCTTAAATCATAATTCTTTATTTTGAAGAATTCTAACTTCAAACTAGTATTAATTTAGCTTTAATCGCAAGTCTTTATTTTTTGTTGAACAATTTAAACTTCAATCTAGTTTGAATTTAAATTCAGTCTTTACGTCAAACCATTACACCTTCAATCGCAGTTTTTTATCGAACAATTCTACCAACAATTTAGTTTGAATTTAACTTTATGTTGAACAGTTCAAGCTTTAATCGTACTTCTTCATGTTGTACCATTCCAGTTTTCATTTAGTTTCAATCATAGCTGTTTATCTTGAACAATTCTAGCTTCAATCTGGCTTCAGTTATTGCTGCTCATTCATAATTATTTATGTTGAATAATTCTAGCTTCAAGCTAGTTTTTATTTAGCTTCAATCATACCCTTTTTGTTGAACTATTAAAGCTTCAGTCGAAATGCTTTATTTTGAAACGTTTTAACTTCAAACTAGTTTGCATTCAGCTTCAATCTTTATGTTGAATCAAAGTTTTTATATAGAACAATTCTAACTACAATCTAGTTTGAATTTAGCTTCAATCAGAACTATATACGTTGAACCACTATAGTTTCAATCTGGCTTCAGTTGCAGTTTTATATGTCGAACAATGTTAGCTTCGATCTGCCTTCAGTTGTTACTGCTCATGTTCATCAAATCTAGTTTGAATCATAATTATTTATGTTGAATAATTCTAGCTTCAAGCTACTTTTTATTTAGCTTCAATCATAGCTCTTTTGGTTGAACCAGCTATAATTTTAACTTCAAAATAGTTTGCATTTAGCTTCAATCTTTATGTTGTATCAAAGTTTTTATATAGAACAATTCTAACTACAATCTAGTTTGAATTTAGCTTCAATCAGAACTATATACGTTGAACCACTATAGTTTCAATCTGGCTTCAGTTGCAGTTTTATATGTCGAACAATTTTAGCTTCGATCTGGCTTCAGTTGTAGTTCTCTATGTTCAACAATTCTAGCTTTTATCTAGCTTGACTTGTAGTTCTTCATGTTAATTCTAGCTTCAAGCGAGCTTAATTCGTAGCTTCAATCTAGTTTCAAAAAGTTTTGTTATTTTTAAAAAAAAAACCACTTAAAGTCTTTGGTACTGGTTTAAAATTAGTGTTGGTGAATTTTGCAGATATTTATTTTTAAAGTAGTTTTTGAAAAAGTAATTTCATTGCAAATTAATATTTTGGGCGTTTTTTTGGACGTTTCGGCAGAGTACTTTAAGCAAAGTACTAGTGTTTTTGTAGCTTTTTCAAGAAAAAATTTCTGTAAAAGTACTTTTGGTTTTCTTGACTTTTTTACAATTACCAATTGCTGATTTTCTCAACAATTGTACAAGCTTGCCAAATGGTACCTTAATTTACCCATTGGTTTGTTAATACAAGACAGAGCTAAAGTACTTTTGTGAGAATTTAATGAAACAGAGTTTCTTAACATTTTTAATTAACACTTTTAAATTATTGATATTTTAAGGACTTAATAAGTTAAAGTAAATGTTATCTCAAATTGAGCAAACAAGTGTTTTCTATTAAAATGAAAGTGTTTTTTAGCATTAGATTTTAGAACCAAAATATCTTCAAGCTAGTAATGTAATACACCTTTAATATTTAAGTAGATTTGTTTGTCTTCTTTCAAGTTGTTGATTCAAATTTTCTTGCATGGTTTTCAGTTGTTTCTTGTTATTTTTATTTTTCATAATATTAAACAGTAAACAGCTGGCTTTTTTTAACATCATCAAATTACAAAAAATAAAATAAAACAAAATAAAAAAATCTTGGGTATTGAAACTTAAGGCACCAAAAAAACTCAACTTTAAGCAAGAAATTCTTTTTTTAATAAAACTCTTTCACTTTACAACAAAGTTTAAACGAAACGCACTGACTTACTAAAGGCAACTTGAAAATAATAAATAGATTTTTACCAGCAATAACAGCAAAAAAAAAGAGTTAAACAATTTAACTACAACACAAAGATATTTAGTTAAAAAGAAATAGTTGGAAAAAACCCACAGTTTGAGCTACAGGAAAAAAAACAAACAAACAAACAAAAAATGGTACAAAATTGCTTATTGAAGATCAAAAAATGTGGTAAAATATTGAAAGACAAACGTGAAGCATATTGGCATAAGCAGGCAGTTATCTACACCAACAAACTAAAACAACGACAGCAACAACAACTATAATGGTAACAGCAAAAAAACTTTTTGGCCAACTCAGCTTGAGTTAAAGCTAAGCAGAAAAAAAAGACTGGCCAAACTAAAAACTAACTAAAGAACTAAACAAAGCAGCAACAAAAGTAGTTGAAAGTAGAAAAAAGCAAAACAAAGCTGAAGCAAAAAAAAAACACTACAAAGAAAACTAGAATAATAATAAAAACAATAATAATATAAACTGGTTACACTGGCCATACAAATATTTACTAGAAACCAACAATCATTTGGCTAATAAATGATTGAGCAGCAATACAAACCTCAAAAAAATCTAGAACATTTAACACAATTAACAATTAACAATTTTTCTATTTAAAAGTCTAAAGTTTTGCCTAGAAATTTTATTCACCGCAGCCAGTGTAAACGTCTTGTTCTAAAACAATTTTCAAACTCTGTGTAAAGTTCTTTTATTCTTAAAACACAAAACTTGGAAAAAAAACAAGAGACCAACTTTAAAAAAATACTTAACAATATGAAAAACAACAAAATAAGAAAGAAGAAAAAAAACTCATGCATTTTTTATAAACTTCTTTTAAAAAACAAAAGGCAAAAAACAAAACAAAAAGTACTAAAAAAACGCCAACAGCAACAATCAACAACTTGTTTAGCACTTGCCAGTTAAGGCAGCCCAGAGAGTTAGTCAGTCATGAACAGTGAAGTGATAGTGTTGGCTTGGGCTTGCTGGATGACTGATAGACACACAGGCGGACGGACGGACGGACAGAAGAACCACTCACTTAAAGGTGATTTTTGGTTAGAGAGTTGTTTATAAAAATGTTTGCTATTTTTACATTTCTTTTGTTTCGCTGGCTGCTGAGCTACTTCTACAAAACAAAAATCTTGACAACCTAAAACTTTGACTCTACCACAAATGCCTGTAAAAAACAGAGTGTTGCAGGTTTGACAGTTTTTGCACAAAAAAAAAACTTATTTGCGAGATTGAATATAAACAATAACAAAACAGTGTTTAGTGAACAAAAGCAAAGTCATATGGCATGGAGTTACTTAGAATAATGACAAAATTGCAAAAACAAATAATAAACAGGTGACATTTATAATTGGATCAAAAAAGGGATGTTAGTTGATTTGGTACCAAAAATGAGGGACAAATTAAAATCAATTTTAGTAAAAATTGCATTTAAATATCTTAAAATTACAGGAATTATTGGAGAAAATAATTTAATAATAACAAATAATTGGCCTCGAGCTCAAAAAAAAAACTTTTTTATTTTATTAAAAGAAAAAAGGCCGAAGAAATCAAAATTTAATTTAATTACAGGAATTACTTTCTTAATGCTACTTTTAGTACAATACATTTTGGTCGTTTAAAAAAAAAGTAGGTTTGTTTTGAACTTTTACTTAAAATTACTTTTGGTACTTTAGCAAAAAAGTACTTTTGGCAATTTTATTAAAAAGTACTTTTGGAAATTTTATTAAAAAAAAACTTTTGGTACTTTTACAAAAAAGTAATTTTAATTTTATTAAAAGTACTGTTTGTAATTTTTTTAAAACACTACTTTTGATACTTTTATTAAAATGTGCTTGTGGTACTTTTATTAAAAAGTACTTTTAGCAGTCTAGTACTGTTGGTGGTTTTAGTAAAAAGTACTGTTGGCTCTTAATTTTCATAAAAAGTACTTGTGGCACTTTATCAAAGAATAGTTTTGGCACTTTCATTAAAAAGTACTCTTGACACTTTTATCAAAAAATACTCTTGGAGATTTTATAAACCATAACTCTTGCGACGTTTATTAAAAAGTACTTTCGGTAACTTTATTAAAAAGTACTCTTGGAAATTTTATAGAAAAGTACTTTCGGTAACTTTATTAAAAAGTACTAATGGAAATTTTATAAAAAAGTATTTTTGGCACTTTTATCAAAAAGTACTTTTTGAAATTTTACTAAGAAGTACTTTTTGAAATTTTATCAAAAAGTACGTTTGGTACTTTTACTAAAAAGGACTTTTGGTAGTTTTATTAAAAATTACTTTTGCAAGTTTTATCAAAAAGTAGTTTTTGTACTTTTATTAAAAAATAGTTTTGGTAATTTTATTGAAAAGTTCTTTTGGTACTTTTATTTAAAAATAGCTTCAATCATAGCTCTTTATGTAGAATAATTCTACCTTAAATATACTTTAAATATGGCATCAATCATATTTCTTTATGTTGAACCGCTATATCTTCAATGTGGCTTCAATTGTAGTTGTATATGTTTCACAATTCTAGCTTCAATTTGGATTCAATTTATGTTCTTTGTGTTCAACAATTTTTGTTTAAATTTAGATTCAATCGTAGTTTTTTATATTCAGTCATTCTAGCTTCTTTTCAAGTTGTAGTTTCCATTTAGCTTCAATAGTAGTCCTTTAAGTTGAATATTCTAGCTGCAATCTAGTTTGAATTTAACTTCAGTCATCTTTATGTTGAGCCATTATAGCTTCAGTCGTAGTTTTATATCGAACAACTCTACCTTCAATTACCTTAAGAAAAAAGTTATATAAGTAATAGCTAATTAGTGCTAAATAAGATAAGTACTAAAATTGTTTTATCTCGTTGGTACTAAATTTATAGTTAACAAAATTAAATTAATTTGCTTAAAATTTGCGTTTTTGTAATAAAAATTTTTGTTGGTACTTTTGCGCCAGAAAGTACTTAGTGCAAATTTTTAACTTTAAATGAGTTCTTTATGCTTTACTTTTGCTACTTTAAGACTTTTCTTGACATTCTAATGAATTATATAAAATTAGTTTGGTAAATAGTGAAATTAGGGCCTAATTTAAGCAAGGTACTTTATTTTATCCTGTACTGGTACTAAATCGAATTTTTACAAATTTCACAGAAAATTTATTTTTTTGTGAAAATTAATTTAATTTCATTGTAAAAAATAAAAATGTTATTTTTGTAAAAATTTATGTTGGTACTTTTTTCGAAAAAATACTATTTTGCTGAAATGTATTAAATGAGAATGTTTACGCTTTCAGAAATATTTATCTGTTGAATTGTATACAAATATTTCGCTAAATAGTGAAATTTTATTACAAATTAAGCAAGGTACTTTATTTTACCCTGTTGGTACTAAACCGAAATTTTAAAATTTTTGCAGAAAATTACGTCTAAATTCATTAATTATCTTAAAAAATAGGTGTTAATAATAAAAACTGTTTAATGGTATTTTTTGTCGAAAAAAAATTATTAAGAATTTTTGAGTATTCTGTACTTTTTCCCTTTTAAAATTTGTATAAAGAATGGTTTTTATAAAAAAAAAATTTTAAACTTTCTTGGCTTTAGGAAACTTTTAAAAGTATTTGGAGCTTCTTTCTCTCCCCTTCCAAAATTCTTTATAAATTGTATGTATGCCCTTTTAAAATTAAATTTTCTTTTTTTATAGTTAAAGAGAAAAATAAAACAAACTTTTAGTCTATTGTTGAAAAATAAAAAAAGCAGGGAAAAATTTTAACTTTTTTCCAACATCAAGCTCAAGTTAGATGAGAAAAAAAACACATCATCAATGTTCACAACAGAGTATTGTTTAGTTTGAAAACTAAAGCTAAATTCGTTTTATGTTGTTGTTGCTTGTTTTGTGAGGTGCAGTGAAACAGCCAAAAGATGCTTGGCCAAACACAAAACGTGTTAGTTAAAAGTCTTTGGAGAGTGTTTAATGCACACAACAGGGATTAAGGATGATTGTATTGGCAAAGAATGAAAAACAGCTAAAGATACTGACTGAAATATAAATATGTATATAAATGAAATGTTTGCAAATATTTATAAATAAAGATTGATTTTTCCCCTTAAACAACAGAAAAAAAACTATTGAAATTCAAAAGTTTTTGCTGGGTGGTTTTTAGTTGGATAACTCTTGTGTATATATTATAACAAACAGCTGCTGTTTAGACATTAAAATAAATTTAAAATTCTGTTTTTTTTTTGTCCTTTGGAAATTTTCTAAATAAAACTTTAATATAGAATATTTTTTTTTGTTTTAAGTGTGTTTTACATTAAGTAAAACCATTTTAAGCTGCTGTTGTTTTGCTCAGCGAAAAACTAAATGGGAGACAATTTAGAAAAACAATATGTAAGTTCTGAATTGTCTTTGTTTTTTACGGATATCAGAGCTATTAGAAAAACATGTCTTGTTTTTAGGGGAATAACTTAAGTTTTTGTAAATTTTAGCATGCTTTAATTTAAAGCCAATTAAACAACTTTTTGTGCAAGTTTTTTTTTATAAAGCAATATTCTCTCTCAATTTTATAATTGTAACAATATTTTTATTTTTGCGTAAATCAAGCTGTGTGTGGCTGACACAGCAACAGCAACAGCAATTATTATTTATAATTTAAAACAATAAAATCATATTACACATCGTATAACTATGCAACATAATTATAAAGTTTTGATTTTATTATTGTTGTGGTCGTTGTTGCTGTTGGTTGCTGCATAAACTAAAGTCTAGAGTTAATGCATAAAAACATACTTTTTTTTTTTGGAGTCCTGTTGTTAAAGTCCTGTTCATTTTCAATGCGTTATTTACTCATTTATTATATTGTTGCTTATAACCACTGTATGAGAAAGAAGAGTATCTCTGTTTGTGTGTGTGTGTTTATAACAGTGGTCACTAGCACTCATTCATTTATTTATTTACTCAACTTTACTCAAATTTTATAAAATACATGAAAAAAAAACAGAAAAAAAATTGTAAGTGAAACTACAACAACAGACCTTAAGCCATGCGAAATAAAATGGCAATGAATGACCAACATAAAATAAAAACAGCAGCAGTAAACTAC
This sequence comes from Bellardia bayeri, assembly GCA_950370525.1. Taxonomy (NCBI): domain Eukaryota; kingdom Metazoa; phylum Arthropoda; class Insecta; order Diptera; family Calliphoridae; genus Bellardia; species Bellardia bayeri. Next base: position 4,025,616 of record OX493267.1, read on the forward strand.
AACAAAATTATTATTATAAAATAAAACTTTCTTCTTTTTTCTTTTCTCTCACTCTCTCTCTCTCTCTCTATCTCTGTGTGTTTTCCCTCCATTATTTTTCTTGTATTGTTCTGTATTTTTGTAATTATTTTGTTAAAAACTCAAAACAAAGCAAACAAAATAGTTCATTTTGTTGTTATAAGTAAAACTTATTAAATCAAAGGACTTGAATAAGTATAACAACAGCATTCCAAATGAAAATAATCAACACAAAACTGAAATTAAAAAAAAAACGCAAAAAACTTTCAGCAAATTGTAAGAAAACAATGACAAGAAGTTGATTATTAAACATATTTTCTGTTACATATTTTTTTGCAGCAACAAACTAATGTTAATTAAAAATAATTTTCAAGTTTAGCTGGAAATTATCAAGATTATTTTATTAAAAACAAAAAATTCTTTATTATTACTGTTTTTCAAGCAGAATTTTCTCATTTTTAGTGCAATTATTAAAAAAAACAAAATGAAGCATAAAGGAAATTATAAATTATAAAGGCTTATGGCAACAATAACTAAAAGTCCAGCTAAAAATTAAGGCGACCAAAAAAGAAATTTGGCTAAAAACATTGGACTCCTAGACCATAATAATCTACCAGTCTAACAGTCAGAAACGTTTGAAGAGGCTTAATAAAAACTTAGGTACTTGACTTTGGTTTGCTTAGCCTGAAAATCAAATAATTACTAAACCATTTACTTTTCAATGACTACTACATACCAGCTGAATTACCTAGAAGTAGTTTGGTAATGACTCACATATAATCTGTAACATAAAAAAATTGATATATAACCAATTGAATGATTACAATATTGTTAAAGCAAATCTAAGCCAAATTTGCAAAAGGTGATGTTTTAGAAACTTTTTGGACAAGACTGTTTTTGCCAGCTTAGTTGATTTTCTGTCACAAGTTAAACTTGCTCAGTTTTATCTCCATTTTATGGCATTGAACGGCTAATCCGAGTGCTTCGGAGTGAGCGAAGGTATATTGGGCTGAGCAGAATTTACCCATTATTTGGTCATACCAACAAGATAACGAACTAAAGCACACGGCGAGACAACTAAAATTCATTTACTCTTATATAAATTCAAACAAGTAAGAATGTATAGTCGGTCACAACCGACACTATAATACCCTACACCCAGTATATCAATGTGTAAAAACAGATTTTCAGAAATCGGCTCTATATAGTTGCTATGATGTCTTATGGAGCGATCATCATGGCATGACTTCTGTGCATATAAATATTCTTTGTGCTAACTTTTATCTCTATATAAACGCAAAAAAAAGATTTATATATGTTAAAGTGATTTAAGAAAGTGGGCCTTATATTGAAAATATCAATAATTATGGATTTGGGCTAAATGATTTTTGTATATATGATTATTATATGGATAGCAATATTTTAAAGGAAGTTATGCTCTTTGTACTGATTTTCTGCAACGGACCTTATATGGCAGCTATGGTCAATTATGGACCGATCTGCACTAAATTTGTTGATGTAATTAGGCTTCATGCACAACTTATTCCTGAAGAAGTTTGTTGCGATACGTGCATAAATCAAACATTTATAGCCGATAAACTCTTAATTCAGAAGGACATTTGTATGGGGACCGATTTCAACCAGTTCCAATCATAAGCGACCTTGGGGCAAAAAATATCATGAACGAAATTTTATCAAAATATGTGTCTTCAAAATAGCGAAATAGACAGCCAGACGGACGATCGATTGGCATACATTAAGGTGGGTGTTGGAGTAATATTTTTGAACGTTACAAACCTTAGCACAAATCCAATATACCCTTGATATAGGGTATAAAAATAAATAGTTTTAAAACATTATTCCCCTATGCCTTCCACAGCCGGTTAACGTTCTTAACACCAAAAAAATAATAAAATACTTGAAGTAGCAACAACCACTAGAAACTTTACTGTACCATAATAATGATAATAATAATAATAATAATAATAATAACAATAAAAAAAAATCTCGCAACAAAAAAATTCGTAGCAAATAGTTTTTCGTATGCAGAAAAAAAAGAATAAAGTCAGTAAAAAAATTTGCTGTAATACAACTCAAGTGACAAATTTGATTAAATTTCACACAAAACAAGCCAAGCACAACAGCGCTGCTATAAAACTGACAACAACAGCAACGAAAATTTTTAAAAATAAACAATAAGAAATATTTTTGAACAAAAAAATTCCACTTCAAATTGTTTATCAACATTTTAAAAAGCAACAATATTGTTGAAGTATAAAGTTGAAGCTGTTGTTGTTGCTGCTGTTTTTTTTATCACAAAAAATTTTATTAACGGGTTCTTTCGCTCTGATTCTCTCTCTCTCTCCCTCTCGTGTGCTGCATTGTTGCAAGAGTTTGTTAGTTAGCGATAGTTTAATTGTAGTTTAAGTTTTAAGGTTTCATGGTTTTTCCTACCCTTCACCGCCACAGTAGGCGTGGGAACAACTACGCGCAACTAATTAAGGACACGATACTAAAATGTGAGCTTTAACATTGTCTCTATTAAATAGTTAACATGACTCTGTTAACATAAATGGTTTGTGTCTAGGGAGTTTAATTTCAAATTTATCTTCACGCACATCATAAATTTTACAAAAAAAAAAAAAAAAGATTTTTTTTAAATAAATCATTTTTTGGTGGCAAATCCATTATTATTTATAACAGCTGAGCTTTATTAGTTGTCTTTGAAAAATGTCTGTCAAAATATTATGATATTTTCTGGCTTTAAATCGTTCTTACAATTATGAGTGGAATGTCAGTAAATTCAAGTAAATACCTCCCCTCCCCCTGCCGTTACCTTGTACCCAAAACTTATTTAATCCAGTTAATAAACTTTCTAGTTATTTCCTACTTTGCCTCACAAACTGTTTGTGACAAGTCTATGCAGCAGAGGCGGCCGTAGCAGTCTTATCAGTATGTTTCTTTAATGAGGCACCCTGTTGAGGCATGAACAACATGAAAGTGGCTTGACGGGGGGTGTTAGCCAACATATATCTACTGTGGTTAAGGCAGCATGGCCCACAACAGTTGACTAGTGGCTGACATTTAAAAGTATTTTTGTTAAAAAACTTTTTATTTATTTATTGTTGTCGTTGTTGGTTTTGCTGTTTTGTTGCACTGGTGGCTGTTTGTCATTGCATAGCAGCCGTATGTATGGCAAGGTCAAAATATATGTTGATTATTTATTTATTTTCTTTTTTGTGCTGTTGCTGCACATTTCCCTCTTTATTTTGTTGTTGTTGATGTTGTTGTTGTTTTGCTATATTAATCCGAAACCTAGAGCCAAGTACTTTTGTTTCGGCTGTTAACTGTTTATGAATGAAAAACTGTTTTTTTCCTTCAGTTTTTTAGTTTTTTTTTTTTTATTTATTATTTCTTGCAAAGTGTAGTAGGTGGCGTGGCGGTGGGGGGGTAATTTTAATCCGTCTCTTGTCGTCTTGTTGTTAATTTTTATTTCATTTTAATACAAATTCATGGCATCAGTGTAGTGCCGTGGATTTTAACGTGTTGCGGTATTTGCAAATTGAATTTCCAATATATTTTTTATTTAAATTGTTTGTTCCTTAGTATCTGTCTCTCTCTCTGTCTATCTATCTATCTTTCTCTCTGCCTGTTTTTCATGTTTTACAAATTTCACGCTGTTGGCTGTTTTTATGGATTTTTAAGTTATTTGTAGCAGAGCATGTGCTGTGTTGTGTTGTGTTGTGTTGTGTTTTGAATGACAGTTACTTGTACAATGTGCAAATTGCATTTTTTTTTCTTCTTTTTTTCTATTAAAAATTTCTTTTGAAACCCGGTAAGTGTCGTTATCAAGGTTTTGTTTACTGTTGCCATTCTGTGTGTAAGAGAATTACCTCATTTTCTTGCGTCTCAAAACCTCTTGCCTTAACGTTCGTTTCCTCTTTGCTGGCTGGCCCTTAGCCTATTTCTATGCAGTTTCTAAGCTGATGCTTTACATGCACCCTGACACTTTAGCTTTTACACACAATATTTCGTGTTTGCCGTTCTTGTTTATTTATTTTTTTTTTTTTTGCCTCTCTTTTGTTGTCTTCTGTTTTGGTTTTATCAACCAAATAACGTTAACAACAATAATAACGACAACAACTACATTCATTTAAACTAGCAGGCTATAGAGGAAACGGAAGTGTCTCTCATTGGCAGTTATTGTATCAAAAGCAATCATCATATAGCAAACATGCTGTTGTTTGGTTGCAATTTTTTTTCTTCTAGTTGTTGTCATCAATAGTCATTTTTTAAAGAAAGCATATTCTATTTTTTGTGTCTTTTTTTGACAAGAGTAGTTTTTAATGAAAACAAAAATTTGATTTTGTGTAAAAATTGATTTTCCTTTTATGCTTCTGTTTTTTAGAGAAGTTCTTACAGTTCTTGTTTTAAAATTCGTTACCATGTTTTACACTTTACGGTTATTAGGTGCCTTTCAATATGTAAGTTAGGTTCGAACATTGGGTAGTTGTAAAGCAATTAGAAAATAATTGAAAGAAAAAAATTTATGTTAAAACATGCTTGAAAGAATCATAAAAAGCAGAATATGTTTAAGGAATTAAATGAAAAGCATATGAAGATATAAATACATATATTATTTATTTAAATACAAAAATTTCAAATATTAATATTTTATAATTAAAAAAATTAACACTCTGCCAAGTTTTGCAATAAAAACTGACGTAAACAAGCAATATTGACGTATTAGGTGTGAAAGGCAATCGGAAGCATGGCAAGAACTATCAATGCAAACCGAAAAATACAACGAAGGCGGAAACGTCACTGCGAATGGCGGGAAAAGAAAATAAAAGGGGTACAAACTTGAAATTTTTCTTATATCCTTTTGTTTATTTTTTCCTTGATTTGCATGAAAAAGTGCGATAATTAAATCTGAATGAAATGACAAGTTCAAAAGAGAATTGAACAGCTTAAACTGAAGAGTGCGAAACAGGACAAACTAAAAAAGAAAAGCTCAGTTTTGTACTGAATTTCAAGAAGGTAAATTTGGGATATTCCTTTTAAAATAACCTACCTGCAGTTTTCTTGTTTGAGGCTTTTCAATTATATATGTTCGTGACAAGTTCTTGACATTAAATGAATTTAAAATACAAACTAAAAATATTTAAAATATTTAAATAATAAGAAAGAAAGGTAAAAAAACAATGATTAAAAAAAAACTAAAATAACAAAAACAACAAACTATTTAGCAAGTATTAACTGCAATGCCAACAAAAAATATCAACAGAAGTCAATGACAACAATTAACAAAACATTAATATTATTCATAATGTTGACACAGCATAAAAATTTAAATGCACAAAAAACGAAAATAAATTAAATTCACAGAAAAATAAAATATTTATGTATGTATATGTATTTAGCACACTATTGTAATAAAAAACAACAACTAAAAACTAACACCAAGCTACATAAAAAACCCCTCAAACACACAAAACAAACTAAAACAAACAGGTATGACCAACAAAAAAATCAAAACAAAACAAAAGCTAACAACAATAACAAACACCGTTTAAAGAGTAAGTGGTAGAGAGAGAGAGAGAGAGAGTGATGTATTGCTCAGCAGTAAAATGTAAAGCATGATTTTAGGGTTTATTTGGGGTATTTTTGTTAAATGCATGAATATGTATGAAAAACATTAAAATAACAAAACATTTATGGAAAATATAATAAATTTTTTATTTATTTATAACGATAGAGTGCGAGTGTAATTTTACTTGTAGCTTTTAGGTGTTTATATTTAATAGTGGAAGGCCAATGTAAGCGGTATGCGGCCGCGGCCGCGGTCGGCAGAAGTAGAATTTTTTCAACTTTGCCGCTTAAAACGATGTTGCCATACACATGTATGTATATAATATGTGACATATGAGTTTAGTTAAAAATTAAAAGTTATTTCCATTTTCCTAATTCTTTTTCCATAATGTACACACTAATAAACGTTTATTTAAGCTGATTGCTGCCCTCGGCTGCATGCCGCTTACACTGGCCTTCCACTATTAAATATAAACACCTAAAAGCTACAATTAAAATGACACTGCGCTTTGTACTTTAATGTGCGTCTGACATTTCATTTTTAAGAGTTTTTGGCGTCTCTCTCGTTGTCGTGTGCGATTATATTTACATTTTTCTTGAATTATATCTTCTTTATCTTTAGCCAAATTCTTTCCTCGTGTTTTAATTTATAGTTTTGTAGTTGTGTTTCATCATCCTTTAAGCTTTCTCTTCACCGTTTGCAGTTGGCCGATATTTTAGAAAAAACTATTATTTTGAATTTATGCATTTTGTACTTAATCTATTAAAGGCATATTTAAAAACAAAAATATATAAATATTACAAATTTTAGAGATGTTTAAAACTTAATTTTAGTTATGTATACCGCTCGTACCGAAAGGGTTCGGTAAAGAGAACCAGGGCTGATTATTTTCCAGGAAAAAATTTTTTATTCAATTTGCTCTAAATATGTCTGTTTGTTACTAATATTTGATGAGATGAACAAATGTTCTTTTTCAAGCAAAACAAAACTTGCAATAGAAATGTTTAAAATAGAACTTTTGCATTTGTTCGACTTTGCATTCCAATGTTTTGTTTCCATTAGTTAAATTTAATAAATTCTCTACAAAATAATGTCAAAACAACATAGATCTAAAGATTTTTAATTTTTGACTACGTTTGACATTTCTATGGAAACGTCCATATGGAAAAAAAAACTATTTTTAAGCCATACACCACACTTATGCTGCTAAATTTCGATATATTTTTATATGTTTATTAAACATTTTTGCAGGCTATAAGTTTTTTACTCTGCCATTAGCAAAACCTGTTAAAGTAAATTTTTATGGCATAAAACTTATTAATACTGTTAAAAACAGTTATTATCTAGAAACAATTGATTTTGTTTAGTAAAACAGAATATGTAGTAACAGTTATAAATATAATGAACTTAAGAAGAAATTTAGTTTAGTTATTTAATATAAATCTAGACCAACTGCTATTATCCTTTCAAACACGGTATTTTCCTGTAACAAGTTTAGAAGTGGCCATTTCCAATTTCATAGTAAAAACTCTATTTCCCTTAACCATCTAACAACCAACCATCTTATTTTTGTATTTATTACATGCGTTTTATCATTTATCATTTAATATTTAAAGAGCCTCGAGTGGCAAAAGCCAGCTTTTGTCGTTACGCTTGTTACCTTCCACAGCAAGTGTTAAGGGCCAACACAAAGCAACGTCACACAAAACAGCTATAACTACAACTAAAACAACAATAAAAAACCCATCAGTCATGTTGCTGCTTGTTTTAGTTGCTGTGTGTGTGTGTGTGTGGCTGTTTCCTGGTCTGCTGTTTCAGCCAACCAACAAGCGTGAATTTCATTTAGTAGATTTTTCTTCTTTTTTTTTATTTATGACATTTTTACGAAAATATGCACTTTTTATATGTTTTGTATAGGTCATGAGTTTTTTGTTCTGGCATTTACATATTTTTTTAATTTTTTGTTGTAAAACAGCAGCAAATTAAAAACCTTGTTTTAGCTTAAATAATTCGAATGCTTTAGAGTGAAGCTACAGAGATTATATTTCAAGGGTTCTTTTATTTTCTAGAGAAAGATTACCAAAAAATTAAAATTTTAAAATAAAGCAAGTCTGGCTTTTCTTTATGTTACAAAGGAAATGGTCAACTAAGTTTCTAATTTTAAAGCCCCGCTATTTTAAAGTTCTTCTGAGCGTATGATTAATATTATGAATTACATAATAATCATATAAGAGACGTATGATTAATATTATTTATATGTTTAATTGATTAATAGGGGGTGTATGATTAATATTATTTGTGTGTTTAATCAATTATTAAGTATACGTTATTAAGTAAAAGTTATGCTTTGTTAAAATTCCAATAAATATTGCGGCTTGACAAAATGTGCCTGAGTTTCATTCCTACAATGCATGGTTGGATTTGGGCACCAGTTGATATAAACTTTAACCTCAAGTACACCCATTAAAAAAAGGCAATTAAATTAAATTACATGAATTGGGGAGGGGGGGTTAGACGTACAATTTTGATTTGAAGTTTAGGAAATCTAGCATGCAGTAGTTGAATTATTACACAGACTGTATACCCTCTTAAACAAAACGCGTCTTCTTCAATTATATATAATTTAAAAAGAAAGAACTCTTCTAAAATTACGCAATATCAAGCCTCATATTCTCAGAAATAAAGGCTCCGATTATCGTTCACAACACAAAGTATTTTGATGTTGTATGTTGTCAACTGTGATAACAATTCACAACCCTTATCGGCTTAATCGTATGAAAACTGCATGTTGTGTTGCAAAATTTTAGTGTTGTGAACGATAATCGGGCCCATAGATTCTATGAAGATCCAATGCAAAAAATTTGAACTATTAGAATCGATAAATTATGCAAATTATTCAACATAAATGTTATTGATCTCTTATGATCTCCACCAAAAATCGAAAACTAATGAAAATTTGATGCCAAACAACTTATGTGGCCACAAAACCACATAAGTTACGAATAAAACAAGCCTAGAAATCTATGAACAAATATTGAATTTATGACTAATTAAGTGATGCTACAAAACTAGCGAAATGAATTTCTTAGTAAGAAGGTGGCACCAATAATTTTAACATAACTCGAAAACGATTTGTCCTATTTGTTTTAAAAATATTTAAAAAAAAAATTATATTTGACTTAGCTACAAGTTATTGTAATATTGTTTTTTTAACTTTTCTATAGTTTTGTCAATATTTAGTAAGTTTTGGAAGAAACAAAAAAGGTTCATAAAAATTTTAACAAAATTATAATTTTAGAAATTCATTTAAAATCGAAAACGAACGAAAATTTAATTATAATCTAAGGCCTTAAAGCCAAATATATTGGGAATAAAAGGAGCCATAGCTTCTAAAAATCCAGAAACAAATATTGGTTTTATAAAGAATTAAGTGATGTTACTTTATTTTATCAAAACTAGCGAAATGAATTTATTCGTAAGGATGCTGCTTCAGGAATTGGCATAACGTGTAAAGAAATCATACGACTGGGTTTAAAAATATTTGCAAAAATTCATATTCAAATAGCCTCCAAGCTATAGTACAACAGCTTTTTAAACTTCTCACTAGTTTTCTAAATATTTATTAACTTTAAGCGTAAACTAAAATTTGTGATAAAAATTAAAAATTTTTGTAATTTTTAAAAATTTACCAAAAGTCGAAAACAAATAAAAATGTAATTCTGTTCTTAGGTTATAAAGCCAGATATGTTAGCAATAAAAACCGCCATAATTTGTTAAAAGTAATAAACAAATATTGATTTCATAAACAAATAATTAATGCTTCATTTTTTTTCTTTTTTGCCAAACTAGCAAGGTTGCTCCACGAATTAAAACATAACTCGAGAAAGATTTTTACCATTGCTTTGAAAAATATTTACAAAAATTGATGTTTAAATTGGCTACAAGTTGTTGAAGTACTGTTTTGTGAAACTGTTCACTGCTTTCGTTAAGATTTAGTAAATTTTGGTGGAACCAAAAAAAATTCCAAAAATGTTTGAGTTTTAAAAATTCCTAAAAAATCTTAAACACAACACAAACTATTATTGTTCCTAAATTATAAAGCCATAAATATGTTGGGAACAAAACCAGCCCAGGTTCATTAAAATCTATAAACAAATATTGATTTTAGGCACAACTAAGTGATGATAACTCTTTTTATAGCCTAAACATGTTATACCTTATAACTTGGCACTTTAACAGCTAAAAATTAATTTGGTTTTTCTCATAATATGACATTTATACCATAGTTAGTTACATTTGTTAATACCTCTTGGTATTAATAAGGCTTTGTGTTATTGTTTATAATATAAAATGTTTGTTAAAATTTTTTAATAATTGTTTAAAATCTTTGTTTACAAAGGTTTCGTTTTTTTTTTAAATTTCATATTTTCCTTATCAAACACCCGTATGCATATTTTATAAATAAGTTTTAATAATAATAATAATAATAATAATATTTTGTTAGCCACAAAAAAGCATTTATTTATTAGTTTTAAACTACATGTATTTATTTACTTACAAAAAAAAAGTATGTGTATTTCATTAAAACTACATGTTTTTATGTACAAATATGTTTTTATGTTAAACGAAATAAAAAAAAAACACTATTTAGAGACAATAGTGCAATTCACAATTGTGTGCAAATGGTATTACACGTTGCATTTGCAAAAAGTTTTAGCATATTTTTGCTCTACATTAACAAAATACACAGTAAGAACAAAAATATGCTAAAGCTTTTTGCAAATGCAATGATGCAATACCATTTGCACAAGATTGTGAATTGCGCTAATAGTTGTTGTGTGCAGCAAAATACTTTTGCATTTTTTATTATTACTAGAATTCTTGCCTTGCTACCACATTTGTATAGTATTTTTATTTAATTTATTATTTATATTATTTTTATTTCTGTTTTTAATGTATAAATATGAAATATATAGTAGAGTACGACTATTTTCTATGAATATATGCTACATATTGTCAATAATTTATTATTTATAAATGTTTCTTTAATATTTCCCTCTGCAGCCTTCTTCTATTTCTTCCTTACCACAAATATATGTTTGTACATTTATTCTGTCCTTGGCGTATTTGCTACAATTTTCCAAATGATATTTTTTTTTTGCATTTTTTTTTAATATATAAATTTTCATTTAATGTGTTTTCACTCATACCCCACTATCCAGCACAGAGACTGTCTGACACACCAGGACACTATATAAAATAATCTGCTCTACTCTATCGAAATAAGAAATATGTTTAAAAGCAAACATAACTTTTATACTTCCAATAACAAGTATCATAATAAAACTGAACTCAAGCACACACACACACAAATATATTTAACATTCCAGCCAAAAAAAAAAAACAAACAACCCACAAAAAAAAAGTCCTGTGAAAAACTTTCATATTTTATATGGCTTTTTATGAGAAAACTTTAAGCGTTTTTTGTGCGAGCATGTATTTATGGTCTTTTGATTGACTAATTGATATTGAAAATATTTGCACACAGAAATTGTTTAATCAAATTGAGAGTAAAAACGAAAATAGTTTTGAAAACAATGTTTATAAACTTTTACAAAAATAACACTGTTTATGTAGTTATGTTCGCAATAATGTTGCTTACAAGGCATGTTTAGAAAATTATATAAACAAGGTTTGCAAGATATGCTAAAATTCATGAAACTAATAAATAAAAGACGCTAGTTTGGGTAAACGAAAGTAGCATCACATAATTTAATTATAAAATCAATATTTGTCCATAGATATCAATAAACCATGGCTTGTTTAACATCAAACATATTTAGTTTTGTAATCTTAGAATAAAATAAAATTTATGTTTGTTTTCGATTTTTCCTGAATTTTTAAAAATCAAAAATTGTTTAAATTATTTCAAGCAGTTTTTTTTTGGTTTTTGTGAAAATTTATTTAATATTTACGAAACTAGTGAACAGTTTAAAAAATAATATTAAAATAACTTGTAGCCAATTTATATACATATGAATTTTTTCTAATAACTCTCAACCCAATCGTAAGAATCGTTCTCAACTTCTGCTAAAATTCATATTAATTAATTTCTCGTTTTGCAAAAAAAAAAAGTAGCAGCACATAATTGTAAATCAAATCGATTTTAATAAACTATAGCTGGTTATATTCTCAACACAACTGGCTTTACAACTTAAAAACAGAATTAAATTTTTGTTTGTTTTTGACTTTTGGCAAATTTTTAAAAATTACAAAAAATTTTAATTTTTATCAAAAATTTTAGTTTACGCTTAAACTTAATAAATATTTAGAAAACTAGTGAGAAGTTTAAAAAACTGTTGTACTATAGCTTGAAGGCAATTTGAATATGAATTTTTGCAAATATTTTTAAACCCAGTCGTATGATTTCTTTACACGTTATGCCAATTCCTGAAGCAGCATCCTTACGAATAAATTCATTTCGCTAGTTTTGATAAAATAAAGTAACATCACTTCATTCTTTATAAGATCAATATTTGTTTCTGGATTTTTAGAACTTATGGCTCTTTTTATTGCCAACATATTGGGCTTTAAGTCTTAAGATTATAATTAAATTTTTCGTTCGTTTTCGATTTTTAAAGAATTTTTAAAAATAATTTTTTTTTTTTTCAATTTTCATGAACATTTTTTTGGTCTCCCAAAACTTATTGAAAATTACCGAAACTATTCAACAGGTGAAAAAACAAAGTTAGTTCAACATGAAGGTATTATTAGTCAGCATATTATCATGGTTTCTTTAAAGAAATTGGACAAATCGTTCTCGAGTTATACTAAAATTCGTGGAGCAGCCTCCTTTAATATACTAATTTCGCTAGTTTTATCAAAATAAAGTATAATCACTTAATTGTTTATATAAATCAATATTTGTTCATGGATTTTCGTCTTGTTGTATTCCTTATATAATAAACCAAGAACATAATTATTATTTTGTTTGTTTCAGATTTTTTATGAATGTTAAAAATGAAAAATTTTTTTTTAAATTTTCTTAAACATATTTTTGTTCTCGCAAAAACTTTTTTTATATCACCGAAACTATTGATATGTTAAAAAACAATGTTAGCTCAATATGATGGCATTTTAGTCAGAATATTTCGATATTTTTTTTTAGGAAATTGGACAAATTGTTCACAAGTTATGCAGAAATTCGTGGAGCAGCCTCCTTGAAGAAATTTATTTGGTTTGTTTTCCAAAAAAAAAAGTATTATTAGTTAATTATGCATAAAATCAATATTTGTTCATGGATTTTAATAAACTATGGCTTGTTGTGTGCCTTACATGTCTAGCTTTATGTAGCTAATAAAAGAAACGCAGTTTTGTTTGTTTCTGATTTTTTTATGAATTTTAATTAAATTTTTAATATTAAAATTCTTTTTTTAATTTTCATAAACATTTTTTTGTTCTCGCCAAACTTGCCGGAATTATTAATTTTTTTAAAAAACACTGTTTGTTTAACATGAAGGTAATTTTGATATTTTGTTTAAAGAAATCCAACAAATCGTTCTCGAGTTATGCTCAAGTTCGTGGTTTTAATAAATTAAATTCACTACTATTTTTAATATGTAATAGTTTCACTTAATTGTTAATAAAATCAACATTTACACTTCGATTTTAATATAATATGACTGGTTTAATTTAAATAAAATTTAACTTGAAAAATTTTTTTTGGTTAAAACTTGTTTAATATCTTCAAAATTACTGCAAACAATAATAATAAAAATTTTCTTGAAGCTAATATAAATTAGAAGTTTTTGTTGGAGCAACTTCTACAAATCTTAATAAATTTTAGCTAAAATTCAAAAAGCAAACTCTTTAGTCCCAATTTACATGAAGCATTAGGTAAACTTAGCTGATTACCTTTTAGTAATTGGGTTGAGGGGATGATAAAAGGAACACACTTGTTTGTACTATCAATTCGTTTTACTCACGTATTCATATTACATATGTATGTATGTGTATACAAATGTGCGTATACTCACAAATAAAAATACGAGCGATTTAATCAATAAGAATTGTGCTGTGTGAACACCGAAAAAATTTCAAGGAAAAGATTGTATAACTATTTTCAACAATTTCAAAAATTGCTTCATGTAAATTGATACTTACTAATAAATTCATGTCGATAGTTTTATTAAAATAAAATTCCATGACTTTAGTGCATAAAAAATCTTTACTTTTAGATTTAAATAAAACATTTTGATTATTAACATTTAGAAAATCTGGTTACCAGCAAATTAAGTTAAACACTAAATTCTCTTAAACAATTCTCAACTGATGACAAAATTATATAATTATAAACAAACATTTCGATGCTTTTAAAACAACAACAATAATATCAGCACCAGCCATCACTAAAGAAAAAGAAAAACGAGAAAATAGCAACAACAACAAAATTGTTTAAAACTAACCGCAAGCAGGCGAAAGAAAACGATTGTGCTTACGAGTGGTACTCATGTGCAAGTAAATGAACAACAACAACAGCAACTGCATTTAAATGCAAGAATATAAAATAACAAGTTTAAGAGTTTATGAGTGAGTGCAAAAGGTGGGGTGGAAAAGAGTGTAACCATATAAGAGTACAGTGTGCGAGTGAATATGTTTGTAAGAGAAAATGTTTGTGCGTGTGTTAAGTGTAAATAAATGTACAATTTATGAGCAAGCAAAAGCTTGCTTGAGCCTTACAAAAATGTCAGTGCTGAAGAAGAATTTTCATTTATTCTTTTACTCTAGTTACAAACAGTGGAACAGGCCTAAAACCTATAAAGGTTACAAGAGACTGTGACTAAGGCGAACTCTCATCTATGAATCTAAAGCAAATTTGAAAATAAAATTTAAATAAAATATTTTGTTTTTGCTATTTGTTTAAGTTATACATAATAGATATTTAACTAGATTTCATGGTCCCTGGGAGTTCGTTAAAGCCATAACCATTTGCTGAAGGGTTTATGATGAGTTTATTTTTTGTGCTGCTGCTACAGCTGTTGTTATTGCTTTTGTTGCTTAAGGCCGTCATTTTTCTTGTATGAATGAAATAATGACTGTCAGTTTTTGGTTGTCCTTCACGTTGTTGGTTGCTTTTATTTCTTTCTTTTTTGGGAGGTTTCGTATGCTCATTGTTTCTTTGTATGTAGTTGTTGTTGTTGGTATAATTTTTGATTTAAAGACAAAAGCCTGCAAACAGAGCAAGGTTCGGCGGCTACTGCTACTTATGGTGGCTTAATATCTCTGTTGAAATTTTGCAACAGCCTCCAAATGCAGCTGCTACATGTTGTTTTAATTAAAATCGGCCAAAGCAACAAACACAAAGAAAACGAAAAATTCTTTGTCGACGATTTTTGGTAGCTCAATTTACTCGAAAACAAATGAGCACAATGAAAACATCAAAGAAACAACAGGCTGATAACTAGATGCTAGTCCATGTTCATAAAAATGTTGAACAATGAAATGTAAATTAAAGGCAAATGGTTTTTTTTAGTAGACAAAATATTAAAAAAAAACTTTTAAAAAGGTTTATATACCAAAAATTTGAGTTTTAGTTTTGGCAAACATCTTGCTGCCTTCTAATACCTACTTGCGTCTTCTCTCGCAAAAATAGCTCTAGCCACATTGCTTAACATTTCAACTTTTTTATTAACCCTGCTGGTAATATAAATTTTCCAGCGTTCATAAAACTGTTGTATAATTTTCCTGTTTTCTGGTTTTTTTTTTTTCATTCTAAAACAAACACTATTTTGCTTTTAAATATTACGGCAAGGTTTGTTTTTATGTCAAAACTAAAGAGTGTACTTTTGTTTTAGTTTTATATGATCCTGTGTGTCAGAACCATAAAATCATGAACATTATATTGCTAAACATGTGCTGATGTTTTTCACAGACTGTCATGTATACGAAGCTGCAGCAGCTAACGTCTTCAGTAATGTCAGAAACTATTAAACAGTGTTTGTCACTTTATCATTATACTTTAGTTGTTGCTTGGTTGTATGTGTTCATATTTAAAAAACGTATTGTAATGTTTAAACAGCCACTAGTTTGACATTTAACACAAGGCAACAAAATATGAAAAAAAATTTTTAAAATTTTTGATTTTAAAAAAAAATTATAAAAAATTAAAAACCACCAAACAATACAAAGCTATTATGTGGCTATAAAGCTGAATATATATGTTCCAAATGAAATGTGTCTTTTATTTTATCAAAATCGCACTATCAATGTTGAATTTATAATTTATAAATTTATAAACATTAATTTATTTTAAAAAAATTAAGGTTATACCTCAAATTTTAACATAACTTGAAAACGATTTGTCTGACTTTATTAATTAATATTTTAGAATATTATAAATTAAAATTAAATTTCCTAAAGAATTATGGTAAGTTTTGGTGAAAAAAAAAAAATTCAGAAAATTTTAAATAAATTTAAAGTTTTAGAAATCCTTTAAAAATCGAAAACTAACAAAAAGATAATTATATTTATAGGACTCAAGGCCAAATACATTAGGAAGAAAACAAAACGTAAATTATTAAAATCAATTAACAAATGTTGATTTTATAAACAATTAATTAAAGATACTTTATTTTGCCAAAACTAGAAAAATTAATTTATCAATAATTTTAGCAACATTGTTACAAATTTATTTAACAATGTTATGGTCACTGTAATTATTCATATGATTGTGGTAATAATAAGATGGTTAAGTTACGATTAAGATGATTGCCACAATCATATATACGATTCTAGTAACTATGTATATATTTGTGGCCAATCATGTTTATGATAAATTCATTTATCGAAATATGTTGCTTTTTGATTATGATTGAGAACAACAACTTTCATCATAAAACTGATCACAACAAACATTACATAATTACTATATTCATATATATGATTATTAAAATCTTTAAAAAAAAATCTTTTAAAAAAAATTTTCAAAAAATTTTCAGTTTTTTAAATCTATAAAAAATTAAAAAGTTAGTAATCATATAACAGTTATATGATTTTATTCTTAGTTTAGGTTAACTAATTCTGTTCCGAATAAAACTAGCTATTGTGCTTAAAAATCATTTAATAAATGTTATTAACAATTAACTGAGGCTACCTTAACATCTTAGTTGCCTAGTGTTATTGTCAAAAACTAACTAGAGCGTCGAGACAGAAAACCAAAACAATACACAAAAACAAACAAACAAATAAATATTTTCTTGTTGGAGGCTATAATGCTAAAACTAACACAAATATATACAGCAGCCAGCTATTTATTAAATATGTGTGAATGGGAATTACAGTGCAGGAGCAGCTGGAAAAATACACTATCTATATAAAGAAGTAATGTGTTTCCAAAAGAGAATACAATCTTTTGTGTATAATTATAAAATGCCTATTTCCAACTATTTTTATGTTAGTGTAAATCAACTATCCGAAGAACCCAAATATCTTTTCGATTCAGAAACTAAAACAAAACATCAGTGATACTTTTAGTAATAACGCTATTTAAAACCAGCAAAATCGCTACACAAAAAAATCACAACCATCACTAAATTTTTTTGGAGAAAAAACTTTGTTTCACTTTTAAAAAATACCTCAACAGACAATTAAAACTTTGTAATTTGAATCCGTTTTTTTTTAAATTAGAAATTTCAGTGACAATATTTCTTAACCAAGCCGTTGATTGTACCAGCAACACTGTCCTTTTTGTTTGGTTTTCCCCTTTAACAAAAAATATATTTTTTTAAATAAACATTTTTTAACAGCCCTACGGCATTTCATTTGTACATATCAATGTTTTTTATTTTCTTTTTTTTTGTGTAGATACTTTTACCCCTAACACTCAAAAGAAAAACCAATTTTAATCAATACTATTTGAAAACATTATTAGTCTTCAATAACTAAATGAAATATATATTTTTTTGTGGTCTTATGTTCAGCAAATATTTTGAATATTTAATATACAATCTATATTTAATAATTTAGCAAAAAAATTATTTTATTTTTGAACATTTAGCAGGTATGTGGAAATAAATGTATGTAAATTATTCGGATCCAGAGGAGAGTTCATATAACATGCTATTTTTTAATTTAGTTTATTTATGTAAGTGTCCCAAACGTTTATCAGACTATTCGCAATAATGTCAACATACTCGTACTTGAAAATTATTAAAGTTTTTTGTTTGGCACTCAGCTTGTTAAAACCTCTTTAGGAAACCAAACAAGGAATTTTTACGTTTTTTAACATCTTTGTTCATCAATTATTAAGTTATTTTCTTTAACATGTTCTGTTAAAATGGCATTCTATTAGGAATTTTCTTATACTAAATTATGAGGTTCATAAGACTGGTTGGCTGGTATTGTTACCAAAACTTAACAAGAAATAAGAAAGCTTTATAAACTTCCCAAGTTCATATAAAATTTCTTACATAATTGCACATACACTCAAAAAAGAAATCCTATACACTGTTTTGTAAACATAAAAAGAAAATGCTTTAAATGTCAATTACTACCATGTTTGTTGTATAACGACCTACATACTTCCTCTTACATATGCTTTAATTGTTTTTCCTTAAACAATGAAAAACTTTTAACACACAATTTTAAACGAACACACCCACAAACCTTTACATTTAAACTTACTTATTACAAAACAAAGAAAAGAAAAGTAAAGGAAAAGAGCAAATGAGCTGGAAACCCTTAAGAAATCTAGTATAAAAAAGAGACTTCAAGGAGGACGTATGAGTATTAAATATTTGCTAAAGGACAATTAATATCACTCATACCCCAGTTACACAATAAAGATAGCAAATGCAATGAGTTTACATAGGAATTTTTAAATTTATGAATATTTTAATTAGAATGGCTGTAGTATTTTGTAAAGGCATTGTTAACATAAAGACTTATTGAAAATGGAAATATTCATAATGGATAATTTCAGTACAGATTTTAAAACTGTAAAAGGAAAAATAATTTGAATTATACACCAATAAATACCATTAAATATTCTTTAAAGGAGAAGGGGTATTTAAAATGGTTTCGCGTAAAATTTTTATTATGCAATTTATGATTTCCATTAAAAATTACAAAAGAAAATTTAAAAGACAAAGTACTTTTGCAAAACGTACTTTTCAAAAACTACGTTTAATGCTACACTAAGAAAGCAAAGTGTAAATAGAAGAAATTAACTTACAAATATGTATTAAGAGCAAAAAATTCCGAAAAGTACTTTTTTTGGAAAAAGTACTTTTTAAAAAAGCTCCAATTACCCAAAAAAATAAAAATTTTCCTATCAAAAAATAAAAAATATTCCCAAAATATCGCATTCTAGAAAGAAAGTTCAAAAAGTATATACAAATAGTACTTTTACTAAATACTAAATAAGTAATTTTTATAAATAGTACTTTTCATGCGAAACTGCTAAAAATCATATAAAAAATTTAAGTTTTTCCTAAATATCAAATTCTAAAAGAAAAATTAAAAAAAGTACTTCTTGTGAAAAAGTACTGTCACTTTAAAACTAGTAAAAAATAATATCTCTAAAATAAGGAATTTCAGCCTGAAAATGTAAAATTGCTATTTTGAAAAAGGTACTTTTTTAACAAATAAACTACATTTTCATATATCGATTTGTAGCAAACAATTAAATATTTTTATAGAATAATTTACATATACCGCTAACCTAGATAACTTTAAGCAGTTTTTAATAAAAACTTTTAAAAAATTACTTTTTACAAAAAGGTACTTTTTTAATATAGTACCTGTACTATAAAAATAAAAAAAATGCGGTAAAAACACTCAATAGCTCTAAAACATGGAATTTGAAAAAAAAAAATAACTTTTTCATAAAACTACCTTTTTATCAAATCAAGCACTTTTATAACTCTTTATAGCTGAAAATTTTTAAAAAATCTAAATAATGTGGAATTTCAGCAAAAAAAAAATATATTTTCATTAAAACAAAAAATTGTACTTTTTACAAAAAAAAAGTATTTTTACCAAAAAAGTTGTAAAAACTCTGTAAATAGTAAATATTGAATTTTTAAAAAAAAAATTAAAAAGTACTTTTTAGAAAAAGTACTTTGTATTGAGTTATAGCTGGAAAAGTAGAAAAAAATATAAAAATATTGTGCAAAATTTCTGAAATATGGAATTTCATTAAAGATTTTCTATTTTCGTTTAAATAATGGTAAAAAGTACTTTTTGCTAAAAGGTATTTTTTACCAAAAATGTACTTTTTACAAAAAAAGTACTTTTATTGATCTGTTGATTGTCAACAAAATATTAATTTTTAGTTAAAATAAATGGTAAAAAGTACTTTTTGGAAATAGTATTTTATGTGATTATAAATAGTTTTTTAGTGAAACTGTAAAACACTTTTTTCTAAAATAAATTACTTTTTGGAAAATTGACAAAGTCTCTTAAAGGTAACTTTTATTATATTTATTTTCATTTTACTTGAATAAATTCCAAATTTCAATTTCCATTACGAAATTAAAAAGTTCTATTAATAGTAAATTTTAATTAAACATGTGACACAAACTAATACTACAAATTGTCTATTCCCCCAACAAAACTAATTTCAATATTCCCGTATTTATTGGCATCACATTCATACATATATACATATGTACGTTTATAATATTTTATATAAAACATTCAAATTTTTGCAGCTAATAATAATATTAATAAAAATAATAATGTGCGATTTATGTGGGAATATATCCTAAAAATCCTTAATTCGCACATGTGACATAAATATAAATGAATATAATCATTTTTATTATTATTATTATTATTATGACTATAATGATGATGGCATAAATTAATATTTTCAGAACTAAGTGATATGGAAAATAATCATTATATAGAAAAATATTTAATAGCTAAATTAACATACACACACAGATGGTTAAACACGCTCAAACATTTATACACTTAGATTCTCTTTCTGCTGCTAGCTATAAAAAAACACATACACACATAATTTATAAATGTTTGAAAAATTATAAGGATTTGCTTAGAGTTGCTGTAGTTTTAATCATAGTTCTTTTTTTGCTTTCATTTCAACAGCATTTATCAATAATTACTAGTTATAATAAATGAAGTAGTGGATTTATTTATGCTTGGATTAATAAATTTAAATACTCGCACGCACGACCAATAATGAAAAAATAATATAATAATAATATGAAAAAAGGGAAACAATCAACAGCAATTTTCTAAACGGAAACGTTTACAATCAAACCTCGACAGTTCTGGTAGTCATTCTACTAGTAACAAGGGATCATTGCTGGCAGCTTCAGCAGACTCTTTTACTGTCCTGAAGATAGTAATAGTCCCCCACTTAGATTACATAGCAGTAGTTATTACACCAGTCCTACGACATCCGGTTCCGCACACAGGAATGACCCAAGATCACTCGACCAAGGGCCGCAGTTAGCAGGCAAGCAAGTGTTTTTACTTGATTTGAAATCACTATCTTGAGCACAAACGAAAAAAGAACATTAACAAATACAGCACTAGCGGGTCATATAACCAGCAGTTAACAAACCAGACGAGGAAAGGAAACTTTTTAATAAAAGACGTAATAGTTCCACAACCACAAACACCAAAACTTGATTTCAGCTTTTACTAAAACTATCAGGCCTTTATACAATTGAATACGTACTAGTACATACATGTGATTATATACATCGTTAGTTTTATTTATCAAATATTTATTGAAAACGCAAGAATTTCTTATGAAACCAAATGTACTATACAGAAAAAATAAACAAATAGAAACAGTAGTGAATAAAACTATAATAAATTTAAAAATTTTAGAAAAATTTTAGCTATATAAATAATCAAACCTGTAAAATAGCAATTTTTAGGAAACAATTGAGAAAAGTACTTTTTTATGAAAAAGTACTTTTTTTATTTACAAAGAAAAACTACTTTTCTTAAAGGTAAAAGTACATTTTTATAAAAGTATTTTTTTCTAAAGGAAGTTTTCAGAATAATAAAAAAAGTAATATTCTACAAGGTACTTTTCTGAAAAGTATTTTAATAAAAAAGTACTATTCTAAAAGTACTATTCAAGTATTATAAAATTACATTTCAGAAAATTAATTTTTAAACTCTTAAAGTACTTTTCAAATAAATACTTTTTTCTAAAAGAACTTTTCAGAAAAGTACTTTCTTAACAATAAATTTTATAAAAATATTTTTCTGAAAAGAACTATTCTAAACAAGAACTTTTTTAAAACAAGTACTTTTCTGAAGAATACTTTTCTAAAAGGAAAACATTTTGTCATTAAAATGATTTGGTCTCACTGTTTAATTTATAAGAAATTCACACAAAAAGAGTTCGTGCGTGACTGTTCATACGTATTCATGTATATTTCCCAAAACAAACGACACAGCTACATACCACATATGCCCAAAAACCAATTGAGTTTTGTATTAAACATATAGACACTTTTAGTATACAATTAATAAAAGATGATGGCAAAAGCCAAATACAATCACAAAATATATCAGCAACCCTTCTTTACTTAACGAATATAAGTCTGAGTATAATTTCTATGCTTCATTGTTGGCCGCCCACACTTACAGCATTACCAGCACCTAAAGAAATTATCGGAAACAATAAATATAATGTTAAGCATTTAGCGTTAATGGATTGCAGAGCATTCTCTGCAAATACTCTGGCACAAAACATAATAGCAAGGATAATTTACAACTCCTTTTATAGGGTTTGTGTAATCAGTGGCATAATTAGTAAAGGGCAAAATTTGAGGCACAAATTTCTTAAACGAATTTAATACTTACAAACAGATGTGTTAAAGAGATAATAAGTAAAACTTACCTGAAAATAGAAAAAAAAACAAAGAAAGTTATTAGTAAAAATATAATACTGAAATTTTCGAAAATACTTTTACCCCTACCAAAGATTTAAATAAAATTTGTGTTCAATGCAATTGACGTTGCTATAAATACGCATCAACAGAGTGGTGAATATGTAGATAAATGAGGGTATATTATCACACACACAGCTACTAACACATACAGCAGCACATTTTACAACCGCCCAAAAAACAACAAGAACTAACATGAGTAGCAACAACAAGCTAAAGCAACGCATCACTTTAGGGAACAATATTGTAGAAATTGATGTGTACGAATGTAACTACTGACAACACTAGCGACGTAGCAGCAACAGCAACATCATCAGCAACAACATTACATAGACAACAACAATAAAACTTTTAAGGCTTAAGGATAAACAAATAGAGGCACCCCTCCACTACCGTCATTATTTTCACAATTGCATTCCCTTAACTGAAGTACAAGGAGTACGTAAAATCACATCTCAAGGCATCATTTGGGTATTTATGTTGCCTGCTGGAGGGTAGTTTTTTCGACGAGATGTCACTCTATACTAAAACATATTAACATATCAACAAAAGCACTCATTCATTCAGTTGTTCAGTCATTCACTCGCTTGTTCATTCAGTCATTTATTCATTTATTTATGTTATACCAACAAAAAAAAATGTTTCATCAAAAAAATAAGGAAGGCGAGTAAGTAGACGTGACAGATAAGGAGGACAAATGAAAAGAAGTAAAACATTTTTATGGGGGCAATCGCGAAAGGATTTAAAAAATGTTCGACAGCACAGTTTTTCTACAGAAAACAGTCTTCACTAGACGCTTTTTCATTATTATCATTTGTATGAAAATCATTTTTATCAGAAGCCTTTCTATATCATCTTTACCAGATGATTTTCTATATGAAAATCATCTTCACCAGACGATGGTCAATCATCTTTTCCACACAATTTCCTATACGAAAATCATTTTCTCCAGACAATTTTCCATATGAAAATCATATTCTCAAGACAATTTTCTATATGAAAATGATCTTCGTCAGACGATTTTCTAATTAAAAATTATCTTCACCATATGATTTTCTATATGAAAAACATCTTCACCAGCTGATTTTCTACATGAAAATCATTTTCAGCAGTTGCTTTTCTATATGAAAATCATATTAACCAGACTATTTTCGTATAGAAAACGAAACACATTTCTAATTGCAAATCACCTTCAGCAGATGATTTTCTAATTGCAAATCACCTTCAGCAGATGATTTTCTATATCAAAATTATCTTCACTAGACACTCCTCTATATGAAAATCATATTCAGCAGTTGCTTTTCTCTATGAAAATTATCTTCACCAGACGATTTTCTATAAAAACGATTTTCTTTAGTTTTTTTAATCGTCTTAATCAGACGCTTGCACAAATACTGGATCGAATTATTCATTTCGTTCAGCGATTGCGGAAAGAATTTTTTTTGTGCGAAAGCATAATTTGAAATTATTCATTCCGTTGCTGTGCTATTTTTACTTTTTGCGGTATCATTTCTACACAGGAAGTATATTGCGTAATGCCGCATTAATGAATAACTGCATTTTTTCGATCAATATTTCTTTGTGCTTAGTGTTCTTTTGCATGCGGACTCAATAATATCAACAACTGTTTTTCTATGAAAACCGGCATTGTAAAAGATTGTTGTTCTCTGTGAAAACCGGCCTTGTGCAAACATGTTTTTCTTTATGAAAACCGATCTTTAAAAGTGTCTTTTTCAGAAAGTTTTCCAAAAGAAAAGTTAATATTTTGCTGAAATGACTTTTCAACCCGATTTGTTTTTTCCAAAAGAATATGGGAATATAATATTTGCATTTTTACACTTACTAACAGATTCTAAACTAAAATGTATACTCCTGCCTCTGCAGCGCGCTTGTATTAACAACACTTGCTCAACATTAAAGTTTACAATGTCACTACATACAGACACACATTAAAAAGTTGTCGCAAACACACACATTCACAGCAGTACATGCATACATCCCAGTATACCATTTTAGGAGCGCTCCGAAAAAGAAGTCAGAAAAGAGTCCAACTAAAAAGCATTTTCGGAGCGAAGTATGACTCAGAAATTCCACTTAATGATGTGTGTTCCAACGCGTTGTTGTCCTGTTATTTGTGCTTTGAACAAAAAAAACATAACTGTACCACACAAGAATGCTAAAAACAAGATTACACAGAACCCAAAAAAAAACCCTCATAGAAGACTCTTTTCTGACATTATCTAAGAGCTCTTTCAGAGCCCTCATAAAAGACTCTTTTCTGACATTCACCCCCATTCGTGAATAAAAATTCCACATGAAATTTGTTCCCTTTTATTTTTTTAACATTGAATTTTAATAGGAAAAATGTGAAAAGGGAACAAATTTAATGTGGAATTTTTATTCACGATACGGGTGATCATCTAAGAGCTCTCTCTGACGGACAATTTTCGAATGTAATGACCCTCTTTTCTGAAGGTTTTTGGAGCAATAATGTTTGTTTTTTGGGCTTATAAAGAGCATGAACGCTCGGGAAAAGGTGTCAGAAAAGACTCTTTTCGGACTCATATGGCTTGCTGGGATACATTTAATGTGTGTAAAGTGGCAGTAGCACAACGATAAAATGAATGGGTTTCTTGCTTAACTGCATCATGATGCATGCTTTTTGTACTTGTATTCCTAGTAATCTTGTTGGGAGTTTGTTTGCTACATTTTTGCTATTGTTGTTATATTATAATAGTGTTGCTATTGTTATTCTGTTGTTGCTGCTGCTCTTGTTATTATTATTGCTTTGCATGCAACATAGTCAGCCAGACAACGCGTACTTGATTGCAAACTATTAACACCATTAAAGTAGAGGGAAAATTTAAATAATTCCCGCATGAATTAAAACATTTTCCATCATGGTTTCGTTCCCTTTTCTTTCGTTTCTAAGTACTCAACTCAACTTAACAAAAAGGACGTCAGGAACAACATAAATTTGTATACATGTATGTTTGTTTGAGAGTGAACATTTCGAAATGCATACAATACAAATGACATGTTGTCTTGTCTTGTTTCTTTTTCCGGCAAGTCTTCCTTGAAGCATACAGCAAGTTGTGCAAGACGCAAGAGGAGCGATGGTGTTGATGATGCTGCAGATATAAAATAGGAGTAGACGAACAAGTAGTTGAGAATGCATAAGTAGTAGGAAAAATAAATTAAGTTCTTTAAATAGATTGAAAAAGGAGGTGGTTTCTTGTTTTTATTTTACTGCTTATAGAGAAGTGGAAAATACACTAAAGAAAATAGTACCACAAAAGTACTTTTTCAAAAACTAAACAAAAATCTCTAGGAGTTTATTCAAAAAAAAATAATATTTTCAATTCGTTAAAAATTAAAAGATTTTTTTACTTCAAGTTCTTTTATTGTAAATTTTCCTTTTCCAAAAAGAAGTACATTTTTCTTAAGCATCTCAAAATCACAGAAAATCTCCTGACAAACACTCATTTAAACTGAATTTAGTAGAAAATGCCCAATCCCCAGCTTGTGAGTGTAAGAAACAAATTTCCCTTTTATGTCAATTTAAAGCTGTTGCTGTTGAAATGCCAGCCCATCCTTAAAAATCGTTCGTTCATATGTAGAGTACTTTCATTCTTTCGCATGTCTATCTGTCTTATGGTTTGACTGCCTGCATATTTTTGTATTGTTGCCGTTTTTGATGCTGCTGTCCGTCTGTCTGACTGTCTTTCATTCGTTGTTGTTATTGTTGTTTTTGCTTTTGTTTTGTGTTGTTGTAACAAAACATAGAAAATACAATCAACAAACCAACAAGTAAAAGGCATCAAGCAAAAGATAAAGTTAAATTGTCATGCGAAGATAAACAGCATTTAAAAGTACTTTTCAGACAAACACAAAGCAGCTGAACTATTATATACTCGTATATTCTCGCACACAAGCATTCAAAATACAAGAATAAGGAGGAGGACACCAAAAGAACGCCACAAGGCGGCGAATGCTGGTGATGATGATATAAAACCAAAAGGAGTAGAACACAAAAACAAATAATACAAAACACATGGCTTTAAGTGATAAATTAAACACATACTCGCACAAGCATACTCTAGAAAACACACATAAATACATTATTTAATAGCTGCACATACTCTCACATTATAGCAGCCTTCCTCTCCTACCACTTCTCCACCGCCTGCACCATGTTTTCTTTATTAATACGTTGCAGGCATAAAAAAGATATGAAAATAAAATTGCTGCAAAAAACCCAATAGGTTTTTTTGTTGCTTTTGTTATTCTGCAAAATGCATTATTTTTAGAAACAAACACAAACACGAATACCTACACAAGCAAACATATTTGCTACAGGAAAAATCTTTCTGTGTATGTGTATAAAAACCATTCAATGCATAAGGATGTGTGTGCATAACGCTATAAATGACACACTGTTCTCTTTATTATATAAATAAAGATTGGATGGGTGTAAAGTGACTTCCATTGATCAAAATAATCTTTCTTCTACAGAAAAGTATCTTGTTTTTAAGAGTTCAATATAGAAAACTTTCTTGTTTGAAAAGTTTTTTATAGCAAGGACACTTGTTTGAAGAGCTTCCTATAAAAGAGTATCCTGTTATTTGAAGAGTTTTCTTTAGAAAAGTCTCTTGTTAGAAAAGCGTTCTAGATAAAGATATTTTGTTTAAAAAGTTTTCTATAGAAAAGTTTCTTGTTTGAAGAATTTTCTATAGAAAAGCCTCTTTTCTGAAGGGCTTCCTATTGAATATTTTCGTATTTAAAGAGTTCCCTATCGAAAAGTCTCTTGTTTGAAGAGTTTTCTTTAGAAAAGTCTCTTGTTTGAAGGGATTTCTATAGAAAAGTCTCTTGTTTGAAGGGTTTTCTATAGAAAAGTCTCTTGTTTGAAGAGTTTTCTATAGAAAAATCTCTTGCTTGAAGGGTTTTCTCTTGAAAAGTCTCTTGTTTCCACAGATTTCCATAGAAATGTATATTGTTTGATTAGTTTTCTAAAAAATATTGTTTTATCTCGTCTCTCATCCAATATTTCCTCATACGCTTGTGGTTGTCTCTGAATGTTCTTGTGATGTCTAACTGTTTGTTGGCTTTAAACGTGCTGGGGAGTTTTACCTTCTTTACAGCTCGATATGTGTGTGTTTGTGTGTGCATTCAAAAAGCAACAACAACAGCAGCAACAAAAACAAACAACTAACAATTGTTGCCGGTTTAAGGTGTGAGCTAAACGTCACTTGAGGCAAAATTATGCGTGCCAAGAGTGTTGTTTAGTTTTGCAACAAAACTCAGGTACGAAGCACAACTAAACTAACTAATACTTACTTACTTCCGCCCACCTTCATCTTTCCTCTCTCTTACTCACTTCGTCACTTACTACAACTGACATGCAATATTGTCTATGCATGTATTCTGCTTTGCAGTAATCCAAAGTGTGTTTGTGTGTAAAAATAATTTGAAAATTTTAATTTTATACAGTTTTTCACTAGAAACAACCTAAAACTATACTATTATTTTCAAAGCGTTAGACGGTGTGTCGTTACGGCACACTGCGTGTGTGTGTGTATGTGATATTATATTTTTATTATAAATATGTCAGTGTGTGTAGTTGTATAGTTGTGAGTGAAGTGCATGCATGTGATTGCACTTTAGTGTGTTTATGTCAAGTATTCACTTACAGCCTGTTAAACACTCAATGAAAAACAGTTTAGCAGCTACAACAGGAACAACAAATACAACATGTAGCTTTCGCATTTATTTTCCTAGAACCATTTTTCCATTTACACTAATGCCTGAACGTGTGCAAGAGTGTATTTAAACTTATTTTATTATAAATTTATATTCTACCACATAATTTAATTGTACAAAAACTAAAATTAAGTCTTCACTAAAGTCGTTGCGTTATTGAGTTTTGTTTTTTCTTCTACTCTTTTGCTTGTGCGTTTGTATATAAACGTTTGTGCATTTATTTAATTCACTGTGAGTGTAAGGGTTTTGACTAAATTAGCCTTAAATTGAGATTATTTTGTGGTTTCAAGTATTAGTTTTTTTTTTTTGCCAAGTGATAAATATTCATAGTTTATATACACTTAAATTTAATTACAGAAAAATCTAAATACACACAAACTTAAATACACACTTACTTACATAGAGAACCACAAAATCCATATACGTACTTATACAGCATATTGCTGAAATCACTTCTAAAAACCACAAGACAATAATTACATTAATAACAATCAATTTGCATATTTAAGTGAGAGTTTCACTTAAAAAAACACAAGAAAATTTGCAAGATTAACAAAAAAAAATTAAGCATAAAAAATGTTCAACGCAAAAGTGTGTGCAAACCACTTCTCTAAATTTAACTAATCATACAAGAAACTTTTCTATAGAAAACCCTTCAAACAAGAGACTTTTCGAAAGAAAACTCTTGAAACATAAGACTTCTCTAAAGAAAACTCTTCAAACAAGAGACTTTTCTAAAGAAAACTCTTGAAACATAAGACTTCTCTAAAGAAAACTTTTCAAACCAGAGACTTTTCTGTAGAAAACTCTTGAAACAAGAAACTTTTCTATAGAAAACTCATCAAGCAGGAGACTTTTCTACAGAAAACTATTCAGTTAAGAGGCTTTTTCAACAAGAAAGTTTTGAATAGAAAACTCTTCAAACAAGAGATTTTTTTAAAAACAATTTAATAGAAAACTCTTCAAAAGAGCAACTTTAGTATAAAGATTTACTCAAACAAGGAACTTTTTTTTCTATAGAAAACTCTACAAATAAAATTGTTTTTCATAGAAATATCTTCAAACAAGAAACTCTTCAAAAAAAACCCACTCAGACAAGAGACTTGTTTATAGAAAACTCTTCACACAAGAAACTTTTCTATAGAAAACTCTTCAAACGAGAGACTTTTTTCTAGAAAACTCTTTAAATAAACGACTGTTCTAAAGAAAACTCTTCAATCAAGAGCCTTTTCTGTAGAAAACTCTTGAAACAAGAAACATTTCTAAAGAAAACTCTTGAAACATGAGACTTTTCTAAAGAAAACTCTTCAAACAAGAAGCTTTTGTATGGAGAACTCTTCAAACAAGAAACTTTTCTTAGAAGACTCTTCAAGCAAAAGAAAACGCTTCAAATACGATACTTTTCTACAGAAACCCCTTCAAAGAATTGACTTTTCTATAAAAAAAAAACTTACCAAACAAGATACTTTTTTACAGAAAACTCTTCAAACAAAAATGTTTAAAGAATGCCCCTGCTTTTTTAAATAAAGACCCAGTTTCTTAGTGGTCTTTGATTACATAAATTTGTTAATTATGTTGAATAAACTTTGTTTATTAATTTTTAAACAACTTGTTGTCTGCAATGTATAATGTTTTTGTTGATTTTTGGCACTAGCTTGCAATGATAATTATGTTGCTGATGATTATGATTATTCTGATGGCTTATTACCAGTTGGATTTTCAGTTCAGAAACAATTAAATTTTTGAATATTCACAACATATTTATTTGCCAGGCCGGCCAACATACATAGATTGTTCGTATTTGTTCTATTCACATGCTGGCAGACAGAGAAGCCACAACAAATTAAACTAAAAATTAGAGAAAATATAAATTTTAATAATAAAATGGGTTAGAATGGTTTCACAAATGGCCAAACAACGACAACAAGACTTAAATGAGCCAGACACACAGACCAACAGACAGTCTGACGGCCGAATAAATGTATTACTGAAAGGATGTAAGAATGTGCTAAAACTAATTTTCGTAAATTAATTAACACAAACAAACATAAAAATTAATTTTGTAAAAGGAAAAGGGATACACAACAAAGAAACAAATTAAAATTATAATAAAATAAGGATAATGAAATTATAATAAACTAGGGTTAATGGAATTTTAAGGAGTCATAAATTTTTAAATAAACAAAAGAAAAGTAAGAATGTTTCTGAGGGGAGAGTAATTATTGAAGTAGAGAAAATAATTAAAACTTTAATATTGTCGTGATTAAAAGTAATTAAGTAGAAATATGTGTGGGTTTTACAGACTTTTTTCTATCTTTTGGAAGCTTTTCCTATAGAAGAAAGTCTGTTGGAGACTTTTTTCTATAAAGGAAAGTCTGGTGGAAAATAATTTAAACTTAAAGCTCGTCTTGATTAAAAGCAATTAAGTAGAAATGTAATGGATGTCTTTGTACAGACTTTTTCTATTGAAGAATGTCTGCTGGAGAATTTTTCTTTTGGAAAAATGTCTTGTGCAGACTCTTTTTCTATAAAAAACTGTCTTGTGAAGACTTTTTTCTATAGAAAACTATCTTGTGAATATTTTTTTCTATAGGAAATTGTCTTGTGAAGACTTTTTTCTATAGAAAACTGTCTTGTGGAGAGTTTTTTTCTTTCAAAAACTATCTGGTGGAGACTTTTTTCTATAAAAAACTGTTTTTTCTATAGAAAACTTTCTTGTGAAGATTTTTTTATTTAAAAATGTAATGTGATGACTTTTTTCTATAAAAAAAAATTGTCCTGTGAAGACTCTTTTTTCTATAGAAAACTGTCTTGTGAAGATTTTTTCTATAGAAAACTGTCCTGTAAAGATTTTTTTTATAGAAAACTGTCTTGTGGAGAGTTTTTTCTTTAAAAAACTGTCTGGTAGAGGCTTTTTTCTATAAAATCCTGTCTTGTGGAGACTTCTTTCTATAGACAACTGCTTTTTGGAAACTTTTTTCTATAGAAGAAAGACAACAGTCTTGTGTGGTTGGTTTTCTATAAAAACTGTATTGCTTCTTTAATATGTATTTTCTGTTTAAAAGATATTTCTCTTAATTACAAAATAATCCTTGTAGTTTGTTATTTAATATTTTACTTTTCCTACTTCAGAAATTATTACAACAAAAGGTGAATTGGTTGGTGTTTATTACAAAAAACGACAATTCCTATTATAATTGCTGTTACAGTTTTTCATATCATCATCATTATTGTTGTTGCTGTAGTTGCAAAACTAATTATTAAAGTTGCTTGTTAGAGAATTGTATCTGTACGAGTATTTATAAATACTTATTTCCATGTGGTGAGACGACAACATTGGAAAACTTTGGTAAATATAAGAAATGTAGGAGGAGTATTTGTTTACAAAGTACTTATACATACATATGTATGTATATATTGTATCCATCGCATGTATCACATATATGTATATACTGTTCATGCATATTTACATGTGTATATGTTATAGAATTCTATATGTTTTTGTAGATTCTAACCAGGTCCTTTGCAAAAGATGTGATATATAATTTTAATTGAAAGTTGTTTTTTGTTCGTTTATTTTATTGTTTCAGTTCCAATGAAACTCTAGGTAGTAAATATTTGTGTTTAGCTATGAAATTCAGTTATAAATATGTTAACACTCACACATACTCAGTTGTCGTCCTTCTACCTTCATTGTGTGTTTCTCTTCCCGGCTTTTTGCTTTGTATTTAATACTGACTATGATATTTAAATGCGTAGCTAAATATATTTGCTGTTTTTATTGTTTTAGTTGTTATTATAGATGTATTTGTTGCCGCTGTTGTTGTTTGTGCTGGTTCTTGTTCGTAGGTTTGTTTATTTGTTTGTTGATGACAACCACAAAAACACAAAATCTACAACAACGACAACAATAATAACATTAAATGACAACAAGATATAAAACAGCACTAACACACTCACACAAAAACACAAACCTCATATACAAACTAAAATAACAACATCAAAACACACACACCAACAACAGCAGCAGCAAGGACAACATTTGCAGCAACAACAAAGCAATAAATACCTACATTTAACAAACGGCAGCAGCAACTACAGCAATAATAACAACAATGTTTTTTTTTTTTTGTCTTTCATTTTTGGCAATAATAATTTTCACATGTGAGTCTAATTGGAAATTTAATTATTTTATGCGCTTATACACTGGCAGATACAAAACACACACATATGTATGCAAAGGAACATTTACAGGATAAATTAGTCAAATAAGCTTAAAGGAACCAACCAAATTATTTGTATCCCTAGAAACCAATAATTAAAATATTACTACAGTTGGACATCCTCTTTTTTTGGCAACTTGTTAAAATTTAATACAACATAGAAAGCCATGATTCCTTAATTATTACCACAGAAAATTTACTTTCATTAAATTACGAGTAGTGCTTTATTATAATTGTAAGGATAAAATTATATTTCTAACCAGGCAAATAACAGCAATGTAAGTCTTGTTTCACACTCATTAGTTCTGACTGTCAAGTCAAGTATTTTTCAATGAGAAGGAAAAAGATGAAAGATAATTTTCTCTTTCCTTCTCATTAAAAAAATACTTGACTTGACAGTCAGAACTGATGAGTGTGAAACAGGTCAAAGAGATAAAGTTTTCTAAAGGCAAATCTCTTGTTTAAAGAGTTTTTTATTGAAAATTTTATAGGTTACAGAGTTCTCTATAGAATAGTCTCTTGATTGAAGAGTTTTCTATAGAAAAGTCCCTTATTTGAAGAGTTTTTTATATAAAATGTTCTTGCTTGAAGAGTTTTCTCTACAAAAGTCTCTTGTTTGAAGAGTTTTCTATAGAAAATTCTGCAGTTTGAAAAGCTTTATTTAGAAAATTGCCTTGTTTTAAAACTTTCCTAAAAAAAAATTTTTGTTGCTCAGTTTTCTATAGAAAATTGTCTAGTTTGATCAGTTTTGTTTGGCAGGTTTTCTATATAACCTTTTCTAGCTTGTTTCGCGTTCGGGTTTTCAATGTCCTGAAAAAAAAATCCTCTTCACACCTGAATAGTTGGCAACATTATTTAATTAAACCAAACAAAAATGTGCCATCAAAAATGCTTGGCAGTTTTTTTTTTATATCTACATATACAAACATATATATGAATATATTAGTGTTTGTGTGGCTATGACTGTATGCAACTAAATTATGCGTATGACAGAAAGCACCCATATTATGGAATATTTCGAGTGTAATTGTATGTAACGCAGAAATTTTTGGTATGTGTTTATTTGTAATGGCAAAATGGTTGTCGCACATAACAAGCCATGGCCGTTGTATACTAAAATATTATAAAACATTCACACACAGAGACACAAACCTACTATGCAGTTCTATAATGTTTGAACACATGTATGTGCCAACACACGAGGAAGCACTCTTATACAAATTTACAAAATACCAATTGTTTATACATTGTTAATTTTAGATGTATGTATGTATGTCTGTTTGTGAGCAACTGTTTGTTTTGTATAGTTTAATTTTTTCTTGTGAGCCCCTTTTTGGGAAGGGGGTAAAATATTGCAAAATGTTCATTATTACATTCGTGTTATGCTGAATAATGAGCAAAAATATGTTGGAACATTAAATGTACTCGTATAGAAACACACAAAATTTACACAGCCACACATGTCTAGATAGATAATAGCCGCACTCATGTAACACTACTTACATTGCCAAACACACCCCTAAGTATCACTACAACACAATAATTTTACAATATTTGTTAGAAAATATTTTGTAAACTTAACGTTTTATAACTCTAAATAGCAACGATGTACGCAGACGATTGCTGTAAAATTACATGCTCCGTTTTTTGGCAATAAAACCTAAACTAACAGCACTTTGCAAGAAAAACTATAAATGCAATAATTAATACAAGAAGAGAAGAATTCATAAATACAAGAATGTTGGAATACAGAAGTATTTATGTAGAAAATACCTAAATAAAACAAATATACAGAGAAATGCAGCCACACACACTTAAGCTTAAGTGTGGGTTGTGCTAATGTGTTGTTTTATTCGCGTTCAGGAGTGGGTGTGAAATTGGTGTGAGACCAGGAGTTCGATATGAAGAGGAAACACCCATAAATATTTTACACTGTTGTGTGGTGTTGTACGAGTATTGTAACATGTTTTTGTCGTGTGTATTTAATATTTATGTTGTTATAAAAAACATCTAGTATTCATAATTATAGGTACGCAAATATCTGGTTGCTTAAAAATTAAGCAACTGGAAACAAATAATTTCCAATAAAACAATAAATTTGAGGGCAACTAGTAATAACACTATGGCATCAAAGTACATACTCTAGCATATAGCTCTTAAACTTAACTTGATTTTTGCTATTTAAATAAAATCAAAATCTTTGCTACACACAAAGTTATACATATTTTTAAGTTATATATAAAAGAATTAATATTAATCATACGCACCATTGGCAAATTCAAATGAAAATTATCGAACGAGGCACTGTTCTATAGCAAAGAAATCAAATACAATACTTCTAGAACACTGTCCATAGAAAACTGTTGAAACGAGACACTTTTCTAAAGAAACCAGTTAAACAAAACAATTTTCTAGAGGAAACGGTTAAAACAAGATATTTTTTTTATGGAAAACAGTTCAAACAATAGACTTTTCTATAGAAACCTCTTCAAACTAGAGACCTTTGTATAGAAAACTCTTTAAACGAAAGACTTTTCTGTAGAAAATTTTCCAAGGAAGAGACTCTTCTATAGAAAACTCTTCAAACATAGGTACTTTTCTCTAGAAACCTCTTCAAACAAGTCTTCTATAAAAAAAATCTTTAATTAATAGACTTTTCTATAGAAGACTATTCAACCAAGAGACTTTTCCATACAAATCTTTTCAAACAATAGACTTTTCTATAGAAAACTCTGTAAACAAAAGACTTTTCTATGGAAAACTCTTCAATTAAGAGACTTTTCTATAGAAAACTATTCAAACAAGTGACTTCTCTATAAAAAAAAACACATCAGGTATGAAAAAAACTATTCAAACAAGAGACTTTTTATAGAAAACTCTTTAAACGAGACTTTCTGTAGTAAAATGAAAGAGTAAAAGTTATTTGTTTAATGAGTTTTGTATAGAAAAAGTCTTGTTCAAATTTAAAAAATTGTTTAAAGTTCAACAAGATTCTTTTCTATAAAAACTCTATAAACAAGAGGCTTATATAGAAAACTTTTCAGTCAAGAGACTTTTCCATAGAAAGCTCTTCCAACAACAGACTTTCCAGTGCTTTTCTTTATTAAACAAGTTACTTTGTGTCAAAATCTTTTGTAGTTTCAAAGTTATAACCATTTAAAGCAATTTTTACATAATTAATATTAATCATACGCACCATGTAACAATTTAAAGAAAAGTGCTTATAAATTAGCCATTTTTAAAGCATTTATTACCAAATTTTGAGTTTTTATAGAGAAAGAGTTAAGCTTCTACAACACAAACTAAAATGTTTTCTCTTTCCAATACCAAGCTAAGCACAGTGTGCCAAATATGAAACATTTGTAAAGACAATTTATATTTTAAAGACAATTTATATCTTTCAAAAGCTATGCTACGTACTGTACCTTTTACTATGATGCTCACTGCCTTTATGTGCTTGTTCATCTATGCGGTATGTGGTAATATTTTTTTGTTCCTTCTGTTATTGTTCAAGTATCATTCAGTTTTATGTTGCAAAAATTTACTCTATTTTATATGAACATATTTTCAGGTATCTTTTGTTAGCACCACACAAAATATTTACCTTTATATGTTAACAAAAACATTTCGTTTACATACACACACTGCTTTAAATACATGTGTGTATTTTCATAATTTTCATTTACACACACAACAAAAAATACTTTATTATTATGATTATTTTCATTACAAATAACTAATTTTTATAACTCCAACAACAATCTCTTTATGTATTTGGTATTTCATTTTCATTATCGTTGTTTTTGTTCTTTGTATTCTTTGTGTAGCTGTTTTATGTTCTCTGGATATAAGTAAGTGTTTATATGTTTTATTTTGAATATTTTTGTGCTTTGTAATTTTAGTTTATTTTCAACACACAAAAAAGCCCCTACCAACAACATCATTCTAATCGTTTTCATGTGCATTTGAACAAAAGACATTTTAGAGATAATTATTTAGCAAAAATTCCACACAAGAACAAAAAAGCGGTTAAACAAAAAGGTCTGTCAGTTGTATAATTTGGTGGATGAATGAATACAAATGAACAAATTTAAAATATTTAAAAATTAGGGTGGCACTTTGTTAAAAAAAAAAAAAACAAGGCTTATATTAAAATAAACTTAATTTAAGAGACAGTGTGATTAAATTTCTATTACTGTAAGTTTAAAGTAATTACATTATTCCAATCAATTTTAAACAGAACGGGTTTTCCCCGAAAAAAAATTGCTATCTGAATTGTACAAATTTAAGTGCCTTGTTACTGTTAGGAACTTGCCATGTTTGGTTTAGTTGTAAACAATCATAAAGCCTTAAGTATTCTTCTATTTAATTTCCAAGTTTTATTATAAATGATGTATTTTTATTTAACTTAGAGAACTTTAAATACTTTCAGTTTAAGGGTCACACCAAACGTATGATTAATATTAATTAAAGAGTTACTTTGCTTAAATCCTTGAAACTTTCTAAATATAAAAGCTATTATTTTAAAATAAACTGCAAAATGTTAAGTTATTTTAAGAAAACATTAATAGATACTACAAGGTGAATACGAAATAAATAAAATTTTATTTGAAAAGCGTCATCAATCAAATTTATATAGAAAAAATATGAATTAAACATTAATAAAGAAACTTGTGTTGAAGAAAATGTTTTGGATAAAAGCTTTTTTCATTTAGTAAACGAAAAAATTCTTGAAAAATTAAAATTTAAAAAAATTTGTTCATAAAAAAATTTTGATAAATAAAATTTAAGAAAAGTTTGTATTTTTTGGGGAAAATTTATCATATCGAGAACTCTTCAAATAAGTGACTTCTTTATAGAAAACTCTTCAAAATAGACACTTTGCTAGCAAAATATAGAAAACTCTTCAGACAAGAGACTTTTCTGTAGAAAATTCTTCAAACAAAAGACTTTTCTATAAAAACCTTTTTAAATAAGACAATTCTCTGCCTTCTTTTTTTAGGGAAAATTATAGTTTTTAAAAAGCACAAATTTTTTCGCGAAATGAATTTTGATTTTTTTTTATGTTTGATTTTGGCTCACTGAAGTGCAATCTGTGGCATATAAGGATATATTTTTTATACTACATCGAAAGCTTAAGCTCTCTTCTACTTAAATACCAAATTTTAAAACAAAAGCTTTTACTTTTCAAAAGTTATGAAACAATACTTTTTTTATTTTAAATGGAATACAGTGCGTATGATTGATAATAATTAAACACTAAAATTATGAAAATCGTTATAACTTTTTTACAGTAACAGATTTTTATATAAAATTAAGGCAGTAGTAATAACAAAACTTTAAAACTTAAAAAAATAACAAACTAAATTCAATTAACAAACTGATATTACTATTAATTGACTACAAAGTGTTAGAAATTTTTTCAGAAAAATTATTTTGTTACATGTTTTCACTTTTCAAAAAAACTATAATGTAATTTTATGAAATTTCTGTTGATAATTTGTATGCTAACAACTAATTTCCAATCATTTAAGTAACTACAATAATAAATAAATTAAACATAATTAGCATATAAATTTAATAAAATAATATATACCTATAAATATATTATGAAACAAAATACTCGCAAAAAAAATAATATAAAACAGAGCGACATTGAATTGGATTTAATTTAATTTTTGTAACTATAAATTAATAAATTTAAAACAATCTATATTACACAATGTAATCATTTTCATTGCAATCGAATTATATTGAATTAAAATGTAAATTGTGAGCTCTCTCTGTCGCTGTCGCAAACAATAAAAAAATTATGTTTAAATATAAATAAATAATTTAACAATTATGGCATAAATTAATAATGGCATAAATTTTACAAATAAACAAAACAATGTTTGTTGTGACTCATCAACTAAACATTTAAATCAATTTTAATATTTGGCAGGTAAAGAAAAAAGTTGAAACTTTTTTTTTTGTTTAGAATAAGTTGTAAGTAAATCTAAACTAATTTAAAAATAAATTTAATAAGCTGCTTCTTAAAAAAAATGATAATATGTTTTTTGTAGTTTTTTTATACTTTGAATTCAAGCATCATAAATGTGAATAATTATTTTACCTTTAAAACTTGTTGAAAGTTAATTTATTATAAT
Source organism: Bellardia bayeri (assembly GCA_950370525.1). Classification (NCBI taxonomy): domain Eukaryota; kingdom Metazoa; phylum Arthropoda; class Insecta; order Diptera; family Calliphoridae; genus Bellardia; species Bellardia bayeri. The sequence continues at coordinate 4,064,299 of OX493267.1, forward strand.
GGAAAATGACTGTATAACTAAAACTATGATAAGTTAATAAGTTCCCTTAATAATTTACTAACATATAATTAAGCTGATTATAAATGATTGTTAATTAAATACAAGAGGCAAGTAATTAAACTAAATATAGAATCTGCTTAATTAGGCAACAAAAACTGGTAATTTACATACAAATTTTAATATAATTTTAAATTTATAATTAAGTTTCATAAAAACAGTAATAAATACCTACCTTTGATTCAGTATTTTAAAGTAAGTTTTATAAAAAATGTAAAAAAAAACTTAATTTAATTTATAATTCGAAAATCGAACATAAGTTCGAATTTTAGTACTTGTTGCGATTAAAGCAAAAACAACATATTGTTTAAACTCAAATATATTTCTAAGACAAATTTAAGACATTTGAAATTGTTTGTAGGCATTTTCAAATTTTCCGAAATTAAGTTCGAATTTTCGAACATAGTAAAAGTGTGCAAAATTCACAGTTTTTAAACAGAAAACCAAATTTAAATAATTTTAAGCAATTTTAGAAATTTAGAAATTAAGTTCGTATTTTCAAACATAATAAAAAGGCACTAAATTAAGAAATTGAAATTATGAAATAACAATTTTAAGTAAGTTTTAAACATTTTCAGCATTTTTGCAAATTTTGACATGAAGTTGGAATTTTCAAACTTTACAAACTTTTATCATAGCTTGTAAAATCAACAGTTTTTAAACAAAAACCTAAAGTAATTACAGTAATAAGATAAATAATAAGAATAGAAAATAATTTTTAAACATTTTCTGAACTACTTGAATTTTTGAATTTTCGAACATGATAAAATTTTCTTAAATTAAGATGTTTATTTCAGAAGTTTGTTTAATTTCAACATAATAACATCAACTGTATGATTTCCAAAGAATTTTCGAACATAGAGAAAATCTCCTACATTAAAAGATTTGTATGAGAAAATTGTCTGATTTGTTTAACTAACATAAACAAAAGCATTTTTATGCTATTAATTGAATTTTTTACATTTTAGAAAATTTCAAAATTAAGTTCGAATTTTCAAATATTCACAAAAAAGTCTAAAATACCACAAAATTGTTTAATTTTTATATAAGGCATTTTTTTATAAAGTTTTGGTGATTTCGTAATTAAGTTCGAATTTTCACACATGAAAAAAGTTTCTAAATTAAAGAGCTTTTTTACCATAAAATAGCTTAATTTACATAGATAACATGAATTAAAGACTTTTCAAGCTAATTTGTTGCCCCTCTTTACTTTTAAAAATTTCGAATTTAAGCTCGAATTTTCGAACATGAATTAAATGTCTGAAATTAAGAGATTTACATCACAACATTAAGTGATTTGTTTTAATAACATAAATTGAAAACATTTAATAATTATATAAAAATTTTTTGCATTTTTATAAATTTCGAAATTAATTTCGAATTTTCGAACATTCATAAAACCGTTTTAAATACCACAAAACTTTCTGATTTGTAATAATAACAGGAACTACAAGAATTGTAGGCATTTTTTATACACTTTTAGTAATTTAGAAATTAAGTTCGAATTTTCGAACATGAAAAAAGTTTCTAAAATAAAGAGATGTTTTACAATAAAATAACTTTATTTACATTAATAACATTTCAAGTTAATTTTATGCATTTTCTTTACTTTTAGCAATTTCGAATTTTTTAAACAACAAAAAACCCCCTAAAATCTAGAGACTTTTCCCAAAAACTTGTCTAATTTGTATAAATAACATAATTTACAAGCTTTTCAAGGCATATTTATACATTTGTAAATTTTCGAAAATAATTTCGAATTTTCAAACTTTCTGAAAACTACCAAAATGTTTCAAAAATCTATTTAAATTAAATTAAATTAAAATTTTGTTAGTAATTCTTGATATTTTAATAGACAATTATAATATATTATAATTATATGACTTTTAATTAAATTTCCAAATATTTTAACAATATCTGTTAATGATAACTAGAATTTGTGTAACACATGCCATCTACTGATTACTATCTGTTTCCAATCATTTTGAAACACACATACAATTAATGTTTAATCTAGCACAAGGCACATTATCAAATTGTTTGTTTGCTCTTTCACGTGCATATACGAGTATATACATACATACATACATACATGCACAAATTTCATCAACATTTTCCAATAACAAAAATATTTATTTAATCATAATGATATCCTTTAACAAAAACTAACAATATCTTCTTAAAATTTAGAAATTGTTTAGATTTATAATAGAATTATAAGTTTCAATTTTGGAAAACACAATGGCAGGGTAAACACAATAAAAACATTTACAAATGTTTAATAATCTGTATTGTTTAAAATAATGTTATTAAATATTCAATAATACCAGGACAACAGGCACACACACACTAACACATAATTTAAACTAAATAAATAAACTAAAATTACTTTATAGTATATTGCACTTACAGTTATGTTGAGTGTGTGTATTTATTAAAAACAATATTTACCTAAATTTGAGTATAATACTTTTAGCAAAAAAACACACACAACTTAAAATTACAATTAGATTTACACAGCTTCAAATGTTTGTTCTTATGGCAGACAGTATGTGTAGTTTATGTAAGAGTAATTTTTAAAGAGATTTTCTATTTAAGTCGTTTAAAGTTGTTTGTTAAAAGTTGTTTAATAACTACAACAACAAAATATAAATAACCAACACAATCAGTTAGTTTGTCATAAGTGTCAAAGGATTTGATTTAAGTTTAATTCAGAAATATGACACAAGTGTCAGAAACAAAAATCTGTGTAAATAAAAAAATATGAAAAAATAATCACATAAAAATATAACAAAATGAGAATATAAATGACATAGCTTTGTTAAAAAAAAAAAACAAAAAACTCAAAGTTTGTTTAATTTAAAACAAAAAATATAAAATATATATACATATGTACATATGTATATGAAATAAATGTCAGTCATGTTTGTAATATAAATTTAAATTACTTTAAAAATTTTAACAAAATAGAAAAAATAGAGTTTTAACATAAAAGAAATCATTCGAAATTAAGTTAGAATTTTTGAATTTACTTAAAATACTCCAAATAATATTGAAAAAACTTAGGAAAAACATGCCAATTCATTTTAAAGTAACTCAAGAACATTTTTTATTACATTTAGGAATTTCGAAATTAAGTTCGAATTTTCGAACATACATAAAATCAGTTAAATAAACACATTTATACCATAAAATTAATTAACATAGCTAGAAATCACATTAATTTAAAGATGTTTACGAAAAATTACCTAAATTTGTATAGAAAACTTTAATTCCAATAAAGTTTTATACATTTTCCAAAATGTTACGAATTTTGAAATTAAGTTCGAATTTTAGAACATAGTTAAAAGTGTCCCAAATCAAGTGATTTATCCCAGAAAATTAACTCGTTTGTATTGACAACTTAAATTACAAAAATTTCAGGCCATTTTATAAATTTTAGCAATTTTGAAATTAAGTACAAATTTTCGAACATGCGTAATTTATACTAGCATATTTTATTATTAGTATTTATTACTTATATTTCAAAGAATTAAGTAATTTTCAGTCATATAAAAAAATTCGAAATTAAGTTTCGAACATTGCAAACATATACTAAATATGTATATAGAAAATTTGGAGATTCGAACTTATTTTCGAAATTGTAATTAAGTTATAGGGCAATAGACTTCTCCTATATTAAAAAAAATACATTAAATAGCACTTAACAACATTTTAAGAAATTCGAAATTAAGTTCGAATTTTCAAACATACATACATGAATATTTCTTAAAATAAAAGATCTATACTAGGAAATTGTATTATTAGTAATTACTTATATTACAAAGAATTCAGATAATTTCAGGAATTTAAAAAAATCGAAATTAAGTTCGAATTCTCGAACATTCCAAAAATTCATTAAAAAAAACTTAGAAAAAAGATTCTTTTGGATTAAAAAATGTATTTTAAGGCATTTTTCATCTCTTTAACCAACTCCGAAATTAAGTTCGAATTTTCGAGCACGTTTAAAAAGCCTAATTTTTTATTAATTTGCCGTATTAACGTTAAAAACTTAAATCTCCATAAGAATTTTTTAGGTTTTTCGAATTTCAAAATTAAGTTCGAATTTTCAAACATGCTCAAAAATCTATAAATCCTTGAAAATGTTCACAAACTTATTATTACAAGATGTTATCAGAAATAAAATAAGAAATTTGAGCCAGAATTTTTAAATTTAAACTATTTTTTGGAATTTCGAAATTAAGTTCGAATTTTCGAACATTCACAAAAAACCTTAAAAGTTTTCAAAATGTTCACAATTTATGTATTATTCCAAGATAATTTATAAATTTTAAACAGAATTTAATTTTTTTGTTTAATCGAATTCAAAATTTGAAATATTGAAAAAAATTAAAATTTCAACAAAAATTAAAATTAAGTATAAATATAAATATAAAGAATTAAATATGTAAATTTAGGCAAGAATTTAAATTTATAAACAGTTTTAGTTAATCTTTACAATTTTACTTTAGGTACTTACTTGTTTAAAACAATAAATTCAATTTTCAGCTAATCTGCAAAGAAACATTAACAAAATTTAAAACAATTAGTTAAAATTTTTAATGAGTTTAAGATTTAAGAGCTACTTTAAAAGAAACAATAAAATTTAAATGTTTTAACACAAATATTGGCATGACCCTTACAAAACAAAACAATTTAGCAAATCTTTAATGGAAATCTTAAACAAAATCTAGAAAAATAATTACAAATAATAAAGCAAACTTGTGAGGCAACAATAATAAACATATACCAAACAGAATTTCACAAAATTAAACCATAAAAAATCTTTATTTAATAAGAAAACTAAAAACACAAAAAAAATAATTTATAAAAATTTAGAAATACTTCTAACTAAAACAGCAATTACACACTTGCATTCAGTTACAAGGTCAAGCGCAGTCAACCAAAGTTTGAGCGAGCAGGTCTTAAATAACATTAAAATGCAATTCAATTTCAAAACTGAAACACAACTTTTTGTATACACACAGTAATTGTCTGGCAAATAGATTTTAAGCAACAGCTGTTTTAAAATTTACACACTGTAGCTATAAAAAATAAATTAAAGAAGAGAGCAGTGAGGGGGAGAGTTACTAACAAATGCGCCTGCGCAGCTTAACAATTAATAAAACGCGTCTCAGTTAGCTTTCGTTACGGGTTAGATCATAAACAGTTTGTTAGCTGATTGTTTAAGTTGTTTTTAAATGTATAGTTGTTTATAGCTGACGTTACGTCTCTAAATAATAAAACGCAAAAGCACTCAATTTATATATTGGGGAGCTGTCTGTCTGTGGGGCTTGAAACAAAAGTGTTTATAGAAATCTTAAAGAAAAAGAATGAAGTAATCACACAGTAGAACAGGTTGTTGGTATAGGAAAAAGATAACTAATAATAATACATATGTAAAAATAGAAGCATGAAAGAAACACGTAGAGAAATAATTTGTAATAATTGTTACTTATTTAAAAGCAGGTTTTTGTTTTCATTCATATCTTGAGAAAAAACTAAAACAAGCACTAATTTTTATTTCACTATTTAAATTCAATTAATTTATTTCTCTCCGTGTCTTCATTATCATTTATTTATCTAAATGACTGGCAAATACAAAAATAAATTATTAAAATTAGCTGGCAAATAAAAAACCACATAATTTAAAAAGAATAACTAACTACACTCAAATGTAAACAAGAAACAGCTGAGCTGAAACAACTTTGCCAAACCGCCTTAACAAAAAACACTTGAACACAAAAAATAACCAACCAAGAATATTTGGAAAAAGAAAAAAGCACAAAGTTAGCAACCACAAACAAATTAAACAAAAATTAAATTACGCCACTGAACCTTAATAATGAGAAGCACCCAAAAGCGTAACAAATTATTTGAAATGTTTTTTTTATTATTTTTTGTGGGCTTTAAATAAATAACCAAAATATAAAAAGAAATTTTTGAACAATATTATTTCAAATAATTGCAATTTATTTTGCACAACGTCAATCGATATTAGTTGCAAAAGCAATTTTGCAACAAACACTAAAAAAAGAAGAACCAATATATTAAGGTTTATATGTTCAGGTAAATAAATTCGAACATTATCTCTAAAATATAAAATTTTCTGTTTGTTTTATCAAACAGTTTCAGTTTTTATTTAAAAAAAAACTCTCTTTTATTTCTATTCCAGTTATTTTTTATTATTTCTCTTACACATCTGTTAAATTTAGCAATGTTCGAAAAGTCGAACTTAATTTCGAAATTTCATAAGTCAACTAAAACTAATATTTTCCTAAAATTTTCTAATTTTCCAACTATTTTTATCATTTCGATTACATTTTAGGCATTTCTAAGAATGTTCGAAAATTCGAACTTAATTTCGAAAATACAGAATTTTACTTAAAAGTATTTTTTTGCAACTTTTAGTGTTTTTCTAGCTATTTTTATAATTTGTATGGCATTATAGGGATTTTTAAAAGAATGTTTAAAAATTCGTACTTAATTTCGAAATTCTAAAATTTTTCAATAATAGTTATTTTTTCTGTTGTTTATTAAAATTTTACTATACACTGCTTCAGCAGCCATTTTCAGCATTTCTATTAAATAATCGCAACGTTCGAATATTCGAACTCAATTTCGAAATTTCATAATTACACTAAAAAGCTGTCTTCGGTAACTTTGATTGTTTCTCTGGCTATTTTTATCAATTCTATTACATTTTAGGCATTTTTTAGAGTGTTCAAAAATTCGAACTTAATTCGAAATTTCAGAATTTGTTTTAAAATGCATATTTTTATATTTAATGAAATAACAACATAAGGATATAATTTTTTAATTAAAATAACACTGTTTTTTAATATTCTAAGGATTTTCGAAAATTCCAACTTAATTTCGAAATTTTAAAATTTGCTTAAAAAATTTTAGTTTTTTACATTTATTTAGATAATAATAATAATAGAATATAAGTTTTGAATTTAAATAACATTATTTTTTAACATATTAAGGATGTTCGAAAATTCGAACTTAATTTCGAAATTTAAAAATTAACATAAAAATTTTAATTTTTTGTGTTTAATTGTTCAAAATCATTGGAAAAATATTTTCTAGCAAAATAAAACTTGTTTTAAACTTTTAAGGAATGTTCAAAAATTTGAACTTAATTACGAAATTTCAAAATTTATTTGTAATGAGTAATTGTATATATATATATATTTTTTTTTCAATAACATTAGAATATAGGTTTTGAATTTAAATAACATTATTTTTAAACATTTTCAAAAGGTTCGAAAATTCGAACTTAATTTCGAAATTGCAAAAATTAGCTACAAATGTGCTTTAAACTTTCCTTTCTCAAAAAACGAAGAAAATTTTTTTATTTATTAAAATATTTGTTACAGATTTTAATGTTTGAAAAAGTTCTTATTAAATTACTTTTGGAAATTTTGTTGTTGTGTTGCTACATCTCTTTAAGTTTCATAATACTTTTAAACACATATGTACATATGTACGTATATATGTATATTTAATTGTTACATGTTAAACTATAGATTTTAACACTTTGTCCAACTGGTTTAAATTTGACACTTATTTCATATTTATTTCTCATTACTCGCATGTATTATTTTTACTGTATGTACTCGTATATAAAGTCAATATACAGCATTGACTTGGAGAACTGATGCTGCTAGAGTTTTATATAGATTTGATTTGCTTTCTAATAACCCTTATTTTTATTTATTCCCAGAAATAAACATTATTTTATTGATTGACCATTACGAACTGCAACAACTCAGAGTTTTATTGTTGGTCATAAATTAAAATAGAAACAAGTTATAATTTGATGACGATGAGGAGATGACGTTGACAACGACAAAATACAATTGCAACTATGACAACAGCAGTTACTAAATGTAATGTAACACACACGGAGTTTCAGTTTCAGTTTGCACAGACATGGACTGGACAAAACATTACAGTCGACAGTATTTTTATAAGGCAAGATATAAATATGGTTTTCTATTTTTTTTTTTTTATTTTAAGTTAAACTCTTGAATTATTTTTTAACATGTAATATTATATAACAATAAGTCTTTTCAGCTTTTTTGTATTGTGTATATAAATGAAATTTCATTCCTTGTTATATACTCGTATATTTGATTTGCTCTTGAGGGACTGTCAAGAGTGTATATAAGAGCAACCAACCAACATTTGGCCATTAAAATAACACAATGAAACTAGTGTTATTATTACTATACTTTTGTCTGTCTGTCTCTCTGCACATACGTATATTATGGCAAATTGTTATTACACGACAATGATTTAAAATTACAAAGGGAACTGACAATAATACAGCAAGAAATATAATATAATCAACGATAAATATAAGTTTTTATGACTTTGGTCTCTATAAATAAATTGAAACATAAAACTTGTTAGAACTATAGACATACAAACATAAATAGATAAATTGCTGGTAGTGTTAAAAAAAAAGAAACAAAACCAGAAATAAAATAAATTAATTATGAATTTTTATACTAATTCCCATAAATCAAAAAATCTGTGATAAAAATAAACTATTTAGAAAACAAAAAAATTAAGAATAGCACAGAGATAAACAACAGAGGTTATTACTCTATGAAAAAATAAAAACAGGCTTAAACATAAATTCGAAATTAAGCTAAAAAAAAACAGTGTTCTTTTGTCTCCAAATGATTTCATTCAACTAAAAATAAACAATTTCATATAAGATAATCGTAGCTGTTGTGTTTGCTCAGTCATTAAGCAGGATCTGGATGTAGCCAAAAATTTTCTGGAAAAACACTAACAAACCAAGAATTTTTCAAACATCTTAATATGTCTGAATATATGTAAACGGCAATAGAAATTATTATGCTTAAACAAAAACATTCAAAATCCAGCCAAAAATTAAAAAATAGACAACCAAAACCAGCTGAAAAGAATGAAATCATAAAATTTTAAAAACATTAATTTTCACCCAAAGAATATTTTTAGATAAAAGGAAACAAAACCAGACTATAAAGGAAACAACAAAATGAAAAAAAACAAGTAAGAAAGTATAGTCGGTCAAGCCCGACTCTATAAAACCTTACACCCATTATATGTATAAAACAGTTTTTCAGAAATGGCCGCTATATGGGAGATATAACCTAATATGGACCGATCATCCAAAAATTAAGTGTCATGATTTTTGTGAATATAAATCTCGAAATAAAGATTTATGGAGGTTAAAGTGAATTATGGGAGTTTCGACTAATTAGGGACCGACCATTATAAAATTAGGACTCTTATTTGTGTTGAATTTTATTTAGATACCAACATTTTTAAGAAATTTCTGGTCTTTAAAGTGCGATTCGGAAGCTATGATAAATTATGAACCGATCTGCACAAAAATTTGTAGATGTGATTTGGCTTCATTTACCACTCATTTGTGGTAAAATTTATGTGAATTCTTGCATAATTCAAATATTTATGATCGTTAAACCTCCCTTTCGGGAGGACATTTGTATGGGGTCCAGGTGAAATAATGGACGGATTTCCAACAGTTTCAATCCTATCCGCCCTTGGGTCGAAAAAAATATCACGTACCAATTTTATCGAAATATTTTCAAAATTGCGACTTGTACTCTGCGTACAAGCTTTACATGGACAGCCAGCCAGACGGACGGACATCGTCAAATCGACTCAAGAAGTATTCTTACTCGATCGGCACAAATCCAATATAGGGTATATACACCACCCACTGTGGTGGTGTAGGGTATAAAAACATTAAACAACAACCCAAAGATTAAATAATTTTAGTCAAAGCACGCCAAATACAAATATAAAATTAATATTGTTTTTTTTTTCAACACAAACAAATATCTCAGTCAGTCATTCAGTTATACAAGCAAGCAACAACAACAAAACACATAATACATACCCTTTTTCACACACACACACACACTCTTCCCCCAACACATCTGCATACAAAATCATAATAAAGGAACGAAGGATTGAAGGAATGAACATTTATACATTATCATTTGCCAGTAAACCAAAACATTAATGGTTTTGGTTTGCTGGGATGTGCATGAGTATGTGTTAGTTTAGTAAATTGTATGTGTGTTTATGAGTGTGCTTTTGAATTTATTGGTTATGCAGAGGAGTTGGTGGTATTATATCTGTTTCATTAGTGGCTTTTACGTTTTACATGTTTAATTGCTGCCAGCCAGTCATTCTTCAGCCAAATAGAGAGTGAGAGCATAACACACATACAAATACGAGTATGTATGTACAGCAGAACTAGCAGTACAGCCCATGAGTAAAACAAAAGCAGGAATAGATTTTGATCTCGGGACATTTATATTTTAACATGTTTTTCCCTCACATTAAAAAGCAAAAAACAAAACAAAATATATTTTTAGACGACAGACATCCGTTTGCCAAGTCATCTTCAGTTAGAGCTAATATCACAACAAGAAAAAAATACAATTGAAAAGAAGAACGCTAGAAATGTTGCTGCGCTAGATGTAGATAAAACACAAATAAAAGACAAACTGGTTTATGGAGTCAACCGAATGAATGAATGAAATAAAGTAGGTAAGACACACGAGACCGACAGACAGAGAACTCGACAGCCAAATGGAGAAAAGAAAGCAAATAATGTGTTAAATGAATTAAATATTTCTGTTGCGCCAAGATTCCGTTGCTAATTATGTAGCCCACAGAGAGCAAAACAGGATATTATTGCGAGAAAAGTTGGTCAACCTCAAAAAAAATTAAACAGCACAGACAAAATATAAAAAATATACGAGTATATACGTACATATATTTAGGTGACTGTTAACTCTATTGCTTTGCAACAAAAAGGTAAATTTGACTTTTAAAAAGAGGGACATTTTAGGGACTTTTATGGGCATGGGTAAGAGATAGACGTGGATAGATATAAACATAGACACGACAAAGACGACATAATCACCTTATACAGATATAGACAAATATAAAGAGATATAGATAAACTTATGCAGGACATAAAACAAAACATAAGACAAAACATAATACACGACATAAGACATGACGTAGGATAAGACATAAGACAAGACATAAGCCAAGACATAAGGCAAGACATACGGCAAGACATAAAACAAAACATAAGACAAGACATAAAGCAAGACATACGGCAAGACATAAAACAAAACATAAGACAAGACATAAAATAAGATAAGATAAGACATAAGACAAGACATAAAACAAGATATAAGAGAAGACATAAGACAAGATATAAGAGAAGACATAAGACACCAAACCAATAAATAAAATTAAATATGAGACTAAATATAAAAGACAGATATGACAGATACTGGACTGGATATTAGAGTTGGTATGGGAGAAATGATGTGACTATATATGATTTTCAAACTAGAAAAGATTTGACGTGAGTTTATTTATAACTGAGAAGAGGCCTGAAATTAGAATAGAGATCAGACAAAGGACTAGTTTTGAGAATACTAGACTAGACTTGAGAACAGAGATGCAGCTAGTCGTGGGACTGTATATGAGACTACAGAATAAACATGACATGCGACTAAGCCAGATACTTTACATGTGCAGAGACTACAAACTAGACATGAAACTAGAGACTTAACATAACAAAAAATTAAAAAAAAACCAAAGAAGAGATTACACTTGAGACTACACATGAGTTCTAAGAGATACTAATTGTGATAATAGACAATTAAAGGGACTTAACATACGACCAGATACTACACCAGACTAGGCAATGCAAGCCATGACTGAAAACCTCTGACAATATTCCTTGATTATTGCAACAAATAAAGCTGGAATATTCAGCCGCTCTAAAGTTTTCATAATATTCTCAAGGTTCTTAGTATTTAGAACATTTTATACATTCAGAGTTACGAGCACAAAATACTTGTTTGATCCATTCCTCCAACTGCAGATTTCCTGCCACTTCTTTGCCGTAATTGTTACCATCTTTCTTTGTTTTCTAAAGCGTTTCAACAGACCATCTGAGATCGTTATGCATTCTTCCAGCCTAGTCGTATTGCAGATAATTCTGTGCAAAAACGTTTTTTGCTAAAATCGGTCATGCACAGTGGTCTATAAAGGCTTATTATCTTTGGGTAGGACAACAAGTTTTTAAATTTTCCACATTGTTGGAATAGGATCTACTTCACTTCGCAAACTCCTTTAAAAGCATGTTTGGGATGACGTCAACTCCAGAAACTTTTTTGTCGTCAAATTTTGAGACAGTCAGTTGAATTTCAGATAGTGCCAGTAAAGTTAAAGTTGTCTTTAGGATTGTAGGTGTTCCATGCCGTAGTATCCTGTTCAGCAAAGAGCTGAGCCGTTGTCTTATTGGCAACTGTAACGACGATGTTCTGAAACTATTAAGTTTCTCCTCACAAGCTTTGGTGCAAAACCAAAAAGGTTCCTATCTAGGTCATTTACACATGTTTTATTTACTCTGCACTTTACTTTTCTCTGCGTCTTATCTTAGGAGAATCGGCAGAATTTAACTCAGCTGAAACACATGGATATGATGAGGATATAACCTTGACGGAAAGACTGCAATATTCCGAAACTTAAGTATGTTGGAGTGAAAGCTCTTAGAATTTGCTTTTGGTATAATATTGCAGTATGTCGTGAAGCAGGTTCTAACTTTCGTATCCATTAAATTGATGGTGTAGGTTTACATAGACGTTCTCCAGATTTAAGCAGTCATTGACATAGACAAAACTATTACATATATTTTTTTTTGTTAAACTAAGTTACTCAAAAGAAAATAAATATGTTATATTTTTTAAAAGCTTGCAAGTTCTTAAACAAATTGTAAATGTGATTTTGAAGTCATTTTTAATACTTTTCTTCTCTATAAATTCTATCTATAAATTCTTTGCATCCAAATCTTATTTTGTATATTTTTCCTTTTAAATCATCATTTCCTAGCGATAGTTTCCATTTTGTTTTTCTGTTTTTTTTTTTTTGAAGTTAAGCAATCACATTAAAAGTTCAAAGTGTTAAAGATATTTATTGTTGCTGTGTATGTGTGTTACGAAAATCTATATCTCTGTTTGATTTAGATGACACAGTCACAGTCATTGTCGTCTATTTAAAAAAGTATTGGTCTGGCATACTAAAATTTTTATTTTTAAAATACAAATACGAATAGAAGCGTAATGTATCATGATGTTGTTGCTGTTGTATTATGGTCCTGACTGTTCTCGTCGTTGTCGCCTTTATTGTTGCTTTTGTATTTAATCTAATAAAAGGTTTATACTACTATTGCCATTTGCCCTGAACCATTAGCTGGGGGTAATAAAAGAAGCCAGACCAAGATATAACGAAATAAAACGTGTACAATCTTTGTATCAAGCTTTTGTTAACAGAAAAATGGGCAAACAATTGGGAAGTATAACAGAAATTAGCCATTACAAACTTTTAATCTCAGGTTTACCTTGTATTTAGCCTTTTAATTTGTTCATGTGAAATAGCAAAATATGATATTCATTTTCAGTGTCAGTTAAGAGGATACCATCCCATTTGTTTGCTATAAATATGGCGAAAAAATATACTTTTCCTCTGAGAGCTGCCTAGCTCCATGTCAACAAATCTATATGACTGTGATGATGATGACGATATTTGTCTGTTTAGAAGGGAGTAAGAGAAGTGGTTAGGGGAAGACAGTGTAGATTATGTTTGTGTCAGACATACCGGAGGGTGGCAGTCAAGTAACTTAGTGTCAAATAAGGTTTTGTTTTTTTTTCTCATTTTTTTGTTTGAGTTTTTGTATAATTTTTTTTTAAGCTTGAATAGAAAAAACTACTAAAATGTTTGTCTTAGGAGGAAGAATATAAATCTGAAAATGAAGTAAAACAACAAGGACAGCAGAAGAACGAACGAGTTTAAATGTGGCAGTGTCAGACAGTAGACTATTAAGGGGACCAACTAGGATTTATGTTATAGTTTTTAAAGGTATCAGAAATATTAGCTTTTAGGCAGGACTATCTTTAAAGAAAATATATTTTATTGATACCTTTTATAAAAAACATTATTTTTTGTTAAAAATATTGCTCAATTTATGAAAACTTGTGATATATTTTTAAATATTTAAAAACGTACTAAATTTAGTACCACTTTGGTACTTTTAAGAACATTGTTTTTAGTCAAAATTAGTTTATTCTATAAGAACTTGGCATATTTATGAATATTTGAAAAAGTACCATATTAAGTACCATTTTGGTACTTTTTCAAAAAGTTTCTTTTTAAAATATATTTTACAATAAAATGTAGCTTAATTTATACAAAATTCGCATATTTTTCAATATTTAAAAAAGTATAAAATTTAGTACCACTATGGTAGTTACTTTTTGAAAAATATAGTTTATTTTATAAATCAAATTTTTTTTGTTTGCAAAAATTACCTTAATTTATGCAAAATTCGCATTTTTTAAATATCTAAAAAAGTACAAATTTACTACTTATGGTACTTTTTTAAAAAAGTAGATTTTCGAAAAAATCTATTTTTAGCAAAAATTAGCTGAATTTATGAAAAATTTGCATATTTTTAAATGGTACTTTGGTACTTTTTGAAAAAAGTAATTTTTTTCTTTATTCTAGCAAAATTTAGCTTAATGTATGAAAATTTAGCAAATTTTTAAATATTTAAAAAAGTACCAAATTTAATACCACAGTAGTATTTTTTGCAAATTCCTTTTTAATAAAAAATCTGTATGTTTAATAAGAATTACTCTAATTAATTAAATACCTTATTTCTAATATTTAAAAAAGTACCAAATTTGGTATTATTTTGGTACTTTTAGGAAAAGTTTAAATTTTATAATTACAAGATTTTTACCTAAAATTAAAATAATTTAATGAACTCAAGCCTGACTAAAATTATCAAGCAG